>CM033450.1:4384461-5584461 GCA_019425755.1 Amaranthus cruentus
ATAAATCACGAAAAATATAGGCTAATAACCGCGATTTGCTTGCTTAGCAAGTCACATGGCAAAATTGTAATTTTGCTTATTACTTTGTTTTGTCAGTTTTTGTTGTGCGTCCGTCCTTTACTTCGTAATGTGTCTCTACTACTCCGTCCTGATCAGTTAGTAGCAAAAAGAAAATGGGTGAATATTAAGAAAGTTATAATAAATGAGGAGAGCGAATAAATTTGTGGATGAAATTAAAAGAGAGTTAAAATGTATGGATGAGATTAAAAGAAAGTGGTGGGGCATAGTCCAAAAATAAAAATGCTGCAATGGAAAATGCTGCAAATTATAAGGGACGGAGGGAGTACTTTGTAATTTCATGACAAGTAGAAAAATATTATTGGGTGTGAATTGTGAAATGATTAAATGTCATAATGATTTTTTTTTTGTGTAATTGAATGGCTAAAAATGGTAAAAAAAAATAAAATTAAACATGTAAGAATAATTAAGAAGATAAATATAGTAAAATTTTTTATTTAATGCATGTTTTATTTTAGGATGGGAAATAAGATCAAAAGATTATATGTAAGGTAGATTAAGATGATAGTTAATTACATGATAATATTTATCTAATAAATTACTTGCTATATTTGAATATAATACTTTCTCCGTCCTACATCACTTGCTAAATTTGAATACTAAAATCATTAATCGCTATATTTGTTTTGGTATTCCAACTAATGCATAATATATAATATATAATTGAATATAATACTCATAAGATATTGTATGGCCTTAAACATTTGGGCTTCTCATGCTTCTTACTATTGATATAGATTAGACTGACAGGCAGCCTTCCGAGAGACCGTTTTTATGAGAGACGTCTCTTAGGCCCAATCCAATAAAGCTTATTGTCTATATTTACTCCACATTTTTCGTGATGGGTCTACCCAATTAGAGATGGTCTTTCAAAGAAACCGTCTCTCACAAGAATTTGTGTTAGACTTAGCTCCTCTAAACTATTCAAATTCAATTGAAAATAATTAGGTTTCAAATTCTAAATTGCAAATAATATAAAACGAAGGTAGTAGATGTAATTAATTATAAATTTCTAAGGTGGATAAATATTGTCTTGCAATAATTATAATGTTGTTGAACTCTTGTATTGGTTATTTTGCAATAATGTAATTTGTTGCTTGCTTTATGGATAATATATACGTTATGTTGTTTATTTTTGCTTCATTGATTATTGTATTGTGTTGATATTGGTAATAAATTTAAGCTCTTACCCTGATTAAACTAAATTTATTTTGATTTTCTATTGTCGTTCTTTTATACGAATTGTGCATTAACTTGTTTTCTTAAGTTTCGACAATTTTCGAACATTTTCCCTAAATATAGCTTTTATAATAGCTTTTGTGGAGCAGTTTAAAATAAAAAGCATCAATGCCACATCGACGGTAGTGTGAGAAATATTTTTCTGATCCACCTAAACATGAAATTATTTTGTAAAAAAGCAATATATAAGGAAACGATTCGACATTTCCTCTTTTTTCCATCCAACTTTTTAATCCTTTTCTTGGTCACCAAACCCGTTCCCATTTACTCAATATAATCTAGGGTTCTAATTTGTTAAATAATCGGGGAAAAGTGATATGTTAGAGATAAAATTAAAATGCAATAAAAAGTAATAAAGATCAAGAAAGATGAATTAACTTTAATTATATAAGAAATAAAAAACTACAGGAAAAAAAGGATAAAATTTACTAGTTTGAAGCTCCAAAGTCGAGTACAATTACCATGTACGAGTATAAAAACTCGTGCAATACACGAATTTATTAGTATGATACATAAAAAAATAAAACTTTAAAAAATAATGCAATTATTTTTATGATTAAATTTATTGAATAATGACTTTTAAAGCTTAAATTAAATAATGATTTTTATTAATTGATTTATACAGGCAGTTTCCTGAGAGACCGTCTTTCGGAGAGACGTCTTTGAGGCCCAATCCATTAAAGCTTATTGCCTACATTTACTCTACATTTTCCCTAATGGGCCAACCCAATTAATGATGGTCTCTCAAGGAGACCAACTCTCACGAGAATTTGTGATTTATTGAATATATTACTTTTTCATTTAATTAAATGTATTAAATTCTAAATTAGGTATATAGAACTGCAATAATAATGATATAAATACTTTACCTAATTTAGCTCCAATTTAAAAAAAAATCAAATTTTAAATTAGGTAATTATCTTGTAATCAACTATCATCTACTAAATTAATTACATTTGTCAAGCTCTTTTAAAAATGACACTTGTTATTTTCCAACATTTTTATTAGTGTGTATGATATGATATGATATGATGATATGATTAGATATTTATTAGTGTGTATGATTAGATATTGGTTTAGTTATGTTAGTATTGTGTTGATAATATTGCATACTAGCTTGAATCCCGTGCTAAGCACGGATAATTTAAAAATAATTAAATAATTTTTTAAATATAAACAAAATTACTTTACATGTATTAATTCATTATTTGTTAACTAAATAAATATAGAGAAAATAATACTTAACATGTAAGAGAAATTAAACGTATCACTTTACATATCCTTATGCATGTTATATCGAGTATTATAATAACCACAATTTAATTTTTTGAATATCTATTTCTATGTGTAATTTTGTATATATAATTTAGGTATATCATTTTTAATATCTTAATTTTTTAAACTCATTAGTGCTTTAGTGTATTTTTGATGACTTAAGGGAAGATATTTTATAAATTATTTTTTAATATATGTAGTAGTGTACGTAGGAGAATTTTATTGTTTGAGTAATTTTAGAAACATATGTATGATTGTTTGAGAAAATAGTAGTGTACGCCTTTTGAATATATAAATTATTTAATATGACATTATATATAGCGTGACAACATTCAATATTTCTTTTTATATAAAAACACATTTTTTTTAATTTGAATCACGTATCATACAATATAAATAAAAAGAGTTGGTAAATGACAAATGACAAACTCTTAAAAAATTTTCAAATGAATTTATTAAATAGGTTAGAATTAATTACTTGACACTTTATTATCCTAAATTAACATGATATTTTTCATTACCTTATTAGCTGATATTTTTCAAAATAAGCAAGTCAAGCTTTAAATTATGAAATTTATGCTATTACTTGAATTTAATGATGGAATGAATTTTTCTAAAAATACATAAAGATTAAATAATGATTCTAATTATAATTACCCAATTTAGCCAAATGTAAAAATTTTTCTAAAAATACATGTTTATCATTTTGGAGGCAAAACAATAAACATGAGAGTGACATGTGTCCCATTGAATAACCCATTTAGTATATAGTAATAGATTTGGATGTATATCCTTTAGGAGTTTTAGGCAAGTTAGGTTTCCCATTGTATTGAACTATATAAGTCTTTGTGATCATCAATACAAGGTTAGGCCATTTACTCCTATTATTCTTGAGTTTAACATAGTATCACAACCTCTCTAATTTCTAGAGATTTTTTTTCGATCCTAGTTTGTTTCTCACATTTGTAATTTTTCTTCTTTATTTTTCTACAAATTTGTGAGATTATGGCTTAATTTTTTTTTATTTTTCCATATAATTGGGTGTAGTCGAAATTAGGGTTTTTATTCCCTAATTTATGTAACAACCCGGCTTACCGTTGACTAGGTAAGACAGGTCATCACGGGGTTTACTAACCCAAAGATCTCAAATTTTGATTCATAGCTCGTAAAAAGGGTCACGAGGTCTAAAATATAACTTTAATGACTAATCTAAATTCAAATACCTAAATCATAGTCCAAAAGAATCATACAACTAACTATAAAAGTCCAAGATAGTCATCATAATCAAATCTACTACACTCTACAGTCCAATACGGACACTACAACTTCAATTATACACAGACCAAAATATTTCAAAGAATACTCTAATCATCTTAGCTCTCTCCCATCGTTCCCGGCTGGTACCGATCTGTAAACAGTCTAAAAGATGAAAACAACATGGGGTCAGATTAAACTGAATGAGAAGTAACAATCCAAAACAACAAAAACATTGTAATTCAAAACATCGGTTTAAAAGGAACATCCTTTCCCTAGATCTATGTGCGCACAGGGAGTCTAGTTGAGAGGAACATCCATAGCTCTAAGGCTATGTTACTCTCGGGTGAGGCTAGTCAATATTTGAATGACAATTCACCTTAAAATAGGGTGTAAGGGAGGTTTTCCCTCTACTCCGTCAATGACCAGCTTGTGAGCTCGATCCATTGACCATATCAATATCAGCATAATCATTCATAACGCATTTGTTCAACATTATAAAATTCACAACTTTAATAAAACAATTTTCAAATCATAGTCTGGCCAGACCCATTTTAGGGACTGTTACTACTCACCAAATCCAACGCTTCAGATAGCCAAGACCGGTTCATCGCAATCAACTAGAAGGGTTCATCGATGTAATCGTATCCTGAAGTATGACAACAACATAACGTCACCAAGAACATTCGATACAACTATACTAACATATAACTTATTACATCTCCTCCTAAGACTTAAACTTAAACCAAAATTTTATTCTAGTATGTCTAATTATAAAAAAACTATGCATATTCGAACTCAAACCACAGTAGGCTATCAATGTAACATAACCATGCTTTAAAATTCATTTATACCTACTAAAGATTACCCACCTTTATAATTTTATTTTCCAATCAAACACCAATATGCACCTTTAAACCCAACATTGAAAATACTCAAAGAACCTAATAATTCATTCAAGAATACTAAATTATTCAATTAATAATATAACCAATATTTTACCCCACTATCAATGATTTCCAACAGATTTCTTAATTCTTTTAAGAGCTTCAAATCATTCATAACCTTACAATTAACAACATTTTCCACCAATTTCCCCACTTCAATGTTTATAGTTTCATACTAGTTATCAAAATCCATCAAATTAATCCACACTCCACAATTTACTACTATTCATCAATTGTCCAATGTACCAAAAATTAATATCAAGAAGATTTTTTCAATCTACATTCCACAAGTATTTAGTATTTCATCCAAGGGCGTAATTATCCATCATGTAACATTTAACAAGCACTTCCCCCAAATAATCAATAATCTCAGCATACTCAAATTCATATCAATTAGATGAATAATCAAATATTATCAATAAATCTTGAAAAGTTAAGTCATCATCACGACTAGTGGCTTAGTTTGGAAATAATTGATGAACTATTAACATAAAATAAGGGAAAGAGAAAGAGAGTATGTGTATATAATAATGTAAGAATTAGACAAAAAGAATAGGATTATACCTGCTGAATTTTCGGTAATGGTGGACCAATGAATCAGTCAACTAGTTTTAGAAGATCCAACAATGAAAGAAAACCAAGGAGCAAGAAGTTTGTGTTAGGGTTGTTGTACTTCCTTCGAAAATTTAGAATAAAAGATTAGGGCTGTTCCTCTGTTTTGTTCAAAGACACAGGCGAAGGAAAAGGACGATTGCTGGATGGCTGATTTTCGAGATGAAACAATGATGGTATGGTTGTGCATCTGTTTCGCAAATCAAGAACACTGCAGATGGGGGTATTTGATTAGTGAGTCATGACAATTCAAATAGGGTTTGGAAGAAATTTGGGAAGATGATGAACAATTATGAAAAGAGGGGGTTTTATTTGCTGATTTTGGGTTTCGAAAATTCAGATTATAGGTGTGGAGGTGCTGCCATGTTCAAACCTCTGGATCAAGAATGGAGTAAAAGAAGGAATGGGAATTGAAGAGGGTGATGAAGAAAAATAAATGTTAAAGCAACTTTCTGATTTTCTTTGGTGTCTAAATTGGAAATAGACTTAATAATGAAAGTTTATCAACATTAAGAAAGGAATGAAAAACAAGAATGAACTAATCAAATTAAAAGGGATATAAATATTTTAATTTTAGTCATGGACTGCCCAAAGTCAATTTATACCCAAATCCGAAAATATATCCATAAAAAAAAATACTTCCAAATTTATTATCAATTATCCAAATGTTACAATTTATGCTACGTTTGTTTACAAGTGTGGTGTGTGTTGCACTCGATTGGTCGAGTTTCGATGTCTGGTGTGCCGTGGTGTTTGGTGTGTGTGCTTGAGGTGCGTTGTTGTTGTGTGCTAGGCGGGCTGCTTGTGCACAAGTGCTGTGTGTGGGTTGTTTCATGCGTGTGGTGATTCGAATGCGGTTTCAAGTTCATGTACAGTAATAGAGAAAATTATTTCTGATGAAAATAATATGTTTACGCCTTTGAATTTGAGTGGGAGTTCGACGGAAAATCTTGGTCGTGGTTAACGTGAGAAACGTCCACCTTTGTGGATGCGTAATTATGTCACAAACACATTCATTACGAAAATATAGACCCCACTTCTTTGTCAATTGTCGCCCCTTCACAATCTTGTTCTCTAGGTAAACCTTTCCTATATCTTGTCATGTTGAATATAATAATTTTTCTTTGAGACATAGGTGTTTTCTGATGGAAATTACGAAGGGAGACGTACCGTCTTTATTTAAAGAGGCGGTTAAATATGTCGGTTGGCTCAAGGCGCTGCAAGATGAGATTGATGCCTTAAAATGAAATGGTTCGTGGACTGTTGAGGATCTTCCTCCCAGCAAGGAAGCGATTGGTAATGGTCAAGTATATAAAATAAAATATACCGACAAGTCTAAAGTGAAGCGTTTGAATGCGTGTTTAGTTGTTCATGGAAATAAACAAGTTGAAGGTGTTGATTGAAACATTTGCTCATGTTGCTAAGATGGGTAGGATACGCCATTTTCTTCCTGTTGTTGTTTCTTTGAATTGGAAATGCATCAGATGAATGTTCATAATGCTTTCTTCAAAGTGATTTGGATGAGGAGGTTTATATTCATTTTCGCCAGGCTATGGTACCCCAGTTCTGAGGAAAGTTTGCAAATTGAGATAGTCTCTTTATGGTGTGAAACTGAAACAAGCCCCGCGTCAATGGTTCTCTAAGCTATCAAGCATTGTGCGACACTTTGGTTTTAAACCATCTTCTGTTGATTATTCTCTATCCATTTATGTTCAGGGTGGTGTCTCATTGCATGTGCTTGTCTATGTGGACGACTCGATTATTCCAAGTTCTTCTCATGATGCTATTGTTCGTTTCAAAGTATATCTGTGCAAATGCTTCTATATGAAGGATTAAGGTGTTCTTAAATTCTTCTATATGATGCTATTGTTCGTTTCAAACCATTTGAAACTCCATTTTTGTTACCCAAAAGAAATGAATATAGATAGATATACATTGGATAAAACATACAAGAAACTGGGGAACGATCCTCTATTGCACTAGTGATTCGATGATCAGTGGTTTCCGTTAGTCACGTTGTGATCGAACGGTCATAATTCATCCACTAGACTTGGTTTACTATCTCCTTAGAACTCAAGGTTACAGAAATACGATATGATCCTATATAACATATCCTGTTCAAGTAAGGTCGTATCTTATTGTCTGCTTTAGGGGTGTTCAAAAACGGGTACCGGGTCAACCCGGATTCGGAAATCCGGGTACCCGCTTTTTCGGGTACCTAAAATTGCGATCCGGTTCCGACCCGGTTTAAACCGGGTACCCGGATTCCGGATACCCGGTTTAAATCGGATCGGAAACCGCATACCCGGTTTATTAGAATGTTTTTTTATTTTTTATTTTTTTGTCGTTTTGTCGTTCAATCATACGTTTTTTTATCTCTATTTTCACTTAAAAATTTTTTTTATATAAAATTCATACAAACTCCCTAAAAATCTTTAACTTAATTAGTCATTAAAGATTAATTAAGAAAATGAAAGAATAATAATATTGTTCATGGGCTTAAGTAAGAACAATTATAAAATTCAAATACTAACTCTTAAAAAATATTCAATCCAAGGTTAGCTTAAGTGATATCATGATCATTTTATTTACGAAAAAAATAAAAATAAAAATAAAGAAAACCGGATACCGGATACCCGATTTTGAAAAATTCATGACCCGGATATGGGAACAACAATTGGAACACCCCCAAAATGAAAAGTGAGAACTTTTTTAAAGAACAGAGGGAGTACAATATTATAAAAGTCTTGAAAAATTGAAAGTCTTGAGAACTGTAGGAATTTCGAGTAACTGATATGGGACACCAAATGAGGACTTTTAGAAAGTTGTAGGAAATTATTCTAAATAATCTTTTGAAACCCTAAACCTTAGACATTCAATTCAGAAAGGTCAATGCCACAATTTGGAAGCAGGCTATATTGATAAGCTTAATACAATAGTACATGGCAGGTGGAGGGAAGGGAGGGAGCGGGAATCAAACCCAATACCTTACCTCGGGAATGTGGTACATGCTCCAATTGATAAAAGACCCAATTCTCTTTGCCATTTTAATAGTTGAACTAAGCTGAAAATTGCAATTCTAAGAGAAGCTAATGAAATGAAAGGATTTGGAATTTGGACCTCACAATGATGAATAAGAAGCAAGAAAAAAAAAGCACAACAATGGAGTAATCATACAAACTAAGCAAAAGATCAAAAAAGCAAGAATACAAGTTTTAATGGTAAATCAAACCATAATATCAATTGACCCAAACAATCACACCCCAAAACTCATCAAAACATCGCAACTTGTCAATTAAAAAAAACAAGTAAACAAAAGATTAACCAATATTTCAAAAGTTCCACCACATTTTTATATTACAATTTACCACCCATTTTAATTTAACAAATGTATATCATCTAGCCTATGAATATTTTCTAGGAATCAAAGGGTATTGTATGTTTTATTTATAAATAATCTTGCAGAGGGTTTATTATTTACCTAGAAAAACCAAGTCATAGGTATTAGTTTCATTGTTTGTAAAAAATTAATAATCAAAAATTTGTTTTTAAGTTTTGTAGGGGCTGGTTGGTTTTATGATCTAATGGGGACAAGAGAACTTCTAGAAGGTTAAGATTATTTTAGTCCTAGCTAGTTCATACCTTGTTTTAATGGAAATGCAATATGCATTATCTTAATTTTCAAAGAAAAAGTGATTGATTTCATAAAATTAAAGGCTGGAGATAGCAATATTCAACAAATGGCGTTTATATAATTGCAAAAGGGCTACAAGCAAGAGATTAATTTTTCAGTAAGTACAAAAGTCAATCAAAGCACAAGCGTATTCTTGTAAAGTTCTCTAAATTAAGATACATCACACTAAGTACCTCGATGCTAGCAAGCAAAATCTTCAAAGCCATTTCTTGACAATATTTAGCTCTTAATGGAATTGAACCATATCTGTGATATTAAATGAGTTAGTACTAAAAGCCTATACCATACAATCTATAACACGACTAGGGAGTTCATCAAGAATGATAAGATTAAGGACTACATACTTTGAATAGCAAACCTCTGCATTACCATCACATAATACTGCCATATCTTTGGCTGTGCACATAAGCATACCACCATCAACAACAGACTGAACACCCAAAATTCATCAAAACATAGCAACTTGTTAATTAAAAACAACAATTAAACAAAAACTTAACCAATATTACAACAATTCCACTTTTCAATTACAATTTACCACCCATTTCAATTTAACAAAATTGAAAGGAAAAACCCAGAAAGAGTAAAGAGAATTAAGAACCTTGTAAAAGTCCCAAGGCTCAGACTTATAAATATCAGTCTCTGAAATAGCATCAAAACAAATAGCTTTGCTACAAATTTTGCGTTTAAGGTAGTAACCCACAAGTTCTTGATCAGTAGAATTATTACTTCACAACTTTCTGCCTTTGTTTCCATTTAACAAATATAAATTTAAGATAAAATAAAAGAAAAGAAAATCAACAAAATAAAACCAAAAGAAATGAAAAACAGCAGCAGCAGCCATGGAAGAGAAAAGCAGTAGCCACGAAAAATTAAAGAACAAAAAACAAAAATCAAAGAATATGGAAGATGGAAACAAACCTTGGGAATGGCAATGGAGAATGAAATTGGCAAAAGGAGATGAAAGCAAAGCTTGAGAATGTTGATAGAAATGGAGCGCTTGGTAGGAGAGAATGGCTTGAAAAATCAATGAATGATTTTCTTTTGTTTTTTTGGATTTAAGGTTTGGGAAAATTCTGAAATTAGGGTTCTCTAGTCTCTACTATTTAGGTAGAAGAAATGAAAGGGTTCTACACTAGCACACGAAATCTGAGCTTCAAAGTTTTATTTTATTTAATTTGTGTTTAGCCACTCTTATAAGTGTGGCTGATTTGATCTCTTTTATTTTCATAGTTACAGTTCAGCCACGCTTATTAGTGTGGCTGAATTTATAATATTTTAATATTATTTAATTTACTTATAGCCACGCTTATGAGCGAGATTATTATTCTCACGCTTAATAAGCGTGCCTAATATGCAAGAAGCGAGTCTAATTGCAAAAAAGTCCGTCACACTTAAATAAGTGTGCCTAAACAAGCGTAGCTACATGCCACATGTTTTGTAGTGTGTAGCCAAGTGACCAAATTACGATAATCAATTTTAATAATGACCGTTGATTCTATTTAATTACCTTTGACCTTAACCAAGTTACTCAAACTACAGGTAGTCTCTTGAGAGACCATCTTTTTGAGAGACGTCTCTCAAGCCCAATTCATTAAAGCTTTACCCTATTATAAACTATATTGTGAGAGTTTTTTTCTTTCTACTAGTGATGTTAAATGAATGAAATATAGGAAAGCTCCCATTTTTCCTCTTAATTTACAATACTTTTCATATTAGTTATCCTATTTATTTTGCACTTTTTCATCTTTTTGTAATAGTTTTATTTTTTTTTTCTTTTGATTTCATTCAAAAACTTATTATTTCTCTTTATTCTAACCACTTATTTTTATAACACAAATTTTACGGCTACCGTAAGACGTGCTTCATATTTGGGTTAAATAGTCCAATAAAAGAAACTTTTAATATGATAATCATTTTATATAGACCCGTCTCACGGTGAGACGGTCTCATACAAGAGAGGTTGTACTTATACTCCACTTGTTTTTTATTTTTGGAAAAACCAGTATATATTAATCTAACATTTCATCTATCCGTTGTGAATAATCCCACATTTTAAATTATTTTTTGATAATCTAATATTTTTTCTTACTTTGTTGTTAGTATACTAGTAGGAAACTAGGAATGTTCATAGAAAACTTATGGCAAAGGTTGAATTATTATAAAATAAAGGATAAATTGACATTAGTAATCCAACTTTTTACTCATCCGATATGAATAATCTGACCTTTTGATTATTTTCTAATAATCCAATCTTTGAGATAAATTTGCCCACAACATACCGTATTACTAATAATGGGTAATAATAGGGTATGTTGCCAGCAAACTAAAGTAAATGTTGAATTATTCACAGCGAACAAAGGGCAAACGTTGAATTATTGTAAAATAATCAAAAGATTGAATTACACAACGGATGAACAAAGGTCGGATTATTAATATTTATTTTTCCTAAAATAAAAGGTTATTCTCTTAGCAAACTAAAAGTAAAGGTTCAATTATTAAAAAATGCTCCATCTGAACCAATTTAGTAGTCACATTTACTTGAGCATGGTTATTAAGAATGATGTGAAGTCCATTAAAAAGGTGATAGTTAGGGTATTTTAATTGATTAAATTAATTATAAAGGTGGTAGTTAGAGTATTGTAAGTAGTAAAAGTGAGGATATTTTGGTCTTTACTTGTGTAAACATGGAGTATTTAAGCAAAAATAAGATTTACAATTAAGGAAATGAGACAATTTATATGAATTCGCCAAATAAGGAAATGAGAGAACTAAAAGTGAGTAATTCAAATATGAAATTATTCACAACAGATGGATGAAAGATTGAAGTTTTAGCATAAATTTTTTCTTTATTTTATTTATCCAAAATGTTATAGGTGTATTCTCACAAGTAGGGGTGTTCAAAACCGGGTGCCCGCTTTTTCGGGTATCTGAAATTGCGATCCGATTTTCGACCCGGTTTAAACTGGGTATTCGGAATCCGGATACCCGGTTTAAACCGGGTCGGAAAACGGATACCCGGTTTTGTTAGAATTTTTTTATTTTAAATTTTTTTTTCGTTTTGTCGTTCAACCATATGTTTGTTTAACTCTATTTTTTACTTAAAATATTTTTTAATATAAAATTCAAATACAAACCCTCCAAAAATCATTAACTTAATTAGTCATAAAAGATTAATTAAGAAAATGAAAGAATAATATTTTTGTTCATGGGTTTAAGTAAGAACAATTATAAAATACAAATACTACCTCTCAAAAAATATTCAATCCAAGGTTAGCTTAAGAGATATAATGATTATTTTATTTACGAAAAAAATAATAATAATTAAATAAAATCGGATACCCGATTTCCAAAAAGGCGCGACCCGAACCCAGCATCTGGTTTTAAAACTGAGTACCCGACTCTGATTATCCGATTTGTGAAAAGCAGGCAAAATACCCGTTTTTAGAAATCGATACCGAATAATTCGGATTGGATTTTTCGGATCAAATTATGATGAAGACCCTTGCTCACAAGTCACAAGGACGAAAATAGTAGTAACTTGTGCACCCAAAATATCTAGAAAGAAAATGCCAAAAAGGAAATAAAGTAAATAAACATCATTTGAAAAGAATGAGATGAAGCATAGTACTCCATTCTTACTGCAAATGCCAGCTGTACAGCAAATTACCAGCTGGAAGAAGACAAGTGTCAGTAATCTATTGGCAGATGCTTCCTGCACTAATCCTTACAAAACAGCGACCTGAGCTGTCGTACACATCTCCTTAAATTTACACTCCACCTCTTTCACAGCTATAAAGCCTAAAGCCAAAAAGCATTCTTTTTTTTTTTAACGGCTATATTTTTTTAAATTTTAGGGCTCATGTCTCAATGCGTCCATTTTCTAATTAATTCCCCAAAATAATTCTCCAAAATAATTCCATCAATTTTAAATTCTACCATATGAATAGTGTTTACATGGTAGAAAGTACTTAAAATAAAATTGATGATTTATTATTTATCTGATATTATAATTAAACTAGTATAGAAACTCGTGCAATGCACGAATTTGTTAGTGCGAAATATATATAAACACTTTCAAATAATTATGTAAGTAATGTATACTATTGTTATTAAATTTACCAAATACATTATTTTTTAAACCAAAACATAATTATTGACGTTTAGTTTAATTATTTACCTGATACATAACTTTTTTTCGTTCAATTGAACATATTAAATTCTAAGTTAACTAAATAGAGTTACTATATTATACTATCATACAAATACTTTACCTAATTTAGCTTCAAACTTAAACAAAAAATATTAGATTCTAAATTTGATAAATATTGTCATCCCTTTTTAAATGATGACACATGGAATTTTCCAAAACTTTTATAGTATTGTTTGATTGTATAATTTGATGTCTCTTAAATAATGACACTTGGAATATTTCAAAACTTTTTAGTATTGTATGATTTGATTTAATTTGACTTTTTAAAGTATTCATAATTATGTAAAATACAACATAGACACATGACTTGACTTTTGATCAATCTAAAATACCTAATCAGAAATGGATTCGAAGATCCCATGAATACATGACACATCTAATGTAATTCATGGTGAGTTCAAATGTAGGAAATTAATATGAATATATTTGTTCATTTTGGATAGTTATGTCAATCTTTTTTAATTTTTTTAATTTAATGTGAGCTTTATATTGTCAATATTGTTCGTAGCTATTGATAGTTTTTATTTGTTTAATGTTTTTTGAACAAGAGCTCTTGATAGTTAGAATTGTTGTCAGTTATTTTTTTAATTACAAGATAAACTATGTAAAAAAGAGAAACACGTCAGAATCAAATTTAATACGTTTAAAATCATTCCAAAAACAAAGAAAAAATAGGTAGATAATGTGAGTATTTTAAGAATGTCTTTTTATATTCCTAAATTTTAATCATAGTGTTTTTTTTCTAAAGTGACCATAGAATTACTTTGAGCAAAATAGTTTTCGGATAACTACTCACTCTATCTCAAAAAATAGTCTAATTTTTGTCATCCCTCTCATATATAATTTGTTAATTTTACTTATAACAATGATTCAAACTCATTTTTAAATTTCATGCGCATATTTAATTTACTTTCATTTTTATGTAATCTACACATTTTCTTTACTCTTTAAACAATAAACTTTTTTATTCGCCATTTTAACCTACTTTACTTAATTTTTATCCTTTTTATAATCGAGACTAATTATTTTCACAAATTCTTAAATGATACAATTTCGCGGTGAGACTATCTATATTAGACTAGCTCATATACATCTAGTTTCATGAATCTGTTTCATGATAAGATAAATAAAACAGAAAAGTTATACTTCATCCATTCCATATTACATGCACCAAAATTATTTATCATTCTTTGGTAATTTACAAATTTTTGTTATTATACAAAAAAACATAGTTATGTGGGATCTCATGTTATTTGTCTTGTCGCATATTTTCATAATATTAAATTTTTACACTTTTGCGTTATGTATAACTCTAAATATAAACGATCCGATAAATATATTAGATTGTGTAATAATGTATTTGGTGCAAGTTTTTATAATGTATATTAAGTTTTTTTGAACAATCGGTCTCTTGAGAGACCGTCTCTCAGGCCCAACCCATTAAAGTTTATTTTTACTCTTACGCTACATTTTCTTTTATGGGCTGACCCAATTAGAAATTGTCTCTAGATTGTCTGTTTGAATAAATATCCAATTACACATCCTACAAGGCAAATGACATGGTACAATTAAGAAAATGACGTGGCCTATCCTCTAGCATTGATTTCAAAACATGATAGGCTTCCCACATACGCCAATTTTTAGGCTATATAAACCCCTCAATTATTTTTTGATTCTCACACTCACTTCCTCACTCACTTACTCTCATTCTCACTCTCACTAAATTTTCGTACTTTTTCAAAAAAAATAAAATAAAAAATAATATGGGAATTTCTAAAAGTAAAAAAATCCCACTAATTTGTGTGTGTTTTTGTGTATGGATGATGATACAAGTTGTTAACTCATCCAAATTTGATGAACTATTCCAACCCAGTTGGGCTTCTGAACATTTAATCTATGAAGGAGATGTTCTTAAGCTCAAACTTGATAACTTTTCTGGTACTTTATCCCTTCTTTTCATCACTTTTAACTATAGTTAATTAACCATAGTTAATTTAACATGTTAACATGTTCGACTGCAAAGGGTTTAAAAAAATAAGATTTTTATATTAAATTATGTATTATAGGTTAATTGTCTAAAAATATAAAGTTGTTAGTAACAAATTTTAACTATCAACGTTAAATTTTTAATCAAATTATTTTTTATGATGGTATCAGAGCTCTAGGGTTGTCTTTTATTTTACCTTAAAGTATAAGAAATATTTGTGTTGCATTTAGGCTTTTAACTTAAAGAGCTCTTATTCAAGGGGCACAATCGAATGCAACATAAAATGAGTATTGAGTTTTAACGATCAATTTAAGTTTTTTGTTAAATAATTTGATAAAATAGTTAACAAGATTTGTGTTTGGTGAATTATAGGAGCTGGGTTTCAATCAAAGAGCAAATACATGTATGGGAAAGTATCTATTGAATTGAAGTTGGTTGAAGGCGACTCTGCTGGTACTGTTACCGCCTTTTATGTAAGTTATTTGGCCTCATTACTTTTGCACATAAATTAATATTTACATCCGTTAGATAATCACAAATGCGCAATATATATATTAAATAGTCCAATTAATACGATTTATCAGCATTTGAATTTTTTGTTTTGAACTCGTCTCACGTAGAAATAATTTATTTGAGGCTGATGAAAATGTAAAAAAAATGCAGATGTCATCGGATGGTCCAAAGCATAATGAATTTGATTTTGAGTTTTTGGGAAATACCAGTGGAGAACCATACTTGATTCAAACAAATATATATGTAAATGGAGTGGGTAATAGAGAACAAAGGCATAGTCTTTGGTATGATCCTACTAAGGACTTCCATACCTACTCTTTGCATTGGACTCCTCATCATGTTGTGTAAGTTCTTTTTCTTTTTTATTTTTATGTACTAGCAAACTTAATTTCAATAGGGCCGACCCTATGGGTGGGCAAGAGGGAACTTCGTCCAGGGCCTTTTGTAAAAAAGAAAAATTAATGGTTTCAAAAGGTCTACATAAGATTATAAGTTATAAATTGCAAAAGAAAAAGACATTAATGTATTATTTCGCCCAGGGCCCTAATATATTTAACGTCGGCCTTGAATTTCGATTTGGTTAGACGTATTAAATTCTGGTAATAAAAGCGTTAGATGAATGTGTTATGTCACTATTATGGTAAGAAATATTTTGTGTGTTAAACGTATTTTCTTCGCATGTTGATTGTCTAGTAAATATTACTATATTATAACTATTAAAGTAAAACAAAGATTAAGGATTGTGAATTGTAGAGTGTGATACGATGAATCTATGATTTTATAAAGTAGATAGTAAGGAGTGTATATTTAATAATGGAATGTAAATAACGAGTGCATTGTTGAAATAGCGTGAATTATGTTCATTTTAAACATAGAATATAAACTTGGTTAAGTATTTTCTTCCGGTTAAATTACATTATGAAATTACTTTATTGCTACTATTTAATGCCAATAACGAATTTGTTACTAAAGAGCAAGTAGAAAACAAACAATATATTTGCCGTATGCAATACTTATGTAACTTAAATTTTATTTTCGTTGATTCTCTCTCAAACTTATATGATAAATAGCAAAAAAATTCCCTAAATTAGTGGACAAGCTTTTAATAAGAGCATCTTTATTGGCTAGAAGGGTCAAGTTCCAAATATTAAATGAATTTAAACATGAGTTTCACTAAAAAAAAGCATTTTCTAATCTTATTTATAGTTAATTAATCCAAAAGGGTGTTATAATTTGTTAATTAAGTGACATTTTAGAAAAATTAAGTTTATTTTAAAATAGGCTATTTAGCTAATTCATAATCATTAGCAATAAAAAGTTAAGTTTAATCATGATTTGTGACTCAAAATAAAAGCACACTAATGAAAATGCTATAAGTATATATGCCTTTATGTAAGGCACTAATGTCAAACATATAATTCCAAACCAACCTACTACTTGGCTATGATAATTAATATCGTCACCCATAAGTCCATGACCCTACCCTATATCAATTCCCATCAATTTTTTCACCTTTAAGGTCCCCTCAAATTATTGATCCAATATTTAGAATATTTTTTTATTCCAAAAATGTTAAATAAATATGTTATTGAAAATCATTTTTACACCATTGCTCCGTTGTATATTAGTTGCGATATTACAATACACGATATTTATTCATCATTCTTAATTTGTGATTAGTTTTTAATCTATAAGTTAAAACATAGTCAAGTGAGATCTTATTTGATTCGTTTCATTACAAAGCTTATTAATATCAAGTTTTTTATAATTTTTTATTATACATAATTCGAGATAATAATAATTGAATTAATGTATTGGATTGTGTGAAAACTATAAATACAAAAGTGTAGATCTTTTTAAAACAATACTTTTCAAAAAAAAATAGTCAAGTAAAATCTTGTTTGATTATTTGAAATTTCATTGTAATTTTAAAAAATTAAGTGTAAATCTTTAATTAAGTGTAAATCTTTTTAAAACAATACTTTTAAAGTTCATTCCACAAATATGAAAATCTTTCTTTTCATAAAAAACTTTGTTAAAAGAAATAAAAATTGCATTAAAAGTCGGGTACGAAGATAAATTAGGATATGTACACGACCACACAAATACTCTTATAGATTAATCACATTAAAGACCAAAATTTTGAAAAAAATTTAAATAAATTTTTTTGACTTGCCAAGTTATGTTGTGGAATTAGAAATGTTTTTGGTCCAAGTTCCTATTAGATTCGCCGTTATTTTAAGGTTCTGAATTTAATTTTTTTTTTTTAAATTTGTCTGATTACCAATCTAAAAGTAATTACGTCTGAGTTAAGGTTTAGGGTGTTACAAATACAAACCCGACCCAAACCCGCTCTAAATGCATCACAGTGGAATCGATTAAGGTGCTCAAATTAAAGACCCGTCGAGTCTTTACCCGACTCTGAAATTGATTTACTCGTACCTAAAACCAACAACGTAAACACAAGATTTAATTTTAATCCGAATGAATGAACGCTTCTAGAACTGACATAATTTTTTTGTTTGGAAACCAGATTTTCAGTAGATGAAACACCAATCCGTGAGCACACAAACTTAGAACACAGAGGAATAGCCTTTCCCAAAGATCAAGCCATGGGAGTATACAGTTCAATATGGAATGCAGACGATTGGGCTACACAAGGTGGTCGAGTCAAAACCGATTGGTCACATTCACCTTTCATTGCTACATACCGAGACTTTCAGATCGACGGTTGCGAGTGTCCGGAACCCGCCGCGGTTTCGGACAACATGAAGAGATGCACAAGTGGTGAGCAAAGGAAATATTGGTGGGATCAGCCCACAATGTCGGAACTTAGCCTTCATCAAAACCATCAGCTTAAATGGGTTCGGGCTAATCATTTGGTTTATGATTATTGTAGTGATGCTTCACGGTTTCCGGTGACGCCGCTTGAGTGTGTGCATCACCGCCATGAGCGCCGCCATTAGTGGTGGTTGTGTTGGGTTGGGTAATTGTGGGTTATGGCTTGTGGTGTGGTGTGATCATGAGGGCTTGATCTATTTGTATAAAATGGTGCAAAAAAAAAGCCCATGTAAAAATTGTTCTTTGTTTTAATTTTATTGGCTTTGTTAATTATATGGGTGTTTGATAATTATTTTTTAATTTTTTTTGATGTTTTGGCTTATTTTTGGCTTTTGGAATTTCGATTGTTTTTATGGCTTTTTAAGAAATTGAAAATCAGATTTTTAAGCAAAAATTAAATTATATAACTGGTTTATCAAATTCTTATATCCTTAAATTTTTTAGATGGTCTCCTGAGAGATCTTCTGTCAGAGAGACACTTCTTAGGTCTAATCCATTAAAGTTTATTTCTACTCTTACTCTACATTTTCTTTTATGGACCAACCTAATTAGAGATGTTCTCTTAAAGAGTCCGTCTTTTTATAAATTGACTAATGGCTTTAAACTAGTTGTTACGAAGAAGTTTGAAAATAAATTGATTAATAATACAATTATTAATGAAAAAGTCAATTAATAAAGTAAAAAATTATGAAGAAACTAAATATGTAAATGACTATCTTTTGTAAAGTTAGCTTAAAAAAAAGATTTTAGTTTGCAAATTTTTTTATCTACAGTGTTGCCCATCGTTTACATAAGTTGTAATATGACTAAATCTACCTCAACAATAACATTCTATAAACTTTGATGGACCCAATTATTCTGGTGGGGTGTTTGGTAGGAGGGATTTGAGGGAGGGAATGAGACTTTGTTTCAAAAATATATTTAAGTCTTTGTTTGTTTAGGGGGAATTAGATTAAAATAGGGGAAAATCTCCAAGAAAAATGTCTTGGAAGAGGGGTGGTATTTGGGTTGAGACTTTGATTTTATATCTTTCTTTCAAGTCCCTACCATAACAAAAAAGGGACGAGACTTTTTTATTTTCAAAGTCTCAACTTAAAAGTCCTATCTTAAAGTCTCACAAGCAGGGTCGTTCCTGACCATAGGCAAGGTAGACATTTGCCTAGGGCCCAGAGTTAGAAAGTAAAATTAGAATATGTTCGTTAATGGAAGTACACACTTAAAAATTTGCAATTTATGAGTAGTTCTTTTATCATTTAAGAATTATATGATACGACTACATTTTGAATGCTAATTATAATATATAGGGTCCATCTTAGTTATTTTTCTAAACACATGTTTAAGTTCGGAATCGACCATTCATAGAGAGGGCCTATTTCTTTCAATTTGCCTAGGGCCCATATAGTGCCAAGGACGACACTGCTCACAAGTCCCATTCCCTTATGCCAAACACCCCCTAGGAGTATTTGTTTATACACAATTTGTTGTAGTAGATACCATCTCTCATTGTGCGGACTCAAAATATATCTTTTAAAATATTATAAGTAGGCATTAAGAAATGATGTAAGTAGACATTTAAGATATTGAAAGTAGGCATTAGGGATACGGTAAGTAAGCATTAAAGATAAGTAGGCATTAAGAATACAGTACGTAGGTATTAATCTTTGATGGATTGGACGTGAGATACGTCTCTCAAGAGCATAGGCGGAGGGAAGGGGATATCCGGGTAAGCCTGGGACAACACTTAAATGTCTGTAAAATGCTAGTAGTAGAAAATGAGAGAGTAGCTCTAAGCTGGTAAGATCTTCATAATGTTAACCTTGTTACCCGATATCAAATCCTGAGCACTACATTCATTTTGCTTTTTTAATTTGTTTTGCTTTTCATAACTTAAAGTCTCTTGAACTCTAACGTGCAACTTCAAACATCACAAATTGTAGTGAGAGACGGTCTCTTCGAGAGACACATTAGATATATAAGCTAAATAGTAAATTTTTTATTTTGAGGTCGTCTCTTTGAAAAATGGTCTCTCACATATGATATTATGTGGCATTTTTAAATAAGAAGACTAAAACAGGCCGACAATTACTATTAATAAAACATTGTTAACTTTTATTATATTTTATATACATTTTTGACCGCACTTGATTTTTTTCTGGATCCGCCCCTGCTCAACAGACTAGTTGATTGTTGTATGAGACAGTTTCAATGTGAGACATGTCTCATGCTTCGGTTAATTGACCCAATAATTGAAACTTTAGGTTTTGAGCTTCTTGTTTTAAGGTCGTCTCACCTTGTTATTAAAATAAAAAACTTTTTTTTTTTTTTTTTTTTGTTTTTGTAAATCCTAAAAAAAGGCTCTCTTATATACTTCCCCGTTGTTTTGAAGCAACATAGAGAAATTTTGCACTTCAATATTCTAAAATAATTTATACAGAAAAAATTTAATCACTTGAGATCATGTTTTATTCGTCTACACGCATATTTTCATAATTATAATTTTTTTGTAATTTTTAATCATGTAAAACTTTAGATATATATGATCATATAAATGCATTAATCTGCACAAAAAAAGTTTTGGGTGAAAAACAGATCAATATGTAAAACATTCTGAAGGATTTACGATCATACAAAATATATTTTAATCGATTTTTTCTAAATAATTGACTATTGAAGAATCTCATCAGTATAAAAATTAAATTTGAGAAGATTAATATAATACTCATTAAATTTAATTAGTAATACTCAATTTGCTGGAAAATAAGTCTAGGGTGGACTTATACCACATTAAAATGATGTGCTTGAGCCTACAAACTTGTAGTGTGGTGTGATTATACGGGCTTCATCTGTTTCTATAAAGGTGCAAAAAAAGCCCATGTAAAAAACACTACTTTGTTATAATTAGCCCAATATGGAGCCTATTACCTTTTCCAATTTCTCTGCGCATCTTTCAATTTTACTCTTGAACGTATCAATTTTAACTTTAAAGATATTAATTTCAACGTAAAGTGATACTTAAATGTATCAATTAAAGTAAAAATTTCAATTTGAACCTATAAGTGATCAGTTTTAATGTTAAAGTGATCAATTTCTACCTAATATAATTGACAGTGATAAGTATTGAATTGTATGTTGTTATGTAGTTCATTTATTTTGTTTATAATTGATATAGATAACATCATAACAGAAACAAGATAAGGTCATAACTGATGCATATTTGGTAATAATTGACAGTGGTAAGTATTGAATTGTATGTTGTTATGTAGTTCATTTATTTTGTTTATAATTGATATAATTAACATCATAACAAAAACATGATAGGGTCATAATTAATACATGGTTGGTAATAATTGATTTTGTTAAGTTTAACACTTACAGTTACATTGTGTTTTTTGTATTGAAGTTTTTTACTATTTTTTTAGTTTTTGATATTGATGCTTTTAATATGTAAACTGATATTATTGATTATGTTATTGACCATTTTGTTGGTTAAAATTCATCCATAAAATGATAAAATAATAATATTTTATTAACTTAACTCTCAAATTGTGAACAAAACCATATTTAGGTAGAAATTGATCAGTTTAACGGCACAATTGACCAAATATAGGTTCAAATTGAAATTTTTACTTTAATTGATATGTTTAAGTATTTTTTTTGAAAGGAAGATATGTTTAAGTATTACTTTAGGTTGAAATTGAAATGTTTAAGGTCAAAATTGATACTTTTAAGGTCCAAATTGAAAATTGCCCTGAAAATGAAAAAAACCCAAAAAAATGGAAATCTGGAGGCAAGGCATGCGCGTGTAGTACACGCGCCTGCAATTGGGCCGGCCCAACGCTCGTCTTATTCTAAGACCGTCTTACGCAAGTTTTTGTGTTTTTTATTTCAGGTGCTCTCTTGAGAGACAGTCTTTTGTAAAGACGACTCTCAAAAGTCCAGCCTAAATCTATATTTAGAGTTGTAATAATATATATTTATAATGTACTGGGCTTTTGAGAGTCGTCTTTACAAAAGACGATCTCAAGTAAAAATTTGTGTTTTTATTTCAAGGGTGTTGAAAATTAGTTTTTTTTTATATAAATTTTTTTTTTATTCTTTTTACACAAATTCTTGTGAGAGACGGTCTCTTTGAGAGACCATCCCTGATTTGATCAGCCCATTATCATCTTTTAGTTTAATTAAGCTTTAGTGTGCTGGGCTTCATAAACGTCTCTAAAAAAAGACAGTCTCTTAGGAGACCGACTTTTCTTTTTAGCTTATTTTTGGTATTTAGGCTTTTGTTGGTCATATAACTTTTTAAGGCAATTAAAAAATAAGCTTTTAAGCCGAAATGAAAAACCATCTCTAATATCTTATATTTTTCTTCAGTTTTCGGCCTACTTTTTTCTAAATATATATAGGATGTGTTGATTTGAATAGTTGGCTTGCCGGCTAATAATTTTAGTTATTCAAATCAACTAACAACTTTATAAGTCTTTAAATCTTTGTTAAATATTTTGAAAAAGGGGTGCTTGGACCAAATAATGATAAGAAACGATGTAAAAGATGATGAAAAATAGAATATATATAGACAATAGATCAGATGACAAACAACACACACTTAACACGAGGTGTTTACCCTACCCACTTACAATGAAATAGCCTTTTCTACAAGTGTTGTGTGTTGATTATTTGATTCTAATTTCTATGAACGCATAAAACCTTTATATAGAGGATATACAACATTCTAGAATCACATATTAACTCTATAATAACTTACATTAAACTAAAATTAATTCCCCATTAAGTCACACACTTAACTCTACAATAATATAGTAATAAATTAAAAATATAATACGCCATTAAATTATACATGAACTCATCAATAAAATAACAATTAATTACAGAATTAATTGCCCTTTTATTGTATGCTTAATATTGCTCTCAAGTCTCAACATGATATATCATGTTTAGTGAATAACTAATGACTAGTAGGGTATAGAAGTATAAAGTATAAACCAATCGTTATGTTTAGAAATAAAATAATAAATAAACTAACGACTTCGTACGTCTTTAGTATATGCCTCTTAATACTCACAATTTACTCCTAATATCATTTTAAGCAAGAGTATTCCTGTAATTGTTCACATTTTTCTCAATTATCTTTAATTCTTATACCATTGGACTTGGTTGCCACTAGAGGTGGTCAGCGGGACGAGTTGAATCAGAGGGTTAAGGGTTGAGTCACATTGTAACGGATCATTAGCAGGTCGGGTCGGGCGAGTCGGATAATTATAGAAATTGGTTGTAAAAAATATATTATTAATTTTTTATATATATTTTTATATGATATTGTTATATTTAATATTCACATTTGAATTTACTAATGAGTCATAAAGTATAATAAAAAAAACTATTTTAAAACGGGTCAAAGTGGGTTGTATTTAAACGGGTTTGACCTGTCCCGACCCGTTTAACATTTAACATAACCCGCCTCGACCGGACCCATTTAAATTTTGACCCGACCCGATCCATTGAACACCTCTTTGCGACTATCGTATAAACTTTCAACATCAATAAAAAGATATAGGAAAGTCTAGACGTAGTACTTTGTCCCATATTTTCGTTCCAATTTCTCGTTTCACACTATCTTTTTTAGTTTTCTCACCATTTAAAATACGAATTTTTAAAAAGAATAAGTAAACTAATACTCCATATAAAATTCAAAAATAAAGCAACTTTTAAATTTAATTTTCAAAATAAGCACTTTTTGCTCAGAGCACAAATTCGGGTTGTTCGCTGTTACTAATAGTAACAACAAACAAAGACCTTGACTTTTTTTACTAAGCCTCTTTGTTTGCTGTTAGTAATAGCGAATCACCTCGAAACTATGTTATGGGAAAAAATGCTTATTTTCGGAATAAAGTTTAGAAATTGCTTAATTTTTAAATTTTTTATATTAAATTGTTTATTCTTTTAAAATTTTCTTTAAATACTCATTTCAACTATTTATTTATATTTTGTTTTATTCTCCAACTATACATTGAGAAAAATAGTGCTAGTATCACATATTTCCTCCGTTCGGGAATACTCGCTATAATTCTGTTATTGACACTATTCATCACTCAAGCTTATTTTATATATTACGTCTAATTTGTAAGAAAAAATATAGTCAAATGAGATATTGTTTAAATCGTCTAATGACATACTTTCATGATATCAATTTTTTATAATTTTTAGACGTGTATAATTTGATGTATAAATGATTAAAATAACGTATTGAATTGCGTAAAAAGTCAAATGTAGCTAGTATAAGGGAACGGGGAAGTATATTACAAATGCAATTCGTAAAATAAATATTTGAAAAGCAATAGTTAAATTAAGATATGAAGTCATTAATTAATTAGAAAGCAGGTGCTCTTTTGAGAGACCGTCTTTTGTAAAGATGACTCTTAAAAGTCCAACCTAAATCTATATTTAGAGTTGTAAGAATATACATTTAGAATTGAACTAGGTTTTTAAAAGCCATCTTTACAAAAGACGATCTCAAGTAAGAATTTGTGATCAGAAATACGTCAACCCAATGACCCATTTGCTAAGCGATGATCAATATGTCATGATTTTGCATCGTTACATATTCGTCACGAATCAAGATTAAAGACCACCGTCCATGAATCCCTCCATAGAGTTTAATTTGTCCTTTTTTTTATTTTTTACTAGATTATTTCCGTACGATGCACGGTTTTTTTTTATTTCATTAATTATTTTAAAAAACAAAGAAAATGAATTCTAAATTATTGGTTATGGAGGTGGTTTGTTGAGGTTGAATTAAAAAACGTAGGTATTTAAAATATATAGAACAATTTACATCAGAATTAAGAAGAAATATTAGGACGAAAAAAAAAATTTCATATGATTATAAATTCTGGAAAACGTCTTTGAATACTACATTTGTTGTAGTTCAACTAATATTAATGATGCCCTTTAAATTGTAATGGCGCAATATATCTTTCTTATTCATAATTATTATTTTTACTATTACAAAAATGTATTTTCAAATTTCAATATAATATAATATGTTATAGTCCCAACTAAAAGTCTTTAATATTAATTATCAAATTAATTATCCTAATTATTCTTAGTCTTAATTATCCTTAGCATTTAAGAGTCTTATATTCATTAATCTTTCATGATGTCATCCTTGTTAAATGGAGGGAAAATTTTTCATAAGAAGTTGACACCTCATCAATTTTTGAGGTTGCTTATGTCAGCCGTTTTTTGCTTTAGTAGTATGTATATGTATAGATTTAACTTATCTTACTTAATTTGACATTTTTATTATTTGTTGGTCGACCCCTTATACTCTCTATTTTTTCAGCGAGTCTTGAATAAGAATATGAGACGAGCTCATACAAACAATCCAAATCATACATTATATTAAAAGGCATGGAAAATTCCAAGTGTCACACATTAAGAGGATTTTCCTAATATAACTCATTTCTTGGCTAAAAAAATATGACATTTAATCTTAATTAGTATTTCTATCATTAAATTATCTGTTGACTAATAATTATTTATAGTTAAATTGAGTAAATTAGATAATATCATACATTATATTAAAAGGCTTGGAAATTTTCAAGTGTCACACATTAAGAGGATTTTCCTAATATAACTCATTTTTTGGCTAAAAAAATATGACATTTAATCTTGATCAGTATTTCTATCATTAAATTATCTTTTGAATAATAATTATTTATAGTTAAATTGAGTAAATTAGATGATATAATGTATAAAATTATAGAGTTTATTTTTCTACTGCATAATAACTCTATTTTTATTTCTACTGCATAATAACTTTAACTTTATTTTTCTAATATCATATGTTTATAAACGTCGATGCTAAAAACACCGTGTAATACACAGGTTTTTACACTAGTCATATATATTAAAACTGTTTTTAATAGATTACAATTAGGACAACATATTTTAAATTGTATCACGATGAGACGGTCTTAATATAAAATTCATTTATTTTTTATAATTTCTATTCTAATTACTTTACTATGTTAGAATGTTATATTTAATTTTTTAATCTTTGTGTCATTTAATAATCTGGCTAATGGTCGTACTCCTACAAGGTAGAATTTCCTTTTTTTTGAAGATAAATAGTACTTCCTTTTTGTTTCTCTCATTTTGTAAAAATTTTCATTTTAATTTGTTTAACTAATATTGTACTATTTTCTTTTTTTTTTTGTAACAGTTTTTCACTCTTGTTTTATTAATCCCATCCACTAAACCTATAATCTCTCTCCATAAAACTTATTAATATTCTTCACTTTTTTTTTTTGTCTCATTTTTCAACTAAATTCCTCATTTCACTAATTTTCATCTATTTTATATTAAGTGCTACAAAAAACATGCGATAAGATCTTACAATATACTTGAGAAGAGTGAATACACCATTAGCAATTTCAATTTCAATAATTACTAAATATTAATTTCTCTCAAATTTATTTCACGGTCTCATATCAAGAGTCTACAATTGAGAGAATATGAATGAAAACATGTGAATAAGAATTACCTAAAATAAAAATACTACTCCGGCCGTTCTTTTATGTTTTTCCACCTTACTATAACGGGTAGTTTCAAATGTTTGTCCACTTTAAAATAGTAATCATTTTTGAAAATCTTTTTTCCCAAATATAACCTCATAAATCATAATCCCTGCATTTTTCCCAAATATACTCTCATTATATTAATGACAATAATAATTTTCTTTTTTATTTTATTTTATCTTTAATATAAATATTTTTTTCTCCCTCATAATATCAATACAATCATTACTTCATACTACTACTTAATTAAAATAATACCCACTAATTATAAAGATTATAATTTTCTTAATTTGTTTGAAAAACTCATATTGGACAATCTTTTAAGAATAGAGAGAATATAAAATTAAAGAAATAAACTATAAAAAAATAGTAGTATAACAATTTCTTACATACATAGAGATTTTTTTTATCTCTTACATACTCCGTTCCATTATACTTGCTGCACTTGATTTTTTGCGCACTCCAATGATCATTTATTTATTGAATTATACACATTTAAAAATTATAAAAAATTAATATTATGAAAATATGCGATTAGACGATTAAAACAAGATCTCACTTGACTATATTTTTTCTTACACATGAGCCGCAATATACGAAATAAGCTTGAACGATAAATAGTGTCGATAACGAAAATGTAGCGAGTATTTTAGAACAAAGGAAGTATATATAGGGTGTACTTCTTCTGTCCCATTTAGTTTGCAGCATTTTCTATTTTGGTCCGTTTCACTTAGAGGTGTTCATTCGGGTGATCGGGTCGGTTTCGGACGGGTGTCATTCGGTTCGGTTGTATTTCAGATCGATTATTTTTCGGTTGTTTGTTATGACGGGTCATACTCGGGTCGGGTCGGTTAGTCATGGTTCGGTTAAAGATCGGTTATTCGGGTTGTCGGGTTAGCATCGGTTCGGTGTCGGTTGAAGTTTGGGTCGAGTGTTAATCGGTGTCGGGTTGTCATCGGTTAATAATTGGTTCGATTTTTTCGGGTACATATCGGGTTCGGTTTTTTAAAAAACGGAATTCGGCTACGTATTATTAGTTATTATCGATCGAGTCAATATCAAAATAAGTTGTTACTGAATTTTGGAAAATTTACTTTTAAAAATCCGACCTTTGAGCTGTTCTCTTCTAAAAATCTGACCTTTCGATTATTTTTGAAAAATCCGACCTTTGGCCTCCATTGTCATCTAAAGTACATACCCCATTCCTTAACCTGAATAACCGGTTAAATTTCATTTTATAAAAAAAACAGAAATTAAAATTTAATAAACCCTAATTGCTATAAAGAGGTTCATCTTTTTCATATTCAACTTAAACCATGGAAGCCATGTACTCTCCTCATCCAAATCAAACTTCAACCATATCATCCATCTTCACCAACAAACAAAGAAAACAAAATCAATGACCAAAAATGGCAAAAAAATAAACTTGATTTCAGTAAATGCTTCAACAATTATGGAAAAAAAACGAGGAACAACATGAGTAAATGCAAGAACACTAAAAAACCAAAAATGGAAAAGATAGAGATTAGGGTTTCATACTTGATCTGGGAAGCCAACTACCACAATAATGGTGATGATGTTAACGTCCACTAAAATGGCACAGGTTTTAAAGAGCAAAGAGAGGAGGGAGGAGTGAAGAACACTTATGGTGAGATGATGTTTAACTGATAGGGAAGGAGGGAAGTAAATGAGGGAAGGAGGGAAGTTAATGGGTTGGGTGGGTAATTTTTCAAAACATCAGGTAACCAGTCATTTTGGACTTTAGATGCACTGGAGGCCAAAGGTCGGATTTTTCAAAAATAATCGAAAGGTCGGATTTTTAGAATAGAACAATCCAAATGTCGGATTTTTAAAAGTGAATTTTCCGTGAATTTTTAATTGATGACAAGATTCCCTTTACTTAAAGCAAAATAGTTAAAATGCAAATCAATTAGTGATCATTATTACATTGTTACTTTTACTTGTTTGACTGGAAATTAAAAATATAAAGTTCTATCAATTTTCATCTAATACGATTAAAAGCAGTTAAATAAACTTTGAGCATTGATTATTAACTCTAAATATATGAAATCATGTATTTATGAAATTTAATTTATTAAAATATCCATAACTTTATTAGATGTACTAATAAGATGATTGAATATAAGTATATCATACTTCTATGTTAAAAATTGGTTCAGGTTTAAAGCAATTCGATCTAAACTTCGTTCGGGTTAAGTCGGTTTTAGCCGGATCGAGTTCGGTTTCGAGCATGATACGGGTCGGATATGACTCGGGTCGGTCATTTTTAGGTTCGGGTAATCTCGGTTAACGACTATGCGTCGGTTACAGATCGGGTTCAGCTTTCCCATTTTCGGTTGTCAACTGGTTCAGGTACAACATGTCTAGTTTCACTTAATTTGCATCATTTCTATTTTTGGACTTTGGCCCACCACTTTTTTTTAATTTCATCCATACATTTTAACCATCTTTTAATTTCAACCACACAATTTATTTTCTCTTTTCATTTATTACCATTATCTATCTTTTCTTACAAGACACCAACTTTCTCTTTTCTTCAAATTATATGAAACGGAGAGAGTATGTTTTAATGTCACAATCTTGGCAGGGACTTAGTAAAGTAGACCTTAAATTTGTCCATCACATGGTTCGTAGTTCGTGCCATCCAACATTGAGCCTGAATACTCCTTTTCATAGCTATGAATATTCCCCCTGTTCCAGAGTTTTTTTACCAATATGATATTCATTAATTACAAAATTCTCAAAATAATGTTATGTAATGTTAAATTCTCAAATTAATGTCCATTTAAAATATGTTATTTTCCATTAAAATTGCTTATTATACAACTAGTGGTGTTTATTAGTGGGTATCGCGTTAGTCGGGTACCTATTTTAACGTCCCGTGTCCAGCACAATTTATTCGGAAACCCAACTTTCAAGTATCCGGATAAATTGGGTTGGAACACCAAGTGCCCAGTTTTATTTATGGTATTTTTGGTCATAATTTATTAGGCACTTCGAGCAAAATATATTTTAAAAATAAAAAACAATAGTGGAATGCATGTTGAGGATCCCTTCGTCCCTTTTTGTTTTTTTACATTAAGTTTGTTCACTTTAAGAGAGAAAAACAAGATCTCACCTGAGTATATCTTTTCTTACACATAAGCCGCAATATACAAAATAAGCTTGAACGATGAATAGTGTCGATAACGAAAATGTAGCGAGTATTTCAGAACGGAGGAAGTATATATAGAGTGTACTTCATCTGTCCCATTTAATTTGCAGCATTTACTATTTTGGTCCGTCTCACTTAATTTGCATCATTTCTATTTTTGGAATATGTTCACCACTTCTTTTTAATCACATTCATACATTATAACTCTCTTTTAATTTTAACCACACAATTTTTTTTTTTTTTTTTATTTATTACTACTCTATTATCTATCTTTTCCTTAAAAGACACCAACTTTTTCTTTGCTTTAAATTATATGCAAGGGAGGGAGTATGTTTTAATGTCACAATCTTGGTAGGGACTTTGTAAAGTAGATCTTAAATTTTCATGTCCACCAAATGGCTTCGTAGTTCGTGCCATCCAACACTGACCCTGAATACTCCTTTTCATAGCTATATTTCCTCTCAAAATTATTTAAAAAAATTAATGTTATGTAAGTATGCGATGACCCACTAGTATATTTGTATGATTGTCTTTATATAAAGTTATTATATACTCCTTCCGTTTTATTTAATTTGCGTCATTTATCATTTTATTTTGTTCTATTTAATTTTCATCATTTTTATTTTTGGACAATGACCCACCACTTTCTTTTAATTTTATCCATACATGTTAAATCTCTTTTAATTTCGTCCACACAATTCATTTTCTCTCTCCATTTATTACCATTATCTACCATTTTTCTTAAAAAATATCAACTTTCTCTTTTCATCAAATTAAATGGGACAGATGGGTACACACCTAAAAATTTAAAAATTTGATATTATGAAAATATGCAATGAGGCGAATAAAACAAAATTTCACATGACTATGTTTTTTTCTCGATAATAGCAGTAATATATAATATATACTTCCTCCGTTCCATAATACTTGCTACATTTAACTTTTTTACGCAATCCAATTATTATTTTGTTCATTTATATGTCAAATTATACATATTTAAAATTTATAAAAAGTTCATATTATGAAAGTATGCGATTAAACGATTCAAATAAGATCTACTTATATATTAGCCGCAATATATAAAATAAGCTTAAACGATGAATAGTGCCCAAAAACAAAATGTAACAAGTATTTCGGAACGGAGAAAGTAATAAAATATCATAAATGATAAATGGTGCTGAAGTGAATTGGAGTGCAAGTACTTCCTCCGTTCCATAATACTTGATATCGAGTGTGATATGTTGTGTGGGAAAATGTCATAATCAGTAGCAAGTACTCATCTGTCCCTTTTAAATTGCATTAAAGAGAAAGTGTGTAAATTTTTAAAAAGTGGTAACAAATAAAGAAAAAGAATGAATTGTGTGGTTGGAAAATTAAAAGAGAGTTGCAATGTATGGATGAGATTAAAAGAAAGTGGTGGGTCATTGTCCAAAAATAAAAATGATTCAAATTAAACGGGACATACCAAAATGAAAAATGATACAAATTGAATGGCGGAGGAAGTAATAAAAATCGGAGGAAATATGTGGCTGCCTCGAAATATGCTAATTGTCGGGTGAATGATGTAAGTGTATTATGTTGCATCTACATCTGTTTTAATTTGAGAGCCCTTGCTTTGAAATTAGAGGTTATGAACAAAAGAATAGTATATAATATTTGTAAATAGAATCCAAAATTCATAAGATCTTTTCCTAAAATATAAGTCAAATGACTCAAATATATATGTCCGAAAAAGGTATAAATAAATAAAACAAAATCTAAATTGATTATGAGTTGGGTCATCCAAATTTATAAAATTCATTGGAAAAAATCAGATCGAAATTCTAATATTAAAACCAGAATTTGGTAATCAATTAAGGTTTTGGATTCATGATCATTCCTAACCAACATTAGAAGTGAGGTAAGAGAAAATAACTCCTTAACATTCAACAAAAAATGTAGCACTTTGAGCCGTGCCAGCCCCTAACATAGGCTAAAAAGCTTGATGCATACAACTATACAAGTTTTAAAGAAAAACCAAAATATAAATTTCTTGTTTTAATCTCGTCTTAATGAGAGATGACGTTCTTTCACAAGATTAATAACTGAAAAAACAAGTTAACTTTCACAAGATTAATAACTGAAAAAACAAGTTAACTTTCAAACCGTTGATTTTCTCCTTTATCTTCTCCTTTTTGTTCCATCCTTTTATTTTTCTCCTTAGAATATTATTTTTGATCCCAACCTAAACAATAATTCAAACACAATGTACCTAAAACTATTTTACAAATTGCTACATTTAACTTTTTTACGCAATTCAATGTACTATATTTTGTTCATTTATATGTCGAATTATACACATTTAAAAATTAGAAAAAGTTTATAGTATGAAAGTATGCGATTACATGATTCAAATATGATTCCACTTGACTATATTATTACTTATATATTAGCCGCAATATATAAAATAAACTTAAACGATAAATAGGGTCTAAAAACAAAATATAACAAACATTTCGGAACACAAGCAATACTAGTAAGTTATAACTAACACCTTTTTGTTTGCATAGTGATGTACAGGCATGAACAACTTTCAATGCTATCAACTATCAACATTATTAGAGGGGTGTATTACTCAAGGTAGTCTAGTGACGAAACTTAGACTGGTGCGCCCTAAATTTTTTTTGGCAATATAATCCATATAAAATAATATCTTAAAGTTTTTAAAGTAAAGTAATTAGCTTTGCGATAAAGCTATGTAACAAAGAAGTTAATAAATTATGGGAAAAATTACCTAAAATATTTTAAATTATTCATAAATTTTTACAATAATCTCACCTTTTGATTAATCATGAACAATTCCAATTTTGAGGGGCATTTTCTAAGAGTAAAACCCGGTGACCGGATAACTTGCTATAACAAGTTATATTTTTTAAAAAAAAAAATAAATTAAAATAAAATGTCAAAAAAATGTTAAAATAGTTTTCATAAAAAATTTAAGATTTTTTTTATTATTTAAAATTTTTTATGTAATTTTCAAAATTATTTTCTAATTTTAAATTAATATTTAATTTATTTTTTTGGTGAATTATCTATTATAGCAGGTCATCGGGTTACCCAAGTTTACTCTAGGTAAATACCCCTCAAAGTTGGGATTATTCATGGTTAATTAATAGGTGGAATTATTGTAGAAAAATCATGAATAGTATGGATTATTCTAGGTGGTTTTTCATAATTTATATTTGTAAATTTTTGCCTTATTTTGGCTCAGGTTTCGTCACTATTAATAAGAGGTGAATAATCTTCACCATAAATCAATAGATTAAATTGTTTAAGTTGTACTTCTCTAACAGGAAAAACTTTATTTACCCACTTACAGTGTGTTTGAATAATAGAGACAATAATGGAGAAAAGAAAAGAAAGGGGTTTGGAAAGATAGAGAGATTAATTTCTTGTTTGGATAACAAGGGAGGGGAAGAATTTGGAGGGAAATGGTTTAGAGGAAAACATAGACAAATTTTATTAAGAATACAATCTCTTCTAATCAAAGTGAAAAAATTTGAAGAGATAACACTCATTTTTTAACTTTCCCGTCGCTTTCCTTTTAAAAATAAGGTGCATTCTCCTTTCTTAACCCTCTCCTTTCTTTCCTTTCTTTTCTTTCCTACATTACTATCCAAATATATAGTACTAGGATAAAAACCCGTGCAATGCACGGATTTTTAAATACATTTTTATCTTAATGAAATTTTAGACGAACGAACATCTTCGATTATTGATGTTTTATAGAAGAACATCTTCAATTCATGTTTGGTTGATCTATACTCACCCGCTGCAGGGTTAACTCCAAATTTTGCAAAAAAAATATGATTTTCCTAACACACAGGATTTAGAATGAGTTGACATTGTAAATTTTCTCGTTGAAGCCATTATAGATATTCCCTTTTCGTCCATCAGGATTAAGTGAATAGATGCGGTCACATCTCCCTCTTTATACTCCCACATATGTATGACATTTACATTAATTTTCCATTTTTCCCTACCACTCTGTATTTCCTGAATGTAATTTAAGCCCATGAATATAATGAGAAATATTATTCACCAACACTGAAGTTTGAGAAAAAAGAAATGATATGAACAAATAATTAAGTTGGTCAAACGGCGTATCTATATTGTAGTTCATGTCATTGTATTGAAAGACAATTTCTATTATTGTCAACTTATGAAATTGACTGAATTGGAATAAAATTGTTTGGATTGAAATTCCTGCAATTATTACTCCTGCCATTATTATGAATCCAACGTTTTATTTTTGTAAAAGAATAAAATTGGCTGAATTAAAAATCCTGCAATTAATATTCCTGCCATTAATATTTATGGCATGAATATAAATCCAAATTCTTTATATTTGTAAAGAATAAACTTGACTAAATTGAAATTTCTGCAATTATTCCTGCTATTAATATGAATACAACATTTTATTTTCGTAAATGAATAAAATTGACTTAATTGAAAATCATGCAATTAATATCCCTGCCATAAAATTTTCTGATAATGCTGGATCTAATTTTCTTTACTATACAACAAAATTAATATAACATTTTATTTTCGTAAATGAATAAAAAATTACACATGACACTCTCTTATTCGATCTAATTTTCTTTACTATACAACAAAATTAATATAGTGTATGATTGAGAATTTATATATATTATATGCATTTATTATACACATATATATCAAGGACGATATATTCAATTATTTTATCAACCAATATTAATTACCGTCTTATGCGGATCGAATAAGATATCAAGCTTTTCTTTGATTGTGAATCATTTTATTTAGTGATGATAAATTTCGTTGAAAATAATAACATTAAATGCTCCTTATTTTGCTTCACGTAGGGTTTACTGAATAAACATGGACCACAAATATGTTCATTAATAAATTCTTGTTTTCAAGTCTTTGTCTACATGAAAATTTCATGATTGTTGATATTTGCATGTACATCGTCCCTCTTCTTTAAAGTCCAAAATTGACCATATTAAGAAGGTTTAAATATAATTTTGAATACATAAAAGGAGCAAGAGATAACCCATTTTAAAAGTCTAGAGAAAGTTTACAATCAAAATAAAATAATAATTGCGGTGGATCGGAGTTACTCATAAAATTTATAAAATGGTATATCCGCTTTTCTTTTCGATTCGATGAAGAACAATTCTGTTGGCTATTTAGAGTATTGTAAGTCAAATATTTCGAGTTAGATATAGTTATGCAAATTATTGCATTAGGAATGGTTAAACAAATTATATTCATTGAGGAGGTGTAACGAAGAGATGCGTTACTTTGAAAAGATGTAATTAAGGGATGTGATACTTCATTGCATTGTTTAAGTCTTTAAGGAGAGACAACATGCCTTATTTGTAAATTATTTTTATAAGAATTCATATCCCTATTTTCAGAATTTCTCATCTCTTATCATCTTAGAATTTTGCAAACTCTACATTCATAATTCTGCAGTTGCACTCGGTCCCATCAGTTGCAGAATCAAAGTCTTATCTTATTCTTTCTCGAGCCGGGAGACTCTTTGGCCATGTTGTCATTTATGGGTATGAGTTGCTGTCGTCCTTCCCTCTTTAGACCCTGACCATAGTCTTCTATGGGCGGGATCTACTGAGTATGATGATGATGACGACGACTTTCATAATTCTGAAATTAATTCTCATAAAAACACACTTGTTCCTTCACATTGCTACTTATATAGTTCTTATATAGCATATTGTCAAAGTTCAACCCAAGCATCACTGTGTGCGAAATAACGCTATAAGGAAAATATCTAGATGTGCCTCATCGGTTTGGTATCAAGTTCCTAAAGACATAAGTCTCTAAATTAATGATCTTCAGTATAGTGTTAGTTTCATAAGTTTTAGTGTTGTTATCATAAGTTGCAATTTTATAAGTATTACTAGTGTGCTCTTTCAAACATGAAATAAACCTCCTTATAACTTTTAAAATCGATAAGGAATTATATAATAATATGTTCGGCAACTTGAAATTTATTTTCAAATGTTGAATTGGTCCAAATACTATGTTTGGCAAATCTTTAATTTGGAAATGTAGAATTGAGTGAATTCTATATAGAATTCCAATAGCAATGTAAAATTTGTCAAGTACTGTTATTTATAATTTTTGAATATGAATATCAAAGTTAAATTCTTGATTTAAATAAATTATATGTTGTCAAACAGTAAAAACAGGTATTAGAGACTAGAGAGTGAGATGATGGGAAGAACACCATACGTTGATGAAAATGGACTTATAAGGTGCATGGAGCCGGAGTCATATATAATTTCTAAGTTTGCATCGTAATGCTTTTTTTATTTATTAGAAAGTTGTTTATAAACTTAGTTTATACTTCGAGAATGAGATATTTGTTTTTTCACACTATTCAATGCACTTATTTAATACTTAATATCTCTTACTATACATAATAAAATATTATAAAAAGTGAATATTAATAATCTTTACATTGAGACGAATCAAATAAAATCTCACTTGACTATGTTCTAATCTATAGATTAAGAATAAAATACAAATTAAGAGTATTGAGTGAATAGTGTCAAAAAACAAATGTCTCATTCTCTATGAATATATAGGAGGTAGTACTATTTTAGTGTGTACTAACTTTAAAAATTTATAAAGAAATATGTATGTCCATTAAATAATTACAAATCAAGTACTATATTATTATTGCGAAATATTTGTTATTTTTTTTGGTGCATACTAAAATGGTATGGCTAAGTTTATACAAGTCTTTTTTTTCTTATTACTTTTTTCATAGGAAAACCTATACTAATGGTATTTCGAACAGATATACACTAGAAATAAATAACAGAAGTTGATCGGTAAAATGGCAAAGAGTAGTCCTGGGGATGGCCTAGCGACGGCCCACGTGTCGGCGCCAAAATAGTGAACGCTAAATGAAAGTTGGACACTTGTGCGTAGCCAAAATCATGAAAGGGGGCAACGAGGTTGGCAACGAGCCGACGACACATGCCCGACGCATGGTGCTTCAAAAAAAAGCGACCCCCTGGTTGTATTCAGTAATTTTATTTTTTGATATGATCACACCGATTATACTAATTTTATGATTAAGTACTCTTTTTTTTTCTATTTTATGGTTAAGGGGCAAAACTGTATAACAAGATATAAGCTGACAGATTCAGTTTCACTCACTCTCCCCTTTGGCCGCATTCTATTTTATAGTTATAGATTGCTGCCTTTTTATGGACGGAACACATTGGATATAATAATGATGACGACTCAAACACATATAGGTTTAATATGGTGTTTAAGTGTGGTTAAATGCATAAGTTATAATGGAATTTAGAGGACACTTAAACAGAAGAGTTAAGAAGCACGATGAATGACACTTAATGAGGTGTTGAAAAGGCTTAGAAAAGATTCTTCACAAGGTGCTTGTGCATACGATTCGGTTTTGTGACCTTTTATGTTCCTAAAGGTGTTTAATATGTAATTTAGTCTTAGCCATAAATGTGTAAGACTCATTAATTTAATCTCTCCTATAAATAGGGAGCTCATATACTCATCAAACACATCCACAAAAATAACCCTTAGGCCTTAGCCAAACACTACCCCATCTCTCAGGGCCGGCTATTAAGGGGAGCAGAATGAGCTCTCGCTCAGGGCCCCAATTTATAAAGGGCCTCATATTTTTGCTATATGATTAAAATTAAAATGAGAACTCTTTGTGCATTGTGTAGCAAATGTAAATGGATAGGGAGAGTATTAAAATTTAATGCATTCGCTTTCAATCTATTTTTGAAATATATAATTATATAAATCGGCTAATAAATTTGTATTATTAGCATGTATTGAATGATTAGGATATACTAGTATAAATTATTGTAGGTGAGCAATATACTCTCTCTTCATAATTTTTAATTTACTACTTTTATTATTAGTTAAATTAAGATAACTTATAATAAAGGTTTAAAATTTAGACTTAAAATTAATGACTATTTGAATTTAGCAATATTTTATAAAAAATAATTATACTAATTAAAACATTGATAAATAAATTTACAATTTTCAAAATGTAATAGAACGTAATTTTAGATTTTATGGGCCTATAATTTATATTTTGCTCAGGGCCTTTAAAATGTCGGAGACGGCCCTGCCATCTCTTCTCTAATTGTAATTCTCATTTGTGATAATATAAGAGATACTACACCGAAGGACATAGTCTTAATTGGGTGAACCTCGTTAAATCTTTGTGTCTTTTGTATTGCATTTTATTTCCTACAAACATCGATTTATTGTTTGCGCAATTTGTTTCACGCAAGACTTCGCATTTTCGATGTTGGTGATATTAGGGATTGTAACACATCGTTCAATCTCTAATACGTCATCATTTTCATGTGCTAAGGTTCAAACTTTTCTATATATACAATAATTTAAAAGCCCACAAATAATCTTTCGCCCCGAGCCCCTAAAAACCTAAGATCGACCCCGCCTACAAATAGACATACCCGGCCTAATGTCATGTCATAGTACTCATAAGTAATGTCTTGTGCAAGTGGTCAAAGATAGCTGCATGTTTACAACGTCGTACAATACTGTATCACACTCATCTCAAAAATCGTGTTGAAGAATAATCAACGTAAGCGTAGCTTAATTCAAACAATGTACGTATCCTGGAAGCCACCCCTTGTCACAAGACTGACTACAACTACGACTACGACCATCATTACAATCTCAACCATAATTATAATTTTAAGTTTGTAATAATTTAATAACTGTGAGCTATTTTGTTTGGTTGGTAATTGTCTTTAAAATTACATACTTTTGTTAATTAGGAGAAGAACACGTTAAGCTCACGAGATTCAACAAAGAATTAGTTGATGGAGGTTTTTGGACATAATCATTATTAATATTGAAATAATTGATAGCTGATCAACCCGAAAATAAAGTGTAGACTATATTATTATCTCTATTTTTCATTTTGATAAATACTCAAAATAAAGACATAACTAAACAGACAAAATGAGATGACTATTTCATGAAGACGAGAGATTCAGAATTCCAATGTTTAAGACACCCAACACGAAATTTGAAGAACATTTCATTATCTAATGTCATTAAGTAATTTGCACCTAAACGAAATTTGAAGAACCAAAAATCAATTTTTATAGTGATCATTTAAAATGAAGAAATATAATTGAGGGAATTTCAAACATTAGTTATTTAACATTCAACAACTAAATTTCATATATAAAATTAATATAAATCAAAATAACCAATATAATCCTAATGAATATAATCAATTTATTTAATGTGTAATTTCAAAACCCACAAATATTAATACGAAAAAAATATTTAGCACCTTTCCATTCTCACTTTTTAAGACTAATTAAGAATATAAAAAATTTAATCAATTTTACTAGTTGGGTTTCTTGAAGAATAAGAAAAAGATTTCTTCTCGTCAATTTTTCACGTGAAGAATGTGAGGAGAAAGTTATTAAGAATACGTCATGTTAAAAACGCACATGACAAATAACAATTAAAAAACTCTTTCTCTTTTAATCCTCCACGTGAGTAATGCACAAACAATAATGTCATGTTTGGGAACGATGATTTCATTTGGAAATTTGAAATTGGCTAAAATCTTTTATTATTTGGCAAATCTAAAATTTTCAAATTTGGATTTGGATTAAATTCCACCAATTTTTTTCAAAGTAGTTAAAGTTGAGGATTTGACAATGACTACCTAAACCTTGTCGTTCTCCATTCTTCATTTATGATGTCATAACTGAAATTTTGAAATGAAATACTTGTTCCCAAACACTACATTAGGAAAATTAATCAATGATAATAGGTGTTTTAGCAACTTTACTAATGATAATATTAAGTTTATTTGATAATGATGTATTTTCAATTTTTTTCCAACTATGATCTAAATATTTTTTCCATAAAAAATTATTAAGTATATTTATTTTTTATTTCAATTTTGATACTTGAACATTTAAATAAAGTAACACGTGCATAAACATGTATTACTAGATCATCTGCTATAACAACTTTTTTGAACCGTTAGATATGAATCAATCAACGGTAGCTACTCCTTCCTATCCTTCCAATTTTCACACTTCTTCTTATTTGATCTCTACCATATATATATATATATATATATATATATATATATATATATATATATATATATATATATTTCTAAATTAAATAGAAGATATTATAAATAATGCTATATATAAAAGATTTTGAAACAAAAAATTAATTCTAATAGGATTAATTTTGCTTTTATCTTATCTTACTTTTCATCAACACAATAACACATAGCACGTGTGAAGCCACTAAGGTAGTGTTTGGCTAAGCTTTTAAAACAACTTCTACAACAGAAAAGCTAAAACTTGGCCAAAAGCTATAAATTGTAACTTCTGCTCCTAACTTCTCAAAGAGATTCATACTTTTCTCATTTTATGTTAAAAAAATTCCTATATTTTCTCCAATTAACTATGAATTTTTTTTATTACTTTTATTTTTCTTTTTTCATATTTTCCTCCAGAATCCAAAATTTTTTACTTCATTGTATAATTCATTTGTTATCACAACCAACATCCCAATTATTTTTTTATTGAATATTATGCGATCAAATTACATCAAAATTTCACATGTTTTATCTTTAAATTTATTAACATATTTAAATATGTTTTTCTATATAGTAAATTGTCTATTTTCAATTACTTAATTTAGTGTATTTGATTTCTTTTTCTAACATTATAATGATTATTTTTTAGTATATGCTATATGTTTTTGGGTGTTTCTCTTAAAATTGATGCTTTGTGACTCGACTATTTTAGTGTATGTTATATGTTTTTCCATCATATAACACAACACTAACGTTAAATAAACATAAGAAAAAAAGCCAAACACACAAATTGTATTTGTTTTCCAAAAACTCTTTTTAAAAATATGAGGCCAAACACATCTGTGTCTAAAAAGTGTTTCTCTAGAAACAGTTTCTACAGAATTAGTTTTAGGAAACAAAAGTTGATTTCCAAAAGTTAGGCCAAACATACCCTAAATATCCCAATATTTATGAGGTTAGAGTTATCTAAGTACATTTGAACGCCTAGTTTTATCTAAATGATCAATGATTAGAGCCCTAATTAAGTTGAGAGAATTTTGTAAAACATAAATCCTAAATCAAAATTATGAAATTGTGCAAGCCAGTCAACAAATAAAACAACGCAACAAAATTTACATAGTTCACCCAATATGTGCTATTCAAAAGAAAAATAATGCAAATCATTTAAACGGAAATTCAAGTAAATAATGAAATGTTTGCAAAAGTGAACTGGAGTTAAAAAAAATGTCTATAAAATTAAAATCGAATTTTAAGTAAAAAAGAGTTATTTATGTCCAAAAAATGTCTTCAGTCGTCACTATTCGCTCTTTATTCTCCGCTTTATTAATCCACCTTTACTAGTTCGTACTTATTCACAAATCCACATTTCTTACTCTCCACTTCAATACCCAACAATATGTACGTAAAGATTGATGTGTGTGCACCAAGTCCAAACTATTAGAATACTCTAATTGAGGTAGATCGTCACTCAATAAGGCGATCTCAAAATAAAACAGTATATTTTTAATTGAATTATTTAATCTATGTATAGAGCGTATCTTACGGTGGAACCGTCCCTTCTATAATTTTTGTGAACATTATTAGACAAAATGCCTAGGCTCTAGTTTTCTTTCGTTCATACTCTAGTTCTCTTATGACATGAATGGTTGAAATTTATAATTAGGTTCTATATTCTAATATATTATTAGGTTCATACTCTAAAAAGATGCCTTCGTGATATTTATTGGACCTTTTAACACAAAAAAAAAATTATACTAAAACTTTTCGCGACATAGGATCTAATAGTATTTCTTTTAAATGTAACTATAGGCTATATGAACAATTATATATATATCACAAAAAGCCAAATAATGTGACACAGAATCACTTTATAGTGGAATTCAAAATAAAAACTAACCACTATAACACTAAAAATATAAACACAAATTCTTACTTGAGACCGTCTTTTGTTAAGACGGCTCTTAAAAGCCGCCCAGTCCTATTAAATTTATATTGTTACAACTCCAAATATAAATTTGGGCTGAACTTTTGAGAGTTGTCTTTACAAAAGACGGTTTCTTAAGAGAGCACCCGAAATATAAATTAGTGATAAATTTTAAATGTCACTAAATATATACAACTTAAAATTAATATTTTATTGTGAGAAAGTATATTCTATGAGACATTTATATATTTGTAATAAAAAATAAAAAATTAATACTAGGGTCGTGCGTGTGGCTGTGATTAGGTTATAATATAAGTTAACAAACTTATTGACTAGAAGTCAAATTTTATATGGTTAAATTAAATATCTTGTTGGATAAGATTCAATATGAATTTGTATATATTCTTTGACTTTCAATTATTACAAGTTAAAATATTGTTAATTGAATTATGGTAGTATTTTCACATTTATTCTCCTTTATCGGTTGAATATAATTAACTAAACAACTTGTTTTATATGAGACCGTTTTACTATAAAATGAGCTCATATAAATAGTTCATTCCTTTAACTGATTACTTTAAGATCGTAAGTGTTCGTTTTAAGTTTATATGTAATCACTCTAAGACAATATAAAGTAAATATTTTAAAATTGTAAGTGATCATTTTAACATTATAAGTGATCACTTTAAGAGAAAAAGTAAATATTTGGCCAACCCAATAGAGATGGTCTCACCGTAAGACCATCTCATTTAAGAATTAGTGTTAACTAAAATACCCCAAGATACGTTTCATACATTAGTTAAATAATCCAATTAATTAAAGTTATAAAAATATTGGTGAAGGAAACATGTGTCCCAATTATCAAGTGTAACTACTAAAATATAAATAGGATAAAATATAGATACTAATACATTCCATTATATTAGGTGATTACAGAGTTTTGCTAGAAATCAAATTTGATATGTTTATTAATTAGATTAGTGTACAACTACTATGATCAGGTCCAATGAGATCACACATATAAAATAGGGAAATTATTATTGGTGCCCCTGAGGTATGCGTTTTTATCAATGGCGTATAAACTTTTTTTTTTATTCCAATGACACCCCTGAGGTTTAATGGCAATAACAACCGTGACACTTTTGTACTTTTTCCGTTAATTAACAGTTAAGTTTGAAATAAAAATGCATACCTCAGGGGCACCAATGATAATTTCCCTTGAACCTCAGGGGCACCAATGATAATTTCCATATATAATAAAATCAAAGTTAACGGTTAGTTAACGGAAAAAGTACAAAAGTGTCACGGTTGTTATTACCATTAAACCTCAGGGGTGCCATTGGAATAAAAAAAAAAGTTTATACACCATTGATAAAAACGCATACCTCAGGGGCACCAATGATAATTTCCCTATAAAATAAAACAATACCAATTGCATATGATGCTCTTTGGACTTTTTATCATAGGAGCTAGCTATTAGTATGATTTAATGATTTGTTTTAATTTCTAATAAAAACACAAATTAATTCATTTGATTATTACATATAAATGTTATATGTAACCATCAAAAAAGTATATGAAGAGGTGTTGTATTTGTGTATACATCACTTTGCTCATCATTTTTCATAGACTATTAATTTTTCTTCTTTCGTACTAGCATACGTTATGATTCAAATCCAACTGGTGCATGTGGACCAATACTAGAGCAACACACTTGACGTTCAAATCATCCACTTCTATCATACAAACCTTTTAACTTGTGGAGATCACGCAACGGAAGTATGATTGTTACATATAATTAACATTGTAATTATTTCGCGTTCACATCTAAGTTCCTACATTTGACACCCTTACTTGTCGTCATTTCACTAAGATACAGTATCTCACGAGAGTAACTGATTCTTATTTATAATAATATCCTTGGCCTAGCTAAGTGAACACCGTCCATCCATGATTTTGATTTATGATAAGAGTGTTAGTACTACCCCTCAAGAGTTAACAAATAGTACATTTCTCTAGCCATTAATTTTACTGAAAACTATATTACTACGTCAGAAGAAGCAATGGGTAGGGACTGTTAGGCACAAGCCAAATATTACAAATGGACCACAAAAATTTGGTACCCACCATACGAATTTCGGAACGAGAGCCAATTGGATCCACCTATAATTCTGACCCCTAAAATTCTTTAAAATGGTGGGAACATAAAAGGCCGTTACCGCAAAAACAACATAACTGTCGGGTTTTGTTGATCATATAGTTGGGTTGGGAGTCCTTGCTTTGAAATCAAGGTAATTAATGTACATGCAGTCTCTTGAGAGTTCGTCTTTCTGAGAGACGTTTTTCAGGTTTCAAACCATTAAAGCTTATTGTATACATTTACTCTGCATTTTCCTTATTGCATACATTAAAGCTTCGAAAAAATTATTATTTCTAAAATAAGCATCTTTGTGTCTGAACCCAAGGTTAGAGCTTGTTTGCTGTTAGTAACAACAAACAAAGAAGTTGGTAAAAAAAAAGTCAAAAGCTTTTGTTTGTTGTTACCAGCAGCAAATAAAAGAAATACAATGTCATAACGTTGGAAGGGACAAAAAAAAACATGTTAGTTCGTTGTTATCAACAAAGAACCATCAATTGACTTTTTTTTTCGTCCTTTTAAATGTTATGACATTGTTTTCCTCTTGTTCACTGTGAGTAACAGTGAACAAAGAATTTTAACTTATTTTGACCAGCTTCTTTGTTCGCTGTTTTGGTATAGGAACACTTATTTTGGAAATTTTCCTCTCCCATTTATTTTTACAATACTATTTTATTAATATAATCAATAAGTTAATATACAATATACTCAAATGAGATCTTAATTAATTCGTCTTAATGTAAATTTTATTAATAAATTATTTTTTTAAATAATTTTTAGATATACATAATTAGATAATAAAGATTGAATATGTGTATTGGATAAATTGAATAAAGTAAATGAGACAAAGATGAAAAAGAGGGACTATTATATGGAAGTATATTTGCTCTAAGTACATGTTTTGGAAATATCAGAACACACACATATGCGTAATCAATCAATTTGTTAATCCGACTCTTTATTTTGGTTCACGTACCCATGTCCGATCCTTCATACTAGGACATTGGACACTTCATTTTAGGCATAAAAATTGAATATAAAGACAGGTCCGATACTAGTAGACGCACAAGTTGCCGAGTATGTCGATACCGGTACCTGAGTCAACCGATACTAGTAGAGAAATATGTAGAAGAAATAAAAAGTTAAACTAAAATATGTGAAAAAAATTTATAAATTATAAATTATGTCTAAATAAAAGTACTAATATAACCGACCAAAATAAAAATACTTCCTCTGATTTTTATTACTTACACCCAAATACAATTTAGCATTGTTCATAAAGGATATTTGAATACGGTGCAAGTAAAAAAACGAAGAAATAACAAAACTTATAGTACAAGCAGGGTCGGCCTTAAAGGTGGGCGAGAAGGGCCGTCGCCCAGGGCCACATGTAGTCAAAGCAAAATCAATAGTTGTAAAAGATTCATATAGGTTATAAGTTGCAAAGGAAAAAAGTCCCAAGATGCTATTTCGCTCATGGCCCTAAAATATCTAAGGTCGACCCTCAGTACAAGGGAATTTTAAATAACGAAAGGATAGCATGAAAGGAGATGTGAACAGAATCAAAGAGTAACAAGATGAACGAATCATGCATTTTAAAGCTCTATACGTACTTTAATGAGCAATAGTGATTGGATCAAAAAATAATCTAACACATCTTCATGTCTTTTGTTGTAGATTAGCTTCTAGATAATAACGTATTTTTTATTGTTGGAACTTAAGAGTTTAATGCTAAGGAAAATGGTTGTTTATTTTACTTTGGAGGAAAACTCTTTGTCCCACATTGGTGGGATAAAGGAGATTTGCTTTGTTTAAATAGAAGTGTTTGTACAAAGGTGTTTGAAGTGCTTTCCCTATTGTTGTGGGCTAGAAAGGGGCATCCCCACGCCGCCGCCGCCGGCTCGTGTTCGTGACATGTGTGCGGTGCAGTGTGCTTTTTGGGCCAACGACAGTGTTCCTAACACGCCACAGCGTTTGTTACATTAAAAATTTGGCCCACATTTTTTCTGATTTTACAGTCACCCTTTTTCTACATTTATAAGAAAATATTATTACTAAGAAAAAATCTTGATATAAAATGAAAAGAAAGAGAAGCGACGTTATTTCAAAATCCCTAAAGAAAATAATTTACGATATTATGTCAATGCGGGAGGTAGGAGCGGATCTTTGTTCAGATCGACCCGACCCACTTGAATATTTTGGGTCTTTGGGAAAAGTACTCGCAATAGCAATTCCTAAACCGACACATTGTTTCTTCTAGCTTTAAAATTAAAATGAAAATACCAATCAGTTGTTTTCAAAACAATTCTCCTTCTCAACAAATGATCTTTAACAATTTCAGGAGTCATCACCTTATGGTTGTCACACCATATACATTGACATATTATCTCGGATTTTGAATTATTTCTCTTTGTTGATTCTATAAAATCTTCAACCCATTCTAAATATATGATATCATACACTCCTTTTGAACTTCATTTATATATTCAACTTCTACCATTAATCATATCCATTCAGCTTATAGCCGCATTTACACGAAACACAAGAGACATGTTCAAAACACCAATAATGGTAAATCACAAGGTTAAAAAAGACATTCATAATTGGGCTAACAATAGGAGAATATTCTCTTAGTATAAATAGTGGGTGCAAGCATCTACTCTCAACATATTGAACATCAGGCAATATTTATTGAAAACTAAGTGATTGAACTTAGAACATTCTTTTAATTATTTGCATTTGATCTATAAGACTCAAACAAGTCTTGATATCAACTCTCCCAGCTAAGAGCCACTGTGCACTAGGGAAAGGGTTTTTTAGATACTCATTTGAAATACTTACTAACTTAAACATTGGAGAAGGTCCCGAAAACCATTTCGGCCCCTTCTAACATGTGTTACTTGTGCATGGCTCGTCGGCATTTAGGGTGATAAAAGAAAAATTGAATCTAAAGCACTCATCAAAGTAGATTGTTATTTTAGCTTTAAAGTTGTGATTTTAACTTAAATTAAAAGTCATTTACAAAATATTACTACCTCCTATTCAACCCATTAGTCTTATTTGGTTTTCTACACTTGTCGAGATAACATTTTAACCTTTAGTATCTAATTGTTTTTAACTAAAAATTATAAAAGTAGATATTAATAATCTTTGTATTAAGACGAATCAAATAAGATCTCACATGACTATGTTTTAACTTATAAATCATACATCATACAATACTATAAAAGTCTTGGAAAATTCCAAGTGTCATCATTTAAAGAGGCATCATACAATACTATAAAAGTCTTGAAAAATTCCAAGTGTCGTCATTTAAAGAGGCATGAAAATATTTATCAAATTTGGAATATCATACAATACTATAGAAGTCTTGGAAAATTCCAAGTGTTATCATTTAAAGAGGCATCTTACAATACTATAAAAGTCTTGGAAAATTTCAAATGTCATCATTTAAAGAGGCATGAAAATATTTATCAAATTTGAAATCTAATATTTTTGTTTAAGTTTGAAACTAAATTAGGTAAAGTATTTGTATGATATACTATAGCAATTGAATTTTGTTAACTTAGAATTTAATATGTTCGATTGAATGAAAAAAAATTTATGTATCAGGTAAATAATTAAAATAAACATCAGTAATTATGTTTCGATTTAAAAATCATGAACTTGGTAAATTTAAGAACGATAGTATACAATACTTACATTATTATTTGAAATTGTTTTTATGTATTTTCGCACTAACAAATTCATACATTGCACAAGTTTCGATACTAGTTAAGAATAAAATACAAACTAAATGATAAGTGAATAGTGAAAAAAATCAATGAGACTAATGGGTAGAATATGAGGGAGTATCTGATATTAACGAATTTAAAAATTCAAAATCCAAAAATCAAAGAAATTTTTAACTTGTAAAAACATTTCTTAAGCACCCCTTAAATAGTTTTTGAGGGATTGATGATTTAATTGTGTGATAATAATATCTAGGTTATTAGAGGATAATACTCAAAGGTGAACGCAGGGCCGGCCCTAGATTTATTGGCGTCTTGGGCGAAATGTTATATTAGGGTCATTTTTCTTTGTAATTAATAATTTATATAGACCTTTTACTACTATTAATTTTGCTTTTTTGACATGAAATCCTGGACGAAGGCCCCTCTTGCCCACCATTAGGACCGGCCCTGGGTGAATATCATCATCATCATCATCATACCCAGTGTTCCCACACATAGATAAATCTATGGTCAGGGTCTGGGGAAGGAAGGTCGACGGTGCCTCATACCCATAAGGAGAGGGCGGTCAAAAGAGTCATTCGGCTCAAGAAGGGTCTTTAAAAATAGAAACCTACAAATATCTGAAATCCTGCATCTTACACCCACATTAGCCAAGCATAGGAATCAACTAACTGCAAATATCCGGTCCTCGGTCAATGATGTCCATAAATTATAAATAGATTGCAATGTCCAAATTGCACTTCTCTGGCGACTAAAAGGAGTGTTCATTCTATTTGGTCATTATAAATTTCGTCAAAAATAACATGAAACATTAATTCTGTAGTTTTTTCCTCACGTAGGGTCTTTTTCATTAAGACTGAATACACGTACCAAAACTCGTATCACCTTTATTGGACAAGAACCACAAAACATGATACTCTCTCCGTCCACACAAATTTAACTCGCTTTCCTTTTTAGTCTGTTATATTGAGAATTTACTCTATTTTTATTTTTAACAATAATTTATATTTTTTATTTAATTCTGATCATCTACACATTTTTTCTTACCAGATTCACAAACATTATACTATTTGGTACTTTTTATTATATTGTAGGCTAAAGGAAGAAGAGGAGATATATGAGAATCAATCCAAGACCTTATATGGAACAAAAATCTCAAATGTGATGGTCCCACGATAAGACATTTTTGTTGGGCTAGACCAATGTACAGTACTTATGATCGTGAATAGATTACTTATAATGTTAAAGTGATCACTTTTTATACTCTTAAAGCGATCGGTTAATAACATTAAAGTGATTACTTACAATATTAACATTACAAAAAAAAAGGTTTAATTGTGACGCAATATTTTTAGCACTTAATCAAAATGTCACAGTAATTCTTAGAGTATTATCCTAATATATAAATCTTAAATTATGACGTACACTTCCTACAAGTGTCACCAAATATGTTGGTGACATTTGATAAATGACATAATACTGATACCTTAAATGTCACAATTGACACTATTATATATCGTGTAAAGTGATTAATTAGAAAAATTGACTTATTATATGAGCTCGTCTCATATATCAAAACAGTTGCATATAAGATTTTTTGTATATGAAAGTGTTATTTGATCTCCAGAGCCGGCCCTAGATATTTGGGGGCTCTGGGCGAAATAGTGCATTGGGGCCCTTTTCCTTTGCAATTTATAACTTATATAAACCTTTTACAACCGTTAATTTTGCTTTTTGACATGGGACCCTGGACGACGGGCCCTCTTACCCACGCTTAGAGCCGGCCCTGTTGATCTCCAACTGATAGGAGACTAGATTTTGAATGGTATTTTCAAGTCTTTGTAAACATGTAAATTATATGTTTGTTGATATTTGCATGATACACTCGTTTTCAAGTCCACCTTGACCACAAACCGTATCTATACACCAATAATGCAAGTACTATAAATTGTACTCCAATCTAACCTAGTAGAGCATTATTGGAAAAAAAATCTATAGTCTTAAAAAACATAGAAAAAGGCTAAAAAGATGGTAAGAACACCATACATAGATGAAAATGGACTTAAGAAAGGTGCATGGAGTGTTGAAGAGGATGATAAATTAAGAGCATATGTTCAAAGATATGGTCATTGGAATTGGAGAGAAATTCCCAAATTTGCAGGTAATTAATGATTTTCTTAATTATTATATGCCAGAGAACGATGATTTCATTTGGAAATTTGGAATTGGCTAAAATCTATTGTTTGGCAAATCTTTAAATTTGGATTTGGATCAAATTCCACCATTGTTTTCAAATTAGTTAAAGTTTAGGATTGGACAATTAGTACCTAAACTTGTCATTCTCGATTCTTCATTTATGATGTCATAATTGAAATCCATAATTTGAAATGAAATACTTGTTCCCAAACACTATAATAAGTTAATTTCAACGATCTGTTTGATTTGATTGTTGATATTAAATAGTGAAAACGGGAACTAAAAACAGTGTAAATTAATTAGCTTGAAAAATTACTTAATAAGGTTGATTGATAATCGTGCTTGTTTAATTTTAATTATTTTTTTCCTTGTAAAATTAATTTTTCAATTATTACGACATAAAATGGTGGAATTTGATGGTATTATGTAGTAACGTAAAATTATAATTATGTAACATTTATTTTCATTTTATTACTTCATAAAAAGGTGGCATTTGATGATATTATGTAGTGATGTAAATTGTAATGAAAACCCTTTGTAGATTTAAGGATGACAGTTTCATTATCATACGTTATCAGATTCAAAACTATAATAATTGTCTTCCACACTACCATTATCTGCGACATGTTTTTAAAATGAACATATTCACACTCTTTTTTAATTCTTATTCACACATTTAACGCAATTCTGAATCTTATCCATGCATTTCAAATATCCACACTCCTTTTAAATTCTTATTCACACATTTAATGCAATTCTGAACTTTATCCATGCATTTTAAATATCCACACTCCTTTTTAATTCTTATTCACACATTTAACGCAATTCTGAACTTTATCCATGCATTTCAAATATCCACACTCCTTTTTAATTCTTATTCAAACATTTAACGCAATTCTGAACTTTATCCATGCATTTCAAATATGTTTTCTTATTTTTTCATGAGCTCCAAAGCACAAATACAAATCACTAATTTATATTTGTAGCAATTTATATGGAGCAAGGGATATAAAAGTATAATGAATTTGTGTTTCATTTGATTTATATTAGTGATTGGATCTAAATGCTAAGCATCATAGAATTTTTTTTTTAATATTTTCTACATTGCCTATTTTTGGTGGTAAATTTAAGAGATTATGATCTCCACTAGAATATTATCAAAGATAATTCCCCCAATAAATATTAGGAAAAATTACCAGGAATAATACGATCTTTTGCTTATTTCCCTACATTAATAACAACTTTTGATTAACCATGATTAATACCAACTTATGGGTGTGTTTCCCTAGAATATACCTAACATGTTATATGTCCAAAAAAATTAGTAAATTAGTTAATGAACTAAAGTTAGTATTATTCTAGGAAAAAACACCCCAAAGTTGGTGTCATTCATGGTTAATCAAAAGTTCGTATTATTGTAGGAAAATTAACAAAATGTTGTATTATTCACGGTAACTTTTCCTAAATATTAATATTGTATATATTTAGTACTTCTATATATCTTTTATTATTAGTAGGTAGGATAATATTGATTTTAGAAAAAAATTAATTAGTCACAATTAAATTCAAATTAGTGTGAATAATGTTTAGGTCTAGCAAGGTGTGGGAAGAGTTGTAGACTAAGGTGGTTAAATTATTTAAGGCCTAATGTGAAGCTCGGCAGTTATACTAAGGACGAGGAGGACCTTATTATCAAACTTCATCTCCAATTTGGCAACAGGTACATTATTTACTTTATAATATTCGGAAAATTAAAATATAATATTGATCACAAATTCTTACTTGAGATCGTCTTTTGTAAAGACGGCTCTTAAAAGTCCAGTCTAATTCTAAATATATATTGTTACAACTCTAAATATAGATTTGAGCTGGATTTTTTAGAGTCGTCTTTACAAAAAACGGTCTCTCACGAGAGCACCTGTTGATAGGTTTTACATCTTAAAACTAACATTATCCCAAGAAAGTAGATTACCAATTAAGTTACACTTAACTAATGAAGTATAAGAAGTTTGCTAATATATATATATGAGGCTTTTTTTTCTGATGGCCCTAAGCAGTCGGACACTTTGAATGGGCCTAGTACTGTCCATGTGTACTCCGACAAATTGTTAGAATTGTAGTTTAATATATTATTCTAGGCAATGATCAGTTAAAATTTTTATTGAGTTGTTTTCCACGTAGTTACAAAAATATATTCAATTAACATTTTATGTAAGAAGTAATTGACACTACATATACTTTAATATAACATTTTACATTTTTTTTAAAAAAAATACCTTGTGAAATAATAAAAAATGATGTGTTTTTACTTTTATGAAAAATGACAATATTTACTAATCCACACTACTTAATTTCATTACTTTACTTTGCCCTACTAGTAAGTACCACTCTATATACCCTACTTAATTACAATGAGCCCTTACTTCCAAATTCTATATATCCATTTTTTTACTCATTTATTTTCTAGTTCAATAAGTGTATATTAAGAGATAAATATAAAATCCGCATAGAACCTTAAAATTTACTAAACAAATTAGAAGCGAAACCAAAATTTTAGATATGGAGGAACCAACATTTTCATATTAACATTCTAATAACAATTTTAGATGAGAAGGTCGAAAATTTCTAAAATCTTAGAGTTTCTGATGTATTTTTTTACATGAAACAGATAATTTAACCTAAATTATAGAGTTAATATAATTTGTAGCCATTACCCAACCTCAGTCTATGAAAATGATCGATCATACTCCTTACCCTCCACTCCACTAAAACACACTCCTTAATTATCTGCTGTACTAAACCACTAATTAAGTAAGTGCACACTATTTCAACATACATTAAATCCACGTATCAAAACCTTTTGCCACACAATGACATGCATGGATAGCGTTAGGGCCAACCTAGTGATTTGAGAAATCGAACATGAAATATTAATTATGAGGATCTAATTACTAAATATACTATTACATGATCATCCCATTAATATCAAAGCATCAGTTTTTATTTTACTTTTATTCTTTTTGCAAAAGTGGACCAAAACGGACCTAGACCAGAGGCATCAAGTCCAGTCTCCAATCAATTTTGATTTGATCCGATGCCCACCCGGATGGACGGGTGGTCGTGGACCCAAATATCTTTTAATCTATCTATCGATACATCATTTATGAACAAAAGTATTGTGCAGGTGGTCTAAAATAGCAGCAAAGCTACCAGGCCGAACGGACAATGAAATAAAAAACTATTGGCACACCCATCTCAAAAAACGTGTTGCACAACAACCATCAACATTAACATGTAAACCAAGGAAACGTATTGGAAAAAAGGTTCAAATCAAAGACAAATACGATTTAAAAGACAACATCAATGTACTTATTTTGGAAAGCTACCCTTACCCTTTGTCCCCACTTCAACCACAACAATCCAATCATAATAATAATTCTGAGAATTCATCATCCATTCCATCATCATCATCATCATCATCATCATCATCATTAGCATCATCATCATCATCACATCATGATCAGGAGAATTATAACGACGAATTGCTTGATGGAAGTTTCTGGAATCAACCATTCTTCACTGAGAGTGAACAAGATGATTATTATGATAATAATAATAATAATAATGTTGATTTTGATTTTGATTTTGATTTTAATTTGTTTGATCAAAGTTTATGTTCTCCGTTTTGGGATTCCTTGGATTTCTCTTGTTCAATAGATTTTTAATGGGTGTTTGATGATTATTAAGTAAATATAAAAAAATACTTCCTCCGGATTTTATAGTTGTTACGGTTTCTGTAGCAATTGTTGTTCATCAATTTATCTTATTTGGTATATATTGCTCCGGCCTCTATGTATAATGTAAAACATATTCAAGTTGGATCTTGTTTTATTCGGCTTAATGCATGTTTTCATACAATTTTTATCATATGAGATTAAAAATATTAAAGACTATAATCGTGCATTGGTGGGCACAATTCGTGTTTGAGCACACTCGAGACAGTGCAGATCATGTTGCATTGCGTCATGCTCAGAGAAGTTTGAATTACCTAGTATCATGCCTAGAATAAAAAAAAAAAAAAAAAAAAACTTGCTCATTTCATTATGTATTGAAATATCTATATGTATATTTCAATACATAATGAAATGAGCAAGGTGTACATATATTTTGACAAAAGGTGTACATACTATATTATCTTCTAGGATGTATATATTTTTTGTAGAAAAAAAAAATCATATTATTTACAAAAACATTATCCGAATGCTTATACCTTTTAAGGATATATATAGATGTATTAGCAAATGTCCAATTTATTTACATAATTGTCACCTGAATATGTACATCATTTAAGCTTTTATGTACACATGTTTTCAATTTTCACAACTTTAATTGGTTTTATGAGAATCCTCTCTCTATGTATATATATTGAAATACAATTAGTTAATTAAGAATAAACATAAATAATTTTAGTACAAATAATTTAATATAAACCACCACCAAACAAACATATAATTAAATTTAAAACAGTGCAATTTATTCAAAGAAACAAAGTTAAAAATAACAAGCAAAGCTGCGCTTCATGCAGTTGGAAGTTGGAACACCTAAAAATTGAAAGCTTGTTCAAAGAAACTTATAAACCAGCAAAATCACATAAAACATGTTTAAGGTAAATAGTTTTAAAGAACTGCAAGAGTGCTCTCGCTTCGACTTTTGTGGAGCGAAAAACCAGATCTGAAGCTTTGGATCTTGTTGCTAATGTCGAAGTGATGTTGGCGATGACTCGTTTTTGACCCACTCGGTGGAACAAGCACATTTTTGCCTTTAGATTGCTGCTTTAGAGAGTCGGGCGCTAGAATCTTATGTCCATGCACAGAAGAATGAGATGATCTCTTACCAGCACCACTTCCACGACGAGAGGACGGCTTGTGATCAGATGATCTAAGCCCCCTGTCTGAAATACCGAGTCGAACAGATCTGTCGGAGGAATCTTTCAGCGTGCTGGTTTTGATATGCTGCCGATTGTAATACGCCATATGAGGAAGAAGACCCTGCAAGTATTTCTTTAGTTGCTCATCGCCAACGTTTTTCTGAGCAGGGTTTCCTTCCAAACTGATGGCTTGCAAGGAATTGTAGTTGGCAGCTAGCTGACCCAGACATTTGGAAGTAGCAATCTTGTTGAACCGTAAATCAAGAACGGTAAGCTTTAAAAGCCGGTGTAGACCTTCCACCTCGCTGATTTTATTTCCAGCCAAGTATAATTCTTTCAAGGAAGAACAAGATGCAAGACCTTCGAAATAAGAGCACGAAATAAACACAACACATTAGCAAGGATAGAACAGTAACAACCAAAACCAGAAAGCACAAACAGTAGCAAAGAGAAAACAATAACAGCTTAAACCAGGTTATAATGTGATAATTACAACCTATCAATGTAATGTAAAATCGAAATGTAACATGAAATCACAAGCGCATAAAAATATATTCATCACCAGGAACGGTAAAACCAGTGTCACATGATTTGCTAATCGCCCCACGAATCGCAAATCGAAAAAGCGAATTATTGTCGGTTTTGGGGTTTTTCAACATATGTAAGCGAATAGCGAATTCAACGGGCGAATTAGCTGGCAAATTATGTTACACTGGGTAAAACAGACATGTAGATTCTCTCGAATATGGACTCGGCAATATGCTATAAGATTAGTTTAACCAGAGATTTCTTTTGGAGAGGCCATTGTGCATAAAAATGATAAAAACTATTCAAGCAACCGGACATCAAACAGAGGCTTACCGTGTCCAATTCTGGAGATTTTGTTGTAGCTGAGGTCTAATACACGAAGTCTAGTAAGCTCTCTTAAGCCTTCAATGGTTGATATCTTATTTTTGGACAAGTTCAACAAGTGCAAACCTCGAGGAAGAGCACCAGCAGTTATTCTCACTGTAACACAAACCAGCAAAAATCACAAAAAAAAAAAAAAACATGGCACATGAAGAGTAAATCTCGCAAAGCAAAGAGAATACTAAGAAAGCGAGCAAGTAAAAGCTTAAAAGACAAATAGATCAAAGCAGAACACATTTGTGATTTACCCACCTATGGAATTACCGGAAAGATTAAGAGCCTTTAAGCTAACAAAAGCACTCAGCAGTGGGATAACAACCAGACCATAGTTTGCAAGCTGTGCTGTGTTAGCGTTGGCAGTCAGAGAAGATATGTACCGTTTTGCAGCTTCCATACCTGGATTTACCTTCATCTCTACCTTATCCGCAACATCCAAGAATGCAGAACCTTTCTTCACGTCATTGACAGACGGGGTTACCTCATTGGTTTCTTCCACAGGGCTGCAGTGCTGAAGATCCATAACCCAATCCTCAATCAGTCTGATCTTGAAATCCTTATCTGTAAAAACGGTTTGAGTTTCATATGAGGAATTCCCCTGGTCATGTCTCATCATGCCTATTTCTTCGGGCGTTGGAACTATCCAGTCTTTGCTTGAACAACCATAATTATAAGAACCGTAATTATCCAAACCAGCATTTTCTCCATCGGATTTCTCAGCATGGTACATGCTGACTTCCTTGCTCAGTACATCGATTTTTTCAGCACTAGCATCATGAGCAGAAACATATTCCTTCTTGGGCAGATTCAGATCTTTAAAAGATCCGTCACAAGGACTCAATTCATCGCAGGCAGAAAGGCCTGGAGACGTTGGAGTTGTCGACCCAAAATTTGGCATTGAGTAAGATTTTGTAATGCCGGATTGAGTAGGTGTATTCCGACTAGAACCTTCAGGAGGCTCTGTATACAATGAAAGATGAGATTCCTTATGGTCTACCTTGTTGAAGTAATGAGGATCATGATCATCAACAGCAAAGACTGAGTCATGATTCACTAGATCAGAACTCAAAGGGGGAGAAGAACGGGGATCTTCCTGATCAGGAAAGGAGGTCGGGTGACTCTTAGCATCATTTGTGGGTGATTCTTCAGCGGTTCCATCACAACCAATTGATCCCTCACAAGAATATTCGTGAACATTACAGTCATCGTCATTGCTACAACTCCTTTCCTTCTGATCCAATTCACAACCAACAGACAGACTTTTTCTGAAGCTCCCTAACTCGAAGTACACATAGTCTTCATTTATCTCAGTATCAGAATCACATTTTAACTCCCCAGATTTCCAGATACGTGCAGCCAAAGTAAGATTGTCAGTACCACTATCAACTTTCTTTGCCCGGTTTTTCACTAAATGAAATTCATCTAAAGTAAAAGGATTGGCTGTGCTTGCTGATGCATTATATTGAGAACCAATTTGCAGCATCTTGATCATCGCCTCAAATGAAGGTTGAGTTGATTTCTGAAACATGCCAAGAAAAAAAAATATGATAAAAGGATCACTATCATAATCACTCAATAATTAAGCTCCAAAAACAAGATTACTTAAATGACTTACATTAACCTTATGCTTGTGACTCTGAACATGACCATAGAAACAAGAGAAATGACCCATTGTAGAATTCTAGCAAGCTACCAGTGCTAAGCAGAACTACACTGAATAATCTATCAAATCTTCACACAAAAAGCCAGGTATAATAAACTAATTTACATTGTCAGATTTAAGTTTACTCTGAAGCAGCTTTCTTCAAGGACAATGCCTTTAAGAAATGTTAGCCGTAATCAACCGATAGACCCTCAGAAGTACGACACAGTCTCCAAACATGAGAGGATCTCGACCTTCGCAAAACACAGAGTAAAATCACCCGGTCATTCGTACCCCACACCTGCTTGGAGGTGCGAGAATGCTTTGACGGGGTTGCAGCTGCCAGAGTGTTTGAAAATCTTAGACAAGCTAGAAAGCTGAATTCCAAGAAGCTATAGTTTTCAGAAAACTGCCAATTTGTAGATTATCAGAGACCTATGTGAAAAGAGCAAAACAGAACAGTCAAAGTTCAGTTCATTAGTAATTTAAAATGAGAGATTCTTCAACAACTCATGCTTATGGTAACTAATTTATGCCTCAATATACAAAGGGGCTGCAACACTGACCCTCTACAAAGTTAGTATCACCTTTAAAATAAGCCAGTAACATAATCGTGAAAGAAAAATATTGATAAGTACCTAAATGATTTATCAGAACAATTTAACAAAAAAAAATTGCAAATTCATATCCAATCAGATATCATATACCATTCAACTACCTCAATGTTAATCAGTGAAACTAGATAGGGTTTAAAGCGTCGAAAGCACTCAAACTCACTCCTGCGATAACTAAGAGGTTGCTACTGATTAACCCACGATAAATATGCATATGATTAACAGTCATTGTAATATATTTCATTATGATCGAAATCCAAATAACTGTAACTCCATTATAAACTTACTATAAAAAATATAGCAGAAAAATGGAAAACTTTATAATAAAAAGGCATACACACACATTCACAATATAAATGTATTTTTTTACTTGTCAGACATGCAATGTTTAAGGTGTATTCAAGTCTAGATTCACCCTATGTTGCATATAACTTTTTAAATTTCATAAATACAATGGATAACTTTGCTTATTTAGCACATCAATTGGATATTTATGCTAATATAATTAGCAATTTTGACATCAATACATATATAACCATCAAATATAGGAAACCTATTAGATTCAGACTATACCAAATTTCAAGCGCAAAGCAACACAACAGAGTGATTAAAAACTACAACAAAGAGAACTAAAACAACATGGAACTAGAAGTGACGAGGTATGTAAACTGTTTTTTCATTTTTCGGAAAGGTGAATCCACTTTAACTATGACCATAAAATCCAAAATCCACTACTTAAGGGTCTTCCTGGTTTTGACAAACGTTTCATATCTTCAAATTCCTAAGTCAAATACGAAAAATGGTTTGTAGCTGAGATGAAGCACTCACATCTTGCCCTGGATTGACAAGGTTCATTATATATTCTCTCCATGTCTCCATCTATGTCTATTAGAAATTTTCGCTAAGTGGTGCAAAACGAAATAGACAAAAGGCTTATAATTCAAAAGTTCTAAGTTGGAGACTTGGAGTGTTTCTTTTAAAATACAAAGGCATCTTTATGGTTACATAAATTTGTATGCCAAAGAATTTTACCAACAAAATTTGTAACAAAACTAGACAACTTTATAACTTCCAACTTTTCACAATTTTTTTTCAACCGCGGGAATTCAGGGATGATGCTTAGGCCATGGTGCAAGTAACTCAAATAAAACTCAATTAATATTGAGTTGTGCAACATAAAATACGAAAAATTAAGCTGAGTTGATTCAATACACATACAAAGATACGGCTCACCCTATACTATTTTTCACCCCAGCTTTCAAAAAGAGAACAATATTATGCAATATTCTTTTCTAAAGCACTTAACTATCATCTGTGATCCTTCCATTCAAATTAGTCCTTAAGACGTCATGTTACACTCTAAAATGTGATTTTTATTTTTTAATATCATAAAGGGGAAAAGGAGATCATATATAGCACAAACAATTAACTTTTTATGCAATTTCAAATTAAAAATCTTATGCAAAGTAAACTTTCATAAAGGATTAGTCGAAAACAACCCAATTCAAATCATCAACATGATTACTATTTTTTCACATACTTCTATAAGCGTTCACACTGACGCAACCACATAAAAAATAATCATCGATAACAATCAATAAGAAAAAAAGATTAATCAGATGTATAATACCAAGAAATTAAAAAATCAATAATCCAAATCTTGAATCGTATATTGCTTACCAAAAAAACCCAGAAATTGAAAAAATCTCAAAAAAAATTCAAGCAACAGATTTCCAGCAATAGACTAAAAAAGAAGAAAATCTAATAATTGAAACAATATAAAAATAACTAATATGACAAATTCAAGCTCCAAAAAAAATCAATCATAATCTTGATTTCGATAAATAAACAAGTAATAAATGATGAAATTGAAATGAAAATAATGAAATTAATGACGAAAAAAACAAAAAATAAACCTGTGATTAGCCAGATTGTAATCCAACACGTCTAATGAGAGGAGAGGATGGGAAGAAGAGGAGATGCTGATGAGGAAAAGGGGATAGTTTGCGGAGAAACAACGAAAAATAGATTTATTCGAAATTTATTTATTCGTATATCAAACTTAACCCTCGGAGAACCATTCATTTATTTCCGGCATGAAAAGTGGTATAAGATCCGATTTGTTGTCAGCCTTTTGTTTACTTGTTGATTTTAAAATTGTTTAATTAATAACGTGGAAATTGTCATAAATAAATTATGAAAAATTTCACATGATAACGTTAACATTTTGTGTTTTTCACGTGGTAATCAAAACTTTCAAAAAATTCACGCGGTAACCTTAAGGTTTACGTAATTGTTCCACTCTGCCCTTTTTGCACTTAAAAACATTAGCAAACGTTAATTTCGAATGTTGTTGTACACCTGTTTATGCGTTTCACCATTTCAAATGTCATTAGTTTCAACCTTTTTCCCCAAAGCATAAACCCCAACTCTATCATCTTTCATCTAAATCATATTTTTCCTCCAAATCCAAAGATGGCAGAGTTAGGGTTTATATTTTGGAGAAAAGGTCGAAACTGATGGCATTTGCAATGGTGAGTCGCATAAATAAGCGTACAACAACTTTAAAGTTTCGAAATTAACGTTTGCTAATGTTTTACTAACGTTTTATATGCAAAAAGGTCACGGTGGAACAATTTGGTAAACATTAGAGTTACCGCGTGGATTTTTTAAAAGTTTTAGTTACCACGTGGAATTCCCAAAACCTCAGGGTTACCACGTGAAATTTCCCATAAATTAAATCTATCTGATTTATTGAAAATAAATTTAATTTTTGTTTATATTTAAATGAATTTGCTTGTTTGTTATAATTAATAAAAATATATTTAATTATTATTTGATTTTAATTGCTTGACCTAAAAAAAGCGTTCAACATGATTATGAATATGAATATTATACGGGCTTATTTAAAAATAAGCGATATTTTGAGTTTATAAATAACAAATAAATAAAGTATTTTTATTATTATAAATAATATGACATAATAATATTAATTTGTGGTTCAAATACATATGACAAAATTTAAAAGGACAAAGTGGATATGTATCCATTAGACAAAATATATGTACAATATATAAGGTTCAAATCTTGTAATTTAGATTTATTAAAATTTTGGTTAGTAGAAATTTGACCTAATTTAGAGTTTGTAATAAACTTTTATATTTGGTCTAAATATTACAAAAGTAATTATTTAGTATTTTGTCACTCATATAAAAGTAGTAGTAAAACATTGTATAGGTTTTGGGAATAAAGGGTAGGTCGAGGGAAAAGAAGGAATAAGTATGAAACGAATTTGAGAACTTAAACAAGAATCGATTTTTCATTGTATAGTATTAATTTTAAAAATAAGTATTGAAGTATTAATTAGGAAAATTAAAAACAAACAAAATTAGGAAAATTAATTAAAAAAAAAAGTAATTATTATAGGTGTAGTTAATTAAGCTTAGAAGCCTGTTAAAAATAAATAACGATGATTTCATTTTGAATTGTAGAATTGATGCAAATTTAATGTTTGTCAAATAAAAAAAATGGATTTAAGGCGATTTCATCATCGTTTTAAAAGTAATTTAAGTTTAAAAATGACTTTCCATACATTGTCATTCTCAAAATTTTCATTTATAATTTCATAATTAAAATGTACAATTTGAAATCAAATATTTATTCTCAAACAAAACCTAAAGTTCTCCCTTAGTCTTATAGATAAACATTCTAATTTGTTTTGTCTCTAGTTAAAATTCTACTTTGGCTTTGCTTAGTTCCTTGTTAAGTTCTTAAAAAATATATATAATTAGTAAAATTAGTTTTGATCAGTTTAAATCAATTTAAATTAACAGAAATCATAATTAATCAATAGAAAACAATAGCATTTAGTTTCAATTAATAAAAATCAGTTGAATCATAATCTTGTTGATTGATCAACCAAGATAATATGTACATTGCATAATCATGTTGATTAATCCATATTTTAGAGCATCATCATTCGAGCAACAACTTTTAACATTGACTTATGTTTTGAAACTCGAGATGCACGTATTGAGCTGAGAAACTCAATTGAGATGTATATAACACCAAACTACACCACTTGAATAATTAAGCGTATATCTTAAAAATGTTTTCCGAACATATAGAATACTTACTTTGAATCATCTCGTGTACATTGGATTTTTTTTCTGCGAGTCCAAACCGATGAGAAGACGTGGTCTATGTCCCTTATTCCTATGAATAGTTGGCGCTTGGCCAAAGATTGCTCGTAATCCGACAATAGGACTTGTTACGTGGACACCTTGGCTATGTTTGCTCGAACTCAGCTACCACCCTCGCGCTTGCCCCTTGAACCTCCACTTGAACGCCTGCAACACCTTTGAAATCGTCGGTGCTATCTCCTTTCGACATGTTGTCCATGTACATAAAGAGAACCTCTGTTCTTCGAGTTCGTTTTTGAACATGGTCATGTGCGTATCTACACTTACTCAAAAACCAAAATGTGGTCATCTACAACATCTTCATACCCTTTAGCTCTTTCAAGAGAATATGCTCAACTCAAAAGTATATTATCTTATAACTTTATCAGCTAAAGTAGTGTTTATCTAACTTGTATTGTTGTATAGTTGTATGTCGTAATAATATGAATTTCATGTAGATTTAACTATTAATAAGTTTAAAAATTGACTTTAAAGCCTTTTAACGAAATAGTACACTTTGCTTACGAAAAGCATGTGCCTTAGCCTTGCGCCTTGGAAAAGAAGACCTTTTGCGGCTCGATAAACTTGGCGCCTCTTGAAAGTAAGCATTCGGTGGGTAAACTATCCCCTTCTAATAGACTGTTATATATATTTGTTATTGGTGAGCAGTGAGCAGTGAGCAGTGAGTTGTATCCCACTACTAAAGTACAAATATCCATTAAGGGGTCGTTTGGATTGAGTATAAATATTTAAGGGATAAAAAAAGTCAAACTAGTAAAATAAAGGTAAATGGAGGTGCAAATAAAGTAATTCAAATATTTGTGAAAGATGTAAAATGAGAGTATACTAAAAAAGATAAATGAAAAAGGATGAAGAAAGTATTCCCCTCCCCTAGGGTAAATACCCTAATATCAGGGACATAATTGTTGCTTTATCCATTTTCATTACCTTCTAACTAATTCTTTTACCTCTCTAACAATCAAATTCCTTTAATCTTCAATCTAATTAACTTTATTTTCCTATTTTGACTTTTATTTGCCCCTTAAATATTTACACTCAATCCAAGCGAGCCCTAATAGTGCGTAATTTACCCAATAGATAGATCTAACTAAGCTTGTGGACTTGTGGTAATAAACTAAGAAATCTTGTGATCATATAGGGCCATATTCCAATAATGATACAATAATTACTCATACTCTAAAGGATCAAAAAGTCAGGTGCTGTATACCCAAGTACTTTTTTAGTTTATTTTGCACTCATTTGCAGAATAAACTAATCACCGTTATTTCTGAATAGAAGTTCATTTGTTCATTTCACAAATGAGCACAAAAATGAATCAAAAAAGCATTTGCATCAGTGAATGTATCTACCTAAGTGCAACCAAATGCAAGATGTTTATCGTGTATTAACTATCAATATAGCTAACTTTGTGGGTGGTTCATGTTCATTCGCAATTATGTCTTCGGAGTTCAAACTAAAAAAATGTTTCAAAAAATCCTTGCATTATAAAGTTCCAATAATAATCTACAAGTTCTATAGATAAGCTCACTGATGAAAACAACCCTAGGGCAAAGAAATTTTGCACTGCTGCCATGGTAATTAGGCAAGCAAGCCATAGTAACAACTCCAACAAATTCATCAACTAATATTTATTTTTTCCGAATAATTTGTCAAAATTGTAAGTTGTTGTGCAGAAGTCGTATTCTACTCTGGTAGTTGAACCAGTAATTAAAGACCACAGGCAATCCGCAATATTACTTTTTTTGAGGGGTGAGGGTTGTAGAAACTAGTTAATGGAAGTTGTAAGAAGCATTAGAGCTGCAAAACCGTACCTGGAATACACAATCTGATTGACATAAATGACAGTAATCTTCGTCATAGGCCCAGAAATTCTTCGTCCAAAATAGTGAATAAACCCTTGCAGAAATAATAGGAAACCTTCAGGCAAGCATCTATAGAACTGCTTGATTTCCTTGTGAATTTTCTGTGTAATGCTTCAGGATCATGATGTTATAGGTTTTGCGATGTCGTTGTTTTTAAATGTCACAATGCCACATTTCCTCATTACACAGTATATCACTTAACCCAAAGATTAACACTGCGCATAATCGGTCAGGACTCATGATCATCGCATTCAGTAATTTTCACACCTCGGCATATTCGCCTCAATAACGATACCCTACGAACTCGAATACCTAAAATGCTAACCTCAGTGGAATTGTTTTTCTTTCCTGTACCTGTGAACTCTCTGCTTTTCCGTTTCCCTCTTCTTTGAAGTATTTCAACGTCCTCACTAGTTTCAGGATTTACATAAGTTTTGTCATAATTTGAGCTGAACAGGTGCCTGAGATAGTAACGTGGATCAACATAACAAGATGACATTAACACAAGCCCTTTCACATTACATGGCTTAACAAGCTGGACGAAATCTTGTATTTCACGAAAGCAAGAGTGATCAGAGTAAGGAACTGAAAAGATATACTGATGAATCTTCGCAACAGACCTCATGTTCCAGTCAATTGGGGTCCCATTGCTTGCCGATTTCCTGTCAGTGGAAGCTATGTTATGAGATACACCATCTTCCCATTTTCCCTCAAAGGGTTTCACTACCCATGGAAGACCGGATGGCATAATTCCAATAGTTGGCCTTCGGTAATTCAAGCCCTCCAAAGTTGCTATGCTAAAGCTATAACGAGGAACAGCTCGCACCCTTGTCAGTAAAGTCTTTGTTGTGAAGATATCAGGGTAGCCTAGCAGATGCATTGTCTGTAGCCTTTCTGGCCACACCCATATCTTTGGGACGTGGAATAGGAGGGAAAAGAAGAAAATATGCAGTTAGATAACAAAGATAAAACAATTTGAGGCTCAGGAGTCAGGACTACTTTATCAGTTAGCGCGGAGTTCGATTTCAGCACGCACTACTGCACTAGAGGAACAAAACTGATGGCAGCTAAACTCGATGATCTGATTATAGAAGTATAATGTAGTAATTGATTGGTATTAGATACTCATTCCCAGAAGGTTTTATTGATGACACCAAAATATACAATCATAATTTTATGTACTGAAGTAAAAAATTACTGCACAATTTCAAATGTCAAATTACAATTTACCTTTGTGAATTAACCAAACTACAGGTGGCTAGGAATGTACAATTTGTGACATCCAAAAAAATACAAAAAAACAAGGAACAAAATAAAAGGAAATATATAAAAGGGGAAACATTTATCATATCATTAATCGATTTTTATATTAGTTACTTGAGTATTGAATATTAGAAAAAATCTTAACCATACTCCCTCCATTTGCATATGTTTTCTCAAATAGAATTTACAGATTTTAGTGTCAAACTTTGACTATGATTTCTCATCGATCTATATAACAAATCATATTCATGTAAAATTTTGATAGATTCATCTCAATATATATGCAAAAAGTGAATGGGTAGAACAAATAATAAAAAGGGAGTACTATTTAAAAAAGATAGAGTATTTTATAATTATAAATGGACCAACCGACCAAGTAGCATCCAAAAATCAAGTAAATTAAGCGATTCTAACCTTGATATTTAAGCAACGCGAAACTTCAAGCAACATATCTTCTTTACCTAGGGAATCAATACCAATGATGATATCATGATCTGGGTGTGAGGCAATGATCTCTATAACCTGCAAATCAACCATTGTAGCATTCTGTCCCTTTTAGGAATAATTTAAAACATTTTTTTATTAACAAACTATTCAAGCAGCTGTCAGCCTGCGATAACAACCGAAAAATGAATCATCTATCTCAATTTAACTCTTGACAACAAATATCCACGTCAAATCTTTAAACTCCGTCACATGTGAACACTTATACACATTTTGCACCAAAAACTTGAAAATATATCTTGAAAAAGTAAGGCTGAAACTTAGACATGTACTGACATGAGTACTGAAGTCTAACTGTCAAACTAAACTAAACAGCTACAAATAAAATTTACAATGAATGGAGTAGTTGCTCATTTGTTCGCCAAAGATCCTCTCAGGGTCTTATGAATAAGGAAAAAACAAAGCAATGTGATCTGACAGAAATGACCAACAAAATCAGAGAAAATGTGTCTAGATATAATCTCAAGAGTATCTTATGCCAAAACAAGCACAAGCATCAAGTAGAAGAATCTTTTTAAGAATGCCACAAATTCGTACAAGTCTTAAGGGAATTTGACCTACACTACACTTCTATAAATTTCACATGTTTGCTCTTGAAGATTGCAAAAGTTCCCTAGAGAAATAGATGATATATTTGACAATTTGTAGCATGCGAAGATCTAGTTTTAATTCTTCTATTCTGAATTAAAGATATGAACCTCTAAATACAAAATCGATCAGTACAAAAAGACACTATGGAGTCGACCTTTTAGGTTATAGAGAAGTGTATGGTGTACCCGAAAAAAAAGAAAACAAAGTCTTGAATTGACAATGGTAATACGAACCTCTAAAGATGCTTGGGAAATGGTAATACAATGAGATTATGATTGGTATTTAGTTCATGGATCCTTGAAATCATGGTCAAATGAAATCGAAAATCGAAAAGAAAAATAAACAAGTTACACAGAATCGGCAATTATTTTATTTCTGAGATTTCTTAGACTAAGCCGCACTTAAAAGGAATGGTATATCATATATGTTCCTTATCAACCTGCCCATTTCTGAACAGACTTGTAAGGGGTATGGTTCAGGTTCAATTCACTATTCTAGTAATGTGATACATGTTTTTCTCCATTATGCAATCAAACAATAACAATTATTCAACTTACAGATGAACTTTCATGAACCTTATGTTGCAAAGCATAATTGATGTTGTATAGATAAATAGAATTATCGTATGCTCTTTATGTAACAAGTTGCAAGGTATAGAGGATAAGCGAAGCACGACAGAAGAACAGTTACCTGTTGTGCAGCAACTTGTCGGGTCGGAAAACAGAATGCAGGATTACAATAAGTATTATCTAGGTAAAGAACATCAAGTTTAGCACCCTGAAGAGCATCACGGAGCATATTCCTTGCTTTCAAAGCCCTCTCATCACTTAATTCCCAACGGAAATCACCAGTGTAAAGCACATGTCCAAACACACCTCTAAACAAGAACATCACAGCACCTACCAATCCAAATAAGTAAAACCCTAATTCAAAACCTAAAATTCACAAATTCCAAAATTGAACGACAAATTTAGGGTATGAGAATACCAGGACAGTGAACAGCATTAATAGGCATAAATTGACAATAACAACAAGTAAAACCCTAGTTCAAAATCACAAAGTTCCATGAATGAATTATAAAATTAAGGTTTGAGAATACCAGAGCAGCGAACAGTATCAATAGGCATAAATAGACAATAATGATAACTAAAACCCTAATTTGACCCCAAATATTCACAAATTCGGAAATCTAATTATAATTTAGAGTTTGAGAGTACTAGAGAAGTAAAAAGAATCAATAGGCATAAATTGACAATACAAATAAATAAAACTCTAATTCAAAACTTAAAAAAAGACAACTTCCAAAAGCAAATTACAAAATCAGGGTTTAAAAATATCAGGACAGTGAACACCATCAATAGGCATAAATTAACGATACAAATAAGTAAAACTCAAATTCAAACCCTAAATTCACAAATTCTTAAAGTAAAGTACAAATTAGGGTTTAAGAATACCAGGACAATGAACAGCATCAATAGGCATAAATTGAACAGAGGCAGGAGATCCAGTTGAAGGAGAAAGAAGAGAAAGACGATGCCATGAACCAATTTCAACGACACGAAGTAAAGAGAAGTCAAAATCGGGGAATTTGAGAGGAAAAAGCTTGGCGGTAGTACGAGAGCAATACAGAAGACCATTACACCAAGTAGATGAGAGGCCATTGGTATGATCAGAATGAAGATGAGTAAGAAAGTAAGCTTGACTTCCCTTCGACCATCGATCTACTGATATCATTCCACCTTCCATAACGCTTTTAGTTTTCGACGTTTTTGAGATTTCTCTAGTTCTCAAATGGCGTCGGTTCTTGAACCTCTGACGCTTAAAATCAAATTATTATCGAAATTTAAATGTGAACGTTGATGATTTATTTGGCGCCATTTATTTCGTTGTAGAAAAATTGAAATAGCAGCAAATCTGTTCAGACCGTATTTTTGAGAGACGTGACTCAAGCCCAATCTATCAAAGATTAATGTATGTATGTCGTATTCTTAATGTCTATTTATATTCTTCTTAATACTTACTTATCTTGTCCTTAATGCCTACTTTCAATATTTTAAGTGTTTACTTACATCTTTCATAATGTCTACTTACAATATTTTTTAAAAAAATATATATAATGGGCTCATCAATTAAAGACGGTCTCTCACAAGAATTTTTGTTGGAATACTGGGTCTCATTTTTAACTCTTATTCAATTCATTAATCTCATTTAGTTTTCATACTTGTTGAGATTACATTTTAATTTTTGATACTTTTAATTGTTTATGATTAAAAGTTATAAAAAATTGATATTAATAATTCTTGTATTGAGATGAATCATACAAACTCTCACTTGACTATATATGTTTTAACTTATAGATTAAAAATAAAATACAAATTATAATTGATAAATAATAGTGATAAAAAATAAATGGGATTAACGCATAAAATATGAGGGAATATAAAAACAACACCTAAAATGTAAGGTGTAATGAATATCTTAAATTTTAATACTCCTTTTATTTGTTATTATTGATATTTTAATAAATTTATTAAAAAACATTAATAACTCATATACTTTATATTTCTTCCCATTCAGAGTTAATGTTCTATTTGTTTTTTACACATGTGTCGATGCAATAATTCAATCTATAATATTTCTAGTTGTGTATAATTAAAACTTATACGAATTTTATATTAATAAGTTATAACCTTCACATTAAGACAAATCAAATAAGATCACATTTAATCATATTTAAACTTATAAATTAAGAAGTAAATACAAATTAAGAGTTAAATGTATTATTCAAAAAAAATAAAAAAATTAAGAGTTAAATGTAAACAATGTTCAAAAATCAAGTACTCATTAACTCTAGCACAAATAAAGTACTGCAATATTTAAATTTAATTCAAATTAATATCAACCGTGTACATAAAAATAAAATTTTAGACCAAAAAAAAATTGAAACCCTAAACGATTGTACACTCAAATTTTCATCTCATCTAAATATGTATTGAAAATGATCAGAAAAGATTAAAATACGGTGCCAATAACTTTGTTTATGCACAAATTCTTGTTAGAGACCATTTATAATAGGGTCAGCCCATTATATATTTTTTTAAAATATTGTAACTAGACATTAAGAATAGTGCAAATAGACATTTAAGATATTAAAGGTCGGCATTAAGTATACGATACGTAAGTATTAAAGATAATGTAAGTAGACATTAAAAAACAGTAAGAGGTATTAATCATTAATGGGCTGGACTTGAGATACATCTCTCAAAGAGACGGTCTCTCAAGGACTAGCCCGTTTTATTTATAAAGGATCCATTGTGGGTCCTTTATTAATAAAACTACAAATTTGATTCCTTAAGAGTTGTGGCCAAGTGACCATAGTCCATAAGGTTTGGAATGTGTGGCATAAGTTCAATAAGCCCACAATATCTTTCTCCTTGCCATTAACTACTTTATCCATCCAACCACACATATTTCTCAAATCACTATTAGTCACACAAATAATGGCTTCCTCAATTTATCATCTTCAATCTTCAAACCCATTAACTAAAATCAACTCCCATGGCTTCCTCTACTCTTTCCTCCACAACCCCATCACAGGTTCTTTTCCTCTCTATTCTCAATTCCTTGAATTTGTATTGTGTTATATTCTATATGTATATATCACGTCACCCCGTCACAAGCCTCCTAGGAGTGACTTCGATCATCAGCTTAAGCATTTGATCGAATTGGTTCTTTAATATGATATTAAAAGTCAACTTAACAAATGGGTTACAGATTCGAATCTTGTTTAATCCATTTCAAGTGAAATATTTAGCAAAATATATAAGACGAAGGCTTTTACGTGAGAAGGCGTGATAGAGTATATAATATATTATGCAACTCGACCGTCTAACCATGAGACGAGCCCATATAATTATCGCCTTTTTCTAATTAATCACTTTAAATTTGTAAGTGATTATTTTAACACACTACTAAACATATATAAGCGATCCAATAGAAAGAGTATCACCATGGAACCGTCTCATTTAAAAATTTGTGAATAGTACGGACTTAAACCATCGGTTAAAGCATTTGGTTAAACTGGTTTCTTCTTAACAATAGTTTCACTTGAAATTGAAATGAGAGGTTAATAGAGATTCAAATTCGTGACCTACTTACGACCGGCCCTAACGGTGAGCAAGATTAATGGTTGTAAAAGGATCTATAGAGGTGAAAATTACAAAGAAAAAGGGCTCCAAATGCTATTTCGCTTAGTGCCCAAAATATCTAGAGCCGAGCCTGCCCTTACTGATGGCTGAGATTTTAAAATATGTTATATACTCTGTCATATTACAATTTGAAACTTCCCTTTAACTTGGGTTTGTGTTTAATCAGCTATGTGCTCAGAAAAGTGGGATGTTTGGGCCATCATTGGCATTGGGAAAATCAGGAAGAGTGAATGTGTTAATGTGTAAAGATCAAAGAGTTAAAGAAATGAAAGTGAGTTGCCAAGCTGCAAGTATTCCTGCAGATGATAGAGTACCTGATATGGGTAAAAGGAATCTCATGAATCTTTTGTTGTTGGGTGCTATTTCTCTTCCTACTGGTTTTATGTTGGTTCCTTATACTTACTTCTTTGTTCCTCCTGGGTATGTTGTTTTATCTTTCATTTTATTATTTTAATTTCCATCTTTTACTTATGATCGTCGGATGTTAATGAACCAACTCAATCAAAGTTTAAGCATATGGTTGTGACTAGAGTTGTTATGACTAGTAGGGATGGCAATGGGTCGGACTCGGCTCGGATTATACATACTCCGACTTTGCTCCGGATAATAGTCGGACTTTTGTTTTCAGTCCACCTTCACTCGTAGTCGGATTATGCATACTCCAAGTTTGCCCCGACTCGGACTCTCGGATCTCCAACGGAGTCGGATTATTATCAAACAATATCATTGTGATATTGTACTAATGATTTTAAAGAATACAAAATTAACAAAATATATTTTTTAAATACAATTTAACAAAAAAAATATGTATTTTAATTTGAATTCAATTTTAACAAGAGAAATAATCCTACTGCTACAATTTAACAAAATTTTCTCGTATTTTGATTTGGCGTATTTTATTTCTCTTGATTTCATTTTGTATCTTGATTTATTAATCTAAATAAAAATATCAAGTAGTTTTTCAAAATCGAAAATTAGAATTACTATGAGAAAGAGCTTGAACTAGTCACGTCTAGAGTTGTAAAGGAAACAAAATATTAGTGTAAAAGTCAAATTCAAAGTCGAATGTCCTTTAGGGTCGGAGTCGGGTCGGAGTCTCGGATTTTTAATGAGGTCCAACTCCGGTCCGTCTCTAACTCGGACTCGGATCGTAAAGTCGGAGTTGGAGTCAGATGACTTGTTCCTCGAACTCGAATCGGATTATATTCTTCGGATCGAGTTGGACTAGGGTCGGATTCGGACTGAATTGCCATCCTTAGTGACTAGAGTTGTTGATTGGTTTGGGTCGGTCGGGAGAGGTTGGGTGTGTCAAAGGCGGCTTAGACTTGACTCGCCACGACCCATTAAAAGAAGCTCATTTCATGATCTTTTAGTTCAATTTTATGTCTTGTTGAGTCGACTTATCTATATATAACAATGTCATATGAAAAATAGGCACTCTCTTGAGAGACTGCCTATAGTATGGACGCCTTTCAAAAGAGCCCAGCCCACATTCTCAATAACTAAAAACAAAATCTAAAAACTGAGCATGCGGTTGAGCCTATTTCGAGTCGGTGTTATAATCTATTGAAGTGGGTGTTATAACCAATTAAAGTTGGTATTATAACATATTAAAGTTGCTATTTGGAGTTGGTGTTATAACCAATCAAAGTTGGTATTATATATATTTGTAAATACCAACTTTAATGAGTACATTATACTACCAACTCAATACCAACTTCAATAAGTTATAACACCAACTCCAAATAGAATTACACGGCGCGCATTTTTCTAATTTTTTTTTTCTAAATAATAATGGGTCAGCCCTGTACCTTTGTATTGTGTTTACCGAACCCATGAATCTCAATGAGACATACATATGGTACTTAATTTCTATTTTCTAACATCGGATTTGATACCATAATACAATAACAGCGGAGGAGGTGGTTCTGGTGGCACCCTTGCAAAGGATGCTCTAGGAAACGATATTCTTGCCGAGGAATGGCTTAAGAACCACGCACCAGGCGATCGCACCCTTACTCAAGGGCTCAAGGTATGTACCCCTAATGCCATCCTTCATAGTGTGCCTAAATGTGAGTACATAGAGCTGAATTTCTCTATTACTTATTCGATACAGCTACTCGTATGAAAGACCGTCTCTCAAAGAGTCGACCTTAAAAGAAAAGGCTCACATTCTTATTTTCTCTTTAATTTGTATTAATTGGGCTATTTAGCCCATATATCTAATGCATATCTCGGAGATAACTGTCTCTCACAACAATTTGTGTATTCAATATGCTGCACATATATAAACCTTTGATGATACTCGATCAGGGCGATCCAACCTACTTAGTCGTGGAAAGCGACAGAACGCTCGCAACCTACGGGATCAATGCTGTGTGCACACATCTTGGGTGTGTTGTGCCATGGAATGCTGCTGAGAACAAATTCATATGTCCATGCCATGGATCTCAGTACAATAATCAAGGCAGAGTTGTCAGAGGACCTGCACCTCTGGTAAGCTGTCAATAATAGCAATTGCTGCCTATTTTTCCTTCTACTAAGACTTGTAACATTGTTAGTGTTAAATTAGCGTGGACTTATTGTGAATACCAACATATATCGAGGAAACATGAGGTCTGTGTTAGGACGTGCCAATTCGTCACATAATCATCTCATTTGCCCACTTGTGTGGACACACTCACAGAGCACCTGTGGGCTTGGGCCCACAAACCCACAGGTAATGAGCATTAACTTGCAATTGCATACACACTTGATGATATTTCAGGATTACCCACCAAAATTATATGTAACTCCACAACCCACTATTTTAGTGATGTGGAATCTTCCTCATATGTGAAATATTTTCAATAGTGTGCACACTTTATAATCTATAAGATACCATTCCAAAACCATATGTCAAAGGGAGAAAGGGCTTCAATGACTTATAAACTGTGCATACCATCTTTAAATCATCGACATGGGATAAACCCTTCCAACACTTAGTTTGTTGGTGACTTGAAAAGCTAGATTTCTCCGTTAAAAAGTTGTATGAAAGTAACAATTTTTCAACAAACGGGTAGGTTGCCAAATACACTCCTTGCCATAGCACAAGAAAGGTTCTAGCATGCCCGGTCACACAGGGCCCAAGATAAAGCAGGTCGTAAAAGATATTGATATGAAAGAAAGGCGCCTCATATATTAAAATTGCAAAGACTCTTAAAAATGTTTGCCAACTTTTGCTTCGCCCCTATTGTAGTGTAGCTTGCTTATCGACGACAAGAGGAAAACTCACTGAAATTCATATTTCTTACTGACGAGTACTTGTTTGTTTTCGTGTTGCAGTCGTTGGCATTGGCACACAGTGATGTAGTCGATGGGAAGGTAGTTTTCGTGCCATGGACCGAAACAGATTTCAGAACTGGTGATCAACCATGGTGGTCGTAAATCAGGCCATTGCTTTCAAAAACATCGATGCATTCGATGAACAATTCGTTTTCTGGTCAGATGAAAATACAAGCTTGCTTGTGTCTTGCATATGGCTAATCTCTTGATCTCTAATGTAATACCTTGAAGTACTACTCATTTAATCATTCATATATTGGAGTTATTCAATTATATTTAATCAATCGATTAGCAAGGGTGAAGCGAGTTAATTACCGCTCAAGGCCTCAATTTTTTTACGTTAAAAAAATTATTTTTATGTATAAGGTTGATATTAATTTGAATTAGAATTAATATAAATTATACTTTTCTTTTGCTTAAGTAATATGTTTACCAAGCTTGAAAGCTTACATAATGCTTCTTCTCACCAAATTATATGATGTTTGTGCTAATAGAGTTATAGAGCTATAGATCAAGTCATATTTTAAGGCATTAGTGTATAATATACCGAGTTGCAGATCCAAGGTTCGGAGTCTTAGGGTGCACCAACTAATGAACGAAATTTCGGCGGAGTAATTTGTAAAATTAACATCTATTTTACCCATACTTGCTAAAATTTTAAATACGACATACCATAAAAACAAATCGAATAAATTAAATTAACTGACCTAATTTAAAAAATGAGAGAAAATAAATATATAAGACAAAATTACTAAAATGAGGGAGTATTTATCATCAAATGACTTCAGTATTAATTTTACATTTTTACTCTTACCAATAGAAAAGTCTACTTTAATTTAAAAAAACGCATAGTGGCACGTGACCCCGTAGGTCCTAATGTGGCTCCGCCACTGAATATACCGGAAAAATATGACAAAAAAATTTGAATTTTGTCATAGCTTATGCTCGTCTGTTCTTTTAAAATTGCGTTGGAGTTTCTTAAAGTGATCATATATGCTTTAAAAAGTAGAAAAAAAGATACATGGACATAAAATTCTACCTTTGTCTTACCAAATGGGCGCAAACTAAGAGAAAAGGATTGTGGAAAAACTGTGCCGTTGAGATGAAAATGCAAGTTAAATGGATAAATGAAATTATAAAAAGAATGTGAGTCATGGTCGAAGTCGAAAATTAGAATAAGGTAAATTTGAAGTTACGGACTAAAAAAATTGAAACAAAAGGAGTAATCTTTTAAACAAAGAAATAATTTTGTATACTATAGTCTATAGCACTAAATACACAGTCTCTGTTATTGTGAATCTGCTACACATCATACCGCATATTGGATAAAAATAGTTTTAAAGAAAAAAAAGTACACATACTTTGAAGAAATTTAAGAATGATAAAAAAATAATGAATTAGTGAATGAGATGGTGAGGTTTCAGTTGTAATTCGTAAAAATATAACAAAATAAATAGGGGGATTAGTTCCATATAATTTGACAATATACAAACATTTATGTGCTTGCAAATTGTAAAACCTAAAATAAACTAAATACGTATAAAGAACAAGACAACAACTAAACTATTGATCACTATTAAATAAATATTAAAATTAGTGACATTTAATCATCATCATACCATCATCATACTATATACTAATTGAGAAACCACTTTGACACGTGGTGGATATAGAATGAGAGTTGAGGAATTCTAATTATTTGACGTGATACTTTAAATTATATTTTTGAATTAAATGTTGTTTTCTTATTCACAAATTCTTGTAAGAGACGGCCTCTATAAGAGACCATCTCTAATTGGATTGACCCATTAGGGAAAATGTAGTGTAAATATAAGCAATAATCTTTAATGGATTGGCCTGAGAGACGTCTCTTAGAAAGACGGTCTCTCAGGAGACTAGCTGCTTTAATTTTCATGTACATATCTAATTTACATTTTCATCTCATCTTCACACTTCTTTCTTTTGTCTATAAAAATATTAATTTACTAATTTTCTTGATTTTTCATGTAGAGGTGTTCACAACATACTCTATGACTCAAAATTTACCCGATCTTGTAACCGAATCTCATTTGATTCGCCTTTAAATATGATTTACAATATGTAAAAAAAATTATAGACATATATGAATGTTATTAATTTGAAAGAAATTTAGATATATGAATGTCTAGGGCCGAATCTCATGGTCTCATAGCATGAAATTCTCAAGCTAGTTCAGGGCCGTCAATTAGCAAGGGTAAAACGGACTACTGTCTAGGGCCCTAAATTTTTTAGAGCCCAAAAAACTTATTTTATATATATGAATGTTATTAATTTGAAAGAAATTTAGATATAACTTATATTTTTTATTAAGTGATTGTGCTTTTTTATAAAGTACTTTAAATATTAACAAATAGAAAATAAAAAATGTATTATATTATTCGTTATGCTAAGTTTTTAGGAGTCCTTGTTTATCTTTTGTTTTGTGTCCTAAAAATAGACGAGACGGCCCTGAGCTAGGTATATAATTTTCATAATTTTTGTGCCCATCCCAAATATATAAGCTAGTGGGTAAGCCGGGAAAACTATAGATAAACACAAATTTTTGAGAGAGACGGTCTCTATGAGAGACCATCTCTAATTGGGTTGGCCCATTAGGGAAAATGTAGAGTAAATGTAGGCGATAAGCTTTAATGGATTGGGCCTGAGAGACATCTCTCAGAAAGACGGTCTCTCAGAAGACTAGGTGAAATAAATAGAATGTAGGATTTAGTGAGACAAACTAAAAAAGTAAGACAAATTTAGTGAAACAAAAGGATTATCAAGTATGTGGTTAGATTAATATTATCATGTTCAACTCGTTTTACGTTATTGTTTTGTTTAATTTTGAGTGAAAGACTGAAAGTTGAAATAGACAGAGAGACGATGAGAAACATAAGTATACTTGCTCCATCTTTAAGAGCTGACAACATCTACCACAATTGTAAAAATATTAAGAAAATAATTGAAATTTGAGATTAATAAATTGTATCGATAATATTAAAGATAAGAGTATTTAAGATAAGAGTAAATGAGAAAAAAAATATGTGGTTTTGTAATGAGAACGCTACTTTTTTTTGAGAACTAATGAGAACGCTACTTAAAAATATAAATGTTATAAATTTATTTATTTTTAACAAAAAAAATTAAAATAGAATGAAGATTCATATGCCTCGTTGGTGAATATGGTTGTGACATAGTCCAAATGTCCAAAATTTATTCTCATTTTGGATTCATTAGCAATAAATTTGAATTCATTATAAGGAGGACAAAAAACTTTATCATCAATGGTCCAAACTAGGACATATGGGTTTAAATTTGTAGTGCAATTAAAAGAACACAAAAACTCAAATGAGACCGTCGCAAGTTAAGACGAAGTGTGGGCCAGCCTATTTCTCGCGCGTGTAACAACATTTTGATTTTCTGTGTATTTATCAATTTTGACCTTAAGAGTATCAATTTTGAAAATTGATCCATTTAAAGTCAAAATTGATAACTTTTAAGATCAAATTGAAAAAAACCCCGAAAATGAAAAAAAATGCCTAGGTTGTTACACGGACGGTTTCATGATGAGGTCGTCTCGTCCAAGACCAGCTTTTAAAAAAATGATCCACGTAATTAACATATGAAATGCTTCAAAAGAAGCATAAAATAAACAGTTGATTTTCTGAGAAATGATGTGGTCCAGTTAATTAAAGCTTAATATCTACTTTTAGTCTACATTTTCTTTTATAGTTAAGTTTACTATGTGCATGTTAAATACATGTGAGCCCAAAAATTTGTTTTATTCCAACTTCCACGGTTCACTATGGGCAACTTTTGTCTCTCAAAGAGACGATCCCAAAACAATAAATTCATATTCTTTTTTCTCTCTTTGATTTATACAAATTAGGCTTTTTAGCCCACAAATTTAATATGTTTTTCTGAGATACTGTATTTCACAACAATTTGTGATAATGTAACCCTTTTAGGCTTTTACTTCATTTTATTTCCTAATAATTGGCTAACAATTAACATCTAATTATTAACAAAGAAGCCAATTTTACTAGCCCATCAAATAGACCAAATCAACCAACAACTAGTAAAAGAATACTCCTTGTTTGGCAAAAAGAAACTTAAAGGACTATTTTAGCTTATCAACAATACAGTTATCCTATTTCTTTATTTGTCAAATTTATATCAATGGTCTCATTTTTTTTATCAATCTTTTTTTTACCTAAATATCTCATGTTCACACAAGTAATGACCAAAATATCCTCACTATTACTATTTATAATACCCTAACTACCACCTTTACAATTATTAATTTAATCAATTAAAATACCCAATTATTACCTTTTTAATGAACCCCACACCACTCTTAATATCTATACCCAAACAAATGGGACATTTAAATTAGTTCGGAGGGATCAGCAAAAAAAAACCTTAATTTTCTAAATTAAAAAAAAAATTAATTAGGGGCCCTATAGGGGGTATGGTTGTGGGGCATATAGTCATAGTCTCATAGAGCATTGGTCGTTAAGTAAACGTCTTTATTTTGGTTGTCCCATCTTCTTTATCCTTCTCTACATACTCCATTTTCTAACGTCCTTACCTCCCTTAGCATCTCTTTCTCTCTCCAATTATCTATGATCTCTAACATAATGCATCAGGTGTTTATTTGGTTATTTAGATTAACTTCAGATTAAGTGTTTTAATTCGTCTTGAAATTAGGTTTTATGTCTATATTATTTTTTACATAATTGTAAATTATTTTTTCAGTGGGATCAAATCTTGTTCAGTTGTAAAGACGGATAAATTTCGAATTATCGGATATGTTTTAAACACCTCATTATCAATAATACAATAGTGCGGATGCTCATTGGGACATACTAAATTATTAGATATGCGGACTTTAAATAGATCATTGGGTAATTGATCTTTATACATACCTTTTATTTGTAAAAATAAAACACACTAAAAACAGACTCAATATTGACCAAAAAGATGTTTATTATGAAAAAAAATTCGCTGAAATTATAATGCGTCATGTAACCGTTAAGAGTCTAAATTAATTATTATATATTGATATAGCCTATTTAGTTTTTATTTGAGCCTCACTTAGCCGTAATTTGACACATTGCACAAGTTTAGTCGCAAGTATTATGAAACAACAATTTTCAAATTATACTCTCTTATAGTGAGATTATTACTTTGAATTTGAAGCAAACCTAATATACACTTAATATACATCTTAAAAGTACGTTTTAATTTTAAGTAATCATTTTTGTAATCTTAGTAACCACTTATAACCTTTAAATAATAGGAAATTATCAATGACATCCCTGTGTTATAGCACTTTATCAATCATTTTTGTAATTTTAGTACCCCTATCTTTTTGAGCTAATTACAAACGTGACATTGTTCACCTTTTTTCCGTTAAGTTGACGTTAAATGTCATTTAAAAGTGTTATAACACAAGGGTACCAATAATAATGTGCTATAACACAGGGATATCATTGATAATTTTCTTTGCTTTTAAATGACATTTAACGTCAACTAAACAGGAAAAAAGTGAACAGTGTCACGTTTGTAATTAGCTCAAAAAGGTAGGGGTACCAAATACCCTTGGAATTAAAAAAAACATAGGGGTACCATTGATAAAGTGCTATAACACAGAGGTATCATTGATAATATCCCTTAAACAATCAATTAGAAAAATAGACTCAACTCATCTTATAATGAAACGATCTTATACAAATTACTAAAAATAAAAAAAAAATTCATGTGCTAACTCTGAATTTTTAGTTTTTTCACGTAATAAATAAACCTTTTTTTAAATCTATGTGGAGACCTTAAACTTGCAATTTTTGCACGTGGTAGACAAAAGGGACGATTTGTTGTTAACTTTGCGCTTTTTTTATCCAATGTTATAACATAAAATAAACGTTGCGATCACTATAATAGACTATATATTTCGAAATTCAATTGAAATAAATACTTAATTTAACCAAAAACTTATCATTTTTAAAAAAATTTAAAAGGTCAAAGCCACCACGCGAATTTAAAATAATATTTGTAAGGAAAAAATGTCAAAAAATACCTAATAAATTTTTTTTTCAAAAAAATTCATTAGGTACTACCTTCGTTCCAAAATGCTTGCAACATTTTTCTTTTTCACGCAATCCAATGCACTAATTCAATCCTTAATATATATAATTATGTATAATATAAAATTATAAAAATTTGATATTAATAATCTTTACGTCGAGACGAATCAAACAAGATCTCACTTGACTATGTTTTAACTTATAGATTACTTATTAATCACAAATTAAGATAGATAAGCGAATAGTGCTTATTTTTCGTATGTTGCGACTATATTGGAACGGAGGAAGTACTTTTTAAAAATAAGCAAAAAAGATAACAAAAAACATAACCACAACCGTTAGTTGATACTTTTTTGAAAAAAAAAATTTGTTAGATATTTTTTGGAAATTTTTAATTTATTAAATACTTTTTTGAAATAAAACTTTTTATTAGGTATTTTTTGACACTTTTTTCTATTTGTAAAGAAGCCAAAAACTAAGTGTTAGAATCTCCTTGGAAAAATAAAATGATAATTACTCCCTCCTATTATTCCTATTAGTCTCATTTACTTTTGGTTACTATTTACTTACCCCTGTAAAAATATTTTATTGTTAATCTATAAGTTAAAACATAGTCAAGTGAAATTTTGTTTGATTCGTCTCAATGCAAGAATTATTAATATTAAGTTTTTATAATTTTAAATAAGTATAATTAGAATTATTAAGTGTGAAAATGTTGCGTCGGCAAATATTAAAAAAGTAAATGGGACTGATAGATTGAATAGGAGGGATACATTAGAAATTGCCATAAAGCTAGGTTACATTATGTACACACAGACAACTTTTAGCACCCATTACTTTTTCTTTTTATTCTTTGATTTTTGCCATTGTTATCTACTCCTTGAATCCATTGTTTTAACCTTTTCCCCATGAACGAATCATCATCATCACCATAACCCCATTCTCAACTTCACTCTTTCCACAACAACTTACTCATCATCATCATCATCAATGGCGGCTTCCTCCAATCATTACACCATCATCACATTCTTAACTTTCTCCTTCCTTTTTCCCCACCATTGTTTCTCTAATCTACTCTCTGAACCCGTTTCTGGTTTAACCCAACCAATCAATCCCAAAGATTACCCCACAACTCCCAACACAGTTCCAGCTTTTCCGATTCAAACCGATTCTCAAACCTGCCATTTAGACCTCTCCGATGAACTCTTCGGTGGTGTTAATGAAGCTTGTTCTCATAATCTAGACCGGAGTCGTTGTTGCCCTGTTCTAGCTGCTTGGCTTTACGCTGCTCATGCCCGCTCCGCACTCCAGCTTCCTCCGGCTAAACCTCCCGTTTCACCTGACTCGGACGATTCTGTGCTGCCGATGATGCCGGAATCTGACTCGCAAAAGTGTGTTAACTCACTGCATAACTCGCTGTTAAAACGGAATATTACCCTTCTTCAACCTAATACTACATGCGACACTATTTTATGCTTTTGTGGTATTCGTGTTCATCAAATTGCGTCGTTAAGTTGTCCGGCGGCGTTTAATTTGACGGCGAATTATCGGAATGCGACGCCGACGGCGAATGTAAAGAATTTGGAGAAAAATTGTCGGAATTCTTCGTATGCTGGATGTACTAAATGTCTTGGTGCTTTAGAAAAGGTACTCCTATTAACTCTTACTTCAATTACTGCTCATAAAATCCTATGATTGTTTCTATGGATTCTCCAATCATTTTCTCATTTATTATTTCCTCATTTTATTTATTTTTTATTCTTTATGGGCGTAATAAATGATATAAGTCAATTTTCATTAATATTTATTCGACTCTTCAATTTTTTTTCCATACTAATTTTAGGGTTTTTTTTTAATCTTCCCCCTTTTCATGCTCAATTTCTAGGTTTTCCCAATTTTTCATTCTGATTTTAGGGTTTTTTCAATTTTCTGAATCGTTTTTTTGAATCTTTAACTGTTTTATACTCATTGTCAAGATTTTTCCAAATTTTCTGATTTTGTTTTAATCTTCCACTTTTCCGTACTTATTTTCTGGGTTTTCCCAATTTTTCCATACTAATTTTAGGGTTTTCCCAATTTTCTGATTCTTTTTTTTTTACGAATCTTCAACTTTTTAGAAACTTATTTTTCAAAGTGATCCCAATTTTTCTGTATCGTGTGTTTCTTTTTGTTTTTCGAATCTTCAACTTTTTCCATAATCATTTTCAGGGTTTTATCAAAATTTCTGATTGGCGGTTTCCATGTTTCCTTTAGATTAATGTAGTGGTAATACAACTTTTCCTTCCATTTAATCAATTCAATCATTTATCATAATCTTTTTATTTTACCCAAAAATTTGCAAATCTTTAATGAGGTCATTGTGTGAATTACCAAATACAAAAATGATGAAATAGTAAAAAGTTAAGTTGGGTTTTCAAGGAGCTCCAAAACAAAGCCTTGATTTAGGTATAAAAAGTTGTATTAGAGTAAAGTACTTTAATTTTTGTTGAATAAATAAATTATTTTTAAAAATTTGACTTCTTGTTTTTAATGGAGTTTGAGCTTGACATGAGCAAAAGAATAAGTAAAAAATGGAGTTTAACTTTTTAAAGAGTAATAAAAGTTTATTGGAGGGGACGTAAAAGCAAGTAGTAGGCAGAGTAGTGGGTAGTAAGTCTACTAACTATTGTCCATTACGACTCTCTAGTCCCTACATTTGTTTATTCGGACTACCGAGTTAGGTGTTTTGGATCAGTTTAAAGTTGAAAATTTTATTCACGTTTTTATTTGATTGCAAATCAATATTTTTGAGTTGAGTTGAATCGAGTTCGATTACGAAATCATATGAATGTTGATTCATCGGGTCTAATGTAAACAAAAATTGCTAATCAATAGCGTGATTTGTAAATCACCACTAAAAGAGAGAAATAAAAAACAAAACCAATAAAGATAAATTATACTTCCTCTGTTTCATAATACTTGTTATATTTAACTTTTTTACGCAATCCAACGTACTATTTTGTTCATTTATATGTCGAATTATACACATTTAAAAATTATAAAAAATTTATAAGTATTATGAAAGTATGCTATTAGACGATTCAAACAAGATTCCACTTAGTTACATATTAGCCGCAATATATAAAATAAGCTTAAACGATGAATAGTGCCCAAAAACTATTTCGGAACGTAGGAAGTATAAACAAAACTCGCCCTATCAAATCCTACCACATAAGAATAATTTCTTAGTAATAATCGTTATTTACTAAGATATTTTCAACTTTAAACTCTTTTATTGCTCCCTCTGTCTCATGACTTTTGCTATAATTTTTATTTTGAATTTATATAATGAATTTTATTTTTATAATGTCTAGTTATTTTTTTTAATTCTTATCTTGATTCTAATTTTACTCGTGCAAGATTTAGTGGTCCTTTTTAACTTTTTTATATTTGCGTTAATTATCGTTGTAATTTTTAGGAGACCTAGAGTATTTCCGTGTCATAGAGGATACTTTGTAGTTTTTTCTTTTGTTGGATCCTTTTTTCTTTTGTTGTGGTGGGATTAGGTAATGTCTGAATTCACATGTACCATCTTATTGAGTTTTCATTTCATTTGTCAACATATTCGTCTCTACTTCTATAATTTTATTTTTATCTGTTTGACAAATGATTGTTAATTGAAATTATCGGCTCTTTTGACGAGTTAAAAACATTAGTCGATAAGTTACTTCTAATAGTTTTTTGGTTTTGGGTTAAATGTCAATTTTTGAGCTCTGTAAAATTATTTACCGAACTCTTGACTTTTTTAATTGGCCAAAAGCCGAAGGAAAATATCATTTGTCAAACACTCCTTCACATAACATTTTTCTTTTTGGCTTGTCGAACAATTATGGTTTGATCTTTTGGCTCACCCTGACCTTAATTTTTGGTTTCACCGCTAATTTGAGTCTTGAACGCATGTTTTGAAAATAATGTTTGAAATCGCCCACACTAGATCTTAAGTTTTCTTCCTAAAATTCATTTCGATAACAAAAAAGATCACCATTAGAGTTCGTCTAAACCGAGTATTTTTCATCATTTTCCAGTTAGAAGGCGAAGGCAAAGGCAAAGGCAAAAGCGGGAGAAAGGAAGAAGGAAGCAGTAGGGCATCAAAAATGTTCAATAGAGATTGCAAACTAATGGGTCTAACATGGCTATTAGCCCGAAACAAAACGGCCTATATCCCAACAGTTTCTGCTGTTTTACGAGCCATGATGTACAGTCCACACCCCCCTCATGACTCTAAATGCAGCCCAGATCAAGAAAACATGCCCCTAGCCGTCGATTCGCTTCAATTTAACAAGCCCAACTCATCCGCCTCGTCTGTCTTGTCATCCCTATCGCTTTACAGTTTATTATTTATCAACATTATAACCATTGTATTATCCTATTGTTTGTAACACTAGGCGTCGTATTGATATTGCTACATTTAACCTCAGTTCTTACGTTGATACACGTAATGTAGCAATCTCGATAAAACGGAGGACGAGTCATTAGGGTAGAAGTATATTATTGTTATTAGTTATTACTATTATTATCACTTAGGCTAAGCTCAGGCTGATATGTTTGTCCTGTTTGCTTCACCTTTTGTGGTTGTAAGTTTGTACTAGTCCGAGTAGTCTTTGTTTAGGGAGGATCACGTGAAGCTATGGGCCCGCCCCTTTTTGTCACATTATAAGGGTGTTTTTGTCATTGCACCTCATGTATATTTTCTTAGCCTCTTCTTCAATTCAATGCATGTTATGGTGGGATTTTTTTAGGGATGAACATCATCATTATTTGTCTCATACTTCTATTTAAGGATTATTTAAGATCTTCTCATAGTATCATACTTTCTCTCGTATTTATATTTTCTTTTCAAATAGAATTTATGAAATTTTAGTGTTAGTTTTGACTATAATTTCTATATGAAAAAATATATTTATGTGGGATCTTGATAGATTTCTCTCAATATGTAATTTAATATTAACTTTTTAGAATTTTTAATAACTCACAATTAAAATTATTTGACATCTAACTTTGTATTGAGATCTGTGTAAAAAATAAATAGGGAGAACAAATGAAAATAAAGGGAGTACTATTTGTCTCATGTATTGTTTTTATATTGCACTAAATAGTTTTCGTGCGATCAACGAGTTTTATTAAAATAGTTTTACAATAGAGCTACAGGTATGACTTAAAAGCATTGTCGTTGTTGTGGCAACAATTAACCTGATGTTTAGGTAATAGTTATAGATATGTTATGAAAAATGTTTTTTTTGAGAGAATATGAAATATGTTGTATATATATGGTCATCATTGATTTCACTAAAATAAAAAAAATTATGGTCATGATTGAGTCAAAAACACATAATTGTAAAAGTAACTATGTTATACAGAAAAATAACTATAACATAAATTTTTAAATAATGTTCTTACTTAACATAGTATCATTTTTTGTATATATAGTAACGAAATCAAACAAAAAACTTCTCATTCTTCTTATTTGACTCACATAAATTTTCATTTCAAGTTTGTTTGATGATCATCAACTATATCTAGTCCCAAGTAATAGGTTTTACTTCTATAGATCTGAAGTATTTTGAACTCTAAATCAATCATCTTCATAACCAGTGTATCTTGCTCGTAGACAACTATGGTCAGAGTCCGGAGCTTTTGAAATCTGAAAGTAGTATAGTTTTATGTCTAAATGTATGAGCTTAATTTGCTTTTGATACGAAGATTAAACATTAGTTGAAAGTACTAGAATACTTAAAAATGAAAAACTAATACATAGAATAAAAATAATAGAATTATGGTAAAAACAAAAAACTAATATAAATCAATTAAAACAAACTAAAAAAAAATTAAAAAAAAACTCCTAAATTCATTTTGTATAACATAGGAGTGGTAATCAACTACGGGATTGGATCTAAATATTCCTCGTGATATGTTTTTTGTTTATATAAAAAAAAAGGTTTTTTTATGTTGATTTCACTTCTATAGAGGCATGGAAAAATAAAGAGAGAATCACGGCCGAATGTTTGTCGTCTTGGCTATAATCGATATATTTTATTTTTATTCTAAATAAAATAAACTCAAAGTAAGAGTACTTCAAGTAAACTAGTTTTCTTATAAAATATAAATTTTAAAAATCTTGCTTTTATCTTATTCAATAATAAAAAATTTACTTTATAATTAATATATAAAAAATATAATTTTATATTATTTATTTATTCATTTAAAATACTTTTTGATTTTACCTGTAAATATCGGTCTTTGTAATTTTCCATTGATGTAGATACGTCGTGCACTAAAAAAAATTTGGTTACAGCAATACAAGATTAAATAAGCAACAAAAAGCGATCAAAAAATAATTTAGATAAATTATTGGATCATTTACCAATAACAACCTTAAAGTTTACTCAATTTCAAATAAACAGCCTCAAACTTTGTTTATTACCAACAACAACCTTCAACTTGAAAAACACGACATCGATACAACCACTTCACCGGATGACTTGCTAATTGACCATTGACCATGCTCAATGACCTTTGACTTTCACTTAATTTCATTAATTAAACCTAATTACCCAATTATCCCTAATTAAACCCTTCGTCCCCAACCTCTCTCTAACCCACCTCAATCACCTCCAACTTTGTTTGTAGTGTTGATGAAGAGGGAGAATGGAGGTGATTGAGGTGGGTTAGAGAGAGGTTGGGGACGAAGGGTTTAATTAGAAATAATTGGGTAATTAGGTTTAATTAATGAAATTAAGTGAAAGTCAAAGGTCATTGAGCATGGTCAACGGTCAATTAGCAGGTCATCCGGTAAAGTGGCTGTATCTATGTCGTGTTTCCCAAGTTGAACGTTGTTGTTGGTAATAAACAAAGTTTGAGGCTGTTTATTTAAAATTGAGTAAACTTTAAGACAATTGTTGATAAATGATCTTAAATTATTTAATATAATGATGACATTGTTTTATACTGTTAAAAAAGAGAGACTTCTAAATTTTTTTTATTTGTGGGTCTCGTTTTTATGGAAAGCCATATTTGAAATTTCTAATTGATAAGTAGAGCCAGATTTGATACTTTTATTTTGATTATGAATTTCTCTTTATTTAAATTATTTGTAGTTAAATGAGATATAACATACTACCTCCTATAGTCCTATTTAGCCTATTAGTCCCATTTGATTTTTTACACTTGCCGAAACAACATTTTAACTCTTTGTATCTCTAATTGTTTTTGATAAAAAATTAAAAAAAGTAGATGTTCATAATCTTTGTATTGAGACGAATCAAACAAGATCCTACATGACTATGTTTTAACTTATAGATTAAGAATAAAATACAAATTAAGAGTGATAAGTAAATAGTGAAAAAAAATCAATATGACTAATGGATAAAATAGAAGGGAGTATAAGATTTGAGAGTACCCGAATCGCACGGTTTCTAGCTCATGTAAATCTAATTTTAACAGCGTGTTTGATAATTAACATTAACCGAAGAAAATAATAATAAAAAATTAGTATAATTTTGATAGAAATATCTTTTAACAAATTTAACTTAAACATTTCACAGTTGGAATCTAACAAATTAGTCCTCTTGAGTTTGAGTCTTGTCATGTCTAAAACATTTTGTTCAAATTCACTGTGATAGCAAGTCAAGTGGGTCAGTGCATATAAGACCTAAACCTCATCCTATTTTAACTTATGGGAATCCAATAACTGACCATGACTCCATGAGGTCATTAGCCATTAGGTAGAATCCCACAAAATCAATTGTTGAAATTTACTTGCAAGTTGCAAGAATTACTTCCTTCTATTCATACTACTAGTCCTATTGTGAAATTTTGAAATGAATAAGATTATAAATGCAAGAATTACTTCCTTCTATTCATACTATGTTAGCTGTAGTACGCGGGCGAGTCAATGACAGCGTCTCCACTTACTAAGTGTGGAAGCGTACTATTTTGACTGCCGCAGCTACTAACGCAACAACCAAGCTTCTTTTATATCTTCTTCTGTCAACTTATAACTACAATCCAAACTTGTCAAAACAGCTGTTTGATATTGTTTCTTAATACATGATTTTTTTTGTTTTATAATCTTATTTACTTCAAATTTTCTCCTATTGTCGAGATAATATTTTAATTTTTAATATCTTAAATTATTCTTAATTAAAAATTATGAAAATTTGATATTAATAATCCTTGTATTGAGACGAATCAAATAAGATCCCACATAACTATGTTTTGACTTATTGATTAAAAGTAAAATCAAATCGAGAGCGATAAGTGAATAGTACCTAAAAATAAATGAGACAAATAGGGTGAATAGGAGGGAGTATCAATTATTTCCTCTATTCCTAAGAGATTGCAAAATTAATAATATACATAAGTATTAAAAAATTAAAAGAGTCTAAATGAAATACTACTCAAAAAAAAATGTTGCAAAATCAAAGGAATGGATGAAAAAAAAAGTAGCAGTTTTACATGGACTAATAGAGTATATATAAATTGCACTTTGGACTTTGGTAAAAAAAAGTTAATTTAAAAAATTTATGTTATAATAAAGTTAATAAAATTCTACACCAATAAGTTTTTTTGTTAAAAGAAATCTAATAGAGCATCAAATAGCAAACGATTATGTCTTTCCTAGCTTGAAAACAAGAGAAGTTTGAAAAACGACTAATAATTAATAGTTAATTTGCGCAACTATAACGACCCGTTTGGTATGTGGTATTAAACGGTGGTAATGAGAATAAAAACTAGTGTAATTTTAGTTGAAAACCTCTTGCTACCTTGATAGTTATGCTTGTCTAACTTCAATCATCTCATTTTTCTTCATAAATTCCATTCCAATGCATTACTATTGGGAGAAGCGGTATTAGGTGAAAATGAAAATTTGTAAACCAAAAACTTTTAAATGGTCAAAGTTTCATTATCATGGGAATGACAAATTTTTTTAATTAAATTTTACACTATAAATCATTTTCAATACCACCATTTAGCACCAAACGGGCTGTAAGTGTAACAAACAATGCTAAATTGCCATGGGGATAATAGAAACATGTCTTACCAAACTCAATGATAATGCTTCTCTTAGTCTTACATCCAAGGCTCCAACCTATTAAATTTCTATCGCCATGGGGCATGGGCATATTCATTCAAATAACCTCTACAAATGGGCCTTTGCATCCAAAAATAGCAATCCTTCATGATCAAACACATTGCAAGAGAATTTTTTCACTGTGGGGGAATAAAATCACTAATTACAGGTACAAGCAACCTCATATAACAGAGAACAATATAGACATAGCTTTCGAGCTCATCTAAGTTACAAGGGAGCATGAAACAATGGAAACATAGACAATGAGAAAAAATATTTGTATATATCGACATCAATGTTATATCGACATCTAAGTTACAAGCAACAAACTTAGTATGCTCCCAAGCAATTTGTAACCGCCTCGCTAGCTTTTTGTACATCTGATCTCTCTGCTCTTTTCTTCTTCTCTCTGCAATGTAACAAGTAAATATGAAATCTCTCGCTTAAATGAATTTTCGATTTCAAACAGGTAGAAAGAGTCTTACCTTTCTACATATTCTTTCAACAGCTCTTTAGCTTGCACAAGCTTTGAGAGGAGGTTGCGGTATACATCAAGATCGCGATCTACACTTTTCTTGTTTACATTCAAGGCTGAGCAAAGCTGATAAAGAGTATACTAGTTAGAAACAAACTCTTAAGTTACGAGGAATAATTGAAATTTAGCATTTGATTGTAAGATTTTCAAGAAATAACTTCATAGGCACGAGAAAGACACATGCTTCAAGGTTATAATTTAGTTTACGGTTTTAGTCCAACAAAACAGGCCCTGAATGTTGATAACAGGATCTGAATTTATCAGAATTTCAAATGAATAGTCAAACACCAGAGATTAGTGTTCTATTATAAAGATAGTTTAAGAAAAGGCTTGAGGGAGCAATGGAGGAAGCTCCTCCATCTAAAGCGTTAGCTCCATGTTATGTGCGGAGGTGTAGTGACGAGCGCTACCTCTGCTTGAATTTTGTGAATCATAGAGAAGCGCCAGCTCCACCTTTTGTTTTTTAACCAGTAGTTTTTGCCTTTTGCTCCTTTATTGCCATTTATTCTAGTTAAATGGTTTGCCTTGGATATTACAGATTCCTTATTATGAAGTTCAACCTTTCACTTTGATATCCCCTTTTTATTTTCATTGATTTTCTTGAGTAATAAGCCTTAATTCATTTTAATTACTCATTTCTGTAGGTGTTTAGAGTTGTTGGAGAAAGCTCTATATGTAGAGCTTTCTTGTTTACCAGAGAGTGCAATTCTTACTTCCTCCTAAACTTTATGATTTTATCATTTCTCAACTCTCTTCTTATCTTTTCTAAACACGTGATTCTTATTCGACTTGGTTATTGTGTTAAATGCTCCAATCCTTCTTGAGTAAGCACATACTAAAGAAGGGTGGTGTGTTAACTTTTGAGGACGTGGAGTGTCATTTTAAGAATTGGAAATATACCTTAAATACGTTTTAAAAACAGAGACTCATTCTCATCGCAACAATATTCTTAAATGTTTCTCCTATTCTTGTCTTTTTTCCTGGATCCTACAATTTATTTTGCTAGTAATTTTCATCCAAGTTGTATTATTCATTAGTAATTTAATTTCAAGTTTTGTATTGCACATTTATAATTATATTGTCATTTGTTGAACTTGTAAGTCAATAATCAAATTATCCAATGAAATCTCTAAGGACAAAACATCAACAGCATGACAAGGTTAGCAAGCATCAGCCATTCTCAACTCTATTGGGACTTCAAAGGGGAACCTTAGACGAGCATCAGAACACCAGCAGATACACAAAGATTGAGTCACAATAAAAGGTGACATCGACATTCAAACCTAACACCACTCGGCATCGACAGAAAACAATAAATGCCCCAATGCCCTATGTGAAGAAGTAAGGGAGGTCAAAAGTATGCATTGTTATCCTCATAATAACAAAGTATGTTTCAACAGGACACACATATATAATAGAATAGGGTTTATTGTGACATTTTACTATGGTGTGCTCTAATCCAAAATCGATCATCCCCATGATGAAAAAATAACTAGTTTACTAGCTATCTATTACTTTAAAGAGGTGGATAAAGCATTCCATAAGAGTAAATAGGAAATAGACAACTCAAAGCCAAGACGCAGCTTATTCGGCATGAGAGACTTGTAACACAATGTTATCTATATAGCCAAATGAAAGGGGAGAGAAAAACATGAAAATGCATGTATAAGTATTGCTTTAGGTCATATGCAACTCTAATTTACAAATTGCATTTTAGTAAGTTCAGAAACGGACCTTTTCTAAGATGGTGGGTTCAGAAGCATTAGCCAATTCAAGGAGACGAAACAAGCCAACTGCAAAGAACCGACTGTAGCTGAAACTACCATTTTCACCAGCTCTTCCAGCAATATCCTTCAAGATTTCCTCAATTTCACCCTCTCTTGATGAGAACTCAACTAATGAAGCAGGTGTTTGGGCACGAGCCCATTCCTCCAATTTCTGTGCATCTTTTCTGATGAACAGAAGATTTGACCATCACTATCTGAATGACATTGTCAAATGTATGTAAAAATTGACACAGGGATTAAAAGAAGCCGGAGTAGCAATTCAACATAATGTCACTTTAGCTCAAATCCCAGGTGGGTTATATTATAGTTATAGAAAGTACAAAAACAACATACACTAGGCCAGTATAGAAGAAGCATTTCTCAGGATACAGAGATTAATAATATCTCCTCTCAAAGAAATGGAGAATGATGAAAATATCTTACACTACATAGACTTGAATGGAGAAACGGGAAATGGATCTATTTAGGTGGTTTGAAGAAAACAAAAGGATTCACATGCAAATATTACAGATTAATATATGCATTCGTGAATGGAAGCTTTAACAGCTAACCTATGGATTAAAGATAGAAGCTCGTGTTAATTTACGAAAAGGAATTTACTCGATCAAAAGAAGAGAAAAAAAAAACAAAATAACTCGAATTGGTGCTAGTAGATGTAGGATGTCTTCACAGATGTATAAACTTCAATTATCTTATATCATGTGTATTTAGCTAGTGAACAACATGAACGTCCGAAGTCTCATAATCTAAATCTAACCAACCTGTATAAGTGTCGTTTCCTAAAAGGAGAACTTTCCATTTTTTAATTTTAAGGCCAATAACAAAAAATTAAAACTACTCCCAGCCAACACGAACCTGTACTGCTCTGGATCCTCTTTTAGTGCTTTAATGTAAGCTTCAAAGATGGCATTTCGATCTTCCTCACTGGGATAGCCCTCCATCAGCTGATCATAGACAGTAACAAAACCAAGAGCAAAGACAGGATCATATCTATAGGCCTTTTTGTATCTCGTCAAGTGTTGCTGAACAATTAATTCTTGTAGCACATTGTTGTAGATACTAGGGATTGGCCTTTTATAGGCTTTAAGAAAATTTAACTTTGTCTCTGATACTGGAGGGGCATCTGAAAACAATAACAATCAAAAGTATTATAAAATTGTTAGAAACATGAGAAATAAAATCTTTTTCTTATCGCTACTAATTATTAAAAAAAGTCTTTATTTTTTATCAAACTTCCCTAACCATTAATAGGACAGAAAATGAAGATAAAACTGAATCTTTCTAAAATTAACCTGTAATATATTAGTTACAACGAAATATTGGGTAATTAGTACTAGTTAGTTATACTAGTATACCAGTTGTAATAGACTAGATCGGGTTCTAGAACCGTCAAGACCAAGAGCACAGAAAAACAGCTATAGAACAGCATGATGTAATGAGTATTGATTGTAATCTCAAGCATCACAAGAAAGATAGTAATACAAGCATTTGAGAGGCTTGCAACTCTCCCAAAATGAGCATAAAACTCAACCTAAAAGTGTAATAAAATTTCCTGATATGTTCCTCTACTAACCCATTCATTTCAATTCATAAGTAGACCTTTTCTAACTTCCGAACTGAAAAGGTTTACTTATAATAAAAAAAAATGTTTACTTATGAAATGAAGCTAAAAAGGTAGACTTAAGTTAAAAAACTTTGATTTATGTTTAAAAAGGTTTACATATTAAGCAGAAAGGAATAAATCATTTTACTAAAAAGATATGGTGAGATTAAGTTCTCATTTTCTTATAAAAGTAAATACTCATGTGAACTCAACCACAACATATTTATAATTATGTTTATATTTATAAAACTCCCTCTTATTCACTATTATTGTGCGATTTGATTTTTGCACATTTGTCAATACACATATTCAATCCTAAATATCTCTAATTGTGCAAAATAAAAAATTACAAGAATATTAACAAAATTTACATTGAGACAAAAAGAACTAGATCCCACTTGACTATGTACAGACTTGTAGATTAAGAATAACATACAAATTGAAAGACTTCGATGAAAATATCAATAAAATCAAATGGCACAATAATAGTGAATAGAAGGGAGTGCCAATATTTCATCTTTATATTTGACGTTAGAGTTAATCTAGTGCATATTTTCATGATATCAGTTTTTTTACAATTTAACTAATACTTAATTTATAATACTAATGTTGTACTAGTGTGTTGGAGACTACAAAATAGAAATATTGCAAATGAAACACAAAGGGTAATCAATGAGAGGCTCAAATTCTTTTTTTTATATATGCAAGGAATAAAATGGACTTTCCAAACTTCTATACGTCAAAAACACTCAAACCTATTATTCAACTTTTGTCCTTTTGAAGTACATTATTCTTTTTTCCCTACACAATACCAAACTTTCTATCCCAAGAAAAAATCACCCCATATCATCATAATATTATATCATCTCAACTTTGTATTTTCTTCCTCTTCAACTGGGTTGCACCATCCTCCATTCTCCATTTGAAAGCTACATACTCTACACCTTAATATCATTGAACACTAGCAAATTTTAAAGCACATGGCGAACAAATTAGATCATAAAAGTTCCATTCTGTCAAAATCAATTGCTATTATTTGATTTGCCACATACTATACTTCTTTCTACAGCTTTGATCAATTCCGCTAGCACAATCGCCCTGAAGGAAGTCAAGAGAGAACGCCAACATTTTTGTTATTTCAGCTTCATATATATCTATATGTATTGTATTTGGTAGTATGTCCTCAGTAGTAGTTGGGACAAGTGGTGGTGGATTGCATAAAGAGGTGTATGAGGGTGGTTGATACTTGATTGTTAAGGAGGTTATGTGCGGATGGGTTAATCACTTGCAAATTGGTTATATCTTGCCGATGGCAGGCAACTAGGTGTTGATGTTGATGCTGTAGGTGGTTGGGTAGGGCCTGTGTCATGTAGTTTTATATAGTGAGATTAAAGCAATCAGCATAGGTGATGGCTTCAAAGGGGCAAGAGATTGAGTGGTGTTGGAGTAATGTAATGTCCATGCTCTAACAAATGATAAGCATAAAACTAAAGCAATATTCAAATGATTGATGTGAAATAGTCTTCCAGACTCCAGCATAATGTTAGTAGTGCATAAAAACTGATTCATCAAGTTAAAACTCATTTATTTCCTCCGCTAATCTCATTTATCTTTTCTATTTTCTATATAGCAACAATGAATAGACATGAAGCTCAAAAGTTCATGTACTACAAGAAATTTAAAATTGGAATTAGTATAAAACAAGAAACCGAAATGGAAAATTAGATTATGATTAAAAAACATGCTGAAATAAGATTAGATGATGCAGTTCATCACATTTATATCCAAAAAAACTTCCTATGAACAAATAAATTGATGCTTCACAAATGTTTTCTCATCGTTCTCTGCCAAAAGGCTCAAAGATAGACAACAATACCTTTATGGACACACATAAGTCTCCAAGTCTCTCACTCTCTCCCATAATTGACAAACACTATTTAGTGCATCCAAAGCAATTCCATAGAAAATCCAACAATATTTCCAAATTTACAAACAATAATAAACCCTAACAATAAAACTCAAGTAAGCGAATCAACGATTCCTCAATAAAAAAAATGCAATTCAAATCCATCCAAATTTGCAATATCATCATATGTTAAGCATCAATTCAAACATAATAGCTCGACAATCTAGTACCTGAGGTAGAGGACATGCACCGGATAACCATACCATAAGAGGAAATTGAATCTCTTACAGTGAGAGTAGCCGAAAAATGGTAAGAACGCAGACGAACAGAGTCAAAAGCGGAAGCAAATGTCCGAGTAGAAGAAATGTTCAGTTTCCTCTCAAAAGATTGAGTTAATGCCGAGAACGACAACGAAGTAACAGCCGCCATTAGAGACAAAACTAAAAAGAAGAGGATAAGATTTGGAGAGAGGAAGAAAATATAATGGCGGATTTTCAGTTGAAATTGGACAAAACTTTCGCCATGGAAGTACGGTGAGTAGCTTTCTCGGAAGAGAGGCTGAAAATGGAGGTGTTTGTTTTATCCGATCGTTTCCCAGTTATTTATCCAAATCATCCAGTAGAACAATGCCACGTGGATTATAATTCATTTTTAATATTCGTAAGGAAATGGATTAATCCGACCCGATATGTCCACCCGAAAATAGTTGAGGTTTGGGGGAAATTTAAAATGAATAAGATTATTTATCAAAAAAACATATAATAAGATCATAATCAAACTTATTTCAAAATTAAACGTGTATATCTCAAATTTGAGGTTTGGGTTGTTCGCAGTGGCGAATCCAGAAAAAAATCAAATGATGTCAATGAATTCAAGTTAAAAAAAACTTCGCATTATAAAGGGTTCGAACACTGGTTAACTGGCTGAAAGATAAGCTATATAACCAACTTTGCCAAGACCAAATGCTATCAAGAGACAACATTGCTATGGTCTAAATCCGCCCCTAGTTGTTCGCACTTAGTAAGTGAGAACATGTTCAAAAACTAAAATAGGCTGTGAGCACTTAGTTAGTGTTCACAGCCTATTTCAGTTTTTCAACATGTTCGCACCGCACTTACTAAGTGCGAACAACTTCTTGTCTTAAAATCAACATGTTGATCCTATTTGACTGGTTCGCAGTTATTAAGTGCAAACAGACATTTGATTTTTTGACCAGGTTGCTTCTGTTTGAACTTAATAACTGCGAATTGACCCGAAGGCGCTTATATTTGGAATAAGTTTGATTATGATCTTATTGTATGCTTTTTTGATAAATAATCTTATTCATTTCAATTTTTGCAGGTTAGGGATGGTCATGGGGCGGGTGCAACCAAACTCGAACCCGGACCTATTTAATTTTAAGAGATTCAGACCCGAATTCGAACCCTGAGGGTTCAAATTCTCAACTTAAGGTTCCAATTCCAAAGACTTTCTAGTGTATTTTAATCTATCACTTTGAAGGTGTATAGTCAAACTTTTACCATTACCATTTAAACAAGGATAAATTGCAAAATAACACGTTGAACAAAACATACGAATTTGTTAGAAGTAGACAAAAATAGTGTTGAATGCATTAATAACATTAATTTTACTCAATGAACAGACACAATACATGAATAGTGTTGTAATATTTAGTATAAAAGCAACACTCTTGTGTTATAAATATATACAAATATACTGATATACGAATCTAATATCAATCCCTTATACTACTTTTCTCCTTATGGTATCCCTGCCTTTTAACAAAATTTACAAATGTAGCAATTTTTCATGAACAAGAAGCATTTTAAATAGACAAATTCAACTACTATATTGTTATAAAACTAAAGTTGGTGTTCAACAAAATAACATGTCCAACAATTTTAGCTTATTAGGTATAAATAGACGTAAAAATCTCGGACTAGTTTAATGACTTGAGACTTTGTTTTCACCCTTGTGATAAGGATTTTATTACATGAGGAAAAATTTGCTTGTAAAGATTTCTAACCTACCTTAAATAAAAAAGTATAAATAGATAGTTGGGTAGTCAAGGGTGTTTGACAAATAACTGATAGCTGGTAGCTAATAGTTGATTATAGTGGCTGATTTGACCAACTTTTATTAACTAGTTTGACCAGTTGATTTTGAACCCACTGCTATAAGTAGCTTGTTCAAAAAAAGTTTATTCGTTATCAATAAGCTGTTTCAACCAACTAATTCACCAAATACTTAGCATTAGCTGATTTGACCACCCAACCCTTTATCTATATTAAAATAAGCTAAAATTGCTCAATAAGCTAATTTGTCAAACACCCCTATAACAACATGCTATAAATCAATTAATTTACCACATTATGCTCCCATTGATGAGTTTAGAATAAGTCGAGGAAATCAACAACTTCAATCAATTATAACTCACAATCGTCTCTCAAATGCCTAAACTGGCCTAACTAAACCCCCACTTGTGTTCATTTTAATTTCACCCATAAAATTATATTTTGCAAAATTATAGTCCTTCAGCCCAACAAAAGTATCTCCTAGAAATCGACTACTCAAAGATCTTCTCTTGATAAGAAAACTCTTAAATAATAAATAAATATTCTCTTTATTTAAACTAGTGAAATTGTGTAATTCATACAACTAGTCTCTTTAGAGATCGTCTCTTTGGGAGACATATCTCAAACCCAGTGCATTAAAGATTAATGTCTACTTACCATATTCTTAATGCGTACTTACGTGATCCTTAATGCTTTCTTACCGTATCCTTAAGGTCTATTTTTAATATTTTAAATGCCCACTTACGTCATTCTTAATATCTATTTATAATATTTTTAAAAATATATAAGTAATTATATGAGGCATGTCTGACGAAAATAAAGAGTATCCAACTAAGCAAGCTACTCAAATAACCAACTTCTATAATAATTATTGTTCATTGATATTCCCCCACTTCCTTTCCAATTATGGCGACATTAATTCCTCTCTCTTCCTTTTATCAATTTGACAACCAACAACCTAATCAATCAATCATTCATCTCTAACAACTGTGAAATTCCCAGAATTTCTCAATAATTTTGCAGAATGGCTATGGCGGGCGAAAGGTCATGGTCTTCCAGCGATGGAGATGAAGATAAAGTTCTTAGTTTATGTAAATTACCCTTTTGGCAATTCAGTAATGGAAGCCATAGTAGTACTACTACCACATCGTCTTCTAGTCAGTTTATTCAACCTCAATGGCTTAGAACTGGTGAACCCCAAATTGGGCGTCAACCTCAACTCACTGTTTCTTCCATTGCTAAGTCTTTGATTCCTCCTCGTCGCAAACTTCGTCTTGATCCTCCCAGTAAACTGTATTTTCCCTGTATAATTCAATACTCTTTCTTCTTTTTTGGTTTTCATTTAGTTTTTATTTACTGATATTGCATTAGAATTCGGAAATTTGAATGATAATTCCATGGCTAAACTGGATGTTGGTTTATTTGTTTGTTTGTATGATCATTTCAACTTGTGATAGAATTTACAGCCGTATAAGTGAATTAGGCAGTAGGGTAAGTGCAAGGTGTCCGACCACATAAGCCCTTGAGTTTACATTGTTTATGCAATTGTTGAATAGTTTCCTTTTAGACCCAAAAATTATTGTGTATTTTTGCTTCGTGATCATGTAGAATGTCCTGCCCTCATGGGGCCTAACCTATTATTTATGAATTTCATCACCCATTATTTAGGTGGAATATTTAGCTTCGGTTGGGAACGAGGAGGGCCTGTGCCTCTGGTGTGGGAGGATGTAATAGAGTATATTTGTTCCTTTAAATACTAATGTGAGAGCATTTTGGTATAAATGTAGGAAAATGAAAGGGAAGGAGTGTATTTGATTTAAAAAGCTCTTATGTTCATGGGCGTTGATCATTAACTTAAGCTTTTGATTGAGTTGGTTGGTTGACAGCTTGATTTGTGTTTTGAATTTCGAACATTATGAATAGCTTGATACTTCATTATTGGTTAAGATTGTGTGAGCCTTTTATTGTTTTGTTCTAGGAGTGAATATAGCAGCAAAACTTGCTTGCTTATGCTTTAAATTAAGTTTCCGACTTGTTCTTATTTTGATGGGTGCAACATTTTGAAGATGAACCTGGAAAGCAAGTCAGAAGTGCAATTACCATCAAGAATATATGCAAATCTCATGTTGCCTTCAAGGTATCTTATTTTTCTTGCAAAATCATACATTACTACTGTTTTTTCTGATTTCCAACCCTATATTTTCTCATTTCACTTTGTCATCTTAAGGGGTGTGTGGCTCATGAAAACAGTTTCTTTATGTAAAAAAGATACATTGTATTACCCAATGCCATTAAGTGGCTCCCAAATAGAGTGTGGTTTGGGGGTTAGGTGTACACAACTTACCTTTGTTTCCGATTAACCCTTGGTAGCAAACAATGTGCAACTTCAGATAAATAAGAAATGCAAATGATTTGATGAGTCATTTTAATATAGTCTATTTATAATTCAAAACCAAAGAAATATAAATCTTTGACGCCAACGAAAATATTGGACATATTCGTGATGCAAAATGCAAATGTTTATTTGTTCTTTTTAATTTGGTTTGATGAAAATCCTTAAACTAATAAGGGTGAAATGAAAATGTTGGGAATAGAACAGCAAAGGAATATTAGTTTTGGGTGATAAGAAAGCTTATTTCAAATTTATTGAAATTTACATATGAAAGCTCTTTTTCACCTTGGCTTTTCATTTTGAATCAATATGATGAAACTATTTTGGGAGAAAACATTCTCCCCAAACCAAACACCCCCTTAAGTCCATTAAAGAACTCTCTCCGTCCCATTAGAATCGCAACATTTACCCTTAAAAGCTCTCGCATAAATTTGTTGCAATCTCAATGGGACATATTGCTTTTGGTCAAGAAATTGTAGCAGCCTAATTTATTGCTCAACATAATCGGATTCTAACTGGGACTTCTACTTAATAAATTTTTTCTCTCAGTTTCAAACAACTGCTCCAAAGAGCTGTTATATGCGTCCTCCAGGTGGTATACTCGCTCCAGGAGAAAGCTTAGTAGCCGTTGGTAATGATCATTTTATCCATTTTGATGTGCCTGCTTTGTTTTAGGATGCTAAAACAGTCTTAGTAACAAAAATACAATTAAAATGCGCAGTATTTAAATTTGTGGAACCTCCAGAAAACAATGAAAAGCCATTAGACCAGAAAAGCAAGGTTAAGTTCAAGATCATGAGCTTGAAAGTGAAAGGTGATCAGCTTGACTATATTCCAGAACTGGTAACCTCACAATTATCTTTTCTTAATTGATTTATGTCTAAATAAAGAAATGCTGTTTGATGTCACATAATTTAAATTCACACTTATGCTACTATATTTTTGGATGTTCATTGTTGAAACCTCTTTTATGGAGAGGTTGGTTTTATAAAATAAACTAATGGTGATGGAATGATTTCATGTTTGAGCCAACTATGGAAAGTTTTGCACAAAGGCCATTATGCTTTCATTTACCTTGTCCAGTGAAACATAATTCGCTAGTTAGTTTGCCTTTTGAATTCGTGATTCACTAAAAATGGTTCAAAAATAGCCTAAAATCAAATTTTTTTCGATTCACGATTCGCGAGGCGATTAGCGAATCTTATGACACTAGCGTTGTCAATACATTAAACAAGAAAGGGTTCAACAGTGGCAGTATGTTTTCCTTCGCGATTGTTATTTTCTGCATTAATTGGAGCCCTAATGCAGAATGTCGGATGCTGTCGTGATTGCGTGATGGTAACTACTCTTGCTGTCAATGCAGCTGCAGTAGCGGTTTTTGCAGCCTATATATTGCAGTTGCAGTCACATAGAAATCTTTAATACAGTCGCGATGCAACTGATATTTTGCACTATGATTCTGCCGCTATGGCATGAACTGGCCTAGAGCATTTGCACCTTTCACTTAATCGAAAAAGCCATAGGATGATTAATGTGTGATTATCCTCATCTAAATCATCAACTAACATGGGGGAAACTGTTAGATAAGCAGTTGGTTAAGTGGGGGACAGTAAGCAAATCTTAATGTGTTGTGGTTGAGAAACCTATTAGGCAGATTATCTATGAATTAATGCATATATTCTCCATACTAATCACAATTAATATACCCTAAATCCTAATCCTTGCATTGCTTGCTTAAACTTTCTTAAAATGACAGGCTTACCTATTCCTGATCTGTCTTGATCAATTACAAGGGAACTGTATTCTATATTTCTATGTTAGTGGCAGTACTTGCTCGCTCAATATTACGCCTTTCGTGCTGAAAATGATCTAGTGTTAGCATACGGTGGAGCGATCTAACCGATTTTAAAGCTAAATCCTTATTAATTCCTGCTCTGCTGATACCAATGTAGTGTTATAGTGCTTGAGCATATAAAACATATATCTTCATAAAGCATTTCGATTTCTTGAGCTATTCATCCATATGTGTGAAATATGAAATTTGAATGTCCATACTCGAGCAGAATTTCAATCTGATTTTACTGTTCCGACCATCCAGTTTGAAGAACAGAGAGACCAAGCATCTATTGAACAAATCATGAGGGTTGTTTTTCTTGATGCAGAACGGTCTAGTCCGGTAAGTCAAATAGATTTTCATATACCATTGCTTGCATTTCCGAGGATTCATTTGTGAATATGTCTCGAGAGTCGAGACGAGGGACTCTTTGGCTGCACTCTCCTTTATGGGTATGAGTTGCCACTTTTCTTCCCTCCCCAGACCTTAATCATAGTTTTTTCCTATGAGTGGGATGCACTGGGTAAGATGATGATGATGATTGCTTGCAATTCTGGCAACAAATAACACATTCAATCTTGCGGTTTTGATCACCGAAGGCATTTGAAAAACTCAAGCGACAATTAGCTGAGGCGGATGCAATGGCTGAGACACGAAAAAAGCCTCAAGAGGATGTTGGTTCGCGAATTAGAGGAGAAGGCCTAGTTATAGATGAATGGGTTAGAGATTCTCATATGATATTTTCCCTCCTTTTCACTGTCAACAAACTTGTGTCACTCTACTCATTCATTGTTTTTTGTATCTTTAATCTCTTGCAGAAAGAGCGTAGGGAACGATATCTAGCTCAGCAGCATGGCGAAGCTTCATGCACCGTGTGACTTGCCACAATTTGGAAGTCGCTAGGAACTATTTCTCGGTACCTTTGAGTTTGTTGCACTGTGGTTTTCAATGCACGAGTTTTTGACCAAAATGGAGCTAACTCAAACGGATGGAGAAGTATTTTTGAAAGCTTCTTATGCTTTTTGAGATATAATAGACTTGAAATTGAATGAAATGTATGATTAAGAAGAGGAACAAAAAAAACGATGATTTGAGCATTTTGGTTTCAAATTCGTTTCGTAATCAATTAATCTACACCAACTAAAATGATGATTAACAAAGGGCTTATTAGCTTGTAATGAATAATACTCTTTTCGTCCTTTTGAATTTGCATCTTAAACTCAAATATGTAGTGCTTTTTAGTCCTAAAATGTAAATTCAAAAGGACAGAGGGAGTAATGTATTTCATTCATGATCAACAACGATTATTACTTTATAAGATATATTTGGCCTAAAATCTTTCCTTAATATTTTTAGTAACTTGACTCATGAAGACATGAACTTGTCCCATTTATTTAAGAAACTTCATTAAGTGACTTACAAAAATAGATATTTTAAAAAGATAGACTTAAATTTAAAAGTTATTTTGTTGTATATATTGATACTAATATATTATGATTTTTTTTCATGATACGGAAAAACATAAACTTACAAAGAAATTTATATACCGATCGTTCTTTATTATGTAATTGACTAAACGGAAAGCCAAAATTGATGATTTTTTAAAATCATTCATCCCATGAGCAAATCATAAGCAACAATGAAGAAATCATCCCATGTTGTATTTAATGTTTTCATACTAACTTAGTCCATAAATCCATAATTTCAAATTTTTTATTCATAAAATAATATAACTTTTGGACTTTTTTTTTTTTTAAAAGAAATTTTGGACTTATTTTAAAGTTTAATCTTGATCTTAAATTTGATTTTGAGTCATTTTCACACCCAATTTTCAAAGTAAATCTTCATCTAATAAATTACTTCCCTAATTAAATATGTCATTTTACTTTACAAATTTACCGATATACTTTTTAAATTTTAACTATTAATTTTGCTTAGTTAAAAATTATAAAAATTAAGTTAAAAATTATAAAAATTAACATCAATAAAATTTATATTTTGCAAATCAAATAAATTTTATTTAATTATATTTTAACTCATAGATTATAAATAAAATATAAATTGACCAGTAAATGGTGTAAAAAAAACAATTTTTCACTTGAGGGTGAGCTTCAAATCCATTTTGATTTTGGCAACCAGTGTAGTTGTAAGTTGTATATCCGCAGCTAATTCAGCTACACCCTTCTGAATTTAACTTCATTTCTGAGCAAATTCTGACGAAAATCTGGTTGTGGTGCTGAATGACGCTCCATTGTTACTCTGCAAAGGATTTGGGTTACAATGACATCTATAACTCATGTAAGTTCCAAACTTTCCATTCTTGTTATAAGCTTCCATGGTTTTCTTTAGGGTTTAGTGATTTTCATCGTCAGAATTCATCAAAAACACTGCTATTTATCGATAATTCTGCTTCATTTCATGATTATCCTAGGCAAATCTTATCTGGGTCAAGGTTTATTTTAGGGTTTAAACTTCAATGTGTTTCAAACACATCGATTTTACCCTCAAAAACCCTAGTTTTTCATAATGGGAAAAAGAAGAGATATGGGGGTATATTACCCTCAGTTTTGAAGTCTTTAGAATCTGAAGATGATTTAGAGAAAACCCTTGATTGTTATGTGGGTAAATTAAGCCCCAAAGAACAGACTGTTATTCTGAAAGAGCAAAGGAATTGGGAGAGAGTTTTGAGAGTTTTTTATTGGATGAAATTACAAAAGGATTATGTCCCTAATGTTATTCATTATAATGTGGTGTTACGAAAGCTCGGACGAGCTCAAAGATGGGATGAATTGAGGCGATGCTGGATTCAAATGGCAAGTGATAGTGTTCTGCCTAGTAATAATACTTATAGTATGCTTGTTGATGTATATGGTAAAGCTGGTCTTGTTGAAGAATCTCTTATGTGGATTAAGCATATGAAGGTGCGAGGAATTTTCCCGGATGAGGTAACTATGAGCACCATTGTTAAGGTGCTTAAAGATGCCGGTGAATTCGATAGGGCTGATGGATTTTATAAAAATTGGTGTGATGGAAAGATCGATTTTGAGGGTTTAGATTTGGGTGATGTACATGAATTTCAATCACAATCTAAGTTGAAGTCGATTAGTTTAAAGCATTTTTTGTCCACCGAATTGTTTAAGATAGGGGGTAGGTACTTCCCTTCGAACAAGGATGTTGTAGAGACGGAACATACTGCTAGAAAGCCTCGGCTTTCAGCGACGTATAACACGTTGATTGATTTATATGGAAAAGCTGGTCGTTTGAATGATGCAGCCGATATGTTTTCGGAGATGCTGAAATCAGGGGTGGCACCTGATGTAATTACATTTAACACTCTCATTCATATTTGTGGGAGTCATGGCCATTTGTCGGAGGCTGAAGCTTTGCTCGAAAAGATGGAGGAAAGGAGAATAGCGCCAGATACGAAAACTTATAATACTTTACTTTCTCTTTATGCTCAAGTCGGAGATATTGATGCTGCCTTGCAATGGTATCGGAAAATTAGAAAGGTTAATCTTTTCCCGGATGTGGTTACGCAAAGAGCTATACTCCATATGCTGTGTGAGAAGCAGATGGTTAGTGAGGTTGAAGCTGTGATTCGAGAGATGACGATGTACGATAAATGTATTGATGAGCATTCTGTGCCTAGTATTGTTAAGATGTATGTAAATGAGGGATTGCTTGAGCAGGCTAGAATCTTTCTCGAGAAGTATATGTCGGCTGGAGGATTGTCGTCGAAGACGTACGCAGCAGTTATGGATGTGTATGCCGAGAAAGGTATGTGGGCTGAAGCGGAGGGCGTTTTCAATACAAAGAGGGACGTAAAGGGAGCAAAGAAGGATGTTTCGGAATACAATGTGCTGATCAAAGCATTTGGCAAGGCGAGGCTTTATGAGAAGGCCTACACAGTCTACAAGGGCATGAGGAATATTGGAACTTGGCCAGACGATTGCACGTATAATTCTCTTATACAGATGTTTTTAGGAGGGGATTTGTTGGATGAAGCTAAGGAGGTTTTGACACAGATGAAGGAAGCTGGATTGAAGCCGCATATGCAGACGTATTCTGCTATGATTGCTAGCTTTGTACGTTTAGGCGTGTTATCTGATGCTATCGCTACCTTCCGACAAATGGTGAAGGATGGATATAAACCAAATGAAATCGTTTATGGGGCTTTGATCAATGGCTTTGCCGAAGCCGGAAGAATCAAAGAAGCATTAAACTACTACCGGATGATGGGTGATGATGGAATTCCCGTAAATCAGATAATCTTGACTTCCCTTATTAAAGCGTATAGTAGGGGAGGCCTCATTGAGGGGGCTAAAGAGATGTACGCGTTAGTGAAAGAATTGGAGGGCGGTCCTGATGTAGTCGCTTCAAATAGTATGATCAGTTTATATGCTGACCTCGGAATAGTTTCCGAGGCCAAGGTAATATTCGATGATTTGCGATTAAAAGGATTAGCAGACGGCATTAGTTTTGCTTCCATGATGAACTTGTACAAGAACATGGGCATGCTTGACGAAGCTGCAGAAGTTGCCGAGGAAATGATACAGGCTGGTCTACTGAAAGACTGCCCGTCGTATTCCAAGGTAATGGCGTGCTATACTGCAAATGGGCAGCTAGCGAGCTGCGGAGAGTTGCTATACGAGATGATAACCCGAAAAATCTTGCCTGATTCTGGGATTTTCAAAGTGTTATTCACAGTACTGAAAAAGGGTGGGATACCAAGTGAAGCAATCCTGCAGCTCGAAACCTCTTTCCAAGATGGGAAGCCTTACGCAAGGCAAGCAGTCATAGCGTGCGTTTACTCTGTTGTCGGGTTGCATTCTTACGCTATTGAATCGTTAAAAGCGTTTGCTGATGCAGTATACCTTGATGCGTTCGTGTATAACGCAGCAATGTATGTTTACGGAGCTTGTGGACAAACTGATAAGGCGTTGAATCAGTTCATGAAGATGCAAGACGAAGGGTTAGAACCCGATGTTGTTACGTATATCAATCTCGTAAACTGCTATGGAAAATCGAACATGGTCGAAGGAGTAAAGCGGATTTATGGTCAGCTAAAATATCAAGATATCGAAGCCAACGAATCTTTACTGAATGCCATTTTGAATGCTTATAGAAATGCAAACAGGCCTGATCTTGCTGAATTGGTTAGTCAAGAGATGAAATTTGGGTTCGACTTGAATCGATACTCGGAGTCTGAATCGGAGATGGATTCCGGGGATGAAACTTGAGATAACCATAGCTTGGAATGTTTTGTGGATGTACTTATTTTCTAGGATGATATCTTTAGAATGGTGTAAAAATGTGTAGTAAGGTAGTGTGATTAAACTTGCAGTCTTACAAAGGAGAGAAAACAGTGATGTACTGTCAAATTGACTGCTACACATGAACCTGACAGCTGAGTTTCTTCCTTCTATGTTTGAAAAATTGGTTCAAATTTCGGGTTTGATAAATAAAAAACTAAGTAAATTTAGAATCGAGTCAATTTCATCATTGTTTTAAAAGTGATTAAGATTGAAAATTTGTCACTGACTTCTTAGACTTTGGAATCTTCAAATTCTTTATTTGTGATTTTGTTTTTGAAATCAACAATTTAAAATGAATTATATGTTCTCTATAGATTACTTATATTTCAATATATCCTCGAGTAACTTTTATTTTAAAGTTTTTGTTTGCTGATCTTGTACACTATTTACAGCTTCGTCTACTAACTTGGGGTTTTTAACTTTTTCCACTTACAGAATTAGAACGAAAATTTAAAATAGATAAGACTCATAATAAAAAAAAAAGCATTCAAACTTATTCCAAATATAAGCGCCTAATACCCTAGAGCATAGGTTCGGGTCTGTTCGCACTTAGTAAGTGCGAACAGTAATAAAGAGGTTTTAAAAAAATTAAGTGTCTGTTCACACTTAGTAACTGCGAACAGGACAAAAAGGGTCAACATGCTGATTTTAAGACAAGAGTTGTTCGGACTTAGTAAGTGCGAACAGACTGAAAACCTAAAACAGGTTGTTCGCTGTTAGTACCAGCGCACAGTCTGTTTCAGTTTTTCAGTCTGTTCGCACTTAGTGTGCGAACAACCCGAACCTAAGGTTTGCGGATTACACGTTTAGTTTTGAAATAAGTTTGATTATGATCTTATTATATATTTTTTTTGATAAATAATCTTATTTATTTCAAATTTTCAATTAGAACTGACCTGGCTCATAAGAGTTTGATATTAAGCTTAATAGCTAAAAATGACCAGCAACAATCGCAAGACTTTAACAATAACGTCTCTGCACCTTACTCTAGAACAAAATCCCAAATTAAGTGATTGCTGCTTTTCAGAAAATTAGATCTTGTCTCGATTGACGTAAGTACTATTTTTCTCAGTTAAGATCATGAATAGGGGTAAATACGGTCTGGTTTGACACTAAAAATCAGACCAAACTAGAAATTACTGTTTAAAAATTTTCCAGACCGGACCGTTTAGACACCAGACCGGACCGGACCAAACCGTTTTAGAACGGTCCGGTCTAGTCTAGTCTACGATTTTTGTTTTACTCCAAATTAATACATATATTTATGCAAATATTTCACGCCTACAATTAATAAATATAAATTTATAATTAGTTAATAACATCAACATCATTCAAGTATATATTGCTATACTAAAATATCTAGCTAGCAACTTAATTTTTTAAATACAAAATTATGATTTTCGACCATATTACGATTTGCGGTCCAATCTGGTCTGAAAAATAAAAAACCGAGACCAGACCGTAAACCTTAATTTAATTTGAAAAAAACCAGACCAGACCATTTAAACTGTAAACCAAACCAAATACTAAAATTCCGATTTGAGTTACGGTTTAGACCAAACCATATTTAGCCCTAATCATTAATTTAATTCTCACCGATCTCTCGCTTTCTCTCGGCCTATCCTGTAATCCCAAAAAAAGTGATTGTTGCTTTCCTACTAGTTTCACAAATTAGCACAAGAAAAAACGTCATTTTTGTTTTCAAGATCAAATAGATACAAGATACTACTACTTTATACTCTAAGGTCAAAACCACTGCCACTTTAGACTAGATTTTTTTTGAGTAACCCCAAGCCTCAATTATCCTACAGAAAGCACAAAATAGCTTAGAATTCGTTTGCTAAGCCAAAAACAACTGATTTATAAGCCTCTCAATAGTAGCATCACAAGACCAAATCAGCCTCAGTACGGTATGGAGTACGGATCATAATTGGCACAAGCAAAACAATCCATGAGCTAGTACATTTGTGTATTATTCGTCAATCATTGTTGTCAGATGAAGTAGCATCAACAGGTAGAGGCGTAATATCCTCAAGTATCAACAAAGTGATCATAATAACAAGTTATAATTAATTTGAAATCAAGGGTAAACAACACTAATTTTAGGAATGAATTGTTTTAGAATTCAACATTTAGAATAGTCAAAAAATCCATTTCATCACATTCGTTCGCTTCAAAGCCATCTAACCAGCAACAACGGGAATGCCAAAGAAGATCCACCTGGTTGGATAGATTTGATTGACGACTTTATTGCAAATGCATCTTGCAGTACAGAAATGCTCTAATGGGAAGCTTCTGCCACCTTCTGGAGAGAATGAAGCAAACTTGCTCAAGAATTAATAGATCATAATAAGACAAGTATCGCAGCAAATAAGTATCGGTACATCAGAGGCGTATATAGGCACAGAACCAAAAAGAAAGAAAGATATAATTTGAGTTCATCTTTTAAAAAATAGTATAAAACTTGAACTATATTTCATTTAACATTTAATTACACTAATGCTATGTTTGGGAAAGAGGATTTCAATTGAAAATATAGATTTGATTCAAATTTAGTGTTTGGTAAATAAAAAAATTTCAAATTTGGATTTAAGTCAAATTCACAATTGTTATAAAAATAGTTAAAGATGAGGATTTGAGAATCACCTCCCAAACCTCGTCATTCTGAAATTCTACATTAATGATTTCATAATTGAAATCTATAATTTGAAATGAAATGTTTGTTTCCAAACACAACCTAATGTCATTTTATGGCTTGCACCTAAGCAGGGTTAGGAGGGTTAGATGTAAACAAGAACACAACTTTACCCTCGTAAAAACAAAGATGTTTTCTACTGACCCTTGATAGCGACTATCTTTCAAGATTTAATAAATTTTCTTATCCATCTTGAGATAAATTATACTTGAATTACTTGGTGATAAGTTATTCATAAAGAGTTAATTGAAGTTGCAAGTCTAACTTAATAAAAATGGATTAATTTGCTGGGCTAACCCCAAATATCAATGTACCAATGTTACTAATATTATATAGAGATGAAAGGGGCTCTACTCTACATAGTCATTTTAAAAATTTCATGCTTCCTTTATGCAATGAAAAAGATGGTTTGACGTGCCAGCATAATATGCCAAGAAGGTTCTTATAAATCTGCCAAATCAGTTTCAAAAAGCTTGTAGACCATATAGATTAAAGATATAAATACCTCTTTCTTGTCTTTGCCCCCAGAAAAGAACTTGTAGCCTCCAAATATAAGCAAACCCCATCCAGAGAGGGAGACGATAACGAACTGCATAAACACATTCTCGAGTTAGTAGCTCCTCTTCAGTCTAATAACTAAATGCTAAATAGCAATAGAAAAGTGATTGAAAAGAAAACAAACCTCATCAAACAAAAAAGATATGGTAAAAAAACTCAAAACCAATCAAAACTTTCTCCAGCAGACATACAGGATTCAGCTTGAGTTCTGACCCATGGTCATATAAGGTAAGCATATATTACTGGAAGCTCATAGACCTCTGGGCTATATATCAAAATTAAAGATTTAATATCTAGTACTCCCACCGTTCCTATTTGATGTTCTCATTTTTCATTTTTGGCAGTTCCATTTGTTGTTCCCTTTGGAAGAATGTGGGACCAAATAGTCATCAAAAAATTCAATGAAATGTCAAACATATCATTAGACTGTGAAATTGACCTACCATGTTCACAAATTCTTTTTGACAATGAAATAAGATGCAAGCAAATTAAAGTTCTTGCCAAAAAATCAAAATCAAATTACACTTCCTCTCCCCTTACTCCCTTTGTTTTCCTTTGGAAAGGGAGTCTAATATAACCTTTTGTTTAACCAAACATAGGAAGGTCTACTTTTTCATTGCACTTCCTTTTCTTTATATCCAAATCATCTCTACCAATTGTATTGTAATTTATACGCCAAAAACAGCCAATCTTGTGAAACTGAACACAACTTGAAACACCAAATTGTTTTACTTAGGCATGTCTATGAGGGTAATATTCAAATCTTCGGCATCCTAAAACCACACAACTTCCCTTTGAAGACTGTTAGGTGCATATTGATGCAGCATCATGCTACATCCAACATAGTAAATGCTTCTTGGTCAGCAATGCATACATCCTTCACATAATAAATGGCAATTGCATTCAAAAATGGAAACACAACTATCTTAGATTATGAAAAAAGTTCTTTAAAAGATTAAAAGTGGAATCGGGCCTCAACCGGTGAAATGAAAGAAGAAAGCATCATAGTAGGAAGCAGGAAACATCAATAATTTTTTTACATAACATCTTACAAGCAATCAGTCAGCCAAATCAGAATATGATTAATAGATAGCAATTGGTATAACGATCAGGTGATCACATATTCACATAAAAGTCCCAAAAATATACTATGGCTACTTATTGGACATGATGAGTAGACATTTGTCCAAGGGTATTTGATGAAATAATGAGGTATTCAAGATCCAACACAAAAAGTTCTACAAGGTCCCAAAAATGTAAGCATGCTCCATACGTAATCTTCAACCTATACCTTTCATTTGAACACCTCACCAGCCATAGCACCATGCCTTTTTAAAACTATACATATGCAACAACATATTTACACTCAAGAATGTACACATATTGATGCTACATTTTATTTATGGAGAAAGCTTATAGCTAACAGATGTAGACACAATCACATATTTGAGTATCAAATAGTCTCCAATAGAAAAGAAACCAACATCACAGAATATGATATAATGATCCATATTGAATACTTACTTGTTCTTCCTTCCAGTTACCAGGATTCATTGGTTCTTGCCAGCAGTTTACCTTAGGTGGCCCATGGTGATCTGCAATAAATCAAAAAGGTCAATTGAGAAACTGTTTGAATAATGATTTTGAAGTTGACAACCTTCACAACATCGTACTATTCTAGCGGGACTACACATTGCACTCATTTCTCAAGCATAATAGAACATAAATGTACATTGTATTAACATTAAAAGTTTCGCAATACATTAACAAGATTTCACATGAAAAAAATGAACTAATGATACCTATCTTTTTCAGGGAAGAAAGAACCAAACTTCTACCTTGTCCATGGACAATTAGTTGTCACATCATTGCAACCTTTCATAAGAACAAAGTCATTATACAATTTCTTCCTTACAAAACTTGTGTATTTATTCCATTCTACGACTTAATTTGTATTGGGTATATATTTTGGATTAAAGGTAGGCTGAGGGAAGGACTAGGTGAGAATCAATTTTAGGACCTTGCCTAAGCAAGGCGGTACTTGTTTCTATAGGGACAAAACTCGATTCTCTTGTATTCGACATCGATTTTAGGTCTTTGCGTGAGGTACTTGCTCAATTGAGACAAGATCCGATTCTGTTGTATTTGACATATTGAAATTTGAAAATTTTCTCAGAACCCAAAACTGATAAAACATACAAGTATATGACAACTACTTGCAACAATCCCAAAGTATTATAATCTATATAATTCCAATCAAAAGCAGTTAGATTATTTTCAATGTGAAACAAAAATCTACATCTATGATATGTCCTAAACATGAAATAACAAAGTTTGATTTCCATATCGAGCAGCAAGATGTCAATATGGATGACATTTCCAACAAGTTGAAGCAAGAACAAATGATAATATCATTGGAGCTTTGAAATAAAGCATATTTTTATCAAAAAGATTTGAAAATACTTGTTAAAATGAGTTATTATTCTCCTTTACTCTAGCTCTTTACAAAATTGCAAAACAAACAAAAAGGCAAAGGTTAATTCCTATCAAAAACCCTTTACATGACAAATGAGAATCACATTATTCTTTATCTAAGCATAAATACAAACCCTAAAGTGATAATAAAATACACAATAGTACTCCAATCATTATTCCGATATATAACATTTCTTTCGAATCCTACTTCACACCATGAACTAAAAGCAAGATCACCAATCAATATTGAACCCTATTTTGTAATAATTATGCAATCAGGATTGACTTTTTATTCGATAAATGTTTCAAAAGAATTACAACTACAAATTCCAAGACCTAAAATGCGAAGGTAAAAGCGAGATCGAAATATTCAAATCTAGAAAAACCAAATAATTGACGAATCGGAAAACAAGAGATCGAGAGATTAGAATTACCGGCAGCACCAGCGAGACCTCGGCGTTGAACAAGATGAGGGAAAGGCTGTTGAGAAGAGATCCGAGTAATGGATGCAGCTTGACGAGCAGCCGCCACAATACGAGCTGCCATGGCTATGCTAATGCGGAGGAAAAAGAAGACGGTGAGTAATACTTACAGAAACAGCGTCACGGAGAGGAGTGGGAAATGGCAGTGAAAATAAAATTGTTGGTTATGTACTTACGGTTTTTCTTTGGAAAAATTACCCAGAATAATACGACCTTTCATTCATTTTCCACGAATAATACGACCTTTCAATTAACCACCAATAATACCACCTTTCACATATATTTTCCAGTGGTATATGGTTTTACCCTTTACCGGTTGGAATTTATTTTTTAACAAAACAACATTTAATAGACCATGAAAGTGACTCATCTTCATTCATTATTCTCTCTCCTATCTTTCTTCTCAAAACAACAAGAAGCAACTGCAATCCATTTTCACGCCATTCACGACCTTCGTCCTCCCTCAAACAACCACGAATTGCAAGTGAAAACAGCTACTGATCCAAGATTCTTCTATAATGGTTAGTTTATTCTTCCCAATTTTATAATTTTTCATCTAATTTTGCAAAGACCCGAAAATTAGGGTTCATGATTTTCGAAAATTGATTATTCTCATTTATGATTAATAGTTGTTTTTTACTCGAAATTCTTTGTAATTTAGTGTTTTTTGATTGTTTTTAGGCCAATTTTGATCGATAAGATGTCATATTTTGAGTTAGTAGGAATTGTAAAAGAGAATGTTGGGGTAAAATATGAACACCATGACTACATAATGGAATTCCATTTGCAATTGAAGTTCTAGATTGAGATGATGATGATGAAGGGGAAAACATATTAAGAGAAGGGGAAGATTAGTGGAAGTAATTAAAAAAATTAAACATAACAATGGAGGAAGTGAGGAAGCTAACAATGGAGGTGAATGGGTGAGGAAGAAGCTTGAAGCAGCAAAATAAAGGAGAAGGCAGTAACGGTAATATTATGACCGGTTCAATAGGTTACAAACAGGTAAGGTATACCACTGGAAAATATGTGTCAAAGGTCGTATTATTCATGGTTAATTGAAAGGTCGTATTATTCGTGGAAAATAGGTGAAAGGTCGTATTATTCTGGGTAATTTTTCCTTTTTCTTTTAAGTTTTAACCCAAATAAACCGTCTCTCGGTAATCAAAGTTCAAATAATAAACTATCGGCTAGTCTTCCGAGAGACCGTCTTTCTGAAAGACGTCTCTCAGGCCCAATTCATTAAAGCTTAATGACTATATTTAGGTTACATTTTCTCTAATGGGTCAACCCAATTAGAAATGGTATCTCAAAGAGACCGTCTCTCACAAGAATTTGTGATAAACTATTTAATTCACATATTTCTTATGTTCTAAATTAATAGTAACGTTTGCTTTTTCACACCGTCCAATACACTATTTCAATCCTAAATTATTATAATTATGTATAAAAAAATTTTAAAATATTATATTAATATTCTTTGTATCGAGAACAAACAATATCCTACTTGACTATGTTTTAACTTATAAATTACAAATTAACCACAAATTAAGAAAGATAATTGAATAGTGTAAGTATTTCCAACGCTACGAGTAAACTGGAACGAATAAAATATAAAAAGATAATTTTGAATATTAATGTTTTAATTAAAACGATTAAATTAAAGATGGACTCAACTTCGAGTATAGGCGTATTCGGTGTAGCAGGAGTGGTTAGTAATAGTTTAGAGAGCATTAGTAATATTAAAATTTGTCACTACTAAAATAAATTAGTATACCGACTAAAATTTTTGACTAATTGAAATAGTCTCAAATTTTTGATTGAATTTCCTACCAAGATGACTAAATTTCTACCAAAAGTTATTAGTCAGAAATTTTTAAATTTTCTCGTCGATCAATGTTTGTCGATAAATAATCTGATAATATTATTTAACATAACATGTATTATCTACAAAAATATCAATTTTTCTCATTTTATTTCAATAAAAACACACATAAAAAATACAAATAACTCATGTATGTTATTATTATTTTGTTATATTGTTTTAAATTTATACATTAAGTTTTGTCTCCTTAATGAATTGTTTCATAATATATTTAAAATTATTTATGTTAAATTATTGTAATAATAATGTATTAGTATTTTTTATGTTATCAATGTTTGACAATTTATACATTAATATTTGATACATAATACATTTTTGTACTACAGATTTTTTTCTACCATTATTAACTGTTTTTTAGTTGGAAAATTACTGACTCGAAGACAATCAGTAGACTAACTAATAGGAAGAATAATTTATGATTATTTTTAAGGACTATTTATTATGAATAATTAAATATTTGTGTTTTAGGATAATTGTTTAGGAATAATTAAATATTTTTGCTGAATGGATTTAGTTAATGATGGAATGTAGATGTATAAGTGAAATACAAAAAGAGTTCATAATTTAGATATTTAGAAGGAGCTGAATAATTTATACAATTTGCAAAAAAAAAAAAAGAAAAAAAAAGAGGATCATATAATATGTCCGTGTAAACCGTACGTGTTATAACCATATAGTGAGACATTCAGACGTCATTAAGATCACTTATCGAAAAAGGGTTCGTTAATAGTTACTAAGATTTTTTAAGTTAGACCTAATAATGTGGTGGTTTTTTAGGAAAAGTTACAGCAAAACTTAATTCAAAATCCGTATGCATAGATGGTGTACGTTGCAGCTGTGAGTACTTTTTCCGAATCACATCATTATTTTCTCTTTGAGTTTGATAATGTCGATAATGATGTACAATCATCATTACATGTGGAATAAGATTTGAACCCTCAATCAAGACAATGCGTTGACATGTTGAGTGATGTCAACTTACCATTATATTCCGGTTGTGGCTTGTGAATATCACACTTAGATGTTGATCATAGATTCTAAGAGACTGTACGATGAATTCTGTCAACTAATAAGAGAAGTTCTGCCAAAAGAAAATAGTTTTTTTCTTATTAATTAATGTATGGAATCAATTATAAATTATAGCCACAATGTTTAAGTGATTTATTAATTATCGCCGCAAAGTTCATTTTTTACAAGTTATAGTCATTTTCTATATATTCTATTTATTATACTTGTAAGTTGCAAGTTTCTCTCTTTGAAGACCTTTCTCGAGCTGAGGGACTCTTTGATGGCACTCTCCTCTAAGGGAATGAGTTGTCGTCTTTATCTTCCCTCCCTAAATCCTGACCATAGTTTTCTATGAGCGGGATACATGGCATGATGATGAGTCATTATAATCAAAAAATTCATTTATTATAACCATTTAATCCAAATTTCATCCACTAGTGTTTTTAATGACATTTGACTCAACTATCCTCCCTTCTCTTTACTTATCCCTTTCTTTCGTTTAACTTGCTTATCCACTATCGTCATTGCCTTTTTTCACTCATTTATCTTTTTTTTTTCTTCTTTTTTTAAAGATTCTTTCACTCATTTATCTTATGAACAAAGTTCGATGAACTAGTCAAACTTATAGGTGTTACAAGAAGTGGTTTACACATTTATCTAGAACATGACTAAAGTGTTCATTTGGATCAGAACTATTGTCGTGGGATACATGATTTTTTTATTTTATTGTTTTACATTATTTTAAAAATACAAAGAAAATAATTTGTAAATTATTAGTTATTTTTCAATGAATTATTAATAGCATATAATAGCTAATATTTAATTTAGTTTTGACTTTAAAAATACTTTTTTATAAGTTATGTATGATGTTAAATAATGTTATTTCTAATATTATTTTAATTTTATTGATCACTATATAAGATTGTAAGTGACAAATTTTTATTTTTTGTTTCCAAAATGAAAGTTAGCAAATTATTATTTCAAAGAACAAATTTTTTGGTTTCTAATATCCAAGCTATCAAATTATTATTGTGTATTGAACAATGAAAAGTTACACACATCTCATTCAAACAATTTAATGAAAGCTAATATATAATTCACATATTTCCCATACACTTTTTTTTGAGGAAACATATTTCCCACACTTTTATTAGCATATATGATTGTTCAAAAATAAAATTTATCAGCAAATAATGACATCACTATTGATAAATGGAGGGAAAAAATCTCTTGAGAAGTTGACAACCCATCACTTTTTGAGTTTGCTTATGTCATCCGTATTTTGCTTTAGTATAATGTATAGACACTACAACAAAATTTATTTTTAGTGGGATATATTTAGCGACATTTAATTTAAATGTTACTATTTCAAATTTCTTATAGTGTATGTAGAGGTTTTAGTGACATTTATTAGACCCTTTAGCAGCATATTGAAAAGTCACACTAAAGCTTTTAGCGACATAGGATCTAGTGGCATTTCTCACAAATGCCACTATAGACTATATTGGCAATTACATATGCCACTAAAGACCAAATTAAGTGTCGCTAAATCACTTTATGGTGGAACTTAAAATAAAAAACAATAATTATTACACTAAAAATATGAATTAGTGACATTTTTTTAATGTCAGTAAATCTAATGTCGCAAAAAGCTAAATCTGTTGTAGTGAGATATATTTTAAATCAGATGTTTTGAATTGGTTTAAAATGAGGTTTTATATCCACTTAAATTTTGAAAAAATTGTAATTTTATTTTTAAAGTCAAGTTAAAGAAAATCATATAAGCATTAACACAATGATTAAGGGTTTCTCTTTTTAACCTTATGACGAGGTTTGATTCTCACCCGCTTAAGAAAAAGTTAATTTTATTTTCTCTCTTATCTGTAGTGATTCTCTATTTCGAAAATCAATTGACTTTTTAAAGGCAAAAATCAAAATTTTTTTATAAATGTAAAAGATTAAAACAAATATCTTTGGACAACTAGGCCAATCTTGAACAGAATTATATGATATAGTTAAAAAATAATAAAAATATTCTCATCACAATCAAAAAAAAAGTTGTGGAACTTGCATTTGATATAAATAATACTACTATATATGGATACAATCATACGATACATTAAGTCAATAACGTGATATAGGAAATCATATGCACATGAATATCACCATGGAGAATAATTCACGATCATGAAAAAATATAATAAATACGATTCATGTGATTAAAAAAAATATTTAATTTAGTTTTTTTATTGCAAAAATCTCTATTTTTGATGATCTAATTTTTTTCGAGTGGAGAGACTCTTTGACAGTTTGATTGCGTCATTCTTTTTTATAGATATGAGCTGTCTTTTTTATCTTCCCAGACAATGATCATATAGTTCCTAATGAGCGGGATACACCTCTTTTTTTGGAGGGTTTTTCTCGAGTCGAGATAGCACATCCTCTTTTCCGGATATGATCAGTTGTCGTCTTCCTTTCCTCTCAAATCCTGATCCTAGTTTCTAATGACCGGAACATACTTTTTTTTTTTGGATCATCCTCCTTCCGAGATATGGTTTGTGGTCTTCCTTATCCTCTTATACTCTCAGACTCTGATCATAGTTTTTAATAAGCGAGATACACCAGATATAATAATGAATAATTATTACTAACTACTTAAAACAACACTATAAATAATCTAACACTTTCTATTTTTGTTCCACATTAGAAAAACAATCAAACACTTTTAGAAAACACAACAATAAAAATGGTTTTAATGCAAGCTCTAACCATGTTTAAACCATCAAGCATGGTTTCATGTCCAAAAGTACTTATTTTCCCAAATCATCAACCCAAAAACCATATTTCGATTTCTCCACCACCACCATCGGTTGCTAACCAATGTCTTCTATTTCCTTCCACGCCTCGCCGCCGGTCGTCGATTTCCGCTCGGCCGCCATGCTATGATTATCTTTCCGATGTTAATTCTTACGAGTACGATGTATCGATTTTTCTAACTTATACGCCTAGTGCATAAGTTTAGATTTAAAAGTTGGTAATTATATATTTTTAATTCAATATAAAATATCTTTTAAGAGAATATTCTAGAAAAAATTACCTAGAATAATTCAAACTATTCACGATTTTCCTACAATAATTCTATCTATTGATTAACCATGAATAATCCTAACTTTGAGGGGCATTTTCCTAGAGTAAACCCGGTGACCGGATGACTTGCTATAGCAAGTTTTATTTTTAAGAAAAAAAGATAAATTAAAATAAAATGTCGAAAAAAATGTAAAAAAATGTTCATATAAAATTTATGATTTTTTTTATTCAGAATTTTTTATGTAAATTTTCAAAAATATTTTCTAATTTTAAATTAATATTTAATTTATTTTTTTTGGTGAATTACCTACTATAGCAGGTCATCGGATTACCTAAATTTACTCTAAGAAAATACCCCTCAAAGTTGGGATTATTCATGGTTCCAATAGGTGGCATTATTGTAGGAAAATCATGAATAGTTTGGATTATTCTAGATAATTTCATTTAGATGATTTCATTCTAAATGAAATTTTAAATATTTATTAATTTTATTGTCTAAGCTACTTATGTAGGAGTATTATTTTTACTTTTATTTTTCTACATGTTTGATCATTTATATTATTGAGTACTTTATTTATGGTGAATGCTGATGATAATACTTGTATTGCTAGTATGACAGGGGTTTCGGAAATTCAACTCAAAGTACGTGATTACGAGTTGGATCGATATGGAGTTGTTAATAATGCGGTGTATTGTAGCTATTGTCATCTAGGTATGTATATCTATCATATAATTCAATTAATGTTATGTTAATTAATTAACTAATAAAATACAATTTTGTTGAGGGGAGGTATCCAAGATACCTCATAATGATCGTCATGTTCTTGTGTGTGTACTGTATTCTTTAGTTTATATATACTCGATTTCTCTATTGCATTTTACTCTTGTTCTTCGCTAAATAGAGTCCTTAAGCCTTTTTCGATCTTAATATGCAGCAAGTTATGAGTTAGCAAGAGATATTGGTCTAGATGATAACGCGATTCAGAGCACCGGTGGTATCGCATTCTCAAAATTGTCTCTTACTTTTATCTCACCTCTCAAGGTATATCATGGAATTCAATTATTCATAAGTTTAAGTTAGATCAGTAATTCAGTATATATCAACCAAAAGCTTAAACTTATGGTTAAAGTCCAAAAATACGTTATACTCCCTCCAATTCTATTTAGTTGTCACATTTTCTTATTTAGCAAATTCATATCAATTGTCATATTTTCTTTTTTGTCAATTTTTTTACCTAAATACCCCATGTTCACACAAGTAATATCTAAAATACCCTCATTTTTCTACTTACAATACCCCACTACCACCTTTACAATTAGGACTTGTTTGGTTACCCACTATTACCCTTGGAATTTTAAGTTCCTAGGAAATAGTATTATGCTAATTTGTTTGGTTGCCAAAAAATCTTAAATTCCTAGGAATTATAAAATTCAAGGGAAGTTAATTCCTATGAGACATAGGAATTAGATTACCATATACCCCCTTGGTCATTAACAATTCCCATGAATTACTTTCAAGGAAATGAAAATATCTATTGTCAAACAAACAGTATTAAGTAATTCCTAGGAAATTGACAAAGAAAGTAAATTGCAATGAATTACAACTTCCCATAGGAATTTAATTCCTACGTCAACCAAACGACTATATAATCATTTAAAATACCCCAACTACTCATTTTTAATGGACCCCACACAATCATTAATAACCTGCCCAAGCAAATGGAACATTTAAATAGAATTGAAGGGTCGTATATTCTAAATTAGTTTTTTCCATAACATTTCAATATTGTTGGTTGATTGCATATTATCATTATCACGTGATTGCATTGTTTTACCATTATTATTTTAATAAAATTTTACCATTAATAAACATCAACTTAATAAATCTATATAATTTTAAAATTTTGTGTTATAATATGAAAACAATGTGTAAAGTCATTAAATTTTGTTATAATATGAAAACAAAAATGTAATCTTTATAAATGTCAAAAATTAAGAAATGTTTAATCATGATTATGAAAGAAAAATTTAGGCCATAAAATATATTTTCTCAAAATGACAAATTTCGATAAATTTTTAAAAATGAAAAGAGTGTATATATAGCAAAATAAATCAAAAAAGAAAGGAAATATTAATTTTTTCTAATAGTTAAAAATATAACAATTTTTGATAAATTATAGAATTTCCTTTTATTATTAATTATTAATTATTAAAGTATGTGTATGTTATCTAACGTGTTCTAGAGTGAAGACGAATTTGTTGTGAAATCAGTAATTTCGGATGTATCAGCAGCTCGTTTATTTGCGGACCATTTTATTTTCAAGTTACCAAATTATGAGGTAATTTTTGTTGTCCCTTCTTAACCTATTTTGCTATTTAATTTTACAAATTTTTACATCAGACGGTCTCATGATTAGATCAACTTTATTAAGCTGAGTTATATATATTTAGCATGTTAAAGTGATTAATTAGAGAGATAGACTAGTTATATCGGCCCGTCTCATGGCAAGACGGTTTAATACAAGACGAACTAATTTAATTTTGGAGAAATTGTCAATAACAAACCAATGTTTGCTTCATCCGCCGAAAATAAACCCACGAATTGTTTATTTTTATAAAAGCATCTACTAAATATATTTGCTAAAAATAAACTCATCTATTGTTTATTTGTAAGTCATGTAATTTTTTAGGAAATAAAAAATAGTTAAAGCTCATTTTCAACAATTATGCCGAAATAATATAGAAACTCATGAGATTCACAGATATTTTTGATAAAAATAAATATAAAAGATATTAATTTTAATTAAATGATTCACTTTCCTCTATAAAATGCATTGAGTAATAAAATAAGGGAATAACTTTAGAAAGCATATATATGCGATGTAGGAAACAATTATTGTATTTTAACAATAAAAATGTGCTGATTGTAAAGTAATAAACTTTTGACAGCTTAATAGGCTGAATCATAATTTAAAAGATGCTAGAAATATGGTGTATCCTAATTTGTAAAATTAAAAAAGAATTAATAATCGAATTTATTATGAGCGCATCAAATAAAAGTTATTTTAATTTTGAACTTTCCCTTTAATTTATTAATATACATTTACTATGAGCAAATACAATTAGTTTATTTCTCTAATTGATTATTTAAAAATTGTAAGTGATCACTTTAAGGTTATAAGTAATCACTTTTAAATTATAAAAAGTTATCACTTTAAAACTGTAACAATCGATTGAAGGTTCATACTAAATGGTGGAAATAATATTAAAGAAAAATTAGTGCAATTTTAGTTGAAAACTCGCTTAACAATTTCAATATTCGTGTATAATAATCTCCCTAATTCTCCTTCAATCACCTCATTTTCTTAACCATATTTAAACTAATGCATCACCTTTTATAGTCAAAATTCTATTATCAAGGGAAGAACATGATAAAAAAAACTATTATCTCCTTAATTCCGTAAGTTGCAGGTTTTTCGATTCCGTAAGTTGCAGGTTTTTCTCTCTTTGAAGACTCTTCTTGAGCCGGGGAACTCTTTGATCGCACTCTCCTGTATGGGTATGAGTTGCCGTCGTTCTTCCCTCCCCAGACCCTGGTCATATTATTCTATGAGTGGGATACACAGGGTATGGAGATGATGATGATAACTATCTATGAATACCAACAACCAAATGAGTTATTATAAAGAATTAATTTAACACAAATTCTTGTGAGAGACCATCTCTAATTGAGTTGGCCCATTAGGGAAAATGTAGAGTAAATGTAGGCAATAAGCTTTAATGGATTGGACCTGAGAGACGTCTCTCAGAAAGACGGTCTCTCAGGAGACTAACTGTTTATTTAAAATAGTAAGTGTATATTGGGTCTGTTCAATGGAAATTATCTCATCGTGAGACCATTTTATTTAAGAATTTATTTAATTAATTAATTAATTAATTTATAAACTCTACTAATTAATTGATTATTATTCCTAACTATATTCTTAATGATCTGATAACAGCCAATCGTTGAAGCCAAATCAGTAATCGTCTTACTCGATAAAAATAATCGTCCTGCTCGTATACCTGCCGCAGTGAAATCAAAGGTCAAACAATTTATAAGCAATGAAAATTCGGCGATAAAGATTTTTACTGGTCTTTCAAATCTTGATTAAAATGTTTTTAGTGCATATATTGATATAAGTATATTTAATTGTCAATAAGTTTACTATAATTTGTACTTTTGTATGCTCTATTAAATTTGCTTTTATGTTTAGAAATAATTAAATATGATTAAATATTATCCCTTAATCATCCGTTTAAGTGTATACTCCCTCCGAATCATTTTAGTTGTCCCATTTTCTTATTTGGCAAAATCATACCAATTGTCCCATTTCCTTTTTTGGCTATCCTTTTTTTACCTAAATACCCCCACTTTTTCAATTCCCAATACTCAACTACCACCTTTACAATTAATTTAATCAATTAAAATACCCAACTACCACCTTTTTAATGGATCCCACTCAACCCTTAAAATCCGTGAAATTTCAAATGGGACAACTAAAATGATTTGGAGGGAGTATTATTTATTACTCATGTGTATGAGTTGTTTCATATCGTAGATTCGTAGAAAGAGAATATGCTGCTAGTTTATAAACTTGAGTAGTAACTCTCACTACCACCAATTTGGTTTAATAGTGAATTTTATTTGAATTTGTATGTAGATCACATCTTTTCCTCGATTATTCAGATTTATTTTCTAAATTCTAATAATGTCATCTATATATTTTCATCTCTCGTTTTATGATGTATACGATGAATGAAGTCTAATATGGTGTATCATGTACTTTATGATTTATATACTTGTGTACTTTGATCTTTATGGAGATTTGCGTATTTTTGGCCTCAGTTATTTTCGTGTTTTAATTTTATTTTAAATATGATTTATCGTGTTCTAAATAACTAATACAATAGAAGTTTGACAGGGATATTTGGTAAATGAGTGAAAATAATAAGACTTTTAATTGAGTTTTAGAGTTGAGTTCATATTTTTAGGGCTTAAATATGTCTTATTCCATTTTTTTGTTATGCCATGTGGTACATGATTGACCATAGATAGAAATAGATGATAGTATAATAGAATCAACTACTTCTATTAGAGATTATTTCCAAAGAGACGACTTTAAAACAAAAGACTTATATTTTTAATTTTTATTAATTTGTATTAATTAGACTGTTTAGCTCATATATGTGCGTCTTTCGAAAATACCATCTTAATCTAAATATCTAAATAAATTTTAAAATAAAAGTAGTTCGCAAATCCGGGCAATCGAAGAGAATTTCTATACACAAGTATACGATAGAGAGGAGAATATGGCGAGACTGGAGCCATTGGATGAGAGACAAAATCTCAATGATTTTGATTTGAAGAAGAAAAGAAATCATGGATCAACCAAATTCTTTGTTCTTGTTGATTATCTTTTCCTCTTCATTTTCTTCGCTTTTCTCTGCTATATTCTCTTCAAATTGCTGCCGATTTAGATTCAAATCTCATTTTTAATCACTTCGTCGTTTTTTCATAAGCCAGGTATATTTTCGTTTTAATTTATTGTTTAATATACGATTATACTCAAGAAATCTGTTCTGCATTGTAGTTATGATCTAATTTATATGTCAGTGATGTTTATTTTTTGTCATTTTTTGTATTATATTGGATTTGTGAATGATTATTGATTTGTTTGTTGCTACCATTGATCCGGTGGAATTAATGGGGTAGAATTTGATGAATGAGATGATTGATCTAGTGGAATTAATGGAGAATGTCAACGAAGGAACTCAGCAAAAACTTAAGCTAATTGTTAGAAGCCCTAGGATATATTATGTATTTATATGCTCTATGAAGTGTAAATGCAATGCGCTCTCTTTATACATGGTGTAAATAGGTGAATAATTAATTTGGCTTGTGATAGAATTTAGAAAATGGGCTTGGACAACCCAAACAAGGAAGATAAGGAGTAGTCCACTCATAAACCCAAAGAAGGTTTACTACTAAAACCAATTGGTAATAGTAGGAGTTACTCCTTGAGTATATAAAGTGATGCATACTCTTCTCTTTCTCCGATGTGGGACAACTCACCTGTGGGTAACACATGGGCACTCCAACAGCTTGTGATAAGGAAAATAGATGATTGCAACTCCAAGATATATTTAAATGAATTGTTGAAATATGGAACTTCCCCTCATCCATAGCCATAGTGCAAAATATTGCGTACATAACCATATTGGGTTATTGCCATCATATTGTTCAGCTTTTTGAGCTAACCATCTGCAGCAAAAGTCACCATGATCAAACTATTTACCACTATTTCTCATGTAGCTTTCCACATCACACTATACCTTACTAAGCCACTTTGGGAAGCTGGACCACCCTTTTAATTTACCTGATTCACATTTGCTCATTTATGTGTTTGTACTTTGTAGTCGTTTCATGTAAAGATAAGTATTTGACTTTTGAAAAGGATCATGTACAAAGCCATCATAGTTTCAACTACAGGCTACTTCACCGAAAACCATCATCATCATACCAATGAGTTCTGCCCAAGACAGGGTATGGGGAGGATGGGAAATAAGGCAAACCAATACTCAATTACGAGGAGGCTGAGATTGAAGAGAGCCCTCAATTCGAGTATCGTTTTGGCATATGAGGTCCTACAAAACCACATTTGGTAATTTTGTATAGTTGTAAACTAATAGACCCCTAGTTTGGTCATTGTTGAAGTGCCCATGTGTTATCCACATGTGAGTTGTCCCACATCGGAGAAAGAGAGGAGTATGCATAACTTTATAAATTCAAGCAGTAACTCCTACTATCACCAATTGGTTTTAGTAGTGAACCTTCTGTGGGTTTATGAGTGGACTACTTCCTCTCCTCCTTGTTTGGGTTGCCCAGACTCATGTTCTAAATTCTATCAGTCATGGCATTGCAAGTGTATAATTTTGAATTCTGTTCAATGCAACGTGTCTTTCCTGGTCATTGAATCTGATTGCAAATTAGTGGTGTCCAAGGTTGAAAAAAAAAACCCTGACTTCCAAAATGAGATAATTTCATCTCCAAAGGTATGGTATCTTTATGAATTGAAGGCTTGGTTAAGAATTAAGATGGTCCCATTAAGCAGTTGGCCACTATTTAGATAAAGCCAGAATGAAGACGTTAAAAGAAATTTTCAGTTTGCACTTTGTTCAGCCCCTATCCTCGTTTGTACTTTATTTTTGGCTTTATGCTGCTTATCGTTATTGTTCCTGTCCTGAAACGAGAACAATTAAAGTTCTAGTGATATGAATCCGTAGTATTATAGGAGTAGAACATATCTTACTTGTAGCAACTTTAAACACGTATCATGTCGCTCCTAGCATCCGAGACTCACTTGTTTCCATGGGGTGTTGGTGTTTACATGCACAAGTAGGTTGCGAGCATAATTGGTATGGATATAATTATTAAGAACTAAGAATCAATGATAATGTTTAGCTCAGTTGAGAAGATGCACGCAATAATTGTCTGAGGTTAGGCTGCGGGATCGATCCTCGCTAACTATAATTTTTATAAAATCAGGTGAGTGCCCTCAAGTGCGGGTGGTGGGTGAGCTCCGCTTATGAGTAGGTTGGTTACACTAGCTTCATTGCAAGTCGTAATTTCTTTTTAACACATTTGTAACCCGTTTTGTAATCGGTATTAAATGTTGGGAATGGTAATGAAAAGTTAGTGTAATTTGAGTAGGAATATCTCTTGACAAACTTAATGGTCATACTTATTCTCCTTCATCAATCTCATTCTCTTCACAAAACTCATTTTAGTGTATCACCATTTGAACATGTGGTATTAGTTGGTAATGGAAAATTACCAACAAAATTTTTTTAATGGTCAAACTTTCGTTACCATAGGAATAACAATGATACTTATCATGAAAATTTACACTATAAATCATACCCATTACTATCAATTAGTACTGTTAACAAAATAGGCCGTTGAGGTTATGACAATTGGGCATTCAATCCCGTTGCTGTAGTGTTAAACTCTAGGAAGAAAAGGGAAGGAGTCATTTTATCTCGAAGTGTTTTATTGTCATATTCATTAATATTTGAAAATATAGATTTGACTCAAAATTAGTTTTTGGCAAACACTAGAATTTCAAATTTGAATTTGAGTCAAATCCACAATTGTTATCAAAATGGTTTAAAGATGAGGATTTGAGAATGACCTCTCAAACCTTCTCATTCTCAAATTCTACATTCATGATTTCATAATTGAAATCATTAATTTGAAATGAAATGCTAGTTCCCAAACACAACCTAACTGGTTTGACAACGTTTCCTATTCACCTAATGCAGGTTGCTTGTGGGATTTCATCTTCTACAATACCATTTACAAGAACTTGGCACTGCTGAGTAGTATACATGACTGTACGATTTCTCATTCATGGAGATCAATAGGGGTAGTTGGTAAAAGTATTCCTGGAAATTTTGTTCTGTTTCAGCAATCATGTTGCATGTGAATTAGGCATTTTGTTAGATGATTCATACCAGTAATTTTTACCCCAATGCTTTTATGGAGGATTCTTCTTCATACATAACATGCCACTCAAAATTTGGTGTTCATTCCGGTCATCGGGTTGATTTGGGTCACATGTTTCGGATAGATTTAAAATCAAATTTTGTGTTCTCGTTGATTTTTGGATATTTTCAAATTCATTTGAAGTCGGGTCAATTGGCGTTATTGTGTTTGATACTTTGCACCCCTCCTGTGATCATTAAGTCCAAACAAAAAATATTTTATTATTTTGGTTGACTCAAGTTATTGTATAACAATCTCTACCTTGACTTATATGAAGAAAAATACGTTAAATCACGTAAATACTTAAATTAACAAAGTTTTGCAAAATCAATCAAGATCACCAATGATATGAGATTAAATGTTCACAAAAGTTGTCATACAAACATCATTTCAAAAAAAAACAAAAGAATAGCCATACAAACATTTGTCGACCATAAATGTGACAATGAAGGTTAACTAAGATGACTTTAGACAAAACTACACCTTTCTCAATGATCCAAACATGGAAACATCTCATAATCCTAAGTCCATACAAAGATTCCAAATTGTTTTAGTTGACTCAAATGGCTATACAACAATTTAGATTGACAAATACTATTATGTTTTCAATGAATTTGCTATCTTTGCATTTTTTTAAATTAAATATTTTGATATTGTTAAAGAAAAGATTATACCATATTTCAAAAATTTGCTCACATTAAAGTATTGACAAACGGTGATAACTAATTACAATGACTGATTTGACTAACTGATTTATTAATTGGTTTGACTAATTTATGATTTTAAACTCGCTGCTATAAGCAATTTGTTTAAAAACAACTCATTTATAACAATAACATATTTCAACCAACTAATCTATCAAATATTAGCCAAACGTTAGCATTTGAAGGTTTGACCCCATACACAGTATCTGACACTAAATCAAATATTAGCCAAACATTAGCATTATAACAATAAGATACGATCTGCACTAATATTCAAATCAAAATAAGCTAAAATTATCCAATAAATTATTTTGCAAAATACCCCTAGTAATTTAACCGTAAACATAGGGCATCGTATGACCGAATCTATTCTATCGATAGTGATAATAACCTATTGATAGGAAATTAAAACAACATGAATAATGAATAATGACTTGAGAATTGTCCTTGTCGTTTTAATTTTTCAACTAGACTAGACATCATTTTGATTATCTATTATTTAATTTTAAAATCAGGTCAATATCAATTCACAAATTCTTGTAAGAGACGGTCTTTTTGAGAAATCATCTCTAATTAGGTCAACCCATAAAGAAAATATAGAGTAAAAATAGGCATTAAGCTACAATAAACCGGGTTCGAGAGACGTCTCTGAAAAAGACGGTCTCTCCGGTGAATAGCTTATCTCAATTAATTATACAAAATCCGGTAAATATTAAGATAGATTTGTTTTGAAAAACTCGGTCAAAGTAGAAAAAGAAGAGATACTAATATAGTAATATACTATTGTTGATTCAGGCTAAAGTTATTCTCCTATCCTTTAATGGTGGATCATTGTCAAATCATTCCAGAAAGTAGAATTCGAACATTATCCTCCAAGACAATATTCAAGAATCTCAACCATAAATTCGTAAAATCATGAGAAATTTCTCCTTTTTCAAATCGACTTCAAAACTTTTCAATGATTACCCTATCAGTTCCAGATTCTTGGTCCTATTTACCGTCAGGTAAGAACAATTTGATCCGTCGAGTACTGTTCCATTAATTTTCATGGTGTTTGATTTTTTTCATTTTTACTTCTTATGCTATAGGTAATTCCATAGAATTTGGATTTTGAGTTTTAATGGCCGAATATCGAAATAGTTATCGTTAAGTGAAACTATGTGATTTAGCTAGCTTATCGTCAAGAATATGAAATTGTTGATACTTGTGGTTGGAAGGCATTATTTTCATAGGGAGGATATTCTTTTTTCCAAATGAATTAGGACACTGAAAGTTAACGTTATTTGTGGATAATTTTGTTGGAGGACTAATGTGCATGTATGGAATGGGAATCGATATTTAAATCATACAGATAATGGATAAACTTTTTGTGACTGGGGACAACTTTTATTTTTTTGAAATGAAAAAGAATATAAAAAAGCAACATGACTGGTGGATAATCTTGTTTGAACCTAGAGTAATTTGCATGTATGAAATGAGGCAAGGAGTTTAATTTAAGATCATAAAAAGTTTAGGCTTGGAAGATATTGTGTAAAAGATGCAATAGAATTGTTTTGGGCATTTGCAAGGATGGACTATTGAGAAATTGATGATTAAAATAAAAGTGGGAACTTGGGGGATTTAATAAGAGGGTGAGGAAGAACAAAGAAGGGTAGGAGTGGAAAAGAATATTTAGAATTTAGATTTAAAAGTTGAAAATCGAAGTGAATGAAGAAGGAAAGTTCATGTAGACACCACTGAGATGATCTATTGGTTTATGTAGTTGTCCCCATTCTTTTGGAAATAAGGCTTTGACATTGTTGTCGATGTTGACAAATGATGGAATCTTATGTGATAGGTTGAAGGGGTATATTTTAATTTTTGAAAGGAAATAGGACATGGAGGGTCACCATAACTTTCCTCAATTGTGTTAACTTGGCTAGAATTACTTGTTGGTGGCTTGGTGCTAAAGATGTGTCAAGTGTGTCTTTGTTCTTTTAGGAACATATGAGTTTGTTCTAATGCCAAATGATAGTTTGAATAATGAAGGTTCCAATGTATTTTGATAAACTCAAACATCATTGGTCTATGGTTGAGGCAGAAGCATTGATATTTACTTATGGTGGATGGTGCTTTTTACGGATGTTTCATTGGAAATGAGTTTTGAATATGATGGTGGAAGCACATTGATCCATAATGGATGGATGATTTCAGCTACCAAAGGATTCCTAGGCAAACAAGAATTATTTTTAAATTAAACGAATGAAAACTAAAATATTTAACCTGAGTAGGAATTTAGCACGAAAACTTGTACTTTAAAAAGTCAAGTTTAATCAAATAATCCCATGTAACATTAACATTACTAATTATATAATCAAAGTTTATAATTTACAGAAGCATTGTGTAGGTTCTATGTTTCGCGATAGGAGGTTCACATTACAAGAAAGAGAAAATTTATAATTTTTGGTTAATTAACTTCCAAAGTTCTTTTTACATCATGGATCTGCTTATTTATAGAGGCACCAATTAAGGAAAATTTAAAACATCATATAGTCCAAGCCATTGAGTTAGGAGGTCTCCACCATTGGGGTGAGATTGACTAAAACTTTTTAGTTTGGTTGATACTGGGGTAAGTCTAGGAACAAAATTTGGACCAATGATTGATAATGGGTCGAGGATGAAATTTAGGTCAAACCCTCTCCATCCTTCCTCGCTCCACGCCTCTTAGAACACTTAAGATTAATATGTAGAAACTTGAGATGTTTACTAATACGACTTCCCAAAATATAGTATATTAATTATAACATTTTAATTAATCTATTACGAGTTTAGAGTACATGTTATGTGTGTGTAATCGTTTCATTTATTTATATATTCATAAAGCTCATATGTCTCTAATAGGTTGAAAAATATTACAAGTTATTAAGAAGTAGGATGATGGGGCTTATAGGGTAATGAGCTGAGCAAGAGGATTAAAAATTGAACCAAACGTTGGGATGGGACGAAAGTCCAATGTGGGGGTGGATGATAAGGATCCCACTTGACACATGCCGTGCCCCCTTGGTAACCTACTACCCTACTGCTAAGGTCATCACTTACTGCACTCACAGAACCATAAATAGAAGTCTTTTCAAAGTTATGATGAAAATAGAAATGTAAATGAAATCATTATGCAATGTATAGGATTGTTAAATGACACTTGTCATGTTCATTTCGCATTGGATTTTTAGGCTTAAGAGTTCAAAAGCCCGTAAAATTTAAGCTTTGCCTATTTTTATCTTGAGCCAAAGACTCATAGTTCTTTGATTTTGAATTTACATGGATTTATGTATAGTATCTTATTGATTCTTATGCACCTCTTATTCATGTGTAGTAGCATATAGTTATGTATTCAATATCTGAAAACAATTTTGTAATTACAAAGTTAAGGCTACATATATCTGATGCCCTGTACTCCATTTGGGTGGAGCTACAAATGTAGCTAATACTGTAATGTAAAGTTTACATAGTTAATGATTTCCCGCCTTGAACATCATTGTGCACACGTAGCTTATCACCCTGCTTTGCAGAGTCAACGCTTCTATCTTATTGACTGACGATTGTTACGTTGTACTGAACTCACTCGTACAGAGAAAAACTATTGCATTACTCGTTAATTAATTGTTAGCTGGTGTATGAATTAATCAAGTTTTTCATGGTGGTCTGAGTTGAAAAAGGCTGTGAGCCTGTGACGCTTACCAAGATAAGCACAATGCCTTCCCTTGCTGTAGGCGCAAAGTATGACCTTTTTTTTCCAGGCAAAACTCTTTTTTTTTCTTGTGTGTCTCTGTTACTCTTTTGCTGCGCCCCAGACAGCTTTCTCTCATAATACAAAAATGCTATTACGAATGCAATTGCGTTGACAGTCAAAATGTTGCGGTAACAAGGATGATGCAGTTGTTGTATGGCTAAATATCGGTTGCGGATCATGAGACATCTTATAGCCTGACCTAAAGTGCGATCTTTCGAACATTGTGATGCGATTAATGTTGGTTCAGAAGTTTTGGAAACCTTTGCAACTCTACTAATACGATACATTGTGGCCTTATATATGTATTATCCTTTCTCTGACTGCTACTGTAAGGGGTTATCTCTTGCAATTTTTTGCCCCTTGCAGGAGTTGTTCCTTTTCCAAACAAGATGGTAGCCAATCATCGAAGGAATCAGAAATTTGAGTGGTGGCAGGCTGGCGAATGGCCAACCACTGAAGTACAGAAACTAGGGCGAATTTTCTAGAATAAATACTTCCTAAAACAATAGAATACAGAAGTAGAAATCCTAACTGATGTTTTCCATAGTTAGTAGACAATACTGAAGTAGTCTTAGAATATAAGATTTTTTAATATAATATGTCTAAATATTTTCTAGCAATATATGTGCTAATTTATATCCAAAATTACTGCACCTGCTTTGATTTGTGTGATTGTGTCAGATCTTGGAACAATATGAATCTTTACTAATCCCCTGGGTTTGAACCTTTAGGCTAATGAATGTTCTAGTGTGATCAACTTGGAGTTTTTGCAACTTGATGTATGCACTGCTGTCTAGGATATACAAATGTAGAGGTTTGTGATTAGAAGCTCTGCATGTTTGTTAGTTGCTAAGAGATTCATCATATGTAACATTATGCTGCAGTAGATGATCTAAACTTATCATGGTAGGAGCTCCCAGCTGAATGACCACCTGAGAAAATCTATCTATTAGAGTCGATTTGAAATAGTTGGTGCATGTTTGCCTACTTACTAGCAATTTTGTTTCTCAGTTACCAGCCATAAATGATGTTTTCAAATTGCATCTTTTTTTTTTCTTTTATTTTGTTAAATACTCACTTTGTTGACTACTATCTTTAGAAAAACTTAGAGTTTCCTCTACTTTGCAGCTCACTTTGTCATCGTTAGTTATGCACAATGTTCAGTAGCCAGATGGGATGTGGTGAAACAAATTTGAATATATGTTGCTTTCTCAAAATTTTTATTTTTCATTTTTTCAGTACTGGCGGCATGGTGGCGTACTCGGAATCTCAGACAGGAAGTGGTCTACCCAACTCTGAAAATAAGCATTTAGAACCGAAGAAGAAAATGTTGGTGCTTGGGACAGGATGGGCGGGTATCAGTTTTGTAAAGGATCTAGATCCTTCTAAGTACGATGTCAAGGTTATCTCACCACGAAACTATTTTGCTTTTACCCCTTTGTTACCTAGTGTGACCTGTGGGACAGTTGAAGGTAGGAGTATTGTAGAGCCCATCAGAAACATCATAAAGAAGGTGAGCATAAGAGTTAGGCCTCTTTGAGTTAATTTATCATCTCGAATTTGATTCAACCTCAAGGCACATCATTTGAAATGATATGCCTGGGCTTACTCTCACTATGCATATTTTTAATATTTTTTTTTTCAATATTATCTTGTTTGTTATTGTTGTTTCCCCCCGTTTTTCGGGTTAAATTGAAATCTTGTACTAGCTGTTTCCAGGATTGAACTCTTGGTAATTAGGTTGATGCCGCACGAGTAAGGAAGATTATTGTTGTAAATTATATTGTGATGGTGACAGTCACAATTGTAAGGAATACATTAGATTGTTAACCACTTGTAAGATTCCTTGCTGTTGTAAAAATATAACTAAAAAAAAGGAAAGTTCTGTTTTCGATGCTGCAGCAGGTATATTTGTACAATCTACCATAAGGAGGAAAACATGTGAAAACATGGTAAAATCTTGAACATGGTGTTTGAAGGGAAATTTCATGAATCATGTTTGAACTAGGTATAATGAAATGCCGTTATTATAAAATGTAATGGGGAAGGAAAAGGCAAATAATGAAGATAGATTTACAGGCATTCCACTTCAATTTACCAGATTCTCCCAATGAATTATTTTCTCTAGTAAGTCACTCAATGAGTTACTTTTCACAATGACTCTTCATATTCTTTTCAATTATCAAGAATACTTTTCTATCAGTTCTATTCCTTCTTTCTCTTCCTTGTAAATTTTTTACACGTGTAACAAAATATCATTAGCCATTAATATCCTTATACTTATGATTAGTTTAAATAAGAGCCATTAAGTTTATGAGTTGTAATTAGGTAATGATTTGACAAAGCAAACCTTAAAAAAGGGGATTATTTTGCATGACACTAAAAGGAAGGTTGTCTCATGTGCTTTCTATGTTCATATTTATTTTTTCAAAGAGAATCCGGGGAACAACCATGAAAAGGTAAGCACATAATGTATGAAAGAGCTGTTTAAGTGGAATCTTTTAGGTGGAGTTTGTCTAATTTATCCAAGGGTGAGATATTACCAAATCATTTTTGGAGTAGCTATGTCTTTTACATTATCAGTAGGACAAAGTCACATAGAGAACCGATGTCAATTTGGGGGAACAATCGTGTTTAGAGATGCAATATTGAACAAATTGTGAGCGACGGTTGAAAACTTTGCAAAGCATGAAATTCATAGCGGACAAGAAATGTTGGGAAGATAGCTATGAAGTTAGCAATCAATATTATTTGAATCTCTTGTTTTATTGTCTACACTCTAAAGGCAAATGCTCCTGTGATAAGTTGAATGACCGTTTATATGGGAACTTTATGGTGTCCATTGAGTGTATAGATCATGTAGGTTGGAATTGCTCAGCTTAGCCAAAAATCGACCTCATCTTCCATATTTTATAGCTATGCTGTTGGGGACCTTAAGAAATAAACAGTGAATTGCAATAAAGGGAGTTTCAGAGATTTTATATATGATATTCAACGTGATCATCATTTTCAGATCTTTATTGAACCTGGCTGCAGCCTCTGTTGATAAGGATTTAATATGTCATCTTCTATCCCTTTCCAGACCCATAATCGTAGCTTCTAGGAGTGGGATACACTAGACTTGATGATGATGATATACCTATTAGTTTTCCTAGTTTTCTTTTCTCATTATCCCCGCTTTACCATTCAAGTTCATTGTAGACTGATTCAAATTGAAAATTTTCCCTTTCATCCCAAACATTGCTGTTGGTTTTGTAATTAGGTATCATGTGCATGACAAGTTTGTTTAACATGTCTTGAGTTTAATGGACTTGCTTTTGTTCTGGATATTGTTTCCTGCAATATTTGTGTAAAAGCCAGTTAAAGATGTCTGTCAAGAGACCAGCTCCTGTATACTAGACATCTTCATCTCCAACAAAGCCTTTATCCTAAAATATGTGGGGTGGGCTGTTTCATTGGATGTGACATGTTTATGTTAATTATCACCTACCTATCTTCAATCTCTGTTACTCTAGACTTCAGTTCAGATTAGTGATGATTGCCAAAAGAGCACTGTCACTCACAGTCACAGTACCTTGTATGCGAAATATACATGTCATTTACTAACCCTATTCATGGAGTGTTAGGCAGTTGTAACTGATGCAGTAGTTTCTGATTTATGTTTTTATTATGCTAATATGTGGGTGACTAAAAGTTAGAATGACGACAGATGTAGCTACTATGATATGTCCATATGGATGATAAACTATATTGCTTAGAAGATATGGGGGTTGATGCTGAACCAATCTTAAAGCAAAAAGGGAAAAAAAAGGTTTACAAGCTATATGGAATTATGTATTGATTCAAAAGTATTGAAACTTTACTCAAATGATATTATGATAAACTTCTCGCTTTATGTGCTTCATAACTATAATCTATGGTATGATGCATCCTTCCCTTCCCTTCTCTCTTAGCCCCTATGAGGACATCACATTACTAATTCTTTTTGTCAGAGAAACGGAGAAATAAAATTTCATGAAGCGGAATGCACTAAGATTGATGCAGCAAATAAAAGAATTCATTGCAGATCAACTTTTGAGAATAGTCCTGTTCCAACTCGAGAGTTTTCGTTGGAGTATGACTACTTGGTTGTTGCAATTGGAGCACAAGTGAATACTTTCAATACTCCTGGTGTCATGGAACATTGTCATTTTCTCAAGGTAAAATTTTTTAACATTTTATTTTCAATGTAGAATACTTTCAATGCTCTGTTTTTTATGCATTCTTTTGCATTTTGTTTCTTTATCAAACCTCCAAACCCTTGCATTTCATCATCTTAACAATTTGGGGCCACTTTCTTAGTCCTTAGCATTCAATTTCTAGTGCCAAACTCTAAATGGTGCAGTTAGTCCCCATCAATTTTAAGTGCTCAATTCATAGATAGTAATTACTCCTTATAAATTATCTGTGCTTGTTAATTTCAATGCCTCAACATTTCAATTCGCACATTGATTGAACAAATTTATGTTGAAAATTAATCAAAGAAAATCAAACAGGTGCAGAGATAAGAAGGGGAGATAAAGGGGGGAGATGCGAAGAGTCAAAAATCCATTGGATCTATTTTCTAAGATAATTGAATTTTATTTTTTTTGAAATAATTGATGACTCTTGGGAGTGTCTTTGGAACTCCTCCAAAACGGCTAAGTACTAATATTAGATTGTTACATTGGTTAAGTGACATGTGATTATTGCATTTATTGTAATCTACCGGCTACCGTTGGAAACATGGAATGGTTGAGGCATGTGGGAGATGAGATAGGACTTAGGAGGGATTAATGTTAAATTCTTAATTATTGTGTATTAGCACAATACTTTATCAATATTTAGTCAATAATTTTTTGTGCGATGTTTATGCACATTGTAGCTGTTTACTAAATCATTTCTTTAAAGAACAATATATATGGCACTTACAAAATGGATACCGTCCTCTTCGTTTTGATTGTCTATGTAATCTAGTGTAATATCAGAAGCTCTTATGTTCAACCTGTTTAAGGACGAGCAGAGTGTGTCTTTATCATGCAGGAAGTGGAAGATGCTTTGAAGATACGCAGATGTGTAATAGATCGCTTTGAGCAAGCAGTTCTTCCAGACTTGAGCGAGGAAGACAAAAGGAAGAATCTCCATTTTGTAATTGTTGGAGGAGGTCCAACAGGTGTTGAGTTTGCTGCTGAACTGCATGATTTCATCTGGGAAGATTTGGTGAAGCTATATCCTGGAGTTAAAGACTTGGTAAAAATAACAGTGATTCAATCAGGAGATCATATCTTGAACACGTAAGCGTAGTAGGAATTTAGCTACTCTATTTGATGTTCGTCTTGCCCTCTTTTATAAACGTAATTTTCGTTGTTAGTTCTCTTGAGGAATACCCCCTTTTGCAGAGATGGCCTTGGGCCGCGTTATCTTTTGCCTGCCTGCTCTAGATTGAGGTCAGGATGGAGCCCAATATTTTTTCTACTGTAATTGTATGACCTGTGCGTGGATCTGTGCATCCCATGCGTTGAACTTGCTACGCAGAATAGGCTGGACATCTTAATTTTCCCTGCAAGTGTGAGTAGAGTAAATAGATTACTACTAAGCGTGGTCCAGCCTACTAACCTATGTTCTTTATAGAAAACTTCACATAAAACTCCTTTGCTTTATCCATACTAACCGAGGAGAACAAGGGAAATGAGTGGACCTTGTGTCCTATTAGAACTTTGTCAGAGTAAAGTAGATGGAAACCATAGTCTTGGACAGCTGGACTGCTGGAGTAGTGGAGTATTAGAGATTGAGGGAGTTTAGCCTAATCAAAAGGAAAATTAATTCCTAAAAGCCCTTTTGTCTCCTTTTCTGAGAAAAATGTCATGTTTTGTTTATCAAATAACAATCCAGCCTTTTATGCCATCTTTGTAGACAGAATCTGACCCTTCATTTCTTGGTTTCTACTAGACTTCAAGGACATCTTTTGAACCTTTTATTTTTGGTCAATGAAATGTGGAATTTTTGTGGAAATACTGTGAGAAAAGGTGTGATTTTCTTAGTCAAATGAAAGATAAGGTCTTTTTGATTGAATAGAGCAACTATGGTATTTTTAGAATCAGTTTTAACTGAAAATAACAAAAGAAAATCGAGGGAGTTTCAAGTATGACAATGATTTTATGATACAATTTTCATATTCTTGGTACAACAAAAGGCTAAAGTTATCCCAAAACCAACCTGTTTTATTGATGATTTGCTTTGAAATGATGCAAGGGAAAAATTTTCAATTATTAAATATATTATTAGTCTCTTATAGTCTTATTCATATGTTTATTTTGCAACTGCAAGCGGAAATTTCAAGCTAAGTATAAATGGCCATTTTTATCCTAAATTTTTTTAACAATGCATAATTTGGAAAAAAAAAAATCTCCATTTAGCAAAATTGAATTGAAGTTTAAACTTTACGCAAGGAACTCTTGGGTAGATAAATGATTTTCTTTGTCCTATTATCATGATGATCTAAAGGTAAGGAATATAATGGTAATTCATGTTTTTTGTAATTGTGATGTTACAACAAAATATTTTTTCCGCCTATTTGGTTCGCTGATGAGTTGAGCAATATCAGTTTGATTTTCTTTTCTTTCTCGCTGCTGCTCGACTATATTTCAGGACTACTTGGAGTCTTTTAGTGTGAGGCTACATGCTATTTGGAAACACTAGTTCAATGAAGTAGTTTGATTTATAGAAAACATTAATTTCTATAAATAACATTTCATAAGTGATTGATTTAGGGGATATGTATGATCATGTAGCACTGTAAGTGATGCAATAAGTTTCAACAGTTTTAAAATGACCATTGAGAATGAATAAATAATATCTTACAGGAATACAAAATTTTATGCAGTTTTACTTCCTGTTTTGGCTTCACCCATGACCCTGACATGGCGAGCTTTGGTTGTTCAGCTGGGACATTTCATTTCCTTCCCCCTTCTAGCTCAGTCATTAGACTAATCATCTATACCCTATTGTACCATGAAATTAACAGTGTATCTTGAATTTCACCTGGATCTTGTTTGGTCAATTGGCGAGAACCTGAATTCAGCCTAGTTCAAAAGAAGAGGTCTATCAATCCACTGATATCCGAGTCTCTTGCGTGTGCTTGGTGGAAGGGCTAGGGTTGTTTCTTTTAGTAGTGTCATTGCTCAAAATATGACACTTCATAGCCATGCATGTAACAAAGAATGGAATGTTTACTGTTTCTGTTGCCTATATCTGCAGGTTTGATGAAAGGATTAGTTCTTTTGCCGAGAAAAAGTTTTCTAGGGATGGGATTGAACTTTTAACAGGGTTCAGGGTTGTCAGTGTATCCAAAGACTCTATAACAATGAATGCCAAAAAAACGGGTGACGTTTGTGCTATACCCTATGGGATGGCCTTATGGTCCACTGGAGTTGGCACTAGACCAGTTGTGAAAGATTTTATGGAGCAAATTGGACAGGTGCGAGCACTGTTTTTATCTGAAATTTTGAGATGATTAATGCAACTTGCTTGTATTTTTTTACTTTTAATTACATCAAGAAAGAGAAATATTTTTTTTAGTGTAGAGTGAACTCCTAGAGTATGTGGAACATAGATTAATTTTTTTTTTTGTGATTTTCATATTTTCTAATGGAGAAAAATTTGTTTGGTGTATGGAAGCATGAGGATCATAGGCAGTTATCAATGTGGTTCTGAGATCACTCTTCATTTTGACAGTTGACCTGATATTATGGGATTAAGGCTTTTCCATTGTTTGTTTCTTTGCTTATCATGTACATCTAATAATATCTCCTTGCAGGGTCATAGACGTATTCTAGAAACTGATGAGTGGTTGCGAGTTAAGGGTTGCGAGGATGTATATGCTATTGGCGATTGTGCTTCTGTTCACCAACGTAAAATCATTGTATGTGATACAATTCTTTTCTTCACGTAAATGCTTTACAAAATTCTTTTTTGTTCAGCTCCTGTAATCTGTTTTCTCTCATTTATGAGGATGAGAATATGGTCCATTTTTCGATAGAGCAAAAGATTTATAGCCCTTTGGGTTTGGATTTTAATGGATTTTAGTAAAATGGCTCATTCAATCATTTGTGGTTCTTATTTATGTTAAGTTGCATAGTTCTATAATATCTGCAATTGAGGGTCAATACAACATCTTTTTTGTCACTAGGGTAAGATTGTGTACATTTGACCCCCAAACCCTACTAAGGTGGGTGCACCTTGACATTGGGGTGATGACATGTTGTTAGGAGGATGAAAAGATGATGTAGGATTCGGTATAAAGTCCATGTGGCAGGTACACATGTTAAAGTTTGCAATTCAAGACAATGGTGCTTTTACATAATACAATCCGGGCATGATGTCACTTAATTGTGAGTGTTGAAGTTCCTTGGAGAAAACAAATTTGGGAATTAATCCCTCCATCCAGAAATCACAAAACATATACTTTATATTATATTAGAATGTATGTAAGATACTGTCACAATTCAACATCATATTGGTGTGTTGATTTCACAAATATGAAATATCCACTGAAGAATGGAGATAATAGTCGAACTATAAGGGTTGTTTTAGTAAAACAGTGTGTGATGTGCAAAAGTAAGGTGTATCATACTGTGGTTATTTTTTCTGGACAAGGGAGTAACCCCTTATCTTTGATTGGTTTGCTGAGATAATTTTTTGGATGGGATCTTGATAGGGGAGGGCTTAATTTTGCAAATGAAGCCATTCAGATTAGACATTCACAGTGCTTCGTTTTGCCTGTGAATGCTGTTTTGCAGCTCACCTCTCACTTAAAATTACATTCATTGTGTTAATTTAGAAATAATGTATCATGCTTGTTTTGAAGTATGCATGTAAATTAAAATATTATCTTACGTTGCACTTCCATCCCGTGTGTGTAATGGACTAAAGCTGTCTTGTCACATTTGCTCTTTCGTATATACCTTGTCTATGGCTTTGAAAGGCCCAAAATTTAGCCAAAGTTTCCTCAACAGTAAATTGAATTTTTCTACCATATGCTTGCAAGTTGCTAGTCCAGAATTTTTTTACGAGAGTATTTACAACTGTTATATAATTTGTGCAAGCAAGAGGCTTTCTATATTTATATCATAAAGTCCTAGTTTTGCTAACTTATAATAATACTCACCTTTCTAGTCTGCAGAGCATCTCAATTGACCTGTGTAGATGAAGTTTAGGGAGTGAGGAGACACAAAAATGTAACTTAATTGAGATGAACAATTGTACAAATCATGATCCTTTGTTGAGATAAAGGACTGTACAAAAAGTTTAGACGTGTATGCACACGTGCACACTTGATTACATTTAGACTTCTAGTAGGCATAATAGGGATGGCAATTCAGTCCGAATCCGACTCGTTCCGAGGAAAATAATCCGATTCAAGACCGAGAAAAAGTTATCCGACACCGACTTAGAGACGGACCGAAGTTGGACCTTATTAAAAATCTGACACTCCGACCCAACTCTGACCCTGAAGGAAATCTGACTTTGAATGTGACTTTTACCCCAATATTTTGTTTCCTTTAAGACTCTAAACGTAACTAATTCAAGCTCTCTCTCATACTAATTATAATTTTTTTATTTTGAAAAACTACTTGTTATTTTTATATGGATTAATCAATCAAAATACGACAAATCAGATCAAGAGAAATAAAATACGTCAAATCAAATGCGAGAAAATTTTATTAAATTGTGGTAGTAGGGCTATTCCTCTTGTTAAACTTGGATTCAGAGTACATATTTTTTTGTTATATTGTATTTGAAAAATATATTTTGTTAATTTTGTATACTTTAAAATTCATTAGTACAATATCACAACGATAAAGTTTGGTAATAATCCGACTTTGCATACGACTCCGTTGGAGGTCCGAGAGTCCGAGTCGGGGCAAACTTGGAGTATGCATAATCCGACTCCGATTGGAGGTGGACTGAAAAAAGTCCGACTATTATCCGGAGCAAAGTCGGAGTATGTATAATCCGAGCTGAGTCCGACCCATTGCCATCCCTAAGGCAGATCATAGATGTCATACTAGCAATCAAGGCTTATGTAGCTTTACTAATCATAAAACTGATTTCTTATTTAGAAGTCGTGACTTTTAGTATCTTGTATGCTGTAGTTGACTATGCTCTTGTGCTTTTAGGATGACATTTCAAAAATATTTGCGGCTGCGGATAAAGACAATTCTGGGACCTTAACTATACAGGAATTCCAAGATGTTATTGACGACATTCTCGTAAGATATCCCCAAGTGGAGCTTTATTTGAAAAGTCATCATATGATGGACATAAAAGACTTATTAAGGGACGCTGAAGGAAATGAGATGCAAGTAGATATAGAAGGCTTTAAGTCGGCCCTTTTACACGTTGATACACAAATGAAGAGTCTTCCTGCAACTGCACAGGTGCATATTTCATTTATGCTTTTAAGAGTCATTTGATCAGTATATTTCTATTTATAATTTGGTAATTGCCTTACATGCATATTTAGGTTGCTGCTCAACAAGGTGCGTATCTTTCTAGATGCTTCAATCGTCTTGAAGAATGCAAAGCTAATCCTGAAGGTCCTCGTCGTTTTAGAGGATCTGGGCGCCACACGTTTCTTCCCTTCAGGTACAACATATGCTGCCTAATGAGCTTGTTTGCCTTGTTTTACTAATCTGTCAGAGCCTGTAAGTGACAGAATTGTTGCTATTTTTCTGACAATAAATGTTTTCTTTATCTGGTTCACTGGTTGTTCTATCTAGACATCTCAGAGTAGGATTTCTTGTGTTGATGACATGGAGTAACTTAGGCTTGTAGTAGAGACTTGAATGGGACAGATACATATAGAATAGTTTACAAGAATATTGTGTTATCCCAATGCCTCCAAGTGACTTCGCCTACGTGGGAATAGTGGGATTAGACTTTCGCAATCAAAAGTAGCAAATTTCATGGCACAATAATTGACAACTGATGAGTTCATCATAGAAGACACAAATCCAAAGGTGAGATTCACAAAAGTAGCAAATTTCACGGCACAATAGACAAACAAGGTGTTAAACATCAAGAAGAAAATGTGAAACAAGGCAGTATTTTGGATAGTGATGTTTCAAAGCTAAGTTGGTTACTTTATTTTAGGAGTTAGTCATCTACTTAGTGTAGTGCGTAAAAAATATATAGTAGGATTATGCTCTCATATTTTTAGTTAATTATGGTTATTTCCTAGTATTATAAATAAGATTGTAATTATGAATTAATTTAACTCTCACAATATTAGCAATGTACTCATAATTTTATTTCTAAATTTCTCTCCTCCATCCCATTATAATTTCAACAGTTTACACCAACAGAACAAATTCCAATTTGAATCTCTATTGTGGCTCTTGATTTCTTGCTTGATAGCAGCAGACTTCTAAACTTAGTCACGATCACATTCATGATTCATGATTTCTTGCTTAAGACTATGATGGTTTCTGATTATTAGGTACAAGCATTTTGGACAATTTGCCCCATTAGGAGGAGAACAAGCGGCTGCTGAGCTTCCGGGTGATTGGGTGTCAATTGGCCATAGCACTCAGTGGCTGTGGTATTCTGTATATGCCAGGTAATACTTCTATATTATTTGCTTTTGTATTTACCCATAGAAGTAAAACATATTTTGATTCAGAAAGAAAATAGCATTGCAAGTCGCAAGCTATGGCCACTCCTCTTTTATCAGTCCCAACTATCGGTTATCTTAAGTTAGTCCCATCTTTTGGTCCCTCCTTCCACACATGGGCTCAACAGGAAAGGAACTTATTGTAGTCGATGAGTACTTACACAAGCTCTATGTGGTTGAACGGTCGTTGAACCACCGCTACCATATGGATACGCTACCATATGGATCAGAATGTTGAGCTTTTAGAAAGGATCATAGTAAATGATGGAGGTAGCGGAAACGCGAATGGTTCGATGAAGTAGTGAGCATATCTTGAGGGTAGAATTCGAAACGAATACATAAGAAAAGGTTTATGAGTTGCAAATGTTCAGGAAAAGATGAAAGAGAATCGATCAAGATGGTTTAGGCATGTGCAAAGACGTGGTTTTAGCGAAGCGTTGTGGAAGATAGAAATTTAGAGCTCGATAGACTTGAAAAGAGAGCTATGTAGACCAAAAATGACTCGAAGGATTGGAGTGAAAGGGGATATAAAGGTTCTAGACTTACAAATTGAGATGGTTGAAAATTGAAATGAATGGAGAAGAAAAATCCATGTGGACAACCATTAAAACTGATTTATTGATTTATTTATTTAGCCGACCCCAATCTTTTGGGATTATGGCTCTGGCATTGTTGTTGTTATTTCTTTGTTGTTTTTTCTATTCCTTCACAACACCCTATTCTTATCATATCAATTGCATCTTGATCCATGAGTCGCTAAGTAAAGATTCTTGCGACGTTCAACAAGGAGATTGTTAGTCATCTTCACACCACAAAGTTCCACAGGAAATGGATACGATCAACCCAAAGCCTTAGCTACTACGAATCAAATGGGGCCACATGTGAAAGGGGATACCAAAAGGCCGGAATGATGTGAGATAACCAATAGGTGGTACTGATTAAAGAGAGGAGTGATCATAGTTGTCAACTTTTCCTTTCAAACCTTCACCTTTCGGCCTCTAATCGAATGGGTTATTTTTATAACTTGTATCTCATCATTGATTAAGATGGTTATTTGCGTTTCAGCAAACAAGTTAGTTGGCATACTCGTACTCTGGTGGTTAGTGACTGGACGAGGAGATTTATCTTTGGCAGGGATTCTAGCCGTATCTGACATACGAATGGTGTTACATGTTCTATTACATGATCACAAAAAGACGCCAACTTTCATCCCATGTCTGTATTGTATCAACATGTACAGTTTCATGTCAATTATAAGCCCAGAAGAACATGGAATTATGCAGCCAATTCTGTTGGGTTTCATTTAAAATATAATTTCTAATTTGTATTTGTTATCATTTCTGTTAAAAAATGTAGATTGGATTGTGAAATATTGGTTCAATGAATTCCCATCAGAACTCCGAATCTATGTAGAATTGTGATAAGCACTCACCACCATCTAATGATTAGGGTTTGTATGTTGTATTATATTAAGTGTTGGGTTTTGTGACATACACTGCACATGTATATATATACAAAGGGAATCAGAAGACTTGGGCTTAGCCCATATGACCCATATTACATTCTGGCTTAACAAATTGTAAGGTTTACGGGTAAGTCCTACCAGTTAAAGCTCGTAGTTGATAGTTTATTATTCATTTAACTACGAGTAATGTATAAAACTCATAGTAGCATTACCCACATTTGTAATTTGGTATACAATTTGTCAAAGAAAATAAATATCTTCAATGAATGAATATATTGTGAATTCAACTAGTCTTGGACGAGACGACTTCATAATGAGACTGTCAATTTGGGCCAGCCCAATTCGTGTGTGTAAGAACCTGAGCATTTTTTCATTTTTTCAATTTTGATCTTAAAAGGTATCACTTTTAACCCTAAAAGTATTAATTTTCAAAATTAATACATTTAAAGTCAGAATTGATACCTTTAAAATCAAAATTGATAAATATCCAGAAAATTGAAATGTTACACGCACGTGAATTGGGTCAGCCCACACTTCGTCTTAACTTGCTACGGTCTCGTCTAAGTTTTTGTGTTGTGAATTTTCTGCTTCAATTATGTATATATACCATTGTAGTTATTTTCAAATATTTTGTAAAATTCAAGAGTTGGGGAGATCGTATATATTTTAGGAATTTTGTGTACGTGTTCATATAAATAAATTACAGTTGACAAGGTTAAAATATCATTGTTGTACACCTTTTGTTTTCACGTGCTCATTTAAATAGTGTGAATTATTTTTACTTTTGATATTGTTTAATAGATTCTCAAAATTAAAAATAATAAAAAATATAGTCATTTCCACCGCATTGTTCATATAGAATCAATTGATTTATTTCAACAAAAATTACTACTCTTTTTTCATCAGAGGATATAAGTTGTTTATTCAAAAATATTAATTTAAAATCATTAAGATTGTTAATAATTTTATTATTATGTGATTGCAACAAGTAATGTTTTCCAATTTTTCTACCTATTGAAGTTCAGCCCATAAAACTAATTAAGTGTCGATGTAATGATTTCTTATTATATTTTTATCTGAAAAATATCATATACTTACATTCTATATAAAAATAACTTTTATTATTGAAACAATAAAAAAAGTATATAACTTATAGAAACTACTACTATAAATTTAGACAAAGAAAATGACAATAAATTTAGTAAATTTATAATATTAATAAAACTAAATTATTTTTTTATTAATAGGTCAAAACATATCACATTAAATTACAACTAAGTTTGACCAAAGTCACAATTTAACATCTCAATCATTATTTTAAATTATATCCTCCTAATTTTTAGTTTAGTTTTCAACCAATTTGGATAGACATATAGACATGATCACTCATGAGTCATGAGCATTTGATAAAAAGTACTCCTACTTTGAACATTGAAGTGCAAATTGAAAAGCACACAACATTAAGTTAATAGAGTATCTCTCAATCCATCCATCCATCATTATGAATATTTTCTTAGCAATTTTGTAGACATTGAAAAGTTGAGAATTGAACACTATCTCGATTACAGCTTAGCTACATTTATCCACGAGATAGTTTATTTGTGTAAGTTAATAATTGTCCTATTTAGTTTTTGTACATTTGTCAATTCATATATTCAATAGTCAATATTTCAAATTGTGTTTAATTTTAAATTATAAAAACCTATTGATTTTAGCAAAATTTACATCAAAACAAATAAAACAAGATTCTACTTGACTTTTAGTTGATATAGATTAAGAATACAAAACAAAATAAGGGTGATCGATAAATAAAATTTTAAAAAATCAAATGAGCCAGTAATAGTGAATATGAGAGATTGGTGAATAATTAATGTATCTCGTCTTTATATCTTCAATACTATCTTAAGTGGGGTAGTTTACCTAGTGAGTAAACAAAAATGTCCTCGGTACCACTCTCTTTTAACAAACTTCCAAGTTCCATTTTCATCTGATCTTCCCCTACCCTCGATCTACAATATAATAAACAAACTTTCGAGTTCCATTCCAAACTAATCTTTTCCTATACTCGATCTACATATAAATAAACAACATACCGAATTTCATTCCAACCTGATCCTTCCTTATACTCAATCTACAATATAATAAACAAAGCTTCGAGCTCCATTCCAACATGATCCTTCCATATTCTCGGCCTACCATCTAATAAACAAATTGAATAGTCCTAACTCCTATCGTATGAATTATGATAATATCTTTTCAGTTAGTCTCTTGCCATTAAAGATTAATGCCTACTTACATTATATATACTTCATGCTTACTTAACGTATCCTTGATACCTACTTCTAATATCTTAAATGTCTACCTACATTATTCTTAATACATACTTATAATATTTTAGAAACAGACAGTCTCCTGAGAGACCGTCTTTATGAGAGACGTCTCTCAGGCCCAATCCATTAAAGCTTATTGCCTACATTTACTCTATATTTTCCCTAATAAGTCAGCCCAATTAAAAATGGTCTCTCAAAAAGACCGTCTCTCACAAGAATTTGTGTTTTAGAAAATATATAATAAATCGATGATATCTTTTCTTGTTTGATCCAACCTAACATAAACATAGACATTAAACAGTAACTGCCTTCTCCTCTCCTTGACAGTCACACTTCCACACTCTACTCAACTCTACCTGTCAACTGTCAACACACCTTTCTCCTTTGCTTTTACATTCAATGCACCATCTTTAACTACTCCCTTCCTCAATCCCCCTCTTCTTCTTCTTCCCTGATCTCAATTCTCCACCACTTATACATTCTCAAACCCACTTTTCCTCTCTCATACTCCATTGAAGAACATACCCTTTTCTGCTCCTTGATTTTCTCCTCCATTTTCATCCATTTTTTGACTCCCAAGTTGTAGTCTTTGTAATTTTTTTATTCTTTTTGTTAAATTTGGTGGATCTCATCTTATGGGTTCTTTTTCTACTGCTTTTGGGTATTATCAGATAGTGCTTTGACAATTTACATCTTTTTTCTTCTTTTTCTACTCCCCCTTTCCCTTTTATCTCTCCAACTTTATTTCAATTTTGAATCTACTTCTGGGTTTTCAGTATTCTGCCGGAAAGGTAAGGTTTCTGACAAAATTTGTGTTTTTGCATTAATTTTTCACTGATTAGTTCTTTTTTTATTCACCCATTCTAGAATTTCTCAATGTTTTTAGGATAGGGTTGAAGAACATTAGGAAGTTTGAGCTGTTTGGTTCTCCAAGTCAAATCATTTCCCTAGATTTTGTTGCTACTTGGACCAATTTTAATTTGTTTAATTATAGTACTATAATTTAATCCTTTTTTTTTCCCCATTTGGGGTTTTGGGTCTACTTCATTAAGGAAAAATATACTCAATTTTGGAGTATTAAATTAGCCACTTGTATGAAGAACAATATGATTTGTACACTCTGCTTTATATTCTAAATGCATTGGTCACATGGGTTAACCTTACAATACTGATTATATTTGTTTATTTATGTGGGGAGATTATTTTCTATGTCCTTTGTGTGATTATAAATAATAAATTATTAGGGTTTTGTTTGTTTTTATGCTGGCATTTGTGATTTGTAGTTGTTATGATCATTACCATCCAATTAATTCCCAATTTGACTAAGATTATATTGCAATTGATCATAGTTATGCCATTAAAATACCTGGTTTGACGCGTGGCGTGCTGTTTTTCTATGCTCAACAGTTTGGTTATTGTGGGCTCTCATCTATTAGGTTGTATGTGAAGCTGCTATTATATATGATAGATGAGCACTAATTTAAGTTTTATGCTATTGAGGAGATAAGAGAAGGAGTTTTCTTGGCTTGAACCTAATTTAAATGTGTTGATTTTCTTGGGTTTGAGAAAATGGGTGGTTGTCTTTCGACAAGTAGTCAAAGTACTTGCAGTAGTAGGAGCAATGGAGACACAATGCAATCTTCATGTTGTTTAGGGATGCGATTGTGCGGTTGGAAGAGGAATAAAAGAACTTTTTCCGATCATATTGCCACATTACAGCATCTGTCATCTATACCTAATCGAATAGTTATGAATGGGAAGAGTCGTAGTTCGTGTATATTCACTCAGCAAGGTCGTAAGGGGATAAATCAAGATGCCATGATAGCTTGGGAAGTGAGTATTCTCCTTCCTAAATTTTGTTTCTCAGGATCTATACTTGCTTGGTGCTGAATGTTGATAGCTAACTTCGAAACATTTGCATTGCAGGATTTTATGACAGATGATGTAATATTTTGCGGTGTTTTCGATGGTCATGGGCCTCATGGGCATCTGGTTTCTCGCAGAGTGAGAGATACTTTGCCATTGAAAATATTGTCACTATTGAATTCTAGCCCGGGAAAGGAAGGTGGGTCAAGTGGTATTTATAGTAATGGGGGTCTTCAATCAGAGGCCGCAGCAGCCGAGAAAAATGATTCAAGTGAAGATAATATCAGTTCACTGTGGAGGGATATTTTTCTTAAATCTTACAAGGCTATGGATAAAGAGCTGAGATCACATCCTAATTTGGACTGTTTTTGCAGTGGGAGCACGGCTGTTTCTATTGTGAAACAAGTACGTCGTTGTACATAATCTCTTTATAAATCACACTCTAGCATTTTCTCCGTTAATTCTTTAATCTGCGATTGTAGGGTTCAAATCTGTTCATGGGAAGTATTGGGGATTCTCGGGCAATCATGGGGTCTATGGATAGCAATGATACTTTGATAGCAATCCAATTAACGGTTGATCAGAAACCAGATTTACCGAGTATGTGAAAATATATCTTGAACTTTTTAGGTTTAGTGCTCATTACCATATCTAATTAGTTCTCAAAGTTACATTTCAGGGGAAGCTGAAAGGATTAAACAATGCAAAGGCCGCGTTTTTGCATTGCAAGATGAGCCTGAAGTGTCTAGAGTTTGGCTGCCATTTGATGATGCCCCAGGGTTAGCAATGGCTCGGGCATTTGGTGATTTTTGTCTAAAAGAATACGGGGTTATCTCTGTACCAGAGTTTTCGCATAGGACTCTGACAGATAAAGATTTGTTCATTGTATTGGCTTCTGATGGGGTAAGCAAGATTTTCCCTTTTAATCGCTGCTGTTTTTTATTTTATTTTGCTGCTTTTTCAATTGTCAAATAGCATCGTACACGAAGTTGGGTTAATATCTATGGAAACTGTAAAATTTATTTGAAGGTAATGCATTTATACAAAATTCCTAGAAGAAATGCATTTTTGACTTGTTCGACAACCGGTGTTACAAATCTAGTGAAATATTTGTGGAATATTTCACAATAAAATTTGGATTTTGCAAGTGTTTGACATCACTACTTTAAGTATATGATGCTAATTAGATTTTCTTACATCTTTAATACTTGCTTTTGATTCTATGTTATTTTCTGGGAGCCATCAATCGAAAATGAGGGAAGGAAATCGAGATCAAGCAAAGAATCTATTGCCTTTGAACGGTGGATACACAAAATTTCTAGACACAGAGTAGTTCCTTGAAAGTCATGAATTTATTTTAACCTTGAAAGTCAACTAAATTAGGACATAAATTTGTTGAAAATCTTAGTTCTTTAGGAAAAATGTAAGAAACAATCCCAATTATGATCATTTTGCTCAGAATAATCCAACTCTAGGTTTTTTTATCGAGTAATTCCAATTCCAAACTATGCTAGGTTCCTTTTCTAAATGATATGGTGTCGAGCTCTTATTAGTTATTCTATTTGTGACTTTCTTTATTTTCTTCATATCTCTTCCCTTCCTTTTGCCTTGGCCTCCATTCTAGAGTTCACAACCTACATCACTCCAATCACTTACCGCCTACCGCTATCATTACTAACCATGGAATAAAAACTCCCTTGTTACATTACTTAATGCGCATTATGTAACCTGATTGAGAGTTGCCACAATGTTAAATCACGTTATATAATGGTGATGGTCAAGACGCCACGTTTACCGTTACGTAACGTATAGCACCCGTTATTTTACCATTATAACGATATTTCACTGTTACAATATTATTTGTCTCATAGTTAAAATTTTATTAAAACCCATTAACTTCAATCATCACGTTCACTTAAATTATAGTTACTCATAATTTTAGTTGATAAACAAAAGAATCAACTAATAATTGATAAGTTGATTAATTATACACTAAAAAAACCTCAAATAATAATAGTAATTTAACAATAAGAATGCAATTATAAGTTCAAAACTCCCCTTATGTGTTTTATTTGTTTTTTCAAAAATCACACCGCATCGGTCGCAATTTGCATTATTACTCCGTTATAGGCGTTTTCGCAACACAACGACCGTTTCCGCAGACGCAGTTTTTTTCATCCTACTAACACCTTTCTCCATTTAGAATTGCCATTTTGATTATATTGACTAACACACAATTTACCATTCAATGGGAGTAAGGATAGAGTTTAAGTTTACATTCATGATTATTTTGCTAAATAGACATTTTTATTGTGAGTGATAAATTATGTAGTTGCCATCCAATTTCAAGATGTTTTGTTTTCATTGAGGGTAAGGTAAAAGAAACCCACATCTATTTAATGAATCTTGTGGATTGTTTCTCATTCTTGGTAAATATGTTATAAGTTATAACGTATCACGTTGAAATCGATTTTTGGCTGAGAGTTTATAGGACTTATTAGCTCACCAAGATTAGCCCAAACTTCCTATCGAGTTTGGAATCATAACATATTTGGAGTCTGCTATAAAGTTCACGACTATCCTTTTTCTAGGTTTGTTAAGGCTTGACACATTTAGTATCTATTCATTTAAGCTCAACTTGTTTTAAGTTTTAGGATTTACTAGAGTTATAGAAGCAAAATGAGAGCTAATCTCAACTTGTTACTCAGGTTGACCTTTAATTATATAGTTTTCATATATAATATCTTTTTATTTTTTTTTTGTTTTGGGGAGAATTGTGAACTTGGTGATGAAAGTTTTTGCTTTAGTGATGACTTGAAGTGACATGCCTCTAACAAAATTAAGGTATGCATGATATCATATTCTAGGAATACTCGTGAATTGAGAAAAATATATCTGGAACAAAATTATACTCATGGTAGTATGAAAATTAATCTTAAAGTTCCTTCAGAAAATTAATTTTCTGTTATGATTTGAATAAAGTAGATTAGCTCTCAAATTGAGCTCCTCTCTCGTCTCTCAATTAAGCATACAATGAATGTCTCGAATTGTTTCCTATTCTTGTGCTGGAACCCGTATCCTGGAGCCAAGTAGGCGGCTAAATAGCACCGAGTTGTCACCTATTTTTGTGTTGGAACCCGTATCCTGGCGCCAAGTAAGCGGCTAAACAACATCGAGCTGTAACCTATTCTTGTGCTTGAAACCGTAGCAGAATATGACAGAAGATGCATTGGCTTCTCGCCCCACTCCTACTACTCGATCTTGTTGGCTTCATCATGTTACCCTGTTCCTTAGCTAAACTAACCAAACCTATGATTCAGAATTTAATAACTACATCTACCATCCAAACTAGCATCAACCTTTTGTTTTGGTCATTTATTAACTTAAATGCAATTATTAAATCACCTAGGAGATGAAGAAACCACTTGATACTTTATGCCAATCCATGTGTATTTGTGTGAACCATAGAAGTGCAAAAATGCGGCAACAGTCTCAGTCGCGGTAACAACACGACGATGCGGTAACAAAAGTGATGTGTATCTTGATTGCCAAATATCGGTCGAAAGCACGAGATAGCCCAAAACCCGGAAACATAGGTTCGGTTTTTGAAAACCTTTACAATGCAGCCAATGCAATGTGACTTTATTTTTTCACTAAGGCGGGACCATGTGATTAATCCCAAAGTGGTTCCAAAAATCCTTATCCTTATTATTAAATGCAAATGCATTACTAGTTGGTGTGGACCACCTGATTGAGCACATACTCCTTAATTTTCCTTGGTCCTTGTGCCCACCTACTACTCCCTCTGTTCCTTAAAGAAGTTCCCATTTGTCATTTTGGGTGTTTCATTTGTTGTTCCCATAAAGAATATTTTCATTTATGTCACAAATTTTGGACAAAAATAACCTGATTCATACTCGCTTTAATATTATTATAATGCTTATGGACCCCACAAATCTTCCACTAACTTCAATTTAACATTTTAATATTCCTTATGGTTCCCGCATATTTCCCACTAACTTTATAAAACTATTTTTTTTATTAGTTGTGGTCCCATATTTTTTCCACTAACTTTCTTTAACATTTTTTAATGCTTATAGTCCCTACTTTTCTCCAATCAAATTTATTATCAGTTAAATAATACCCCCTCCTATTCATAGAGAATGGGACATTTGTTTTTTCACACTATCTAATGCACTTATTCAATGCTTAATATCTCTTATTATACATAACGGAATATTATAAAAAATGAATATTAATAATCTTTGCATTGAGACTAATTAAACAAGATCTCACTTGACTATGTTCTAATCTATAGATTAAGAATAAAATACAAAGTAAGAGTAATTGAGTGAATAGTGTCAAAAAACAAATGTCTCATTCTCGTGAACATTCCTTTTGGGAACTTCATTAGGGAGCGGAAGGAGTATGTTGCAAGTAAAAAAATCAAGGAGAAGTATTTTTAAAAACTTGGGCCGTGTTTCGGTTTAGGGAAGATTGTTTCAATGAATTTGCCTAGATTCATCTAATCAGTTGAATTTGGTTTGATTTTTTGCATTTGTTTGTTTTGTATATTATGGGATTGATTCAAGTATGTGGCATTCCTGCACTTTTGTAATTTAGATGAACATATTGGAGTTATACAAGCTACTAACATAACATGACATTACCTTGATGCTGCTAAAGTAGCTCCCTAGCATGTATGCAATCTACGATTGCAAATCTCAGCTTCGCTTAAATAAGTCTTGCACATAATTCGATAAGTCATTTTTACTCTAAACCTTCATATCCAATACTAGTGGTTCCTGTGTTAGAGTTATAACATATCATGGGGTCTCAACCATTAAGTTAAGCTTTTGGTTGAATTGTTCCTTGATATGGTATCATAAGCCAATGTGATAAGAGATCCGGGTTTGAATCTCAAAAACCTCTTATTTAAAGTGGAATATTTAGCGTTGGATATGAGGAGGTATGTGCTGCATCCACACTTCTAGCCCCAAGGGCTCTCGTTTGAGGGGGTTTATTAGAGTTTATAACATATCCTGGGGCCTCAACCATCAGCTTAAGCTTGTAGTTGAATTGGTTCCTTGATAACCTACACATATTATACTAGTATCACGATTAGTCGATTGCCACATGCCTTGACATGTTTAGATGTGTTTTAGCTTATCTTATTAGTTCCTATGAGAAAAAAGGTGTGTCTAATATTCTTTTCTCCTTAATTTCTTAAAGGTTTGGGATGTTTTGAGTAACGAGGAAGTGGTAGAGATAATATTCAATGCTCCATCCCGAGCATCAGCTGCACGGATATTGGTCGAATCAGCAGCCCGTGAATGGAAGCTCAAATACCCGACCTCAAAGATGGACGACTGTGCTGTTGTTTGTCTATTCTTGGATGGAAAAATGGATTCAGAATCAGATTACGACGAACAATGCTTCTCTTCCGTCACAATCCAAAGCAACCATTCTGGTGGGCCAATGGAATCCGAGGATGGTCAGCATTCGGAGCCATCGTTCCAGAGAAACATCACTGTTAGAGCAACAGAAGAAAACGACTCTTTCCGAAGATTGCCAGTAGAAGTACTAACTGTAGGATCTATACTGGCTGAAGACGAGAATTGGTCGGGTTTAGAAGGGGTTACCCGCGTCAACTCCCTCGTTCAGTTGCCTAGATTCTCGGAAGAAAGGCCAAATTCCGGACCCATTGGATAGAGCTTGGCTTCCCATTATTTCGGGTTCGAACGGTCTAAGAAAAAAAGGCTTGTTACATTAGCCTTTTGCTAGTTGATGTTACTATGAAATGTAAAGGGTATGAAATAGATATATGGCTTTATATTTCCCTTGAAAATGTGTTCCATCTTTTTGTTGTGATGTTCAATATTTTTGTGTTACCCTCCATTTAGGGACTTGGTGTAATTTGGTACAAAGTTTTTGTGTATAGATGACTTTTGTTGATTTCTACAATCTTTTTAATGGGGAAAAATGTTTGTTTCATAGATACATGATATAGGATTGGTAATTTAGATGGAATCGACTATTATCTGATTCGATACGAGAAATATAATTCGTTTCAAATTCGAGGAAAATAAGTATGACTCAGCATCTGATTATGTAATACAACTTCAAATTAATGTAAGATCGGACTTGAATCTCATAAAAAGTTCTAACAATTTGTATTGACTTTAACTCCAACTTTGTTCAAACTTCGAATGTTCAATTTTCTAAGATATTTTTAAAAATGTGTATTTTTTAAAATTGATAAACGCACATAAATGTTCCTATTTTGTTTGTTGATTTGCATCATCATTGGCGGTAATCGGTAGAGTTTCCAAAGCCATCATATAATGAATTTCACTAAGACTACCTAATACCTATGTAACTGATATATGATTCATACATTAGCTGGTCTTCTGAGAGACCGTCTTTTTGAGAGACGTTTCTCAGGCTCAATTCATTAAAGCTTATTGCCTATATTTACTCTACATTTTTTCTAATGTGCCAACTCAATTAGAGATGGTCTCTCAAAGAGACCATCTCTCACAAGAATTTGTGTTCATATAATGATTCATGTACTACCTATGTAAGGTGAAAAGCCATGAAATTTTTGGTAAATTACAAAAAAAAAAGGGTTAATCAATTTGATTTTCTTTTTGTTTCTAATAATGACATTTCATTTTTATTATTTGGATAACATATCAACATAATTTTCTATTAATGACATTTCATAAGTGATTGGTTTAGTAAAATATGTATAGGATTGTTTGTGATGAAAATTTGTAATAGATAAGATTAATTATTAAAAAAAGCTTAGAATAAGAGCAAAATCAACTTATTTTCAAATATAAGCGCCTTCAGCCCCATAGCTTAGGTTCGGTGTTGTTCGTAGTAGGTAACTGTGAATAGAGGCAAACTGGTCAAACAAGTTGTTCCCACTTACTAAGTGCGAACAGAGGAAAACCTGGTTAAACAGGGTCAATCCCCTGTTCGCAGTTAGGGGGTTTTCCTCTATTCCCACTTAGTAAGTGGAAACAACTTGTTTGACTTTTTTTGACCAGTTTGCCTATGTTCGCCCTCTATTCGCAGCTGTTCGCACTTAGTATCTGCGAATAGTGCCGAACTTGAGCTCAGGGGTTGGAGGCGCTTACGTTTGGAAATAAGTTCATTTAGCTCTTATTTTGTGCTTTTTTTTTATAATTAATCTTATTTATTTTGAATTTTCGTTTGTGATGCAAGATGTGGATATAGAAGGCTTAGATTCGACCCATTTTTTATTGGATCAGCTCAATGTACACTTATTGTCTTAAGAGTTATCACTTGTAAATTATAACCATAAAGTGAACACTTATAATTTTAAAATGATTATTTTTTTAGTCTTAAAGTGATCACTTACAATTTTAAAGCTATCCGTTAAAATAGGATAATCATATAGATTTGTTTTATGATGAAACAGTCTCATACAAAACTTGAAAATACATTATTCTGAACATTATTACTTTGGGAATTAAGGTTATTGAAACATTTTCTGGGAATTTTTATCATAGTTTTCTATGAGCGGGATAAATTGGGTATGATGATGATGATGATGATGGCTAGGTCGATGATTCCGATAACTATTAGGTGATTTTTTTTACAATGAATAAAAAATTCCAAAAAATTCTTTTCATATTAATATACACCAACATGATATCTATAATTTCAAAGAGAAAATATGTCTTTATACACAAAATGAACTAAAAAAAATAATGGTTTGGTAGAGCATAATGAATAAACTAAAACCATTTGATCAAACGGCCAAAATAAATTGCGATAAGTTAGAGTTGAATTTAACCAACATCTTTTAATATTTTTTTTACTACTAAAATAAACGGCCCATTTAGTTTTTTCACACTTGCCGAGATAATATTTTAACTCTTAATATCTCAAATTATTCTTAACTAAAAATTATAAAAATTTGATATTAATAATCCTTATATTAAGACGAATCAAACAAAATCCCACATGACTATATTTTAACTTATAGATTAAGAGTAAAATACAAATTAAGAGTGATGAGTGAATAGTGCCAAAAAACTAAATGAGACATTTAGGCTAAATAGGAGGAAGTATTTGTTAGTATTTTAGAATCGTACCTACGATTAAATTTCAATGAATTAATTTTTGATTCAAATAAAAAATAATAGATATAAAGACATTGATTAGTGATCTCTCATGAGTTATGAGTATTAATAAGGATAACAAATATGTAGAATTATATAGTATAAGTTTCATACCGTATCTGTCCCAGTGAAGCAGATATATGTATATCTTAAGTGAATCATGTATGTATGTATTTGTCCTTTGCCCCATATCTACGATATATAACTTTATATAAATTTTTTATATTTTTATTAAAACTTATTGACAAATAATAAAGGATATAAATTTTATTTGTATTACATTGTATGGTTTATAAAATTAGATATACAATTAAATTTCTAAAAAATTGCAATTTGAGCACGTGTAATACGTGTTAGAGTATATAACATATCTTGGGGTCTCAACTATAAGCTTAAGCTTTTGGTTGAGTTGGTTCCTTGACATGGTATCAGAGCCGAAGGTGGTTCCTGGTATGATATGGCTCACATGTGAGGGGGAGTGTTGGAAATACTTCACATGTGAAACAAGATCCCACATCGACAAAATAGTGGGTTGTTGACTTGCATATATAATTGATGAGATACTCTTCCTACTACCATATGATTTTGGGAAGCAATGAACCTCACCAAGTGTATGTGCAAGTCAACAACTCACTATTTTGTCGATGTGGGATCTTGTCTCACATATGAAGTATTTCCAACAATACAGACATAAAATTAATGTGAGACGAATATAAAATATGAATATACCCAACAATTAACCATAGTAGATAAAAGTTAATTTGTTTCAAATGAATATAAATATAAATATAATTAAAAAAATGACTTTTAATTATATTTTGAGTTAGATATTCATATTTGCATTTCATAGGAATGACATTTCAAATGGATATTAACTGCTCACATTCATAGGTGGCAAAAAAAATTATAAACTTCAACTCAATTTGCCACCTATGAATGTGAGCAGTTAATAAAAAAATGAGTATTGAACTTTGAAATGCAAATATCTTTAAAAAAAAACAAAAAAAAATAATAAAAACTTTTACTCAAAAAAAAAAAAAAGAAAATTGAAATGCAAATTGGAAAGCACAACATTAAAGTGAAAAGAGTATCTGTGTTCATTATTTCTATGGTCCTATCTAGAGCTGTCTCTATAATATCCCAATCCCAATTAGATATGTTAATTCGATTTTGAGTTAGATATTTGGATCGAATTAAAATCTAATTTTGTATTCATATTGATTTTTATATAATAATAAATTTATTTTAAAATCGAGTTAAAGTTAAGTTTAATTATAAGGCAAGATAAATATCGAATTATCGGATTTGTTTTTTAAAATTACTCTAATCTCAAGTCAAGTTAACATCAGCTCGACTATATATAAATTTTTCAGCTTATTTTGTAGGAAACTATTTTAGAAAATTTGAAATGAATGAGATTATTTATAAAAAAAATTGAATAAGATCATTTTCAACATATTTTCAAATATAAGCGCCTAATACCCCCAAAGCACAGATTCGGGTCTGCTCGCACTTAGTGCGAACAGAAATAAACTGATAAAAAAATTCAAGTGGCTATAGTATTCGCACTTAGTAACTGCGAACGAGTCAAATAGGGTGAAAAAGTGAAACAAATTGTTTGCAGTTACCAAGTGCGAACATGTCAAAGTTGTCAACATGCCTGTTCGCACTTAGTAACCCTGTTTCACTTTTTCACCCTGTTCACACTTTGTAACTGCGAACAACCCAAACTTCAGATTTGGTAATTACACACTTATATTTGAAAATAAGTTGAAAATGTTATTGTTTAATGTTTTTTTTTATATAAATACTCTTACTTAGTTCAAATTTTCACTATTTTACTAGTGAGACCATTTATATTGGGTTGACCCAATATATATTTTTTGTCTTAAAACAAATCACTTATAATGTTAAAGTGACCAGTTATAGTTTTAATATAACTATTTTCTATAGTTTTCAAATGATTACTTATAAGCTGAAACGATTACTTATGATCTTAAAGTAATCAATTAAAAAAATGGGCTATTATATAAACTCATCTCATAGTGAGACAGTCTCATACAAGACGAGGTGAACAATTTTTTTTGCCATAGGACTATATATATATATATATCATTTTCCTTCATTTCTGTAAGATTTTTATTTCCGATCAAAAATCAAAGATAATCTCTCAAAGAGACGGTCTGAATACTTGATTTCGAAGGTTTAAGTATGAACAGTGTCACACACCTTTCTGGTTTGCTTTTACAATCAATGCACCATCTTTCAACTTAGAACAACTCCTTTCTTCCTCCTCTTCTCCTTCCCCATTCCTGAATCCTGATCTCAACAACTTATTCATGCGCAAACCTACTTTTCCTTTCTCCTAATCCATTGCAAATTTACGCTTTTCTGGTGATTACATTTCTCCTCTATATTCGTTCAATTTATTGAATTGCTAAGCTTTTGTCTTTTCAATTTTTGTTAAAAATGGTGGATCTCACCTTATGGGTGTTTTTATAACATAGTGCTCTGAAAATTTACTGCCTTTATTCTTCTTTTTATTTCTTTAACTTTTGACATTTTTCTTATCTCCAGTTCAATTTTGAATCTACTTCTGGGTTTTCAGTATCTTGCAGCAAAGGTAAGATTTCTGATCAATCTCGTTTTTTTGTATTAAAGTATTGCTTGCCAATTGTTAAATGATTTTAGGATAGGGGTTGAAGAACATTAGGAGATTTGAGCTATTTATTTTCTCCAACTCTAATTATTTACCTAGATTTTGTTGGTATTGGGACTAATTATAATTTGTTGAATTTAATATTATAATTTTACTGCTATTTATCCATATTTAGGGTTTGAGTCTGCTTCGTTTAGGAAGAATAATCATATTTTGTATGAAATTAGCTACTTCCATGAAGAACAAGAGAATGAGGACACTCTTTTGTTTATTCTAAGGGGTTGTTTTGTTTTGTATGACAAATGAAAATGTAATGGAGGAGGAATGCATAAAAAGAGATAAGAGTAATTTTAAGTGTTAAGATTTAGATTGTTGGAGTATTCAACAAAAAATAAATGGAGTTAAAATGGAGGGAGGGTTTAAGTTTGTGGATGAGATTAATAGTAGAAAAGTGAAACCATTGCTAAGAAAAGAATAGGGTGCAAAATTAGTGAGACAAATTAAATGGAGAGTGGTGCAAAATGAAAAGGATATAGGGTGTATTATCATTAGTTGTTTGGTATAAGAGATGTAAGCGAATGAGAAGAAAGAGAGAGAATCAAAGAAAGAGAATTGGTTTCTATTGGGACCTTGTCGTATGCTTTTTCCAAGTCAATAATGATCATGTGCAAATATCTTTTTCTAGCCCTATAGGTTTCCATTATATTTCCCATACGATGAATTTCTTCCATTGTAGATCTTTTTGGCATTATTCCAAATTGGCTCTCTGATAAGGAGGTACATCTCCTCATGCGTATCCCTGTCACTATTTTCCATAACTTCATAGTATAGCTTATGAGTTTTATTCCTCGATAGTTGAAGTACTCTTGGAAATCTCATTTGTTCTTGTAAATAGGTACTAGAGTTCTTATTCTACGGCCATTGGACATCTTATTGTCCTCCAAATCTTATTCAATGTTTCAGTTAGCCAAGTAACCCTATAGTCCCTAGGTTTGTTACCTCAATAGGTATACCATTTGATTCACTGGCTTTCTTTAACTTCGTTTTCTTGAAAGCCCCTCCTCCTTTAATTTTTGTATTATTCGTGTAAATTCTCTAATTTCATTAAAGAGAGTGATTGTTGTGTCCCTACAAGTACAACATTTCCCTATTCTCCATTAGATAAGTCATCAATATATTCCCTCTATCATTCTTTGACGTTCTTGTCCTGAAATAGAATAAATTTTTTGGGTTTTGTATGTTTTGATTCTCCATTAATATTACCTAGTTTGACACATGGCATGTTGTTTCCGTGCTTAACAGTTTGGCTGATTGTGGACTCTCATCTGTTGGATTATGTGTGAAGCTGAAGTTTAAAATTAATTTAATCTACATTCTATTTAGGAGATAAGAGAAGGAATATCCTACGCTTGAAACTAATTCAAATGTGTTGATTTTCTTGAGTTTGAGAAAATGGGTGGTTGCAATTCAACGAGTAGTCAAAGCGCTTGCAGTAGTGGGAGCAATGGAGAAACAATGCAATCTTCGTGTTGTTTAGGGATGCAATTGTGTCGCCAGAAGAGGAGTAAAAGAACCTTTTCCGACCCTATTGCAACATTGCAACATCTTTCATCAATACCTAATCGAATAGTTATAAATGGGAAGAGTCGTAGTTCGTGTATATTCACTCAGCAAGGTCGTAAGGGGATAAATCAAGATTCCATGATAGTTTGGGAAGTGAGTGTCCCTCTTACCTAAATTTTGTTCTTGATCTATTCTTGCTAGTTGCTACTTGGTTCTTCACGAAATAGCTAACTTCTGAAACATTTGCATTGCAGGATTTTATGGCAGATGATGTGACATTTTGTGGTGTATTCGATGGTCATGGGCCTCACGGACATTTGGTTTCTCGCAGAGTGAGAGATACTTTACCAATGAAAATATTTTCATCACTGAATTCTAGCAAGATAAAGGAAGTTGTTTTAAGTGATTCTTGCTGTAATGGAGATCTTCAATCTGATGTTGCAAAAGCCGAGAAAAGTGATTTAAGTGAAGATAATATCAGCTCACTATGGAGGGATATTTTTCTTAAATCCTACAAGGCCACGGATAAAGAGTTGAGATCACGTCCTAATTTGGATTGCTTTTGTAGTGGGAGCACGGCGGTTTCTATCGTGAAACAAGTACGTCATGTCTATAATCTTTATGTCATTCATACTCTGGCGTTTTCCCCCCTAAATATTTTATACTGCGGCTGCAGGGTTCAAATCTGTTCATGGGAAGCATTGGGGATTCTCGGGCAATCATGGGGTCTATGGATAGCAATGACAATTTGATAGCAACCCAGTTGACTGTTGATCTGAAACCAGATTTACCGAGTATGTTTATGTAAACTTATGTAGAGCTTGTAGAGTTTAGTGCTCATTACCAAATTTAATTACTTTTCAAAGCTTCATTTTAGGGGAAGCTGAAAGGATTAAACGATGTAAAGGTCGGGTTTTTGCATTGCAAGATGAGCCTGAAGTTTCTAGAGTTTGGCTGCCATTTGATGATGCCCCAGGGTTAGCAATGGCTCGAGCATTTGGTGATTTTTGTCTAAAAGAATACGGGGTTATCTCTGTACCGGAGTTTTCGCATAGGACTCTGACGAATAAAGATTTGTTCATTGTATTGGCTTCTGATGGGGTAAGCATGGTTTCTCTTTTTATTTGTTGTTTTTTATTTTTATTTTTTGTTTTGCTGCTTTTTCAATCATGAAATATCACCATATTAATTTTGATGCTAACTTTATTCTTATTTTACTGAGCTATAGTTGTTAGTAGTTCTTGAAGTTGGTATCTGATCTATGAAACTGTAAATTGGTTCCAAGGTACTGCGGTACCGCAAAACGCTTAAGAGTAAATGCAGTCCGGACTTGTCCGACAATTACCGTTAAAAGTCTAAAGCACTATTGTGGAGTCTTTCACTATAAAATATGGATTTTCCATGCGTTTGACAGAACTGCTTTTAGTTTATGATGTGAATTCTAGTTTTTCTTAAATATTTAATACTTGGCTATGATTCTATGTTTTTTGTTGGAAGCCATTAAGAGTGTTTGGATGGAAGTAAATAAAGGGAAAGAAAGGGAAGAGATTTGGAGGGATGAGGGGTTCCTTGTTAGGTTAATAAAATGGGAGGGAATGGATTTGGAGGGAAGAGAATTTGAGGGATTAGATGGTTGGTTTTTGTTAAGGTGTCAATCTTTCCAAAGTTGGAGAGATTTGAAGGAAAACTCGTCTCCTTTCCTTTCCCTTCGTTTCTCTTCTAAACAAACATGAGTTTTCTCCCTTCCATTGCTCTTTCCTTCCTTTACCTTCCCTCCCTTCCCCTTCCATTCCCTTTTCTTTCCAAAATTGCTATCCAAACATAGCTTAAGGGACAATGAGTGTAGTAAATTTAGATCAACCAATGATCTAATGCCTTTGAAGAGTGGGTTCCTTAAAGTTTGGACACTGAGTAGTTCCTTAAAAGCCATGAATGTATCTTAACATTAAAAGTCAACTAAATTGGACAGAGAGTAGTTGAAAATCTTAAAACTTTTTGGAAAAATGAAAGGAGTAATCCTAATTATGATCGTTTTGCTCAAAATAATCTCAACTAGAGGTTTCCCGATTGATTCCAATTCTAAACTACGCTTGGTTCTTTTGAAAATGATAGAGCTTTGAGCTCATCTTAGTTACTCTGTTTATGATTTTCTTTATCCTTTTCTTTTCTAATCCCTTCATTTTGCCTCCTGTTAGCCTCCATTCCAGAGTTGACAACCCCACCTGTCCAACCATCTGCTGCCTGCCGCTATTACTACTTCCGACACCTTTCTTCACTTTTAAACTGCCATATCTCCATTTTCTTTCATACTCTACCCACTTCAGTTACACATTTTCTACTCTTTATTATTACTCTTTTTCTGTTTGTTTGTGCAAAAGCATCAAATTTACACTACTTGCTCATACTTATGTTTTTTCTATCTCTTACACTATCCTATAGTTGGAATTCTATGCATTTTTAAGGCGTTGTTAATTTGATATAATCATTTCTTTGGGTTAAGATTATAAAACCACTTATACACATTACTCTTAACCAAGATGATTTATCTTAAGCTTTTAGCAAAGGGGATGAAGTCTGAATCCCTCTACATTTCTGGCATAAGCCCATGATTCTGTGATAAATCCATATATACAATACGAGGGGTAGAATAGTCTTTTAGTGAAGGTTCTAGAAAAGAAATATTATGTAACCAATCTAGCAAATGACAACAAGTTTGTTAGACTTGTTAGCTATAAATAGTATGATGTAATAATGTGATTGGCAGGATTTGGAATATACTAATACATGCTCCTCTCTAATTCTATCTTCCCTCTATTCTATTCTCTGTTTTCTTCTCCTTCCCCATCTAACCCCCTTCTATTCTTATTCTTCTTGCTTCTCTCTACCTTTCTTACTCATTGTAGCTACTGGGTTCATCACAGATTCTTACAAAACACTCCATGTTGATGACAAGTAAAAGGCGGGGATAAGGGATTTCCTTGTCTCAGCCTTGCTGAAGAATTCATGAGCAGCTTGCCATACATCATTACCTACAGTGCTCCAAGTGGCTCTATATACTAGAGAAGCCATCAAGTCCAGGGGATTTGTCATCAGGAATGGACCACAAAACATCTTTAAAATCATCATTAGAGAACTATAGATTTAGGAGATCATGTTGTTCTTAGGTCAGGACATGGACTTGGCTGATAATGGTTTTCAACATGGGTAGAAGTTTGTCAAGAGGTGAACAAAGAAGGTTTTGAAAGAAGTTTAGGAATTTTTTTGATCAAGAATTGAACAAAAATGCATAATAGCACGAGTATGATCAAATAAAGCCACATTAGGAAAATTGTTCAGCCATGCATGATTACCAAGAACCCTATCAATTTTGGACATAACACATTTACTCCCTTGTTTGTTAGACCAAGTGAAGTGTCTATGTGATGAACCCAGCTAAGACAGTGAGTAAGAAAAGTAGAGAAAATCAAGAAGAATAAGAATAGAAGGGATGAGATAGGGAAGGGGAAGAAATACGGAGAAAAGAATAGAAGGAGAATAAAATTTAGAGAGGAGAATGTATTGTATATTCAAAATCATGCCCATTACATTATTACATTATACTATTTATAGCTAACAAGTCTAACAAACTTGATGCCTTTTGCTAGATTAGTTATAATATTCTTATTCTAGAGGCTTCTATAAAAGACTATTCTACCCCTCGTATTGTAAATATGCATTTATCACACATTTATCACATTACCGGCCGCCTGGAGTTCCACCTTGCCCTCAAGGTGGATAAAAATTAGCTTGGCCTTCCACCGTCAACAAGGAAAATGAGGATAAACGGTTGAGAAAGAATTTCCCACAAGTAGCTGAATTGGGTATGTTAAAGGAAAATTCAGTCGGACAACGGGTCACAAAAATAGGTGTATGAACTTGAAAAATAAATGGGTCAAAGTTTAAAATTGGTGTGAACAGGATTTGAAGTGGGCTGAAAATCCTCAAATTTGCACAAGGAAGTGGGCTTAAATTGGTTTGGGCTACTCTTAAAATGAAGCCAACAAGTGCATCATGTCCCCACAAATTCATGCTAGGTCTGCTGGTTTCATAGGTGCTGGTGTCATCGATGACATCATCAAAATTAAACAATAAAACTCCTCTTTCAATTAGTGCCTGCACTCTCTTCCTAAAACCAAGATTTGAGCTCGGATTCCCGCAGCCATACCCAAACATCATTGACTGCCCCTCCTCGCCGCCGGTAGTGCTCCAGAATTTTCCGGCGGTTTCTTCCTCCGACCAGCCGCAGCTGCCACCCTCATTCTTCCCTTTTCTCCTCTTTTTTTCTTCTCTCACCAACCCCAAAAACCCTAACAATTTCAAATCCATCACTGTCTTCAATCTTATGTCGCCACCACCACCGATCAACACCCCCTTGCTCTGGCCACAGAAACTTTTGGCCCTCCTTTTTCCGTCGACTATGTAGCCTCCAAACCTTCCGGAAACCGCCACCCTAGCCGCCGCCAACCGGGTAAGTCTCCTTTCTTTCTTTCTGATTTTTTTCCTTATTTTCCATCTCCTCCTTTTCCTCCTCCATTTTCTTTGAGTGATAGAAATATGGTTTAGTGGGGTTAAAAAGATATGGTTCTGATTTTTTGGGTCTTTTTGGTTTAAGTTAGGAATTGGAGTGGAAGGGTGGTTGGTAAATGGGGTTACTGTTTTTTTGGGTGATGGACTACTTGATTTTTGAGGATAATGGATTTGGAGTTGTTGATTGTTGTTTCCAGTAGTAGGAATGAGGGGTGGGTTAAGGTAAGGGGTAGGTATTGGAGATGAATGTTGGTGTTGTACTATTACTGGTGATGGTATTGGCAATGGGTTAATGGTGAGGCTTGTTGAACGGGGAGAATTTCTGGTCATATTTTGTGAGGCATTGGGGTAGTGCGAGTTTTGTGGAGTAGCATTTCTCATTAGCAACTGGTTCAGCCCCTCTTGTATTTTCGCTTGCGACTCCAACATTAAGGCCATAGATTTCTCCAATTTACCGTATTTGGTTTCGAGCACCGCCTGATTTAGTGTTATTTTATCCTCCAACCAGGCTATTTCTGTTCGTGCGTTAAAAAGTTGAGCCACCTTACCCATTTTTCGCTCAAGATGTTCTATGTGTTGCTGGTTTGACAGATTGCCCATTTTGAGGAGTGTTTGTAACCGCTCTGATACCAATTGTGATGAACCCAACTAAGACAGTGAGTAAGAAAAGTAGAGAAAATCAAGAAGAATAAGAATAGAAGGGATGAGATAGGGAAGGGGAAGAAATACAGAGAAAAGAATAGAAGGAGAATAAAATTTAGAGAGGAGAATGTATTGTATATTCAAAATCATGCCCATTACATTATTACATTATACTATTTATAGCTAACAAGTCTAACAAACTTGATGCCTTTTGCTAGATTAATTATAATATTCTTATTCTAGAGGCTTCCATAAAAGACTATTCTACCCCTCGTATTGTAAATATGCATTTATCACACATTTATCACAGTCTACCAACCAAAGAAAAAGAGTTCACACAGTTCCGCAGAAGGACAATTTCTTGGTCACTAACATGGGTCTTTCATCCACATTAGCAATACAGTTATAATTTCCCATGACAATCCAAGCATCCTTACATGAACTAGTAATGGAAGAAAGGTCTTTCATAGATGGTCTATCATTAAGGGTGTGTTAAGATGGAAGGAAATGGAGGGAAAGGAAGGGGAGAGATTTGAAGGGATAGAGGATCCCTTGTTTAGATAACAATATGGGAGGGAAGAGATTCGAATGGATTAGATGAATAATTATTGTTAAGGTCTCAATCCCTCCAAAGTTGGAAAATTTTGGAGGAAAACTCTCATCTTTCTTCCTTTTCCTTCCCTTTCCTCCAAAACTAACAAGAGTTTCTTTCCTTCCATTTCTCTTCCCTACCTATTGCTTCCCCTCCTTCTCCTTCCCTTCCTTTCTTCTCTCCAAAATTGTTGTCCAAACGTAGTGTAAAGGCATAAATGAAAGTACAATAGAGATTAATGTCATAGGATAGGAGTGAAAAATCTTTGTATGAACGAGTTGGCTACTGCATTGTCTGATATTCAGATGTAATCCATCCGCCTTCTAGCGTACAATCCTTCCTCCTTCATGACAAGCAATATTGGAAGTGAAACACCAACACTATAGACATTAGAGTAAAGCTTCCCAAGGTTGTTCTTCTTTACTCTAGTTTTGAGGAGGCCAAAAAAGACCAACATTGTGAGTATTCAAGAATTTCTTGATTTCAAGTTGTTTTGTTAGACTATTCACATCCCCTTACATTCCATGCCAATTTGTTGTTCATTGACATATCGAAACCTCATTATTTACATTAGGACAATTATGTCCATTACCGTTATCTGCATTCAGGCATAGAAGTAGTCAAGTAGGATTGTCCTTAATGTCTTCCGCAAGATCATAGCTCATACCCTTCAAATATTCTTCTACTGTGCTACATGTTCCTCATCAGTATCACTAACAACCTCAGATCTGTTCTTTGTCTTGATAGGGCTAGAGGTTTTGAGAGCCACAACTTCAGCATAGGTTTCTTTCCTTCCAACCTTCTGAAATCCCTCCTTATCAATGTTAACAGGTTTCTTGTTTGTTATTTTGTTTCTTGTTAACTGGCCTGGGATCCATGGCAATTTTCTGTAGAATGATCAAAAAACTTGCATACATCACAAAATATTGGTTTCCAATCATAGGTTACCTCTTGGTACACTTCAATCTCGCGTTCATTTTTGAAGACAACATGATACTTTCCTTCTTAACGTCCAATTCAGCGCTCCATTGTTTCACTATAAATGGTTTCTTGTGAAAGTAAAGCCCCTCCATGTCCATGTCTTCCTTGCGGAAATTCTCGATAGAAACCTCACAGTGTAAATGCCTTTGCCAATCAATCCTACTTTGTCAATTGATAGATCCTTCCATATCCTTTGAACAAACCCATCCACAATAGAGACCAAAGGATTTGCTCCAAGAATGTAACAAACAGAATTCTTCCAGTTTTCGATCTCTTTTTTAACATCCTCGAGTTCAATCTGTAGCATCCAATGGATTTCGTTTGGTTTTCCTCCTTTTCTCCATTAGTAATTGGAATCCATTTAGAAAATTGAGTATTTGGGGATGAAAATTTGTGGGTTTCAGACAAAATCTCCACGGTAAAAGTTTCCTCTTCCTGGGTATTGCTACGATTGAGATTTTCCTTGTATTGTGATCTAGTGCATATGGAACCATTAGGGTTGGATGATTCTCCAGATTCTCAGAATTAGCATTATACTTCCTCTTCCTTGCCATGGCAGAACAGAAGAGTTCCGGTTAGAGAGAGAAAGATATAATTCGTTGATTCACAATTTCTGCTGCTTATCAATCATCAAATCTGGTGTAAAGCATGCTAAATCAATATATTTACCATATAATATGAGACATATCAAGAAAAGTTTATCAATCCAGTTCATGAACTTAGCTAGGCATGCTCAGTTTGGTATTCAGACCCCAAACTCAAATGGAGCTCAAAGTCAAGTTGAACCTGAACTCAAGTCGAACCCATTTGAGCTTGGGTTTGGCTCGGCATTGCCTAAACTTTGACAGATATGAGCTCAAGTTGTGAGCCACCCTTATTATTAACACCCCGTTAATCCTCTTGAACATGTTGAATGAAGGTGCATGATATGATATTCTAACACTCTCGAATTGAGAGAGATATTTCCGGAAGAAACACTCATTCACAAAATAGTCATTTTGAATCAATTAGGAGTATTATTTTATTTTGCAATTCATTAGATTTGAATTTTTGGAAATGCACCGGTAAATGGTAATGGACAGAAAATCACTCTTAACTGTTGGCAGAACAATATAACGAATTCCGCTGTGAACAAATTCATGATAGTATGAAAACTAATCTCAAAGTTCCCTCAAAAAACTGATCTGGTTTGATTTGATGCATTGGCGTCTTGCTCAACACCTATACTCGATGTTACTAGCTCGTCATGCTATTCTTGTTTCTTAGCTAAGCTAACAAAGCCCATGACACAGAATTCACAGAACTACATCTACCAACAAACTAGCATTGACCTAAATTGTCATTTATTGGCTTAAATGCAATAATTAAATTACCTATGATGCAAAATCACTTGATTACTTTATGCTAAATTGCTAAACATGATTATTCGGTGTGAATCACAGTGCAAAAATATTGTAACGGTCACGATCACGATAAGACACGACGATGCGGTAACTGAGAGTAATGCGTTTATCATAATGCCAATTTCGGTCGAAAGCATGAGATAGCCCAAAACTCAGTTTTTTTCAACTTTTACAACACAATATATTTTTTCGGTTTTTCAGAATATCTTTATAATGTTGTTAATGAGATATGATGCGGCCTTATGTTGCACTATCCAAAAGTGGTTCCAAATTTTCTATGCTTAAACAATGTATGCACATTTTCCTTAATTTCCCATGGCTATTGTGTGGTTGTGCCCACTTCCTATGTTGCAAGTGAAACCCGGGGGAAGTATTTTTCGAAACTTAGGCCGTGTTTCGATGGAGCAAAGATTGTTTTAATGAATTAATTTTGTTTAATTTAAGCATTGGTTTGTTTTGTAGTACCTATCTTAGTGAGTTAGAGATAAGTCTACTTAGATATGTGCTGATATTCTAATGTTGCACTGCAGAATAGAAATCTTGTCTATCACGGGATTAATTCAAGTATGTGGTATTCCTGCACTTAAGCATTTTGAATGAACACATCGGTGCTATACATGTTATAAACATAACATTACATTACCCTAATGCCGCTAAACTGGGTTCCGCTTAGGCGGGGTATGTGGGGTCGGATTAAAGGTGTTCAAAATAGACCAGATGACGAATTTACCCGACCTTGTTACCGAATCTGATTTGACCCAACTCAAAAGTGTTTAACAAATTATGTAAAAGCAATATGAACATAAAACCCGATTTCAAACCGACCCGAAACACCTAACTCGAGATAACCTGATGACCCGAATGAGATCTCTAGGTCGAATGTATGAAACCTTACGTTTGTATGAACACAGGCCTTGAAATGTTTAGATTTGCTTTTGCTTATCTTATTAATATTTGTGAGTAAAAAAGGTGTATCTAATATTCCTTTCCTCTTCTTAAAGGTTTGGGATGTTTTGAGTAACGAGGAAGTGGTAGAGATAATATTCAATGCTCCATCCCGAGCATCAGCTGCACGGATATTGGTCGAATCAGCAGCCCGTGAATGGAAGCTCAAATACCCGACCTCAAAGATGGACGACTGTGCGGTTGTTTGTTTATTCTTGGATGGGAAAATGGATTCAGAATCAGATTACGACGAACAATGCTTCTCGTCTGTCACAATCCAAAGCAACCATTCTGGTGGGCCAATGGAATCCGAGGATGGTCAGCATTCGGAGCCATTGTTCCAGAGAAACATCACTGTTAGAGCAACAGAAGAAAATGACTCATTCCGAAGATTGCCAGTAGAAGTCATAACTGTAGGATCTGTACTGGCTGAAGACGAGAACTGGTCGGGTTTAGAAGGAGTTACCCGCGTTAATTCACTTGTTCAGCTGCCTAGGTTCTCGGATGAAAGGCAAAATTCTGGATCCGTTTCTTAACGATTTGAATTATTGGATCGAGCTTGGCCTCCCATTATTTCAAGCTCAAAAGATCGTAGAAACTGCAGGAGTACTTTCCTTGATAAAAATGTTTGTTAGGTTTTTGTCGGTTTACGTTATTGTGAAATGTAAAGGATAAAATAGACATAAATGACATCGTTGTTATTTTCTACCTCCTCCGATCAGTAAAAACCGAGTCAAATTTGATCGGTAAAAATTGGATAAAATGAAGAAATGTCGTCGTTATACTCTCCTATGATCAGTAAATTAAATTGGGTTAAATTTGATCAAAATTTTAGATGTCAAAAGAAAATATTACTTAGTTCAATTAGGGTTGAAAGGGGGGGTTTCAATTGAAACATTGGTGGTGGTTTTGCAAGTCCTCTAATTGTATGTATGAAACTTTCACAAAAATCGTGTAGCTTTTACTGGAAAATTCATTTAGTTTAGGGGTTGTTTGATAAATAATTACTGATCGTTAGATATTGAATATTGATTGTTTATCAGAAGAAAAGTGAATCAACAAGCTTTACAAAAAGCTAACAAAGCTAATCGTTTTGTTTTGGCTTTTAAACCAGTTGAAAAATTGATTTAAAAGTCATTTACTAGACACTTTTTTACGTTTGACCAATAAATAAGTCAAAAGTCTAAGACGAACCCAAAAATTATTTACCAAACACCCACCTATCTAGTATAATCCAACTAGCTAGACTAAAAAATTGGACAATTGAGAATATTTCTAAAAATATAAATTAATTAATACTTCCTCCGTTTCGAAATACTTGCTACATTTTGTTTTGAGGCACTATTAATCGTTTAAACTTATTTTATATATTGCGGCTAATATGTAAGTAATAATATACTCAAGTGGGATCTTGTTTGAATCGTCTAATCGCATACTTTCATAATATAAACTTTTTATAATTTTTAAATGTGTATAATTTGACATATAAATGAATAAAATAGTACATTAGATTACGTAAAAAAGTTAAATATAGCAAGTAAGATTCAACATAGGAATTACGAATAGATTAGTGGCATTAGATGCCAAATAAAGCTTCCACGACCACTAAAGTACCCATAGAATATGTGCATTGATACCAAAACGTGTATAATTAATACTTTTATACTAGTAATTAATTAATTTAATATACTATGGCAAATATTCCATTTACTAGCACTTTTCCTTTAGAATATATTCTAGATAGTGTTAAAATTTGACAATTTTATATAAACTAAGATTATATTTTATAATCATTTTTAATAAATAAAATTGAAAAGAAATAATAAATAATTGAAAAAAAATAAAATATATGGTTTTCTAATACATTAAATAATATAGTATATATAACCTAAAAAGTAAAAAATCAATCAATATGGATAATATTATAATCGTAATTACAAATTAAAATCAATTGTAAGGATTTGAAATGTTAATTTTAAGCGTTAAAAGACCAATTTGACAGTTTTAAGCGTTAAAAGACAAATTTAAAGACTTAAAAAATCAATTGTAAGGATTTGAAATTGACATTTTAAGTCATGGAATTTGACAGTTTTAAGAATCAAAAGGTCAATTTTAATACTTAAAAAACCAATTTTAAGAATTTAAAGACCAATTACAGAACATTAAATTCTCATTTTAACTTTAAAATAGGATTTCTGAAACATAAAAGTTGATATTAAAAACTATGAAATTAACCTTTTAAGTCTTAAAATTGGATTTTTAAGTCTTGAAATTGTCTTTTTAAGTCTTAAAATTAGTATGTCATAATATTTTTTTAAAATTATTGTGCCTGAGCCAGTTGCACGGCTAAGACGATCTCACAGGAGAGTAACTTTTTGTATAATCATTAGTTAATCTGTCAAATAACCACTATAAACAAAACTTGATTTTGTTCTGATCAAACACTCTTCTGATCAATTAATATTATTTATAGTTATCAACTTATAGATATTTTCCTAGAATAATATAAACTTTTGTTTGGGTGAGACCGCCTCATTTGTGAGACATATCTTATTGGACCCGCCCAATTGTACTTTTTTTTGACTAATTTTATAAATTAAAAAGTCAATTTTAAGCGTGAAAAGACTAATTTAAAGACATAAAAAATCAATTTTAAGGATTTGAAGTTGACATTTTAAGTCACGGAATTTGACAGTTTTAAGAATTAAAAGATCAATTTAATACTTAAAAAACCAATTTTAAGAATTAAAGACCAACTACAGGACATTAAATTCTCATTTTAACTTTAAAAATTGGATTTTTCAAACATAAACTTTGATATTAAAAACTTTGAAATTAACCTTTTAAGTCTTAAAATTGGATTTTTAAGTCTTAAAATTAATATGTCAGAATATTTTTTAAAAATTATTTGGCCTGAGTTAGTTGCACGGCTAAGACGATCTCACAGGAGAGTAACTGTTTGTATAATCATTAGTTAATCTGTCAAATAACCACTATAAACAAAACTTGATTTTGTTCTGATCAAACACTCTTCTGATCAATTGGTATTATTTATAGTTTTATTATTATTATTATATTATTATTATAAAAGTTGAGCATAAATTAGGAATAGGTAGAATGTAGTTCTATAAATAGCCATGCAAGTAGGTTGGTGCTACTCATCAGTACTCACCAACACATTTTCTTGCGTTATAATATATCGATCAAATTAAGGTTTGTAGATAATATCCATCTTTGTCTTTCTTTTCTCATCCCTCCTTTGTTTTGATTAGAAAATAGACCAATTAATTATGCCTATACATCCTTATTTATGTTTTTTTATTATTTATTGAATTAATTTCTTGGTCGATTTGGAAACAACCTCATCTTTGTTATCCTTAACATGGATAAGGTTGATAAAATTTTGATAATATGAAAGTTATACCTTCATGTACTCACTTCAGAGATGTTCGGAGGCCAGGATTATCTGTTTAACTGTTTTTATTATCATTCTCATTTTTTATTAGGTTTTCTAAAGTCCTAGTCTAATTAGGATTTCTAGAGGACCTATATATAAACCTAGCTAATTAATTAACGTGTTGATTATATTTTGGGTATTTGCGTAATTGGTTGTTGATTGTTTGTTTTCTTAGTTGGACTAGCTGAAAATGCTTGTTATTTTTGTTGGCTTTAAGCTAGGTGAAAAAGTCAGTTGTTTATGAAGATATTTGGTAAATTTAAGTAATAATTAATGGTTGTTTATTAGAGAAAAAGTTGTCAAACAAGCCAAAACCAACAGAAAGCTAACTAGAGTAGTTATTTTATTTTGACTTAAAAGTCAGCTTTTCAGCTGACTTTAAACCAATTTACCGAACACTCTTTTGGATGTATAACAAACCAGCAAGCAAAAAGCCAATCAAAAAACCAATGTAAAATTCAAGTACCAAACACCCCTTTGTATTCGATTCTCTTCACATATATATATTAATAATAAAATATATTCTATGTTCTCGTGAACGTAGCTAACACAAGCATTGTTAGTGAATCACATTAAATAATTTCGTGTGTGACACTTATTAATAATATGTTTATCTTTTTTGCGTTTGTGATAACAGAAATGGCTTCGGTACAAGATCACGTGGAGGTACAAGGTAGCATTAAGAATGAGACATTTGCAAAGTTAGAGCTAATGAGCATGGAAATCTATTCAGGACATTATGAAGATGGAGGTCCAAATGCAGTAGTTGAACAAGGTGATACCACTACTTTTAAGCATATTGGTGAGCCTTCTCCTAAAGGCTCTAAGGTTGGGGTGTCCTACCGTGGCCCTAACGATGATCAATGGGTTTTTGCTTGGCATGTGCCTGGACCTTACCCCCTTGAACTTCCTTCCATTGAACTTAAGAAGAAGGTACTTTTTTAATTTAGGGAAAATTACTTTAAAAACTTCTAACTATTCGCGGTTTAAATATAAAACTCTCAACTATGAATTATTATTCAAAACTCTCAACTATAGGCCCATCTTAAATATAAAGCACCAATACATTTTATAACATGTTTTACCTTTTGCTGAAATGGGAGGGTACGTGAAGGGTCGTGTAAGGCAAAGGAAGTGAGGTGATTAATAAATACGATGGGTCTCACTACTTCTTAATTAAAACCAATTTATCCGGTAATAAGTCATATTGGACTTTAAATATAAAATGGGCCTAAAGTTGGGAGTTTTAAATAATAATCAATTGTTGGAAGTTTTATATTTAAATCGCGAATCGTTAGGAGTTCTTAATTTATTATATACTTTAACATGTTATTCATTGAGTGTTCTTTGGGCTAGAAGTCTGAATGCAACACTTTACATAATCAATTGATAATAAAATTGTTTTTTTCGTTTGCTATTAAGTCAATTGTTTAAACCAATCGTCTATGTCAATTGTTATATCAAAATATGTCTGTAAATCTGTAATAGATAAAATACTATAGTTACATTATTGATTGTTTATTTTAGAAAAAAATGTCATAAAGTTAATACTAATGAAAAAGCTAATCATAAAACATTTTAATTTTGACTTATAATCATTTACCGAATAATTTTTTTCTATTTTACTAATAATAAAATGAGAGGAAACAAAAAAACTATTGCCAAAAACCCCAAATTGTTTTTGTGCTACTAACATACTTAATATAATTTGTATTCCAAGTATTATTGTATTATGTTTTTTTTAGCTACGATTTTGTAAGAGACTGATCGATATTCTGATTTTCTTTTCAATTTATTTCAATTAGACTATTTAAATTAATTCATATAGAGTGTGTCAAATGGTGTGACCATCTCACACAACAGTTTGTGTTTATTTTTCAGTACTTTACTCACCAATTTAAATATGTATTACTTGTAGGTGTTTGGAAAGCATTTGAGGGCCGGAGAAAGTGTTGATTGGAAGAAGATTGAAAAGGAGTTGGATGAAAGCACAAGTAGTGAGATCAACACTCCTTACTTCAAGGGTGCAATCACCCCCGCAGGAACCAATGCTAGGCTTGACGTGGTGTTCCTCAACCTTCCTAGGAACTAATATTGTCACTCCGTTTTAAAATACTTATAATTGATTGTGACTTGTTGTGAACTAATCAGTTGCAAGAATAATAAAACGAAAAGAGTACTTATCTTATAATTAATAATAAGTCAACATCATGACAATGCAAGCATTTATGTTATGAACTAGTGTATGTAATATGATGGAGTTCCATCTATCCATAATGTTCTTCTTCATGTGGAACAAGGGAATAAATTATAATTAAATTTAATTCTCTTTTTTTTTTATTTTTTGTTTTTTTGTTAAGCAACCATCTCAACCAAAAGCTTAAGCTAATGGTTGAGGCCCCAGGATATATTATATACTCTAACACGCCCCCTCACACGAGAGCCCTTTGGGCTAGAAGTGTGGATGCAACACAGACCCTCCTCATACTTGGTGCTAAATATTCCACTTTTAAATGAGGGGTGGTTGAGATTCGAACCTGTGACCTCTTGTCACCCCGGACTTCTGATACCATGTCAGGGAACCATCTCAACCAAAAACTTAAGCTAATGGTTGATGCCCCAGAATATGTTATATACTCTAACATTTTTCAAACATTTTATATAGTATCAATTTTTGGGTACATTGTAGGCTGAGGGGGAGAGGAGTAGGGTTATACACGGTTCAGTCTGCTCAGGTTTGACATAAAAATCAAACTAGGCCAGAAATTTCGGTTTAAAAATTTTTCAGAGCAAACCATCAAAACACCAATTTGAACCGGACCAGAACGTCTTAATTCCGTCTTGAAAATTAGCACAAGATTCAGTGAAGTGAGAAGAAAAATTGATTCAAGTAGAAGTCATAAATAATTGTCGATGATGTTATTGTTATTGTTGTTTTGGGTTTTGTTATTGTTCTGCTATTGGGCTTTTGTTGTTGTTATGTTCATACTTCCTCTATTTTACTATACTTGTTATATTTGACTTTCTTAAAATTATAAAAAAGCGAATATTATAAAAGTATATGCTTAGAGGATTTAAACTAATAAGATCTGAATTGACTATATTTTTTTTAAATATAAGCCGTAAGGTGTAAAATAAGTGTGAACAATTAATAGTATTAATAACCACAATGTAACGAGTATTTTAGAATAGAGAAAGTATGTTTTTGTTGTTGTTCATACATTGTTAGCTTTCGTTACTTTATTATAATTGTAAGTTTTTGATAATTAGTGTGGAATAATCATTTTATTTAGGTTTAATGGAATAATTATTATAAATTAATTTGAAGGTGTTTGGCAAATGGCTGATAGCTTATTACACAACTAACAAGCAATAACATACTTCCTTCATTCTGAAATACTCGCTACATGTTCGGTATCGACACTATTCATCGTTCAAGCTTATTTCATATATTGCGGCTAATGTGTAAGAAAAAATATAGTCAAGTGCAGTGGGATCTTGTTTGAATCGTCTAATTGTATACTTTCATAATATTAATTTTTTATAATTTTTAGCGTGTATAATTCAATATATTAATAATCAAAATAACGCATTCGACTGCGTAAAAAGTCTAATGTAGCAAGTATAATGGACCGGAGGAATTACAAACATACTCCCTCCGAACCAATTTAGTTGTCCCATTTGCCTTTTCACACTATTCATCAATTCCGTTTAATTTGTATTTTATTTTTAATTTATAAGTTAAAACATAGTCATGTGAGATCTTGTTTGATTCGTCTCAATGCAAGGATTATTCTTATCAAATTTTCATAATTTTTAATTAAGCATAATTAGAGATATTAAGAGTCAAAATATTACCTCGACAAGTGTGTCCAAATAAATGGGACAACTAAATTGATTCGAATGGAGTAAAACGCAAAGCGATAAAATAAATATTGTTCTATATTCGCTATCTAATAATCAATCTTAATTTATTCATTCTTAACATATAAGTTGAAACAAAGAAAATTCCATGATTTTAGCGATAAGAAATTCATTTGCCTCTTTATAAGTTACGTTTTTAGCTATTTAATTCAAAATGAATATATGTCACTTAGCCGTTCATATTTTTTATAAATAAAATACAAATAAATGGCGAAATTCATATACCAGTCTATGTTAATTTATTACTCTTTTTGTTCTCATTTGGTTTTTTTTGGGCAGATCTGAATGCAAACTCAAAAGATAAATAGCTTTAATTATTTGTTTTTAAAAATTCTAAAAATTTGATATTTAAAAATATATTGAAATAAATCTATCAAAAAAAATAAAAAAATTTAAAAATTGAAATAAATCTATCAAGATCTCACAAAAAATAAAATTGATATTTAAAAATATATTGAAATAAATCTATCAAGATCTCACATAAATATGTTTTTTTACATAGATCGATAAGAAATTATAATCAAAATTTGACACATAAAAAGAGTTTTTTTTTCCCTACTCTCTAGTTCCTTAGTACAATCCTTTATTTAACTTATCATTTCACTTATTGAATGAAGTACATAAAGTAGGGAATAAGTTATGTTTTATTAGATAATGAAAAATAATTTATTTTGTGGCATTATTTGGAAAAAGGTTCTAATCTCACTAATATCTTTTAGAAATCAGAATCTTCCATAACCAATACTCCATCTTATCATCAATAGGTAAAGGACTCTCTTAGTATCCTACACGATGCAGGATTTAGGAGAAGGATTTTTTTCTTGAAAAATATGGACAAATCATATATATTCCCCTTGAGGAAGAAGTTAAGAGGATGCACGCAATTAAGAAACCTCCTAGCTGATACCTGTATCCAGTAGGAATCGAAACCCCAAACCTTCTACTTAACTTACAGAAACTCTATCAATATTGTGACTTAAAAAGCAGAAATTCGTAATCAATCATAATTTGTGAATCATTATAAGAAACAAAAAAAAATCTATAGTAAAAAAATGAGTAAGATAAATTAAAATCCTAAAGTCTTGTTAAATTCTTTCATAAGAGGATAATTTGTCAATATTTTAAATTATAATTGTTTATTTAGACTATCTCCTTAAAAAGTTGAGAAGAACTTGTGTGGACTTGGACAACTTGGTCCACACTAATATTAATGTGGACCAAGCCTTATGCCCTACTTTACTACACTTTACTCCACTTCACCGCGCTCCACTTTACTCTCCTCCCCACTTCCACTCTATTTCACTCTACTCTTAAACTTTCACACTTCGTTCATTTTACTCTTATACGTACTTAAAAAAATTTTTAAAAAATAAATAAAAAATATAAATTACAAATTTTTTAAAATTAAAATTTAAAAATAATATATCAAAAATAAAATTTTAAAAATTAAAAATAAAATTTTTAAAAAAATAAAAATTTTAAAAAACAAAAAACAATAAAAAAATTTAAAAAATACTAAAAAATATTAAAATTAAAAAACTAAAAATTAAAAAAAATAAAATTAAAAAAAATTAAAATTAAAAAAATTAAAATTAAAATTAAAAATTTTAGAAATTAAAAAATTCAAATAAAAATTTCGAAGTTGAGTAAAGGAGTGAGAGATTAAAAGTAGAATAAGAGAGTGGGAGTGAAAACTTGATCCACCCAACTCTTGTGAGACACCGTCTCTCGAAGAGACGACATCAAAACAAGAGGCCCACATTCTTATTTTCTCTTTAATTTGTGTAAACTGGGCTATTTAGCCCATATTTCTAATACGTCTCTTGGAGAGACAGTCTCTCACAACAATTTGTGAAATTTAATATAGATCAAGTCTACCTTATAGATTTTTCCTAAAAAGGTGGACAAATGGGAATCTTTCTGAAAATAAACTAGACAACAAGGATCAAAATAAAGTTTTTACTTATCTAAAGAATTTATCAAACAGAATGGGAGGGCTTTGGTTTGATGATCTGAACAGTCAAATATTCCCATTAACCCCTTGTTCCAAAGATCTAATAATATTTTTCTTTTTAATTTGTCATTTATTTTTATTATCTATTTTTTTTGTTATGACTCAATTACTTTTTTAATTTTCATCCATATATTAATTTATTGGGAAATTTCACGTGGTAACACCAAGGTTTTGGATTTTCCACGTGATAAGCAAAACTTGTAAAAAATCAACGCGGTAACCCTGAGGTTTACGTAATTGTTCCACCGTGATCTTTTTGCACATAAAAACGTTAGCATACGTTAATTTTGAAGCTTTATGGTTGTTGTAGCCTATTTATGCGACTCACCATTTCAAATGTCATCAGTTTCAACCTTTTTCCCCAAAACATAAACCCCAATTCTACCATCTTTCATCCAAATCATATTTTTTCTCCTAAATTCAAAGATAGTAGAGTTTGAGTTTATATTATGAGGGAAAATATTAAAATTGATGGCAATTGAAATGGTGAGCCGCATAAATAGGTGTGCAATAACCTTAAAGCTTTGAAATTAATATTTGTTGACGTTTTGCAAACGTTTTATGTGCAAAAAAGTTACGGTGGAACAATTTGGTAAACCTCAGGGTTACCATGTGGATTTTTTTAAAAGTTTTAGTTACCACGTGAAAAACCCAAAACCTTAGGATTAGCTCGCGGCTACTTTTGTTCACTTTTTTAATTTTTTCGCTATTTGAGGCTATTTCTTTGGAATAAAAAAATGACTAATAAAATATATTAAATGTAAAATAAGGGTATAGACTATTGATACAAACATGTCCGCTAATTAAAAAAAAGTAAATAGTGTTAAATCGGAAGTAAACCGTAAAAAAAGCATTTGTATAAAAAAAATAATACCTAAAATAAGTTTTGGAAATTTTAAATTCACAAAATAAGCGTTTTCTTGTCCGAGTCTAAGGTCATATTTGTTCGCTGAAACTAACAGCGAACAAGAAAAAAATTACTTTGTTCGTTCTTAGTAACAGTGAACAAAAGGGAATAATGTCATAACGTTTGAAGGGACAAAAAAATTACAAACAATGTTTGTTCGCTGTTACTAACAGCGAACTATTTGTTATTTTTGATCTCTTTAAAACTTATGACATTATCTCTCTTTGTTCAATGTTAGTAACAGCGAATAAAGTATTTTTTTTCTTGTCCGTTGTTAATAACAACGAACAAACCTGACCTTATGTTCGGGCATAAAGACGTTTATTTTGAAAATTAAAATTTTTTAAGCTTATTTTGAAAAATTTTTTAAAAGATTTTATTTTATTCAATCTTTTGTTTGTGAAATCATACACGGGACAAATGTGGTGTTGAACCTGATCGTTTAAATCAGACCTCTATTGTTCGATCACTCCATAAAATCTAGCCTAGCACCCCTATAAACCAAACAACTTATTGAACCCGCTGAACTCATCCTTAAACTGCCCCATTCTCTTGTGAGACGGCATAAGCCGTGTGACTAGCCTAACACCCCTAAAATGCCAATTTTAAGATTCGAAAAGATATTAAACTTTTATGCCAATTTCAATGTTAGAATATCCCGCTTTAGAAAGTTACAATAATAATTTTAAGTCTTGCAATTCATCATTTAAGTCTTCAAACAAGTCTTTTACGTCATGAAACTGACATTTTAAATCTTTAAATTATCAAATTCCACGATTTACAATGTCTATTCTAAAATCTTTTGAGTCTTGAAATTGATTTTTTAAGTTTTGAAATTGACTTTTAAGTTTCAAAATTGACAAAAAAATAATTATAATTGAATCGGCTCAATAAAATACATCTCACAAGTAAGACGGTATCCAGGGCCGGTTCTAGGGGTATCCTAGATAGCCGAACGCCTAGGGCCTTCTGAAATAAAGGGCCTCGAATATTAAATGGTGCAATTCAAGTCCGATTCCGAGCAACATTTTTTTTATTGAAGTAATATAATGTTACAATACATTTTGTCTTAAAATATTTTTCTTCAAGTGGAAAATATTTTATCTTTTAATATAATCCCCATCTTAAAAGGCATCGAAAAAATAAATAGAGCCTCCAATACCTTAGCTCCGCCCCTGATGGTATCACCCAAGTTTTTGTGATCGAATAAAGCCTCAACATAAAAAACATCATTTTCCCTTGTTCATCTCTATATTTCTCACTTAGCCAGGCGGCCAGGCCTCATAGACTCATCTTGAATTGGAAGAATGGATAGATATGCGAAGTTGAAGAGTGACTTCTTTGGGAAGATTTTTATTCAATAATTCAGCATTATATCCTTGTTTTAAACTACTGATTTCTCCTTAGAGTACTTATTGTTGTTCTTGTTCTCTTGCTAGTTCTCGTTCCTTTTTGTGTTTAATTTGTAGTTTTATAATTGTTTCCGCTTTTTACCTATATGCGTTATCTCTGCTGCTCACGTGACAGGTACTTATTTTTATCTTCCTCGAGTCGGGGGACTCCTTTTGATCGCGCTCTCCTTTAATAAGGGTATGAGTTGCCGCCGTCTTTCCCTCCTCAGACCTTGTCCATAGTTTTCTATGAACGGAATACACTGGGTAGGATGATGACAAAGATGAATTCAGCATCATCATAATTAACCATCAAACTTTTTCCTGGAATGATCCAAAACAGCACCAAATGCTCTATTATCCTGTCTAATAAAATTATAATGATGGTGACATTAGATGCCAAAATAAAGTCTCCACTTACCTCAAGAATCCATGAAAAGAGGTTGAGGTGAGGGACCTTAGTTAGAACTTTGAACTAATCCCATTCTTACCAAAAATATGTAAAAAAACAAACATGGTTTTTTTGGCAAATAAATAATATTTTCATTCACCAGAAAAAACCAAAGTTACAAAAGCAACGAAATTCACCATCCTTATTTGCATCAGAAAAAACATAGTTTTTAAGAATTTATTCTACTTTAAGTTTGTTTTTCTTATTTAGCATTATTTTTCATTTTGGTTGTCTTTATCATTTTGCATTATTTCTATTTTTAAATCATGAAACACCACTTTCTTTTAATCTCATTCATAAATTCTAACTTTTTTTTTTGAAAGGATCATAAATTCTAAATTTCTTTCAATTTTATTCACGCGATTCATTTTAACTTTAAAAAATACTTAATTTCTCTTTACTAATATCCTGGGGAGACAAAAGAGTATAGTTTTATTATAAAGGAAAAATACCTTGAGTACGACCTCTTAGTGATGTCCGACAATGATACAGACTTTGAATTAATCCTGAATAATAGAACCTTCAAGGTGAGTTTTCCACCAAAATTCATTTTAACTCATTATTTATAAAACAGGTCAATTTTACCTTAAAAAATAAATTAAATTAAAATTAAAAAATCTCACCACTCCCCTTTATCCTCACATGTGCACCACCCCGCCCAACACCTTAACACAACCCCACCAATCCTCCAACTCCAACTTCCACCCTAACATTCCTGGCGAGTGGTGACCACCACAACCCAAAAAATGAACCTATGAACGCATGAAAGTCCACACTTAGATCTCGCCACACATCACCACTCTTTCAACAACCTACACTCACAATATGTTATAGTGGCAGTGGTGGGGGATTGGAGCTGGGCAGGGGTTGGGCTAGAGAATTGATTACCAAACTCCTTTTTTTCCTTTTTTATTGTATTTTCTTTTTTTTTTTGGAAAAAATTACCTAGAATAATACAATCTATTCGTGATTTTCCAACAATAATTCCACCTATTGATTAACCATAAATAATTTAAACTAACCCGATGACTGGATGACTTGCTAACAAGTTTTATTTATTTTAAAAAAAGATAAATTAAAATAAAGTGTCGAAAAAATTGTTAGAAGAATGATCAACAAAAATTTATAATAGTTTTTATTACTTTGAATTTTTTATGTGAAATTTTAAATTTTTTTCTCTAATTTAAATTAATTTTTTGGAGAATTACCTACTATAGCCGGTCATCGGATTACCCAAGTTTACTCTAAGCAAATCCTCTTTCCACTATGTTTGGATAACAATTTTGGAGAGAAAAGAGATGGGGGAAGGGGAAGAAAGGGAAGGGAAAGCAAGGAAAGAGAAATAAAAGGGATTTAGCTCTTGTTTGTATAAGAGGAAATGCAAGGGAAATAAAGGGAGATGGGTGTTTCCCTTCAAATCTTTCAAACTTTGGAGAGATTGGAACCTTAATAAAAAGTATTCATCAAATCCTTCCAATTCCCTTCCCTCCAAATCCCTGTCCGTCCATTTTGCTATCCAAACAAGGGATTTTTTCTACCTCCAAATCCCTCCCATTCCTTTCCCTCCATTTCCTTCCATCCAAACACACCCTTAAAGTTGGGATTATTCATGATTAATCAATAGGTAAGATTATTGTAAGAAAATCATAGATATATTGGATTATTCTATGTAATTTTTCCTTTTTTTTCAAGTTAACCTACAATTCTAGGTTTCAAACAAGTAAGGATACTAGAGAAAAATGCACACCAAAATTAGTATTATTCAGGATTAGTCAAAAGATTGCATTATTGTAAGAAAATCAGTAAAAGATCGTATTATTCACGGTAATTTTTCCTATTATAAAAGTATAAGGCTTATCTTTATAAAACTATACAAATATTTAAGGCAAGTCTAATTAAGAAAAGATATACACTAAATATCCTAGAAACTTCAACTCAAGCAAATATTCTATAGTGGTTGGCTTTCAAAGTCAACCACCACAATCTTGCACTCAAAAGCTTTAATTTTTCATTATGAAATTTGGACAGTAAATTTTCTAATAATCAAAAAAATTAAAATACAAATAAAATATTTTAAAACATCAAATGACTTCTAAAAAGTTTATATTTTGATACAAATTAAAAATTATTTATAAGTAAATGTCAATAATCTCAAACTTAATATTAAAGTTTGATAAAAATGTATTTTTATTTTATTGATGACAAATTCTCAGATGAGACGGTCTCAGAATGAAACTATTCCTATTGGATTAGCCAAATGTACATTTACAATTTCAAAATAATCACTTCTAATTACAAAGTGATCAGTTACAAATCAATCATTAAATGATCAGTTATAGGAATCTTAAAGTAATCATTTATAACATTAAATTGATCAGTTACAAAATTAAAATAATTAATTAAAAATATAGAATAACAATGAGTTCAACTCAAGGTAAAACACTACAAGAATTATTGATTATTAATTTATAATAGTGATTGACTTTAAAAAGAATCTAGTACTTGTGCCTTAGCTTACCAATCATGTCAACATGTCATGCATGTTGGACTATAAATAGACATGCAAGTAAGTTTTTTTCACCAAAACAATTTCTCTTGCACTGCTGTATCAAAGGTTTACCTAAATTCAATCTCTCAATTTGTTGATCACTTTCTTTCATCATCATTTTAGGTCCCTTATTTTCCTTCTTTAATATCACTTAACACTACTAACAACAACTTTCATGCAGGCAACAAGTTTTAGCAACGACTAAGAAATGGCTTCAGTCCAAGATCAAGTGCAGGTTCAAGCTACCTTTCAGAATCAGACACCTGATAGGTTGCACCTGATGAAAATTGAAACCTATTCCGGCTTTTTCCAAGATGGAGGTCCTAGTGGCACCATTGAGCAAGGTGGCGTGACTAGTTTCGTACACAATGGTACTCCTCCTAAGGGTTCCAAAGTTGGGGTGGCATACCGTGGCTATAGAGGAAACCAATGGGTTTTGGCATGGCATGTACCCCAACCTTTTCCCCCACAGCTTCCGGCCATAGCGCATAACAAAGTATGCTTTTTATTCGAGTACAAATTGATAAAGTACATAGCATATATCATGGGGCTTCAAGCTTCTTCAACCATGAGTTTGAACTGATGGTTATAATTAATTATAATCCAAAGACATGATATATACTCTACATGAGTGTGGATGCAATACAAAAGTCTCTCTCATCATACTTGGCATTAATAATTCCAATTGAAAAAAAAAAGTTGGATAAGATTTGAATTTAAACTTATCGTTAAAAAAAAAAAGTACATAGCATATTTCTCTAACTTGCACCACTTTCGATATTAGTTTGTCCCACCAATTTTGCACCTTATCTTTTTTTGTTAATGGTCTCACCCTTTTTTTAAATATCATTTACAAACTTTCTCTTTCCATCTAAATGACTCGCTTGTATCATCCACTTGTTTTTGTCTTATTTTCCAACTCAGTCATTCTCACAAATATAAGAAAGACATGTGTTATATCCATAACTCTAGACTAAAAAACTCTCAAATCATGTGACGAAGCGCAATATAATATACTTCTATAACATATCTTACAACTTCAACCATCAACTTAACTTTTTATTGGTTGAGTAGTAAATAAATAGTAAAAAGATATTCTAAAAATTCTTTATGGATATGAGTTGCAGTTGCCCTTCCCTCCTCAAACCCTGTCTATAGTTGTTTATGAGCGGAATACACTAGGTAGGATGATTACGATGATATTCTAAAAAATAACTTTTTGTGATTTTTATTGAATTGATTTAGGTACTTGGTAAGCATATACGAGAGGGAGAAACTATTGATTGGGAAAAGATTGAAAAGGAGCTTGATGATGTAAGCACCACAGATGAGGTGAACAGTCCATATTTCAAGGCTAAGATCACCCCAACAGGAAGCAAGGCTGAGCTTATTGTTGACTTCATCAACCTTCCTAGGGACTAATCAAGTGATTGTCAATCACTAATCACTACCTTAATATGATCTACCCATAATGAATAAATAAGTCGATATATGACAATGTCAACGTTCATATGTAATCAAGAATAATATGTACTACTCTGTTTCTTTGATTTTTGCATTTTAATCATTGTTTGTGAGAGGTTTTTTGGTTGAATGGAGCGAATTCCAAGAGACGGAGACCGTTATGTGGGCTCTGATCTTAATATATTTCTAATTTTATCTGGTTCCTATACTGTTTGAATTTAGAGTATGAGTATATTGTGAAGTATGAAAGCTTTTATTCTCGGTGTTGGTGGATGAAGCTGTAACATGGATGGTGAACCACGTTGATTTCTCAGTGTGATTTTCTTTATTATTTGTTTGAATCTTTATTGTTTTCTTTATTGTTTATTCGATCTTTGCTTCCGTTGTCGCACAAATTGTTTATTAAAACAATTGATAATCACTACACCACAACCTTGTTAGCGACAAAAAATTGTTCCAGAAAGTGAATTTGTTACAAACATCATTACGCAAAGAAGAAATTTGTAAGGATTTAAAAAGAATTTATATGAATTCTTCAATCACTAGTTACTCCCATAACACTACTTTTGTCAAATTAGGCTTTAATTGGTTGCGTCTGATACATCTTTTAGAAAGACGATCTTTCAGAACACCGATTGTTCTTCCTTATCACTTCATTTTAATCAATTTCTTAAATTAATTTTTTACTCATTTTATTATTGTGTTGTAAAACAAAAATTTAACATTTCAAAAATTATAAGTTTAATCGTTTCTCGTTTTTGTTTTCATTTCATTTCAGATTAATTTTTTTAAATTCAAAAATGACCTAAAGCACTTAAGCATTAAGAACTACATCAAATATGAGAAATTAAAATCATTAATTCAAGACAAGAAATCAAACATCAAATATACAATAATATCACAAATTCAAGCCAAGAATTACAGAAAAAGCAGTGAAGCTTACCTTTTAGCGAAGTGTTGGTATTGTTCGTCTTCCAGAAATCACTCGAAACTTGATTTCACCCATTAGAATTATCCCCCTGCAAATTAATAAATTCGACATTAGAATTACACTCAAAACATATAATTCTTCCGAATCCCCACTACAAAAATTAGTAAAAATACAAAATCACATATTTGGAACTTATTGATTTTTACATTCAAAGCTTTATTCCTAATATTCTAATTGAATGAAATCAAGAGATTAATAAAGAATTCGTAACAGAAGCAATTCAACAAACACATAACAGGCAGAAATTATAACCTGCGGGAGGAGGAGAAATCACCGCCTTGAGAGAATTAACGAGATTCAGATTTGCGGTAAATCGGGATGAGAGTTTTTTTTTTCTAATGTTAGCGTGTTGTTTTTAGTGTAAACTAATTTAAAGCTATAATTAATTCTACATTCCGGTTCATTGTTGTAGTTTTATTTTATCGGTGACTGTAGTATGAAACGGTCTCATGGGTAACATGTTTTGTATATTTTTTTCATTCTAAAATACTTGCTAATAACAGTGACATATTCACCGGAGAAATGTCACTGTCAGTTGTACGTACAACGGAACAAAAGAAGTATAATGGTTAATGTGTAAAAACACTGTAAGCTTTAAACGAGTGTCGCTTCTCATTAACATTGGGCATGTAATATGTGGTTAGAAAATTCTTGAAGTCTAGTTTCTAATGTCGCAAACCTTACATTAATACGATTTTTCTATAAAAAGCTATACCCAAAAGATTGAACATGTATTAAATTTCAACACGAACAAACTTTAAACGATTGTCATATCTCGCTCGATTATTGGAATTAGGCATATAATATATCATTGGAAAGATCTTTAAGTCTAGATCTAACGCCGCAAACATTGCATTTATGTGATTTTCCTATCAAAAGTTTTGACCAAAAGAGTGAATATGTATCAAATTTTAGCACTAAACGCATGATTAGATTTATTTTTGATTTTAATGATTGTTTTCTTTTTTAAAATTAATATTTATTTTATTTTGACTTAAATTATTAATAAAATTTAGTTTAATAATAATGGTTATTTTAGTAGATTTATTAAAAAAATGGCGACACAATAAAATAGCTTGCAACTTTAAGGATTGGGCTTTATTTTTGTCTTATCTAACTTCTTCTAAGTTCTAATGATTCACAAATTTTGTGTCATTCATATATTTCTAAATTACTATATTGCTTTAATCCACAATAATATACAATATGTTTTTGTTTTCGTGTCATTTGCAAATGAAACATAATGCGTTTGATTGAGGGAGAACTCTCTAAGCTTTACGAATAATATTTCTTCAAAAAATTCGTTGTTTTTAGATAAGTAAATAAATATAGGCCAGAGAATTCTAATAGCAATGAAACAAATAAATAAATTATTTATGCATTGTGTGAGAATCGAGACATGTCACGGGGAAAAGTTCTCAAATCTCAAGGCTACAAACTTTTAAGTGTTAAAAAAAAAGTTAAAGTTTTTGGTATTTAGTTCAGAAGGTCTCCTGAGAAACCGTTTATGGCATAGATGACACTCTCAGCAGTCCAGCCCAATGGAAATTTCAGTTGTTTTTTTGAAAAGTGTAAAAATGGACTGAACCATTACACCCGTCTATGCTATAGACCGTCTATAACAAGAATTTGTGATTTAGCTTTTTCACAAAAGTAAATAGATTTGGTAACTATATTTAACTTTTAAATGCATTTAAAACTATTTTAGAGGCTTTTTGGCATTTAGCTTTTAAATGTACTTTTAACTACAGTATTTATTTCGGGTGAAACTTAGTTGCAATTTGTATCAGGAGAGGACGGGTAATTTATGTTGTAATTTCAAGTAGAAACGTCTACGTGTTGAAGTATAGGGTAGCCTAATCCAATTACTTGAGGTGGATTGTGATTGAAGATGGTCGAATGTGGTTGAAAATCATCGAATGAACCTACAAAACGAACAAAGGTTACTAATCCAGAGGCGACACCCGAAAATTGACAAATTTTATAAAGGCCATGTGCAAATTTTAAAAATTATGATGTTTTTCTAATAATTTTGTATCATTAAACACCTAATATATACTAAGTAATTTAATATTGAGGCCTGTAATTTTTTGAGGTACTGTGCGGTTAAACATGTTGAACATGCTCAGAACCTCAATGCTCCGATGCTTAAGTCAGAACGAGGTTGAATATGAAATATGACAATGAAATTACATAGAGAGAATATGGGAGAAAAACTTACTTCATTATGATGATTTGTGAGTATTTATAGTCGTTCGCTCCGTGCTGATATCGAAACTGACTAAATATGCTTTCGATCTGATAATTGATGAAACAGACTAATGCATGACATGAAATTGGGCTTTGACCAACCTATAGACTATCGTTGACCAAACATAAGGCCCAACTAAAATTGGGGCTTGGACCCAAAACAGTAATCATTGCCAATTAGGTTTTGTTTAGTTGAAACAAATACCCTCTTTTTAAGCAAAGTTATGGAATCAAAATTTCACATATTACTCTTATTCTCTCAACCTTTATGTACTAAAGTCAAAAAAAGTGATAAATAGATAGATTATACATATTTTAACATAAGTTGTGAATTATTTTTTGTTAAGATTGTGACACTGTAATTTTAAAAAGTGATCATATCATTAGTATTTTTTTTTGTATTAGAATATAAAATGATAAATAGATAGATTATACATATTTCAAAATAATTTGTGAATTACAACCTTACGGTTTAACCTTTTGTAAATTACAACACAATGTTATTTTGCTAATTAAAACTATAAAAGTATCAATATCTACATTGTTCAGCAGTATCACAGAATCTTGACCAATTAATCTCAAATTTCGACCACTAAACCTAAAATGGTTGAAATCATGTGATTTTGGCCCGAATGTTGTAAACATTAATATAATTTGGTGACTGTCGTAAAAAAAAAAACTAAATTTTAAATCTGTAATTTGCAAATAACTATACCTCCCTCCTATTCATCTTAAGCGTTTCATTTCCTTATTTGGTTGAGTTATCTTAAATATCTCATTTCTATTTTGGGTATATTAACTTTACCAATTTACTCAAGGAAATTTTGCTCAAAATAATCTCAACTATCACTCCTTGGCAAAAAATAATCCCAACTATCAGTTATTTTTTAATAATCCCAACTATTCTCATAATTTATTGAAAACATTCCCATCTCTCTTTTAACCGGCTACAACATGTAACTTTTCCACTTTTTTCTTTCTTTTTTGATAAAGGGGTGGGTATGTTTTTAACAAATTATGAGAATGATTGGGATTATTAAAAAATAATTGATAATTGAGATTATTTTTGGCCAACGGGTGATAATTGAAATTATTTTGAGCAAATTTTCCTTTACTCAACTAAACAACCTTGTCACACCTGTACATCTAATAACCTTATTTTACACCTAATAAAATTTTAAAATACTTTTCTTTCAAAAAAAAGTTTAAAAATACTTTAGTTTTCTTAAAAAAAAATAGTGAAAAGTCAAATAAAACATATGAGGTGAATAGGAGGGAGTATAATTTTGGACAATTTTGCCAACCAAAAATAAGTTTTGTGGTAATAAGGAAAATGAAAATTTAGGAGTAGTTTACAATTCAAATACCGTCCGTCAGAAGTGTTTGGACCCTTCAATATTTCTTTGGAAAACTCTAGAAGCCCCTTTTCCCTTGTGAAATGCTCTAGAAAAACCCTTCCAAACCTGAAATTTCACGACGTTTGCCATCGAATCTCTCCGCCGTCTTCCGATCTTCCTCTCTTCACTTCATCGGTCAGTTCTTAGTTCTCTTTCTCTTCAATTTTAACAGGTGTAATTACGATCGAGAAATCCTAAATTTTGTTTTTCCCTAACTTTATTGGATACAGATTAATTGTTGTGCTAGTTAGGTTTATTAGATCCTTTTAGTATTGTTGTTTTGTTTGCGCATCATTATCGTAATTGTGAAATGAGGTTTTTTGGTGAATTTAATTTGGCGATTTTGCACTACTCGCTTTATTTAGTTCTTTAGTTGAATTATTGAGCTGTAAGATCATTTTATGTTTAGATTATTTGTGAATGTAATGTGAATATGTGATGCATGGTTTGATTCTTTGCATTTCTATTATATATACTAATTTTTTGTGTGTGTTGATTGTTAAAGTGAATTAGGTTTCCCCTGTCGAATTTTCAATCTGATCTTGTGTATTTCATAGGAGAAGGTAGTTTTGGTTCGTGACTGGTATAAATTTGAAAATTGATAACAGAAATCTGCTCAGTAAACCGCACATGACATACGGCTAAACTTAGTGTTTTTGTTATTCACCTGTCTTGTAATTAATGTGCAAATCGACAATTATTATTAACTTTGATATACTTTCGTCCTAAGTACTCCAAATTTTATGGCGCCGTTCAGTGTTATATGTTTATAAAGCAGTGTTCAAGACATTGTGCGTATTTTTGAGGCGAAAACGTTGTGTGCATTATCATAACCTAAACGTCTCAATTGATGATTGCCATTTTATTATCTAAAGTGTCTGATCTTGTTTAATTGATTTTAGATGCATCACTGCCATTTCTAAGTAGAAAAAGAATCTTTTTTATTGGATAAGTTTAAGGTTTTTCTGGGTTGTCCAAAATAAAAACTTCAGCTTATGTTAGGGATGTTAAGAGAAACGGTTATTGTTAAATCTTTATACTCTTTCCATTTCAATGACTTTGTCTCATTTCATTTGGGCATGATTTCCAAGACATATATTGAAGTCTTAATGTCTCTAATGGTGTATAACTAAAAATTATAAAAGTTGATATTAAATATCCTTAGAGACGAATTAAATAAGATCCCATAACTATGTTTAACTTGTGAATTAAAAATAAATTACAAATAAAGAGTCAGCTATAAATAGAGTAAAAAAGTAAATGGTACAAAGTCATTGAAATGGAGATAGCAATAACTGTGTTCGAAAATACATAAGTATCGGTAATAATCCATACAGCATGTCAAGCGCCTTAAATATTACATTGCTTGACAACATTCAGCATTGATTTCTAGTTTTACTTCCTAATTTAGAAACAAAAAAATATACATCAAACAAGGAAAAGATTACAAATGTTAACTTGCATATTGTTTAAACGATATTAAAAATTAGTGGTTTTTTGGGACCCAACCGTAGTTGCCTTTATCTTTCAGAGGAGAAACAATGCTGTATTCTGCTTTCTCTGTCCTCCATGGTTGCCAGATTATGATACTAAAGACTAGAGAGCGTTTTGTTCTGTTATTTATTTGACATAACTTGCATCTAGTTTGCTCCTTACATTTTTTGCTTTTGGCAATGAATATTGGAGCTGGGGAAGACATGATTTGATTTAGCAATCAATTTTGTTTGTTTTCTTACTCAGATTGACTGCTTACTGTTTGAAAGATGAGTGTGGTTGGGTTCGATTTTGGTAATGAGAGCTGTGTTGTTGCTGTTGCAAGGCAAAGAGGAATTGATGTTGTTCTTAATGATGAATCGAAGCGAGAAACCCCTGCAGTTGTCTGCTTTGGTGACAAGCAACGGTTTATTGGGACAGCAGGAGCTGCATCAGCGTTGATGAACCCAAAAAACACCATATCCCAGATAAAAAGATTAATTGGTCGCCAGTTTTCTGATCCCGAGCTGCAGAGGGATCTCACTTCTTTCCCATTCACTGTTACTGAGGGGTCTGATGGGTTTCCCTTGATCCACGCACGGTACCTAGGTGAAACTAAAACATTCACCCCGACTCAGGTGTTGGGTATGCTGTTGTCAAATTTGAAGAGCATAGCATCCAAGAATTTGAATGCGGCGGTTGTTGATTGCTGCATTGGTATTCCAGTTTACTTCACTGATCTTCAGAGAAGAGCTGTTTTAGATGCTGCTACAATTGCTGGACTACATCCCTTAAGACTGATTCATGAAACCACAGCTACTGCTTTGGCATATGGTATCTACAAGACAGATTTGCCTGAAAATGACCATATAAACGTTGCTTTTGTGGATGTCGGACACTCAAGTCTGCAAGTCTGCATTGCTGCTTTCAAGAAGGCTCAACTTAGAATATTGGCGCATTCATTTGACCAGTCTTTGGGTGGGCGTGATTTTGATGAGGTTCTTTTCCAGCATTTTGCTGCTAAGTTCAAGGAAGAGTATAAGATTGATGTTTATCAAAATGCAAGAGCTTGCCTTAGGCTAAGAACAGCTTGTGAGAAATTGAAAAAGGTTCTCAGTGCTAACCCAGAGGCTCCATTAAACATTGAGTGCCTCATGGAGGACAAGGATGTGAGAGGGTTCATAAAGAGGGATGAGTTTGAGCAACTTAGCTTACCAATATTGGAGCGGGTGAAGAAACCTTTAGAGAAGGCTCTCGCAGAAGCAGGTCTAACTGTTGAAGATATTCATGCTGTTGAGATTGTTGGCTCAGGCTCTAGGGTTCCAGCTATTTGTAAGATTTTAACAGAGTTCTTTGGGAAGGAGCCTCGCCGCACAATGAATGCCAGTGAGTGTGTGGCAAAGGGATGTGCCTTACAATGTGCAATTCTTAGTCCGACATTTAAAGTTAAAGAGTTTCAAGTGAGTAACATTCTTTACTTCTTTTCTTGTCATTTTTCCTTTTCATGGTAATTCTGATCTAAAGAATGGGGTTACTACTGTTCATCTCATTTGCTTGGTCTCTTGCATATTTTCTGTCGTAACATTGTACAGGGTGTGTAATTTGTTAAATATTTTGTGTATATGGTTTTGATTTTGGTGATGCTGCTGTGTTGTGTAGCAAGTGTTACCTGGTTATCTTGAAATAGAGCATCTTAATTCATGCATTTTAAATGGATCCTTGATAGTATTTCTGAGTTCAAATTTAATGCTCTGGGGCACTTTTTATGTTTGATTAGCTGGTTGATTATTGGTACTAGTCTAACTTTTTCATTTAGCTGGTGTTGAGTGGAGGTTAGAGATTTTGTTTGATTCGGGAATAGGATATAGAATTCGTACAGACAAGGGGAAAAGGGTATAAAGTCGTCGTGTAGGTGGTGAAAATCGAATCCCATAGCTCACAATAACTAGGCTAACCTAAGATTCTCATTGTGGTAGAGATTTTGTATGGTAGAGATTTTGCTTCTGCTGTAGCCTGTATTTGTGGTAAATATTTTACTAATCTTTATGAGTATTCACTTAGACATTTAGTTACAGTTTTTTGAAGTTTTTGATTGATGTCATGCCTTGTTTATGAACTTTGTTTTCTTATGCAGGTTAACGAGAATTTCCCATTCCCAATTTCATTGTCATGGAAAGGTGCTGCAGCAGACACTCAGAATGGCGCTGCAGAAGGGCCACAAACTACAATAGTAATCCCCAAAGGGAGTCCTATCCCATGTTTAAAGGCTGTAACAATACTCCGGTCAGGCACACTGACTGTTGATGTGCATTATGCTGATGTTAGTGAGTTGCAGGCTCCAGCAAAGATCAGCTCCTACACGGTTAGTAATATCCCTCGTCAATTTGTGTATGCTACCCTAATAAACTTCTAATGCAACGAGTAAACTGCTGCACTTCCTCTTCTGCTGTTTTCAAAATAATTATGCCTCTTACATGCCTCTTTGTTTACCTGAAATGGCAGATTGGTCCCTTTCAATCAAGTACGGGTGATCGTGCAAAACTTAAGGTCAGAGTACGGCTGAATTTGCATGGAGTTGTGTCTATTGAGTCAGCAATGGTGAGTCTGCTGCTTACAAATATTTGGTAAAAATGTTTTCTATGCAAATTTTTAGATGGCTTATGAAAATTATTTGTTATTTCAGCTCTTAGAAGAGGAAGAAGTTGAAGTCCCTGTAGTGAAAGAGAGTACAAAAATGGAAACTGATGATGCTCCAAATGAGACCAATACCGGTGAAGCTGATGTGAATATGCAAGATGCCAAGGGTGCTGTTGAAACCCCAGCAGAAAATGGTGCTCCTGAATCTGGGGAGAAGACTTCAGCTGAAGTGAATGACAAACCATTGCAGATGGAAACTGATGCCAAGGTATGCTAGGTTAATTAGTTTCTTCTGTTTCCTCTTGTCACTCCAGCGTATTGTTAGTAGGTATGTGTTGTGACATGTGATGATCTGAAGTTTTGTTTTCAGTCTCCTGTTTATACTAGTTTATGTAATTTTGTTTAGCAAGGCAACAGGTTGTGTACTGTAGAGCATTATGAAATTATTAATTGTTTGAAGATAAAATCTAGAGGCTGATGTAGTCTTATGGGGTTTCATGTGTTGCACTGTAAGTTTGAAGGTTTCTTGAATATGATATCTTAATGAGGTTTTATAGTATCCTCAAACTTGTAGCTTATCATATGTTAATCATTAATGTTAATAGTACATCTTTTGGGGGCTGAAGTGTTTGAAGTTAAAATCTAGATACTGATGTAGCTTTTTGGGGTTACAACTTGCATGTGTTGCATAATTTGCATTGTAAGGTTGAAGTTTTCTAAAATATGACATATTAATGCGGACTCATTGTTTCCTTAAAATTGCAGCTTATTATATCTTATGGAGTTAATTATTAATGTTCAAGTATCCTAATGGTGTACAACTTCCATGTTTGGTTGATTAAAATATAGGCTGCCAGATGGCTGATCACACTAGATCTAATAATCATATAAATGTAAAATACTTGATTGCTTTGTGCTGTATAAGTCCGAATTTTTTCCGAACTTTCAAGTCTGCGCTTTAAAACATTTTCTTGGTGGATCCGATGTGAATGTATTCTTTGATGCAGGCTGATGCTGTGAAGATAAAGGTTAAAAAAACAAATGTACCTGTATCGGAGTTGGTTTATGGGGGTTTATCACAAGAAGCTGTACAGAAAGCGACGGAGAAGGAGTTTGAAATGGCTTTGCAAGATCGCGTGATGGAGGAAACTAAGGATAGGAAAAATGAAGTGGAAGCCTATGTCTATGACATGAGGAACAAGGTATGTGACACTGTCTAGATCAGTATTGGTGATTGTTTTGTGAACATGAATGCTATCTGGTGTTCGTGAATGACTTGGTTTTCTTGTTTTCTCTGTCCAGCTTTATGACAAATATAATGAATTTGTCACTCCGTCTGAAAAAGACGAGTTTATTGCCAGACTTCAAGAGGTGGAAGACTGGTTGTATGAGGATGGCGAAGATGAAACTAAAAGTGTTTATGTTGCAAAGCTTAAGGAGTTGAAATCGGTAAGAACTCAGTACTTTGGCCTTGATTCAAAAATTGTCCTCTTTTTTCCTTGCTTTTATTTTCTTTTCAGTGCAAGGTCTTTTTATGTTGTGCTGATTGTATGTCTTAATTCACAGCAAGGTGATCCAATTGAAGAACGTTACAGGGAGCACATGGATCGTGAAAATATTGTTAACCAGCTTGTCTATTGCATCAATAGTTACAGAGAGGCTGCAGCCTCCAATGAGTCCAAATTTGAGCACATTGATATTTCGGAAAAACAGAAGGTGCTTTATCCTTTTGTCAGTGCGGTTCTGCATCTATTTTGTCTTGATGGTCAACTAATTTGTCGGATTCTTTCTGGATAATTCTAGGTCCTGACTGCCTGTGTAGAAGCAGAAGCCTGGCTGAGAGAGAAGCAACAACAACAAGATGCGCTTCCCAAGTATGCAACTCCTGTTCTGAAGACAGCAGATGTGACAAAGAAAGCTGAGGAGGTTGACAGGTAGAGTTTCATGGTTTTTCGAGTTCTTTACCTTAATGAAAAGCTACCTTCTGAGTATATTGCTAAGCTCGCATTTTCTATACATAAAATCACAATCTCTTTTAAAAAGTTGGTTATGGAATTTGTGATTCGTTTGTTTGATAGACACCACTCAGATGGCTTTCACGTACACTGTACAGCTCTTCATTTCTGTTTACCGTGCTCATTGTTGATTCTGAAGCAATGCTGGTAGTAGGTTTTGGCCCCTGTTTTGATACTCAAACTTACCATCTTTTGTTGATAACAGGTTGTGTAGACCAATAATGACAAAGCCCAAGCCAGCTCCTCCAAAGCCTGCCAGTCCTGAACCACAACCTCAGCAACCTCAAGGAGGTGAGGCCCCCTCTCCCAGTGGAGACACCAACGACAATGAGGCTCCGAGTGCCGAGCCGATGGATACCGAGAAGTCGGAGACTGCTCCAAGTGCTGCTTAAGTTGGTATTACGCATGTACTTCATGGATATGATTCTTTATTGGGGGTTCGATCTATTAAAAAATTTCATACCTTTTTAAGCCCAACGACCTCGACGAATTTCAAGTGCTTTTGCTGTTGATTGGGTTTCAAAGATTGTAATGTTTTAATTTTTTTTTCATTAGGGACTGCTTATTATTCTATAAGCTAGAAGGGAAAGGAGGGTTGGGCGAGGGAAGTTCTTCGAAAGTCCAGTTTTGTGGATGGGTTTCGAAGAGGATAATGAGGTTTAGTATATTCTTGTTGATGCTTTATTTTATATTTTCTTCAATTTGTTACTGGAAAATAGAATTTCTGAGCTTTTTTGAAGCTTATATCACAAGATTTTGTTCCATTATATTTGTTGCTTTGGTTTTTGTGAGTATCAATTCAAATTATGTGCCAAAAAATTTTAACTATTTGAATTCACAAGATTTGGTTTTTATGTTTTATGCTGATTAATTTATTTATAGTGCCAAACACTTTAAAATCATTTTTGGCTTTCTTTTTTAACCATTTGAATTCATGAAGTTTACGATTGTATGTTTAGACGTGTACCTACACCGTGTAAACTATATGCAATTAGCAAAAGAAAATATTTTTTAAAAAAATTCTTTGAACATTGATTAGTTGTGAAGGATTAGAGTAGAAAAATAGAAAATACAAAAAATAGACAACTTATCTTAGACTATAAATAATTATCACCAAATGATTTTTGTATACTTATTACCTAATATTACGAGGATGTTTGGTAAAATTATTTAATTGGATGGTCAAACTATCTAATTAATACTACTTTTTGATAGCCGTTGAAATAACTTATTATTATGAATAAATTATTTTTAAACAAATTGTTCGAATTAAAAAATTTAAAATCAGCCGGTGAAACCAAAACATAACATAAATTTGTCAAATTGAGCACTGCAGTTAACCATTCGCTATCAGTGATCAACAATTTATCAATTAAACACATCATCGTTATCTAGTTATTCGATAGTATCATAGCTATCAGTGACATTTATATTTGATTGTTTGTAAAAGATACATTTACATTTTGGTGTTTTGGTGGATATAAAAAACTGCCATTATGAGTGGCATGAAAAATTATAACTACCTTAATGGTAGCATGATGATGAAGGATGAGGCATGATTAGAGTTGTCTAAAAGTGACTCTGTTAACTAAAATTGAGTATGATTTGATTCAATTTAGAATAATTCATCTGTAAGAATCAAAATCAAATTCTCTGAAAATTTATATACTTTTTTTATTTTGAATTATTTGTATTTTTGAATGGTGGCACAAAAATCAAGAAAATAATAATGTGACAAAATAAAATAAAATAAAAGTAAAATAGAAAAGTACTAAATTGCTTTTTTACAAAGATAAAAAAATGTAGGTATTATAAAACCAAAAACAATAAAAGTGCACGTCTTATGAAACATAAGAAATATATTCAATAACCAAATTAGCATGATTTAAAATATTATACTTCCGCCGTTTTTTTTACTTGCAACATTGTTGACTGCGGTACTATTCATTAAGCAAATTGACTTTTATATTGTCGATAATCTAAAAGTTAAAACATAGTCATATGAGATCTTGTTTGAATGGTCTCAATTCAAAGTTTATTAATTTTGAGTTTTTATAATTTTTCGATATGTATAATTAGAGATATTAAAGATTCAATTCGTACATTGAGAAGTGTAAAAAAGTAAATTGTGCAACTAATATGAAAGAGAGGAAGTATTTAAAATATTATGTTCAAAACATGTTAGAACTTAGAACACCAAATTGCACATTTCTAGTCATGATGTGATAATGCTAGCTACAGCATTGATAAATTATGTTTGATAGAGACTTTAATTTTTGGTGGTTTTCTTGCCATGTTTGTGTTTTAATTAGAACATAGTACTTCATAATGATAATGATTATGATGATGTAGCTTTGCGTTGACTTTGAAGTAAATTCATAAAATAAGACATTAGACATTTTGAGGATTATTAGGTGGTTACAATTAGTTTAATAGATTAAAGTGATTTTAAAATTGGAAAAATTACCTGGAATAATACGACCTTTTACTTATTTCCCTATAATAATATTATTTTTCGATTAACCATGAATAATACCAACTTATGGGGGTATTTTCCTAGAATATACCTAACATGTTAAAAATCAAACTATAGGTGATATATGACAAAAAAATTTAGTAAAATTAGTTAATAAACTAAAGTTGGTATTATTCTAGGAAAAAATCCCCCAAAGTTGGTATTCATGGTTAATCAAAAGTTCGTATTATTGTAGTAAAATTAACAAAAGGTTGTATTTATTCACGGTAATTTTTCCTTTAAAATATCATAACACACTTTATTTATAGTGTCTATATTTTTATCGACTAAAGTTTAATTATATGTATGAAACATGTTTAGAAAAATAATTTTAAACCATAGTTTGGTTATCTGATTAATTTATCTCTGCCTTTAAGGCTTTTAATGTCTTTTTAAAAATCTGATACATAATTTAAGATATAATCATAACAAAAAAGATTATAGTATAGTATTATCAGAACATAAATCAAAAATAAAAATCTTTAATGTAAAGTTTGCAAAGGATCAAATTGAGATATCATTCGATCCTTAAGATGACAAAGTCTAATATAGTTTTAGCGAATTAGGATCCTCTCCATTACTAAAATGTAATGGAGGATCCATTACAAAATTCAATGGCTATAATTGACACATATTTTAGAATAAAAAATAAAATATTATAATTCCTCCTATTAAAATAAAATCAAGCAATTATAGCCATTAAATTTTGTAATGGATCCTTCGTTACAAAAGTTTTAGCGCTCACTAATATATTATCCACCACTCGTCACTCTCCACTCTAATATCCACGTTTTTACATTTTATTTTACTATAGTGACTCGTCACTCGTCACTCTCCCTACTTTCTACTACACTAACCAACATTCATTACTCTTCACTTAAACTCAGTATTCACTAACAAGTTAAGACTGTCGCATACTATTTTATTATACATTAAATTTACATAATAATTTCTCCTTCAAGATCTCCCAAATATAGTAATCATCCAATCTTTAATAGGCGTAATAATATTATTAATTATACCTTTTTAAAATACATTATTTATACATTAAATGTAATATACTCCTAATTTTTTATATTGGAAATATGTAAGAAATTTCCAATTTTGTGATCCAAAATGATTTTTAATAAATAATTGATTTAGATGCTTTTTTAAGCCTCTTAATTATGTAACTTCCCAACATTGGACAAATTGAGAACAACATAATCATTAAATGGCAAATTGAGTAACTTGCCATATTAAATGTGTTGGAAGTATAACTCAAACAAGAGAAATTTAGGCGAAGAGTTATGGGATTAGTTTACAACTAGATAATACCCGTGCGATGCACGGTTTTATTAATTTTTTTGACTTATTTGTATAAATTAAAAAATTAAAAATTTACGGTTTTATGTTTTAACGATTTAAAAATATCCTATATTTATTTTTTTGAAAACAATATCATATATTCATTTAGTAGATAAATTATAAATATTTTATAAATAATTGAAAAAAAAATGAGTAATTTTTTAATACATTAAATGAATAATATTATATTCATGATTAAAAAGTAGAAAAGTCAAACAATGACATCATCATTGAGTTTTGGAGGGAAAATTTTTATTAAGAGAATGACATGTAAGCAATTTTTAAAAGTGATGACATTAGCCGTGCTTTGTTTTAGTAATAGTTAGAGATTGAAAATTTTTGTTTTTATCGGATAAGGATTTGATTTTCACAACCTACAAAGTTAATTGTGCCTTTAATTGTTGTCTATATCATATACTACTTTTTTTTTTTTTTTTTAAGAGATTTGGATTTGATTCTCGTTATTCCTTCTCTCTACCCAAAAACTATTTAAAAAATTATTAAAAAAAGGAAATTCTATATTCTATATTCAAGATATTTGTATTTATATGAATGCTCATTTCCTTGAATAGTTCATTTCCTTAATAATTTTTCTATATAATAGCAAACCACCCTTTGTCACCCCCTGCTTATACTATCCTTATTGTTAGGCATATTAGAGAGCCATAACTTGAAAAAAAAACATGCCTATGAAAATCCAAAAATCTCTTCAAGATTATCTCTCTAAGATCAAAAAACAAACTCCAAATCTCCAATTTTCTCCTAGTTCTCTTTCTTCCACCACTAGCAAGATCTTAGCGGGGTGTAAGCACCCCGCTAAGAGCTTCTCTTTCAAGGGTGACCGCAAGGGTAGTCGGAAAAATCATCTTGATGATCAATTACATAATGAGGAGGCGGCCGCCACATTGGAGGACATTGATAGGTTTTTGATTGAGAATTTTAGGTCATTGTATGGTGAAGAACATGGAAATAATAACGATGATGATTATGAATTTGCACGTGAGAACGAAAAATTAAAAGGTAAAACAAAGTCGCATCAACGTAGAAGTAGTGTTGATATGAATCTTGGGGGAGTAGGGGTACTCTTTGATTCTGTAGGATTCTTTACTCCCCCACCTGATCTTTGTGGATCCCACCGCTTTTTTGTCTCTCCTGTCTCCTCTAGCTCTCTGCTTGAGGAGGCTAGGCTAAGTGGCGTTTTTGGGACCACCTCAACTTCTGAGGATGCAGGATCCACCTCAACATCTTTAGGAAATAATCGCGGTTACATCAAAGATGACACCCTAGCGATTCCACCGGGGATAGACGATTGCATTGCGCTACTGACGGTGTCTCCGACGCCGTACGGGGATTTTAGAAGGTCCATGCAAGAGATGTTGGATGCTAGGATTAATTCCAATCAAAGAGTGGATTGGGATTTCTTGGAGGAATTACTATTTTGTTATATGAGGTTGAATGAGAAGAAACAATATAGGTACATTCTTAGTGCATTTGTGGATTTGATTATGGTTTTACGTCAAAATTCGAGCAATAGAGGGCCGGTAGGGTCACGTATTTGATCAACATGAAGACAACAAGGGCAAATGAATTAATAAATAATTAAAAATCTCGATCTCTTTTAATTTGCACATTTTCGAAAGAGGTTATAGTCATTGTCAGTCATCAATTCAATATTCTGTACAAGTTAGAGTGTAGAGAGAAGAATAATGGAGAGATCATAAGAGGATGAATCTGTAATAGCTAGGTACATCAAGCAGGGTCGAGAAATGAGCGAGTGAAATTAGAAGAGTGAATGAAATTGTGGATGAAATCGGAAAGAGTACTGAAGACTATTATCATATATAAAAAGAAAAGGTGTAAAATAAGTAGGAGAATAAAAATAAAAAATTAAATGCAAATTAAAAGAAACAGACAATAATTAATATGCTAATTTAACGTAGTGAAGTACTCACTCTTATGTAATGTGTTCTATTAGCTTTCTCTTAAATCGAAATGAATTCATGTGAAATGTATTGGGTAAATGTTGTAAGGAGACAATTGCTGGCTGTTGCAATTAAATAATAAACTAATTTTTCAAAAATTGTATGTTATCTAATAATTGTTTTTAGTCGTTAGAACTTACAATGAGACTGTCTTATTATAAGATTGACGTCATAAGGTTATAAGTGATCATTTTAAGACAATGATCGTCTCATTTAAGAATTTTTATTCATTTGTTGTATATAAATATAATTAATATTAATATCAAGAACTATTATTGTTAGCCAAGACAAAAATTAAAATTAAATTTTTGTAATTGAATGGAATACGTTTTCTTTTATCATATTGACCATATTGACGTAGTGTAACTGTATAAGTATGATTTATTGGAAGAATTGTAATGGATAAAATAACATGAAAATTAATTTTTAAAAAACCTAGTTATTTTGTAATTTTGTAATATGCTTATCCAAAAAATAAATAGTTAAACTAAATATTTTTTTATCTTTTTTAACTCACTTTCCCTTGCATCTCAATTATTTTCTTTCCCTCCCCTTTTATTCTTTTGTTTTACTTGAGTACATAACAAATATATCAATACTAGATAAAATTCACAATAAAAATATCCAATTAAATTCAAACATGTTTTATAGATATGAGCAAAATGAGTAGTCGCTCGAGCTTTTTATACTTATATTATATGCGGTAGTATGTAATAAAATATTCAATTTTAGTTAATTTCTATGCTTTAAAATTAATTACATGGAAAAAGTGCTCTCCACCATGAAACCTTCAAAATTCTAAACAAACGGCTATAAAAATTATGTCTTGTTTCCACAATCTGTACAGTCTGTTTTTTGATTTCTTTGTGCACTTTTCTCTGCAAGTTAAACAACATCAAAGTGTTGGTAAAGTGATCATCATAGAAATAGTTGAATAATGATGATGTAATACTGAAAAAGCGTCAAAATTAGAAAAACTGGTCAAAATAATCGGCTAGTCTTCTGAGACACCATCTCACTAAGAGACGTCTCTTAGGCCCAGCCCATTAAAGCATAATACTTACTTCATCTTTACATTTTTCTTTATGGGCCTATTCAGTTAAAGATGGTCTCTCAAAGAGACCGTCTTTACAGCTTTCCTAACAGCCCAGCCCAATGATTTTAAATTTAAAAATAAGACTGATGACTAATCAGTTACTTATTTTATAAAATGGGTTGGTCTATATTTACCCGTTTATAGCATAAACGGTCTATAGCAAGAATTTGTGTTTGTTCTATTTATGGATTATAAGTCAAAACGTTTCGTTATAATTAACCCATTAATTTTGAGTTGAAACTTGAAATGGTAGCCAACAAAAAAAGCACAAAACAATGAGTTATGTGACAAAGATCCTCACACTAACTTTGAATTTTAGTCCAATCTTGATTTGTCCTTTGTAGGTAGTGTCCTCAAGCACTACATTATATGGAGAAGGATGTACTTCAATGAATCCTCTATCATTCATTTCTACAAGCCCACCAAGAAAAATTCTGCATGATACAAAAATAATTCAACTCGTCTTATTTCACCGTAAAAAGGTCCATTTAATTATTCTGTTTTAGTAATTAATCACTTTAAAATTGCAAGTAATAACCCTAACACACTAGCTAACTGTATATGGGTCAGTCCAATAGAGATGGTCTTACCTGAGACCATCTCATTTAATAATTTGTAAAATAACATTGAAAATACAAATTGTTATATAAGACGATTTCAATGTAAAATATGCCTCATACATAAAAGTCATCTTACTCAGAGACGATCTTTCATTAAAAAAATAAACTTTTTTAAAGCTCAAGACTTAATCATACTAATGAATTTGTTTATTTTGTGTATAATTAGTTAATTACTTACATAGCACGACCAAGAAATCCTGTGTCTTTGAAAGACTCATCATCCATTATACTAATTTCAAGATGAGTTAAATTCTTCCACTCACAAAATGGGAACTCAAATTCAAATTTTTGATTCCAAAATGCTTTATGGCGATAACCTGCAATTTTCAAATTAACTTGAGTTACACATAAAAAAATAAAATAAAATAATCAACGAGGGTGTTTGACAAACAGTTGATATACTTTCTCCGTTTCGAAATACTTGCTACATTTTCGTTATGGACACTATTCATCGTTCAAACTTATTTTATATATTGCGGCTAATGTATACGAAAAAATATAGTCAAGTGGGATCTTGTTTGAATCGTCTAATCGCATACTTTCATAATATCAATTTTTTATATTTTTTAGACTTGTATAATTTAATATATAAACGATTAAAATATCGCCTTAGATTACGTAAAAAAGTGAAATGTAGCAAGTATAGTGGAACAGAGGAAGTATATTAGCTGACTGGCTAATTGATTTAGTCAACTGATCAATTTATTTGACTAGCTGATTTTGAATATTCTGATAGGAGAAGTTTAGCTTGGTGTAATTAGTAGATTCATATAATTAAGTTGTTTTAACTAGCTGATTTATCAAACACTAAAATTAGATAATTTGGTCATTTAACCATTTATTTGCACCTAAATAAACTAAAGTTGTTCAACAAGCCATTTTGCCAAATACCCGATAATCAAATAATATATTTATAATAAACCTCGACTTATTTTGGACAAGCACCTTTAGTAGTTTTGCTCCTCCTTACTTCTGTACCACATTGTATCAACACATAATAGGATGGGTTACCTATGAGCATATGATCAAATCATTATGATTAAACAAGAGCATCCATACAAAATCAATATGCTTCACAAACACTAACAACATTTGATTAGTCTATTGACATATATAAACGTCGGTTTGGTTGTTCGTACTAAAAAGTGAAAATGATACTGATTTGTAGTGTAAATTTTCGTGAAATATACCATGTCATTTCCATGATAATGAAAAAAACGTTGATCAAAAAATTTTTTTACAAATATTATTACCACTTAATACCACCTCTGCATATGATAATGTATAAAAAATTAAGAATGAATTTTATAAAGAAAATAAAATGATCAAAGTAAAACAAGTATGATCATTCAACTGTAAACATATAATAAAGAGAATCTCCTATCAAAAATACACTAAAATTTTCATTACCAATTCAATTCCCACTTTTTAAGACCAATATACCGAAAGAACGATAAGGAGTTGATTATGAATATTAATTTAATTGTGATAATAAAAATGAAGTTTACTTAAAATTTTCATAAAATTTAATGTGTTAGTAAGGAGGAAGTCTTACCAAACAAATTGGTTCGTCTAATTCCTTTTGCATTAACAAGAAGTACTTGAAGGATACCATATTCCATCGTGAAAAAAAAAAAAAAAAATCACTCAAAATGTTTTGTAATAGAAAAACGAGTATTAGTCTCATGACTTGATTATAAATTAAACCTCAAATAAAAAATTAAGTGAACAATAAATGTTCATCAAGTTTTAAATAAGTTGTAACATAAGGATTTATTTGGTACGATAATTAACATAAAAATCTATTGAGTAAAAGAGGCAGTTACATTTACTAGGATAAAATAAATACTCTAATAACATTTAATTAGGAGTCGTTTGGTTGACGTAGGAATTAAATTCCTATGGGAAGTTGTAATTCATTGGAATTTACTTCCTTTGTCAATTTCCTAGGAAATACTTATTTTTGTTTGTTTGACAATAGGAATTTTTATTTCCATGGGAATTGTAAATAACCAAGGGGGGTATATGGTAATCTAATTCCTATGTCTCATAGGAATTAACTTCCCTTGGATTTTATAATTCCTAGGAATTTTAGTTTTTTTGGCAACCAAACAAATTACCATAATACTATTTCCTAGGAATTTAAAATTCCAATGTTAATAGTGGGTAACCAAACAAGCCCTTATTCCAATGTTATTAAGTTCTGGCTCTCATTTAGAGTGGGGTTTAAAAGGGTCGGATAAGATACGTAACCTTATTCTTGTTAATAACAAAATTAACAAAAAAATTTATTTTCAATTCTCTCTTAGTAGGAAACAACACATAAATAAAAAGTGTACATAATTTAATAAATCTTTTATGTCTATTATAATCCGAAGCCCTGTGCAATTGAACATATTAAACATGCTCTATGGTAAGGGAAATACTAAAGTGATTTCCTTTCTTCTTATTACTCTTAGAAAATAAGGGGAATCAAAACAATGGTAACGGTTAACCCAAAAAAATGAAATGGGTTAAATTTTCTTTTTATGCCAAACAATAACTGATGTGATGACTTAACTCCAGTGCCGTTCCTGTGCTTAACTGAGAAAATTTAAGTTGTTCGTGTGCTTAACTGAGAAAATTTAAGTTGTAAGTTTAATCTATACTAGATGCTATTTGTGCAAATACTAATTTAATTATAAATATTAACTCAATTTGGGCCCCTTCATAAACTGAGCCCTAGACGGTTGCACCTTAAAACTACCCTTAGAAACGGCCCCGCTTAACTCATTCCATTATCCAAGTCTAAAAATCAATACCAAACAAGTCCTTAGAAGGAACCGGAGATTATTCTTAGAAATAGATAAAAGAAAGTCATCAATAATAAGTGGTGCACAACAATGCTTCAATGTAACACATGAAGGTATGATCATACATTCATGTTTATACTAGAGTTGTCAATTGAATCACTAACTTCTAAGAAGAAAACATAACATACTTATAAGAACTAATATCCTTAAATGAATCGACCCGATGTGTCAAACACTCGAATCCAATGGATCCAAAACAACTCAATCAATCGTTTTTGACACGACTATATACAATCCGCCATGGTTAAACGAATCGCTAACAAAACCTAATGTTGTTCTATTTTCGGTTTCCTCTACCGTTCTCTTGAAACGAATCGTTATGAGATTCTTGTTTCGCATTTACAAGGTCATCACTTGGTGAGTCAAGTCCAAAAGGAATTCTTCTTGGATAGTTTGTTGCAGCTACCCCTTTCAAACTGCAATTCAAGATCATTAGCTAGAAACTAAAACCATATACATAGTTTTTTTTTGACACGTGGAAATAAAACATCACTCAATTCTCACTCGTGTCACATGATTCATTAATCTTATCCTAAATGGCAGATAGAAAAAAGAGAATTATGGTCAACTTCAGGCTATTTTAAGTCATTTTGAGCAAAATATGAATCAAAAGTCTAATTAGCTGTCAAATTATGTTACACTGGTTCTCACCTTTTGTCCACCAAAACCACAGATCGAAGTTCAGAATTTGTAAAGCTGCACAAATTTTGAGCATCTAAATTAGTAAAAGAGCAATTGAAGTTGATAATGATATAATACGACTAAAAGCTATTACAGTCTTTCGGTAAGATGATCTCAAATAAGGAGTTCATTTTCTTATAATATATTAGATGGGCTATATAAGCCAAATATAAGGTGCGTCTCTCGGTGAGACTGTCTCATACAATAATTTGTGTATAACAGAAGCACAAAGCTTGGAAGAACTTGGTTGGTAATATGTCATTATATAGCAGCACAAAGCTTTAGTCTACTTTCTCGGAGAGTCACTTAAATCATGTACTGTTTCTGGCAGAAAACTAGAGGCAGATCCACAGATGAATACTTACAATGTGCAAATCTCGCTTTTTGTCGATGGGTGGCAATCGTACACAAACTCTGGCAGGGTTTGGAACAAAAATGCGCTGTGGGTGACGATAGCTATCTCGTTCTCCTTCCTAGTCCACAGCCTGCAAGAAAAACTTTGTATTGGTACTGAATATATTACATGTTGCATACTGCTCATTCAAGATAGCAGGCTAAAACAGGACAGAGCAGACTACGAGATCGTATGACCTATAGCCCTATATACTGATAAATTTAGTATTGGTCTTGTCACTCAAAAATATCCGCTTAAGAGGAGAGTTGACTGTACACTAACTTGATGAGGATACATGTAGAGTCCACTATATATGTTAGTCAACCTTTCTTTAATTCTTCGGTATGGGATCACATGTGGGTTATTTTCCAACGTATACCAAAAAAATTAAGTAATATGAAGAGTTCGTAGTCACAAGGTCTCATGAAATGTAGTTTCCGATGTAAAGAGTCTTTCCTTTACCACCCCATATCTCATACCAATTTGTATGCCACAAACTATTCATATCATACCCGAGTATTTGTCCATGTGTAGGTTCAAGTAGTTTGTTACGGCACTACATAATTTTAGTTACTCTTGAGAATCATGGGTTGGCCTAGTGGTTGAATGTTTTCACTTTCACCCTTATGACAAGGGTTCGGAAAACAACACCTATAGAAAGGATTAATTACGGCTTCACCCTTGCTTGATTCTCCAGCCTTACCTCGATAAAAAGAAAACAAAAATATTCTTACTTTTGCCAGAGTATCAAGGATTCGACATAGTAATGAGAAGTAAGTTGAAGAATCATATAGGAATAATCTAACAGCTAGATACTGTTGGACCAAAGTCCAATATTGGGCTTATATGTAAATATTTATATGTCATTATAATTAATTAAGACTGTCTTTAGGCCCAATTTAAAGTGATCTAATTAAAGTTAAAAGGTTTGGGCCTAAATGTATCAATAGGTTGTGGGCCTTAAATGTGTAGAGACTCATTTTTATGACTAGGTTCAATGATGGGCTGAATACTAGTCACAGGTTATTATATATATATATAGAAGTTATGGTCCCTAGGTTACATATATTTCCTTTTCTCCTGACATCCCATTATCAGAGAGAATTAAGAGTGATAACATTAAGGGTCTTCACTTGAGGGAATACTTGTTAATCTAGAAGATCCATACTCTCTCTTTTTTTTTAAGATTGTCTACCGTGCTATGGAATCAGGTATTCTCTAATCTTGTCTTTTAATTTGTTCTTCTAATTCAACATAATCGATCCTGTTTGTTAGTAATGGTATTCACCATTTTTTTGTCCCATCAAATGGTATCAGTCGCTTCTTATGTTGAGTTTTTAGGACAATTTCTTTTTGTTTGGTATTTATCATGATATGACATAAATTTCATGATTACATATGCATTAGTTTGTTCGGTGGGTTTTGTTTCCGCCGCCATGTTCTTACAATTACTGTAATGGAATCGATTTTGATGAAATCAATAAAACCCAATTCTTGAAATCAGAAACGGTTATTTTTTTTTTTTTTTTGTGGGTTTTTTCCATGATATCAGATTCCTTTTTTAGTGGAATCAAATAAGGTATTTTGACAGTTTCCTTTTTTTACGGGAACAGTTTTTTTCTAATACGGTTAATCAGGAAGTTTCGCCGACCATGTAAATATTAATAACTATATTTCAGTTATTTTTTTTTAAAGATTTACGGTTATGGCTAATTTTAGAAAACAGTTAAAGTTTATTTGGAGTAAGGTAAACCGTCACTTATTTTAGGATTTAATTATTCTGTTTTTCTTGAGCATCGGCATTATTTTTTTTTAATTGCCATTATATTACAATAATTTTAAAATTATTGTAAAATAGGATATTCGGAATAATTTAAGTTTAATTATAATATGGTTTTATATATACTAGAGGTAATTTAATTGATACAATACGTCGCCAAAGTGACCTCTTTTGTTGAAATTAAATTATTATCAGTATAAAAAAGATGGTTCACGTAAAATATATGATTATCGATCGGCTCAAAAGAAGGTCCATAATTATATACTTGTGTGAATTTTTTTTCGGGTGGTAATAAACATGTGATAATTATAAGGATTACATGTGATTATTTAATCGGCCCAAAGGAAGGTTTCATAATCGACATGCTATTTTATTATCAATGTTAGATTACTTTAACAAGCTGTCACTAAGAAGTTAGTATTTTCATCCAAAGATGGAATATTAATGGAAAACCGTCATCTTGTAATGGGTTGTTACTAAATTAAACTTATTATTATTAATTTAAGAATTAAAGTGTGTGAGCTTATTATGTTTATTTTTCTTTGTTCTCTGTCAGCTATGTCTAATCCTGCTAATATTACTTCCAACATCAATTCAATTCCTATGTTGAATGGCTCAAATTTTAAAGAATGGAAAGAAAATCTTTCCATTGTTTTAGGAGTTATGGATCTCGACCTTGCGTTAAGGGTTGACTCTCCCGCACCAGTTACTGATTTGAGTACCTCTGATCAAAAGAGGGAGTTTGAAAGGTGGGAGAGATCAAATCGCATGTGTATGATGATCATCAAAAGGGCCATTCCTGAAGCATTCAGGGGTACAATGTCTGATGACATAACTACAGCTAAAGCTTTCCTTACGGATATTGAAAAAAGGTTTGTCAAAAATGAAAAGGCTGAAATTGGTACAATTTTGACGACCTTAATTTCAATGAGATATAAGGGTAATGGTAACATAAGGGAGTACATAATGGAAATGTCTCATCTAGCTTCAAAACTAAAGACACTGAATCTGGAAATTTCTGAGGATCTAATAGTGTACTTGGTTTTGATATCTCTTCCTACAAGTTTTAATCAGTTTAAGGTGAGCTATAATTGTCAAAAAGAGACATGGTCTCTGAATGAGCTCATCTCACACTGTGTACAGGAAGAGGAAAGGTTGAAGCTAGAAAAGACTGAAAGTGCTCATCTTGCCTTTACCTCAAAATCTAAAAGGAAAAGGCCACAAAAGAAAGAAGCTGCAGATAAGGATTCTCAAAGGAAACAACCAAAGGATAAATCAACCGATGTTGAAAATAAGGGTTGTTTCTTTTGTAAAAATCCTAATCATAAGAAGAAGCAATGCACCAATTACCACGCTTGGCGTGCTAAGAAAGGTATGCTTCTTAGTTTGGTTTGTTCTGAGGTTAATTTAGTTTCAGTGCCTAGACACACATGGTGGATAGATTCTGGTGCAACCACTCACATCAGTGTGTCTTTGCAGGGTTGCCTGAGTTGCCGAAAACCAACTGATGGTGAAAGATACATCTATGTGGGAGACGGCAAGACGGTTGAAGTACAAGCAATTGGAAAGTTTAGATTATTGTTAAAGACTGGATTTTATTTGGATCTTAATGAAACTTTTGTTGTACCGTCTTTTCGACGGAATTTGATTTCAGTTTCTGTTTTGGACAAATCTGGTTTTTCTTGTTCATTTGGAAATGGAATTTTTAGTTTGTTTCATGATTCAAAGTTGGTTGGTTCTGGTTCTTTATTGTTAAATGATAATCTATATACAATTGATTCTATTGCTTCATATAATGAATCCTTACAATTATCTTCGCGAGGAATAAAAAGAAAGGCAAATAATGAAACTTCAGCGTCATTGTGGCACAAAAGATTAGGCCATATCTCTAAAAGGAGAATGGAAAGGCTTGTGTCTGATGGCATTTTAGGACCTCTAATTTTCACAGACATGGATGTGTGTGTTGAATGTATTAAAGGAAAACAAACCAATCAAAGGAGATATGATGCCAATAGGTCTTTAGATGTCTTAAAACTTATTCATACAGATATTTGTGGTCCATTTCCAAGTCCTTCTTGGAATGGACAACTGTATTTTATCTCGTTCATAGACGATTATTCCAGATATGGCTATATATATCTCATTCATGAAAAGGCTCAATCACTAGACGTGTTCAAAAGTTATAAGGCTGAAGTTGAAAATCAACTTAATAAAAGGATTAAAGCCGTCAGATCCGATCGTGGGGGTGAATACTATGGTCGTTATGACGGCTCAGGTGAACAACGTCCAGGCCCTTTTGCTAAATTCCTAGAGCAATGTGGTATTGTTCCTCAGTACACCATGCCTGGTACTCCAACTATGAATGGTGTTGCTGAGAGACGAAATAGGACTCTTAAGGAAATGGTAAGAAGTATGATTAGTCATTCTACCTTACCAGAGTCACTCTGGGGAGAAGCACTTAAGACTGCAGCTTATATTCTTAATAGAGTACCAACAAAAGCGACTAATAATAAGACCCCATATGAACTGTGGACCGGAAAAAAGCCGAGTCTAAATCATTTACATATTTGGGGATGTCCAACTGAGGCACGGCCTTATAGGCCTAATGAAAAGAAATTGGATTCCAGAACTGTTAGTTGTTATTTTGTTGGATACTCTGAAAAGTCAAGGGGGTTTAAGTTTTATGATCCTAAAGCTAAATCTTTTTTTGAGACGATTAATGCTAGGTTTCTTGAGGATGTCGATTTTGTGAAGGGAGATACAGTTAGAAACATTGTTTTTGAAGAAGAGAATATTATTATTCCTACAGGTGTCATTGGTATTGAATCGATTCCTACATCGGACATTACTCATGACACAATTCAAAACAATGTTGATGGAGATCCTCCCAGAGAACAAACTCTCGCTCCTCAAGAAGTTGTGCCATTAAGAAGGTCCACTAGAGAAAGAAGAAGTGCATTGCCAGATGATTACATTGCATATCTTCAAGAACATGAAAGTTCTACCTCTCCAGAGTGGATAGATGCTGAAAAAGATGAGTTTGAACACATTGTAATGGAAGATGACCCGATCAACTTTCATCAAGCTATGGAAAGTGCAAATTCTCAACAATGGCTTGAAGCTATGAATGAGGAAATGCAATCCATGAAGGACAATGATGTTTGGGACCTCATCGCATTGCCAGAAGGTATAAAACCTATTGGTAATAAATGGATATTTAAAACCAAAAAGGATTCAAATGGCAATGTGGAGAGATTTAAAGCTCGTCTGGTAGTGCAAGGTTTTACACAAAAGGAAGGCATTGATTACAAAGAGACTTTCTCTCCGGTTTCTTCGAAAGACTCTCTAAGGATAATAATGGCATTAGTAGCACATTTTGATCTTGAGTTACATCAGATGGATGTAAAGACAGCGTTTCTCAATGGCAATATTGAAGAGACAATTTATATGAAACAACCTGAAAACTTTGTGGTGGGTGACCCAAAGAAGATGGTTTGTAAACTTAAGAAATCCATCTATGGGCTCAAGCAGGCGTCTCGTCAATGGTATTTGAAGTTTCATCAAGTGATTCTCTCATTTGGGTTCGAGATGAATTTGCTTGATGAATGCATTTACCACAAGTTTAGTGGAGGGAAATACATTTTCTTGGTTTTGTATGTTGATGACATACTACTTGCTAGCAACGATATAAGCTTTTTGCGTGAAACTAAGAATTTTCTATCAAAGAATTTTGAGATGAAAGATCTTGGTGACGCCTCTTTTGTATTAGGTATTAAAATACATCGAGATCGTTCTCGAGGTATTCTTGGGTTATCACAAGAGAGTTATATCGAAAATGTGTTGAAAAGGTATGGCATGCAAAACTGCAAACCAGGAGATACCCCTGTGGCCAAAGGATACAAATTCAGCCTTGATCAGTGCCCCAAGAATGAATTTGAGAAAAAGGAAATGGAAAATATTCCTTATGCTTCAGCAGTAGGGAGTTTAATGTATGCTCAAGTTTGCACTCGTCCAGATATTGCATACATAACAGGGATGTTGGGACGTTATTTAAGCAATCCAGGATTAGAACATTGGAGAGCAGTCAAAAGGGTCTTACGGTATTTACACAGGACAAAGAAATACATGCTCACGTATAGGAGGTCAGATAATCTTGAGATCATTGGGTATGCTGACTCCGATTTTGCTGGATGCATTGATACAATGAAATCCACTTCTGGTTATGTTTATATGTTGGCTGGAGGTGCTGTCTCATGGAGGAGTGTTAAACAATCCATTACGGCATCTTCCACTATGGCAGCAGAATTCATTGCATGCTATGAGGCATCGAATCATGGCATATGGATGCGAAATTTTGTCACGGGACTGCGTGTAGTGGATTCTATTCATAGACCACTTAAGTTATATTGTGACAACGACTCCGCTGTGAAATTTTCTAACAACAATAAGAGTTCGAGGAAGTCAAAGTTTGTGGCTCTCAAATTCTTGGTTGTAAAAGAAAGGGTTCAACATAAAGAATTGTCAGTTAAACATATTGGTACAAACTCTATGATTGCGGATCCGCTTACCAAAGCATTACCATCCATGCGGTTTCTTGAGCATGTGGCTCATATGGGTGTTGTTTCATCTATATAAGATGTTCAGTTTTTAGTGGGAGTTTGTAAATTTAGTTTGTTGAACATATGTTGACATTTTAGTTATAAAGTTTTCTGCAGAAATTAAGTTATGATAAAGTTTGGTTTTATACCCTGATTGTGTTATGGTAATAGTTTGATCTCACTATTAATGTGGACCAGTTGGATACGGACATGTTAAGATCACATTGCATGTTGTTTCCATGCTACACATCCACTTCATGATCTATGTCGTTCTTTTGTGTTGGTATTATGATCATTGAGGTCTAGTTACGGAAAGATGTAACAAAGACAACTTTGGTCTATGCTAATATAATTGATGGACGAGATCGGTTTCTGATACATTACAGTTTTGACAGTATGGTTGAGCTCAAATTTGGTTTTATAATGATACAAGTTTATACCTTTTTTTACATATAGCCCAAGTGGGAGATTGTTGGACCAAAGTCCAATATTGGGCTTATATGTAAATATTTATATGTCATTATAATTAATTAAGACTGTCTTTAGGCCCAATTTAAAGTGATCTAATTAAAGTTAAAAGGTTTGGGCCTAAATGTATCAATAGGTTGTGGGCCTTAAATGTGTAGAGACTCATTTTTATGACTAGGTTCAATGATGGGCTGAATACTAGTCACAGGTTATTATATATATATATAGAAGTTATGGTCCCTAGGTTACATATATTTCCTTTTCTCCTGACATCCCATTATCAGAGAGAATTAAGAGTGATAACATTAAGGGTCTTCACTTGAGGGAATACTTGTTAATCTAGAAGATCCATACTCTCTCTTTTTTTTCAAGATTGTCTACCGTGCTATGGAATCAGGTATTCTCTAATCTTGTCTTTTAATTTGTTCTTCTAATTCAACATAATCGATCCTGTTTGTTAGTAATGGTATTCACCATTTTTTTGTCCCATCAGATACCAAATCCTAGAACAGTACGTGCACGAATCTAGTGATGACCGATGAGTTTATGAGTTGAGCTCCTTCCGTGAGGTAGAGTACTCGAGAGATTACCAAGTAACTTAACCCGAATTCTCTCACATCAGGTTTGATCAGAGTTAGATGTGTTCAATGGGTCGGGCCCCCATTTTTAGCCCTTATTTAGCCTATTTTTAAAAGAGTTTTGTAAGGGCTGAGTTGAAAATAGGTCCGGCCGAAAACGGGCTCTACAATATTAAAATGAAGTGGGCTATAAAAAGGCTTAATATGGGCTGGATAATCAGATCCCACGATGGTTTGTGGTTCGTTTCTAAAAAACATGTTGTGGTTCCTAAGTTGACCTATATAATGATCTAATCTAATGGTTGCATACCAGTTCATAAACTTCATTCCTCGCGCTGCAAGCTCCTCATCTGACTCCCTAACATCCGCATTCCAGATGCCGTCTTCATCACTTTCTATCTGGGTGGAAACCAAATTGAAGTAAAAAAGCATGCATATTCTATATTTTTGTAGTGTAAAGTCGATCAATGTGTCTATCATGAGCGGTGTCACATGATTCGTTAATCGATCACCTCACGAATCGCAAATCGAAAAAAGTGAATCATGGTTGGTTTTAGGCTATTTTTGAACCATTTTGAGCGAATCGTGAATTCAAAAGCCAAACTAACTAGCAAATTATGTGTCACTGATCATGAGGCGGGATGGAAAACAATTCATGAATTAGAAATCTACAGCTAACATGCTTACGAGGGAGAAATCGACGGCTGGAAATAGATCCTTCTGTTCACTAATGCTTCGCCTCTTATCACATGTATTGACTCCCTGTATCATAACTTGCTTAGAGCCTACCAAAGCGAATCATCTGTCACACAAACATTATTTAGACCAAAGAAGAGAGTTACCAAGCGTTCTCGACAGAGCTCGTGTGCCACAAATGGTGGGCAGTTTCGACTTGATATTGCTGTATGGTCGTTCTTCCCATTTTGCACCATTAAAGGTGATGCATTCATCCCATTCTTATCGGCGTCCCCACCAAAGACGACAGCTGCAGTTTGCATTGTCCTAAAACACAGATTTATAACTTGTTATACAAAAGAAAGATGATACTTTCTGTTAGCATGTTGCTTATGTTTAGATTACCTCAATAAAGGAGAGGTAATGACTAGCTCAATTCTCTGCAGTAGCCCACTCGCACAAACATGTTTTCGGAGAGTCTCAGCCTAGAAAAGGACAATGTCGCAACTTTAGGATAGATCAGTGTCACATGATTGGTTAAACTCCTTAAGAACCGCTAATCGAAAGACCAAATTATGGTCATTTTTGGGCCTTAAATGTGAATTAGCCGGAGAATCATCTTACACCGGGATATACATATACTCCTCTTTAACATAATGTCTTAACTATAAACTTCATAGGTTTCGTAATTTGTTGTCACATTCTTCCTTCGCTCACGATCAAGAATAGAAATGAATTAACAAAATCACCCTAAATAATATTTATTCCGTATAATTTTCTACCCATTTCCATCTATTATCTGTTAAACTATAATGAATTAGAGTAAAATGCAATCTAGAAACCAACTCAACTAAAAGCTTAAGCTTATGGTTGGGAGATTGTGGTTTCAGGATATGTTATATACCCTAACAGTAACACGCCCCCTCATACAAGAGCTTTTTGGGCTAGAAGTGTTGATGCAGCACAGATCATCCTTATACCTGGTCTGAAATATTCCACTTGAATATAAATGATGGTTGAGTTCGAACTGTGTTCTCTTATCACGCTGGCTTCTAATTCCATGTCAAGGAACCAACTCAACCAGAAGCTTAAACTGATGGTTGCGGCCCTAGGATATGTTATATACTCTAACAATATGGTTTATTAAATGAAGTTCCAGATGATGTTTCCTACAAGGGCCCAATCGAAAACAATATCTTTATCATCACAAAGATAAGTTGTGCATATTCGACCCTTTAACCCCCCGCCCAGGTGGGACCGACAAAATGACATTGGGGTTATGTAATGTTATTGTTTAAACTCAATCCATTTGCTGGTTTCAATTCAATCATAAACATAGTAAAGAATGAAGCCACAAACAAAACTAAAACCTGCTCCCATCCCAGCTGTGAGAGGCAAGGATCAATCATCTCAGGAGATCTTTTATACTTCTCAGCACCTTCTATGTTGTGAATCCCTTCTGCATGCCTAACCTATCAAATCATAAACGAAGAATTCAAAATGACAAGGTTTGAAAAGTCATTCTCAAATTCTCAATTTTAACTGCTTTTAAACAGCGGTGAAATTGACTCAAATCCAAATCTGCGTTTTGTTAATTTTTTATTTTCAAATGAAATTATCGTTCAGGAAAAAAATATTGCAAATTATGGAATTTATGTAGAAATACATACCAGGTGGAGAATTTTACACTTGTGTAATGGGAACAAGCTCAACCCAGATTTTTCCATATCTATACACCAGAAATGAAGAATTTAATACAGAAAATCCCAGAAAATTAAGAATATTGTGGCTAATATTAATGAAAATTCCCAAAATATTTATAATATTATCCATAATGAATTATTACTATATTAAGAAATATAGAGTTACATAACCAATTCTTTAATGTAGCAGTAATAAGTAGCATCATGTTATTGGTTTAAAATGACATTTGATTAAGACCCAAATTGTTGTTTAATTTTGGTTGCTTACACCCATAATCAAATCATTCAACAAGTTAAGCAGAAGATCTCAGCAGCCCAGCCCAATGTAAATTTCAGTTGTTTTTTTAGAAAGTGTAAAACTGGGCTGGACAGTTACACCCGTCTATGCTATAGACCGTCTATAGCAAGAATTTGTGCAAGACAAGAATTTCCCTAAAACAGATGGCTGCATAAAATTAAAAATTATTAAAAAAAACAACAAGATCTGATCTACTAATTTCAAAGATTATTTGTTGGGTCAAACTTGATAATTGATATTATGTCATAAAATCTACAATCACAAATTCTTGTGTTTCTCGTGTAAGACGGTCTTTCTATAAGACGTTCTTTATATATAGATTGTATTAACAACTCCTTTTGTTAAGATCGTCTAATCGGGTGACGGTCTCTCTCAAGAGCAGGCCTAGGGATGGAGTAAAAATTAACAAATTTTCGATGTAATTTTAAATACTTTTCAAACAATTTTGTATCTTTAAAACACCTAACATATACTAAGTAATTTAATATTAAGGTCCCTAATTTTTCAGGGCCCTATGCTGTACACTTAGAACCTCCTATAAAAGCAGCTTATGATATATATATAAAGATCCACCTAAAGGATTGTATGTACACAGACTTTTTTTTTTTGAGAATTGATATGTACACAAACTTACATTGTGATAATATAAAGGTTGTTTTTTTAGTAATTATTATTCATAAATATTATCTATAACTCCAAATAAATAAGAAGTAAAAAAAGGACCATTCTAGATGTCAAAAATCAACTCAACTAAAAGCTTAAGCTTATGGTTGAGTACCCAAGATATGTTATATACTCTAATACGTTCCTCATACGAGAGCCTTTGGGCTAGAAGTATGGATACAACACAGGCCTGGGTGGTTGGGATTCGAACATGTGACCTCTTGTCACACGCTCAACCAAAAGCTGTTAGGCCCGAGATATGTTATATACTCTAATACTAGATAATGACATGTATAAATGAATACCAATGGATTTCTAAGATGAAGAATCATTGCAATACAAAATAAGATAGTTTTAAGATTTTGTGACCACTAATTTCATTTTTCAGATTCAAGCCCATGTATATACAATTAAAAGAAATGAAAAACAGGGAAATAATAATTACAATAAATTAGAGACTTTTTATAAAAAATAAAAATAAAGCCAAAATAGAAATGAAGAAAAAATGAAGGAAATACAAAGATTACCAGACAGAAGGAGATGAATAAGAGACAAAGAGAAGTAAAAATGAAGGATAATAGAAATGAAGGAAGAAACAGGGAAGTGGTGATGGTTTGGACAAGTTGTAGTTAAATACGTTGTATGTAGTTCTTGAAAGATTAAATTTGGCCAAGGCCAAGATTAATATAAAGACACGTCAGATGAGAATTGAATTTAAAATTATTTATTAGGTAGTGTTTGACAACATAAAATTTATTTGAAAATATAAAATTTAATTTTGATATTTAAATTTATGAATTATAAATAACACTTATGTATTTGAAATTTGTAAATTTTGATACTTGATCAAATCTTACATTGTTATATATTCAAGATTTGTCAAACATAATATTTAGCCCAATTTAACATTTGGGAATAAATTCCAAACATATCATTATAGGTTAAGTGAAACGGAGAACTAAGTGTTTGTTCAGCATCTAAAAAAAGTAAATAGTTTTAATAAATTATAAACAGTGAAAATTAATTTTAATTGGTAAAATTGTTATAATTTATAATTAAAAAATAATTACAATCAATAAAAATCAATTTCAGGTATTAAAAATTTGTTACAATGAGGAGAAATCATTAATTCTAGACAAAGCCTAAATAAGAATCTTTTTGAAAAATAGTATATACTTTTGTAACTTCCAAAACTTTTCTAAAAAATCTCTAGTTTTTCATTTGAGACAAACTAGTGTAGAAATCAATTGAATGCAAAGTTTTCCAGAGTTCACTTAATACTTTACGATTATATGACTCAATGTTTTTATTATTTGATTTAATAAAATCTTTTTGAAAACTTATCTTTTAACACTTAAAATTATAATTAATATAATAAAATCTTTTGAATATCACACAATGACATTTTAACCTATAAAATATTTGGCAAAACTCTATTAAATTGTCATATGAAATTTTCTAGTTCTTTTATAATATTGTATAATATGATGTATAATTAATAATTGTATAATTTGATATAATAAAATGTTTTTGAAAACTCACCTTAAATACTTAAGACAAAAATTTGTATGCAACCACACATAAATGGGCCAAATAGTCCACAATTCATTTTTTCAAATTTTTATAATACTTTCTTATACTAAATTTAAGACATAAAAGGCCAAATCTAAGTCTTAAAAAACCAATTTCAAGCTTTAAGTCGATTTGATTTTAATTCTTAAATTTAAAATTATAATTTAAAAAAAAAGAACTTCATAATCATACTAACTATCAATAAGCCATGCTTATACGTTTTGAAATTTGAATTTTAGTACTTCGAACAGGACTTTATACCTTTAAGAAAGCTTTTTATATTCTGATATAGTCATACTAAACATTTTAAAAGTTTTGTTAACATCTTTATACAAAAAAAACTATTACAACTCAAAGCTTTTACATAAAAACCGATAAAAAGAAAAATATTGGTTTTTGCAATAATCATAACAAAAATCTATAAAGCATGTATACACATTATTAAACTGGAATTTTAATACTTGAAATAGGGTTTTTACACATTTGAGAAGGCTTTTTAAGTTCTAAAATAGTCATACTAAACTTTTACAAAGTCTTAACCAAATTCATAAATGGGCTGGACTTTTATAATTAAGTTGCTTATATGCAACGGCCGCACAGGAGAATTCCTGATACTTAAAATCATAATTAATATAATAAAATCTTTTAAATATAACACAATCACATTACTTGTAAAAATACTTCACTTGGCAAAACTCTACAAAATTATCATGAGGAATTTTCAAATTCTATTGTATGATATGCAGGGTCGTTCTCTTTACAAGAGCAGCATAAGCAACGGCTTAGAACCTGTCATTTTGAGGGCCTAAATTTTTTATATGTTTAATTTTAATTTATATATTGAAAAAGAGCTATAATATTTTATAATATAATAAACGACATTGATTTTTCATAATTAATGGTCATTTGTAATTTAACCTTCTTAATGACTAGTTATTTGTTTCTAGGTTATGAGTTGGAAAATATAATTTTTATTTTTTCACCGATAATCATTGTGTTTAAATAACTAGATAATAATATTTTTAGTTTATTGTATTTTCTAGGTCAATAGATTGATTGAGCATATTCATATTCTCATTTTAAAAAAGCTAGGCATAACATTCGTATTTTAAGAACGCATTGTTTTACATTCGCTCATGACCCCAAAAATGTCCAAAGCGGCCCTGATGATATGATTAAAAAAAATCTCACTTTAAACTGAATTTTTAAAAAATTTCCTGTATTAAGCAGAGAATGTGCCGTACTTTACTGTTATTAAATTTATTAATCAATGAAAAAATTGTTTTTGTGTTGGAAGATGTTGCTTTCATCCATCATCAATCAATAGAAATATTAAGTGTTTAAAAAATCTTTTGTCAATTACGACCACTAATTTAGGCATCTTGGTTATAGAATTCAATTTTATTTTGTCTATTAACGCATCTTTTAAATTTAGAGTTATTTTTAAAGAAATTATCTTTTTATAAGATAATCTTAAATAAAATTATATTTCTTTATAATATGTATGAAATGAGCTATTTAACAACAATTTATATAAAATTTAATGTTAACATTGTTCCTACTGGATGAGAAAAATCAACACTTTTCCCAATGGTGAGAAAATGTCTTTTAAGATTCACAGTAGATGCGAATCAATGGGGAGGTACGAGATGCGTTCTAGCTTACTTCCTCGAGGTGATCTGCACACGGTAAAAAACAAGGGCCGGAGAGGGGACTTCTGGGGGTCCTCCTCCGATGGTAGAGTCAATAAGGAAACTGAGAATATAGCTTGAAAAACTTATGAGTATGAGAGTATTCTTGCACAAGGTAATTCTAGGGTTTGGATGCAAAAAATTATGTTACCATTAGTAGTGCATGCTTCTGTATATTTATAGTAGGGGGTTTAGGGAAGAGATCCCTAAACCCTAAGGGTCGTTTTGGCTTTTACCTCATGTGGGATCTTTTGGTGTCAACCGAGAGGAGACAAGGAATATCCTTTGGGCTGATGTGGCCTTTGCTGATTGGGTGATATTCATGTTGTGGTCCCCCTCTATTATTCGTGGTACAGTTTCCTAGGTAGGGTACGAGGTAGGTGTGGTGTCTCGCCTCATACGAGTTACAATAACGTTCAGCAGTACTTCTACAGTTGTCTTCTGCCACGTCATTGCATTTGTTGTTATCTTTCTATAGGACTAGTTGTCCTGCAGGTATCTCAAATTCTTCTTTCATTCTGCAGGACTGGTCGTCCTCCAGGTATGGTATGCTTCTTGTCATCTATCTACAGGCTTATTTTGGCCGTAGGTATTTATCTTAATTTTCTCTTTTAACCTCATGATTAAGGTCATGTGTTCCTACACATACAACATCATTTTAATCATGTGGTCTAACTACACTTAATTAAAAGTTTTATTAAGTGATTAAGGGTACGTTCATCCTAATGTAAATTTGTAGGTAGTTTTTAGTTGTATAACTAGTTATAGACATAGTTGTAGGTAACTATAATTGTATAATTATAATTATTAGATATTTATTTATGTATAAATTAATCAACTTTTTCTCAAACTGAATTTTTACATGACCATTTTTCTTATTTCATACGCTCCATTAAGCAGAGAAAGTTCCCTTTTTTTACCAATCCATGAAAAATATTTATTGGGTTGGAAGATGTTTCTTTCATCATCATGAGTTGAAGTATTAATTAATTGAGAATTTGTGATTAAATATATTTTTTGTCCATTACGACCACTAATCAAATTTCAAGTTGACATCATTACAGTCATTTGGCTGGAGTACAGGTAATTAAGCGTTTAATTTAAGCGATTAAGGGTTTGTCCATAGTAATGTAGTTGTACGGGTAGTTGTTAGCCGTATAAAATTTTGTAATTGTAGGTAAATATTAGGCCTATCAAACAGATCAGATTGGGTCAGGTTCGGGTTCGGTTCATATATAAACAAGTAAGAAAACCCTTGACCCAAACTCAACCCATTTAGTTAATTGGGTCGAAAATCACAAACTTGACCGACCTGCAACAGATCAGGTTGACCTTATTTCGACCCACTTAACCCGTTTATAATTTTTTTGTTTTCGTTTTAAGGTTTTTAACGTTGATTAAATCTAATTCTTTAGGCTTTGATTTTAACTTAATGTTTTTTTTGTTGTTTATTTTGTATTTACTATGAAAAATAAGAAAATATCAAATAAACTAAGTTTAGCTTATACTTATTGTTTTAACTCAAAATTAACACATTTAATTAAATGGGTTATATAGGTTTTTTGTAGGTTTAAAATTTTGACATGAACCTAACTCAGTTAATAAACAGATCAGGTCAGGTCAACCCATTTAATTAATTGGGTCAAAAGTCTCAACCCAAACGGCCAAACCCACTTATTTTGGATTAGATTCAGATCGAATTAGCAAGTCAGTTCAACTTTTGCCAGCCCTAATAAATATAACTGTATAATTATAGTTGTTAGATATTTAATTGTCTAAATAGTTGTGTAAATTAATATTGTTCCGTAAAAAGTAGAGGTTATGATAATGTTGAAATATATAATTTATTAAAAATATAGAGAAAATCTTAAAAAGGTACTTTTAATTTTGAAATACTAAGGTGTAACGTTATTAAAACAACTAGGAGTATATGCACTAGAGTACTAACATACTTTTAGTGCTTTAGTCTTATCAAACCATTAACATCAAGTGGGAATAGAAGTAATTTATAATGTAAATTTTCATAAAATGTAACATCATTTCCATGTTACCTTTTATTATTAAAAAAATCTTTCTTTATAAGATTTCATTACACCTAATACCATATCTTTATATGTTAATGCACATTGTCATGAATTTTATGAATAAAATTAAATGATTAAAGGTATAATTTATATATTAGCAACATACTTTTTTGAAACGTCATTGGTAACAAATCTTTAAAAAAAATTCCACGAAATAACATTGTAATGTTATACTTAAAGCTACAGTAACATTAATGGGCTAAAAACATTTAACTGGTCGTTAAGTTGTGAATTATCTTATTTGTCCTTGTCTTCTTTCCTTAAAGCTACAATAGATTTTTTTAGTTAAAATTTTCTACCACTAGTGTTTCACAAAAGTATGTTACTACCCTATAGTATAATATTTCTAAGATATTTCACAATTTACGGCAAATTAAATGTTTTTAGCCCATTAATGTTACTGTAATTTTAATTACAACATTACAATGCTATTCTGTTTTTTTCTAATATTTGCTACCATTGACGTTTCATAAATGTATATTATACCATAAAGAATATTTCATTATTAAAATAAAAGTATGACCATTTAACTTTTTGTGATTTTTCTTTCAAAATTAACTAACTTTCCATACGATTCTCACCATTCAATAACGACAACTAAACGAGCCATAATAGCTAATGAGTAATGAGCATCTGTGGCATGAATAGAGGCCCATTGGTGGCCCAGATTTAGCTCTAAATTATGTGGGCTTTAAACAAGCCCAATTTTACATAAATCAAACAGCCGGTCTCCTAAGAAGACTCTCAAGCCCCGCCCAACAAAGCTTAATGCATACTCTAACTCTACATTTTTCTTTATGAACCGACCAATTAGAGATGATCTCTCAAAGAGACCGTCTCTCACAAAAAATTGTGTAAATGAAAAGGTCGTACAGCAAAACGTACAATCCTACAAACGCTAATTTCCGCTCTTCGTGTGCTATAAAAAGCTTAAACAAACAATAAAACTGATGAGGTAGCAATTCTGTTTTTCTATAGCTCAAACACATTCTGCTGGCTTAACATGATCCAGCAGCACAGAAACAGCAACAGGATTCTTATGTTTTCGCCAAAAACGATTGATTTAATTGCCATCAAAGTAGCAACAATTTCTCGTTAATGTGTAATATCATTAAGTGGTTATCACCTACGGTTTTATAGAATCAGATGTACACACTCTTTTACCCGTGTAAAAACAATTACAAATTGGCAATACAATTGCGATTCTTCGAGTCTTACTACAGCTTAAGCTTAAATAAATGCAAAATTTTATCTTACAACTCACTAGTATATACTTATAAGCCCATTTTTCAGATCTTTCCCCCCTCCTCTCCCAAAAAACAAATAAATAATCACAGAATGATACAACACACCCAGTTCAAATTCATCAAAATAAGGTACCTGTTTTACGTAGCGCTTCCCTTGTTTTTGTGGCTGTGGGACGAGTGGGAAAGGGCCCTCAGATTACTGTACATATCGGAAGCAGCAATTGCGAAATCCAACAAAGCTCGGAACAACTCGGGCAATCGAGTTTTAAGACTCGTCAATGACTTTTCCCTTACATGGGTACATTCCCGTTGATAATTCTCAGTATCGTCCTCGAGTTTCTTCCTTGCATTCTCTACCACGAATTCCTTCTCCACCATAAGCTCATCCTTGTGAACCCCATCTTCAATCGATGTGGGGTCCGTATCATCGGAGGGTATCTTTTTGTGCATATACTCATTAAGCCATTTATTGTAATGGCGTTGCTTTTTCTCGAGATCCCTCCTTGATTCTTCGACTTTTAACCGCAGTCTTATTTCATCCTCTTGTTGTTGGACGATAGTATGCAAAACAGCGGCGAAGTTGAATATTGCACTCTTTGCATGCTCGTCAGGGAGTTTCTCGAGTTGATCGTACCAGACAAGGAGGAGGCCTTGAATGGGAGGGTTCTGAGCTCTCGGGGGAGACGAAACCTTCTCTTTCAAGCTACTCTCGATGGGAATAAGGTTTAGTTTCAACCAACTGCTGAGTGCTCTTACGTACTCTTTCTGATGGTTAACCATTTTTTCGAAATGTGTATTCCACTCCTGAACTATAGCCCAAAGCTGAATGGTTCTCTCGTGGTGTTGGTCGGTTGTCTCCTTAGTGGATTGTGAGATGTCAATCAATCTCAAGGCGCTAGAAATTTTAAGTTGCGTCTCGTGGTGCTCTTGCATAGTTTCCCACATTGTGGCCATCCTGAGATACACACTAAGATATGAGAAAGAAAAAATTGAATAATGCTAATGAAAGAAAAGATGCATGTAATAAAAACCAATATGGGTGTTAGGGTGGTTTGTGAGGCTTGTTCTCAAGTTTCACCATATATGTGCTCACTTACACATACCAATTATTTCATTTTCGAAACCAACGATGAAAATCTACTATCTATCAGTACTTAGCAAATTAACGACCAAACAAGTAAAAATTATACTCAAGTTCCTTCTACGATTCAACATATTATCAAAATCTCTCATGTTGTTTTCAAGTTGATTTATTTTGATAATTTTCGTTCCAGCTTTCCATTCATTTGCATATTGTATGAGTAAACGTGATTCGCTAATTGCCTTACAATCGAGAAAAAATTAATTTTGGTCGGTTATAGGCTATTTTTAAACCATTTTGAGCAAATCACGAATCCAAAAGGTGAACAGAGTAGCAATTTATGTTTCACTGAACCAAATTATGATTGATAAAATATATAAGGCCTCAAATTTGCAATCTCCTTAGATTTAGTAATCCATCATTAGTTTTCCACACAAACACCAAAGATTTGCAGCATATACTTCGCACCAAAAAGAGAGGGAAGGGATTTGAAGGGAAGGGATTTGGAGGGAAAACATAGACAATTTTTATTAAAAGATTTGGAAAGATTTGGAAGGAAACACTTTTTTTCCCTTCCCTTCCCTTCCCTTCTAAACAAACATGCACTCTCCCTCCTTACCCCTCCCTTTCCTTTCCTTCCCCTTCCGCCTTCCCTTTCTTTCTTTTCTCTCCTGATTTGCTATCAAAATATAGTGTAAGTGTGCTTGGGGGTTAGACATAATGATCAGTTTTCTCCCTCTTCTTTAAACACTTCCACTCAGTATTGTCTTCCCAAAAGGTCCGCAATAACATAAAATATAGATGATTTGTTTTTGATCAAGTCATAAGCTTAAATTTATGTCACTACTACAACCCACCCACATCCTCTCCTCACATACACAGATTACCAAAAAATTACCATCTCCACTTCAATCTAAGGCCCAAACCAAAACCATCCAATCAGTGTCTTTGATCGCATCCATCGAGAGTCATCCCCCATCGAGACACCTAGACAGTAGACACATCTATGACTCGATCTAAGTGTCAACCTAGACAGTAATAGACACATCCATCGAGACCCATCCCCCATCCCAATCTAAAGTTCTCAACAGACCAGCTTTAGTAGTTATGTTTAGCAATGACAACCAATACGCACTCAAAACCAACCTTTCTTTCTCATAAACATAAGGGGAAAAAAATTTGTTCAAGGCATTGATTAAAAAACATGATTAAGCGTTAACGAGCCAAACCTAGTGAAGTACAAGGATATCAAGGGGGCGACAAAATTTCAGAGGCTGTTTCTTATACGTGGGAAGATCTACGCAAAGGTAATTTCAACAATCCACGGTTTTTTCTCTAGAAGTGTAACATTTAATGTCGGCACGTAAAATAAAAAAAAAAACACTACGCGAGGATGAAATCTTCCAACCATGTCCATGCTTTATACTGATTAGTTAGGGCTAACATGATCCCAAATTGAAGGAGATGGGTGGTATAAATGTCAAAGATACCAAAAGAACGAAATTCAAAGGAGGAATATGTTGCACTAAAAAAAGAGGAAATACAATGAAAACACAACTCACCAGCAAATTAACAAAATTTTACCAAGTCTAAGGGTAGTGTGATGCAAAAACTATTGATATAAAATTGAGCCCAAATCTCATTAAAATCTAGTCCAAGAGAACTTTAGGCTTTAGCTATGATACCAGGCAATTTGACAAAAATATAGCCACAAATTCTAACCAAAAGTATAGCTAGCAGAGAATGCCCACAGAAGAAATAAATAAAGTAAGCAGCTATGTCACGTAATATTCTATCCAAAAACAACAATTCAGTGAGATGTCTTGTTCAGATAAGAAACTTACGCATCAACAAGATCCACAAGCTTTGGGTATAACTGTTCATCACGCAATCGGCTTATTTCAGAGACTGTTGAGTCCATAGACTGCATGTCTACAATGTACCTAGTGTGCAGATGGCTTACAGCCGCCTTTGTCTTCTCCAGGGATTCAGAGCTGGTTCCACGTTTCTTTTGTTTGTTCAACAAGGCAACTTTCCTCTGATATTCGAATTTCATAATTTCACCGGCCTATCTCATACCATGAAGCAAAAGAGTCTCAGTAAGGATTTGAAAGAAATTAGAGCACATAACTTCACGAAATTCAATAATAGGAAATGTTCACAGGACTAGAGCATTACTTTCACTTCATCATATAACTTCTTCTCCCAAGCAAGCAGCTTATCCAGCACAGTGGCATGAGTTTCATCCTTTTCAGAATCAAAATCATCATTAGGATCTTCTGCATTTGGTAGACCTTTAAAAGATCTATTCCATGTGATGACTCGCATGACTCTTGCTGAGTGATCAATATGCCCTTTAAAAGCAGATGCAATTTCAAGTTAGAAGTGTCCTTGTAGGCTCATTAGACTCAATATTCACACACAAAACATTACAGAGCATTATTGCATTAATTTTTTTCAATAAGAGAAAGAAAGGCTTATTACATCATACAAGGATACCCTAGACTTATTATTGCCTTGACCATGGTTTTGCACATCAACAATTCCAAAATGGCTTTCATAGTCAGTGCAAAACCATGGTTTTGGTTTTGCAATTGTCTTGACCTATCATTTGGTCGTGATAAGCTCAAAAGTCATTACAATACACACACGGTGAGCCGTATTTAGCACTATGGATTAAAAGCTTAATTAATAATTTAGAAAGAAGAATAAGTACAAGGATAGCCTTTTCACAAGAACAGAGCTAATTAACTCTCACTTGAAAAAACTACTAACGGCAGTAAAAAGTATAGGAATATAGCATTGAGCTCATGCACTTCAAAAAATCATTATTGTTGAGTCGGCTACTCTTGTGTGAGACCGTCTCTCAAAGAGAATACCTCAAAACAAGAAGTCCATATTCTTATTTTCTCTTTAATTTGTATTAATTGGGCCATTTAGCCCATATATCTAATGCGTCTCTCAGATAGAGAGTCTCTCACAACAATTTGTGTTATTGAGCTCATGCACACTATCAATTTACAGCATTCACAACATCAGTTACTCCCCAACAAGCATCCAGCCCAAATAGAAATTAACTGCTTAATCACTTTTCACATCACACAAAATATAGTCCATAATTTCCTCCCCAATCTATCAATTCCCTTGCCATACATCATAAATAACGAATCGGCATCCTCATTATCGAAAAAGGTATATATTGTCACTTCTCACTTGTCACTGAATGGTACTCTCACGCTTACTCTAAAGCAAGCAATTTCAACCTCAATATCAAGCTCATCCAAATCTCTACTACGATGGGTATGTTCCGAAAGAAACATAGTCATCAACACTCCATATAAATCATCACCAAGAACAATTCACAAGAAACAGATTACAAAGCATAATTATAAAATGTATCTAAAATCAAAACAAGAACATCAATGCACAACATTCAACTCACAAGCAACAATAGCCCATATAAGTTATCAACCAAAGATTACACTAAAAATCAAATAATATTTATAAAGTTTAATTCTTTAAAGAAAAGGAAAGAAATATACCCCTATTATCAGCAAAATTAGAGTGGTAATGCAGTCTAGTAGCCTCAAGCATCTTAGAAACTTGATGAGCACTTTCCGAAGCTTTAAGAAAACAATCATCCAAATCACTAAAAATCTGAATTAAATTAACATTCTTTCTCCTCCCTTCACTTCCACTTCCTGCTTGCCCCATAATTTGTTTCCCCTTCTTCATCACCCTCCCTCCACCACCCCCCATTGCCGACGGCAATGGCGGCTTCTCCGGCATCACCATCTCCTCCACCACCTCAACTGAAGGCGGCAGCGTAGTCGTAACCGAAGCATGACTGCCTGAACTTCTCATTGCTCTTTGATGGTAAACTGTATGTTGTTCATACACCCCTTCATCACTCAAACTCACATTAGGCATTTCATGACTAAAAAAGTAATCCCAAGTTTGATCTTGCATCGGATACGACGGAAATGGTGGCGTTCTACTCTCCCTCTCCTCAGGAGGCAGCGACGGAGGTGGGCCCACCACATTGTTATTCAAATTACTCTCAGTATTTGAAGGGACAGTACTAGTCTCGATTCTTCCACCAACACTCCCACCTTTATTACCTTCTCTCCGCCTCCTCCTCCCCCTCAAATCATCATCATCATCCCCCTCTTCTTCCTCCTCCTCCTCAATCGTACCCTCCTCCATGGGTTTCAACCCAGGTTTCGAAACCTTAAATTCCGGCATCGAAACAGCGCGTTGTAAAGGTACATGTAAATCATCAGGAGGTGGAGGAGGAGGTAAGGTTTCCCCAATAGGAGGAAGATGAGGTTGAGCTGTACTAGAAGTGGGTCCTACACTCAACCCAGGAGCGGGTCCCACACCAACATGAGAAGATGAACTAGAAAGTGGGTTAACCTCACCTTGAGCAAAATCACTCAAAGCAGCACCGGCATTTTTAAGATACACAGCATAAGAAGAATGAGCAGCAGCAAAAGCATTTCGAGCAGTAACAGCTGCTTTCATGAAAACTTTGCGTTCTTTACAGCGTGATACTGCTTCTTCATTCTCGATCTTCGATTGAGAACAACCCATTTTTGGGGAATTGTTGGAATGATTTTGGGTAATTTTTAAGGGTATTAAAGATGGGAAAAGATCGAAAAAGTGAAAGGAATATTAAGAGCTGGATTGGGATTGTAGAAAAAAGTATAAGCGGTGGAGATTCGGATGCTTGAATTGAACATGAAGATTAGAATAAGCGGAAGATAAAGTTTGGTTTAAGGTTTAATTGTATTGATTAATGAATAATTACATGGCCCTTAAATATACAAAGCTAGAGACTAAAAACGGAAACAAAATATACAAAGGAATAAAAAGAAATCAGCCTAAATATATGCTAGACTAAAATAGCACGAAATATAATCTGTAATATACTCCGAATATTCCCACACTCCCCCTCAAGTTAGGTCATGGGATTTCCAATGCCTAACTTGGATAATATAGTCTCAAAGACTTCTGTCGAAACGGCCTTAGTGAGAATGTCTGCAAGCTGATCTTCAGATTTCACATGAGGAATACGAATGATCTTGTTCTCCAGTTTCTCCTTTATGAAGTGTCTGTCTATCTCCACATGTTTGGTTCTATCATGCTGGACTGGATTCTCAGAAATATCAATGGCTGATTTGTTATCACAATACAAAGTACATGTCTCGGATACTGGAACATTCAGCTCCCATAGAAGTTTCTTGAGCCACAAGACCTCTGTAATGCCTTTAGCTACCCCTCTGAATTCGGCTTCTGCGCTTGACAGTGCTACCACATTTTGTTTCTTGCTCCTCCAAGTAACCAAATTTCCTCCTACAAGAGTGAAGTAGCCCGAAGTAGATTTTCGACTATCACGATCTCCAGCCCAATCAGCATCAGTGTAAGCAATCAAGTTCAGATGACCATTTTTCCCATAAAACACTCCCCCTTTCACTAGTTCCTTTCATGTACCTCAATATTCTCATAACAGCCTCTAAGTGTTGTGTTTGGGGTAGATGCATGAACCGACTCACAACCCCTACAGCATAAGCTATGTCTGGTCTAGTATGGGAGAGATAGATGAGTTTCCCTACTAGTTTCTGATAGTGTTCTCTGTCAGCTGGTTCACCATCTATAAGAGTCTGCAATCTGTGATTCATAACCATGGGTGTATCAGCTGGTTTACAGTCAAGCATACCTACTTCAGCAAGAAGATCCAAGATATATTTCCTCTGGTTTATAAAGATCCCTTTCCTTGATCTCAAGACCTCTATACCCAGAAAATACTTCAAGTTCCCTAAGTCCTTCATCTCAAATTCTTTGAAGAGTTTCTCCTTCAGATTTCTGATTTCTTCTACATTATCCCCAGTTATAACCATATCATCAACATAAATGATAAGACAGGTCATCTTACCATTTACCTTCTTTAGAAACAGAGTATGATCAGAATGGCTTTGTTTGTAGCCAAATTTATTCATTGCCATAGTAAACCTTCCAAACCAGGCTCTTGGAGACTGCTTTAGCCCATATAGGGCTCGTTTGAGTTTGCACCCTTCTCCTTGAGCAAATTCATTCGAGAAGCCAGGAGGAGCCTGCATGTATACCTCCTCTTCAATTTCCCCATGGAGGAAGGCATTTTTCACATCGAACTGATAAAGAGGCCAGTCTTTGTTTGCAGCTATGGAGAACAGAACCCTGATAGTATCAATTTTTGCCACAGGAGAGAAGGTTTCAGAATAATCAATACCATAAGTCTGAGTGTATCCCTTAGCTACCAATCGTGCTTTATATCTCTCAATGGTGCCATCAGCATGATATTTTATAGTGAATACCCATTTGCATCCTACTGCTCTCTTTCCCTCCGGTAGAGCACACTTCTCCCATGTATGATTCTTTTTGAGAGCCAGAATCTCATCCTCCATTGCTTTGTACCACTTGGGATCACGGAGTGCCTCTTCTGTATTTTTCGGAATGGAGTTAGAATAAAGGCTTGTTTGGAAAGCCTTTGCCACACGAGCCAAATTACTGCTCCCATCTCTCAAAATAGGATATCTCGACCTCAATGATTCGAACTCCGGATCATACCTCCTTGGAGGAACCCCTCTAGTTCTCCTTGGAGGTAACTCATACCTGCATACATCATCAGTAGCACTAGAAAGCTCATCAACAACAGTGTGTTCAGATAATACCTCTTGAGGTTCAGGCAAAACCTCATTACCAGCAGTGGATACTTCAGACGGAGTGGTCACGATCTGAGGAGAAGGAATTACTATGCTTTCAGTGGCAATGTCAGTGGGATTGTCAACTTGCTCTTGGGGGTCAACCTTATCAGAAACAGAGTAATCAAGCCAGCTTAAGTCATCACTAGTAGTCTCCCCCTGAGGACGAAGCTGGGAGTAGAAGTACGAAGTCTCAAAGAAGTCACAATCTAGAGTCGTGTAGAGTTTGTTCTCAGTGGGATCAAAGCATCTATACCCCTTTTGGTTTATCCCATAGCCCAGAAAAATACATTTAACAGCTCGAGGTTCAAGTTTGTGTCTGACAGGTTTGGGAAGATGAACATAGACCACACAACCAAAAATCCGGGGGGGTAAGGAATGGGTACTGGGTACGGGAAAGAAGGTTTGAAGGGTTTCAAGAGGTGTTTTGTAGTTAAGAGTTTTTGAGGGAAGGCGATTTGTGAGGTATGTAGCAGAGGCTAGGGCTTCAGGCCAATAGTATGAGGGGACATGGGCTTCAAACATTAGAGCTCGACAGGTTTCAAGAAGAGTACGATTCTTTCGTTCTGCGACCCCATTTTGCTGTGGTGTATGTGGACAAGAGGTTTGATGAATAAGGCCATGAGTGGTAAAAAACTGATTCATGTGATGGTTTACATATTCCCCCCCATTATCAGATCGAAGGATTTTAGGTGTGGTCTTAAACTGGTTAACAATCATATTATAGAACTTGATAAACACATCAACAACATCAGATTTATGCTTCAAAAAATATACCCAACACATGCGAGTACAATCATCAATAAAGGAAACAAAATAAGAAAACTGTTGTTTATTACACTCCGGAGCTGGGCCCCACACATCAGAATGTATCAAAAAGAAAGGTTCACTACTACGACTACTACTAGGATAATAGGAATGTTTGTGACTCTTAGCTAAAACACAAGCTTCACAGTCTAAAGATACATTAGTGTGACTAAAAGATGGAAATAGACGTTTTAGATACCCTAATGACGGATGTCCAAGACGTCGATGCCAAGTCCATAACTGATGATCAGAAGACCCATGAGCAAGTGAAGTGTGACCCTGTTGACTCGCCTCATCCACATAGTAAAGCCCATCTCGTTCAGTACCATGCCCAATAATCTTCCCCGTCCGAGTATCCTGCACAATACAATCAGAAGAGGTCATAAGAACAGTGCAATTTAATTCACGAGTTAGCTGACTAATAGAAAGCAATTTATGAGATAGACTCGGAATTAAAAGACAATTTTTAAGCTTGAGAGACGAGGAGATATTAACGGAACCAGTTTTATCGACATGAATACACTCCCCATTGGCTGTTTGAATGTAGTTTCGGGTTTTTTGTGTGGTAGATACAAGATCACGGGGGTCAAACGTCATAGTGTCTGTAGCCCCGCAATCGAATATCCATTGGTTCGAAGGAGCTTGGCAAACCAGTCCAAAAGTAGTACTGGGCCGTGGGGTTGTTTGTGGAAAAATTGGGCCGGTTGTTTGTGAGGGTGGGTTTGGGCCGGTTTGTTTTAAATTAAAAGGGAATGGGGTAGGGTTTAAGATTGGAGTGGTATTTAAGGCTAAATAAGGCAATTTTCCATTTGCCTCTCCTTGTGTTTCTCTCTCTACTGGTCCGTTACTTCCTCCCTCTCTCTCTTCTGGTTCACCTGTTCCTCCATTGATGTTCATGTGACCTTCGGTTTTTTCGACCACCATGAGTGGATCTGAGCTGTCATCTGGGTGAGGGACGCCGGTAGCCAAGTGAGCCTTGCCGCCGGTTCGAGCACCTTGAACCTTGGTGGCGGCTTTTCTTTGCCGGTGTTCCTCCCACCATTCTGGAAATCCGATGAGTTTAAAACACCCATCCTTGGTGTGCCGGCTTCCTCCACAATGTGTGCACTTCAGGTGAGTTTTATCTTCAGAGTCTCGCCGGAATGAGGGTACAAATTCCGACCGGTGATGTTTGACAGCCAGTCCACTCCCAACTTCTGAGGGAATTTTCCCCAATGATGAAGCGTGGGTCATGATCCCACGCCGTGATATTTCCCGGCGAACAGTGGCATAGGCAATCTCAACAGTAGGAAGAGGATCCATGTTAAGTAGATCTCTCTTCTCTTTATCAAATGATTCATTTATACCACCCAAAAATTGAAAAAGTTTCTGTTTTTGCATAAAAGTGTTAAAAATGGTGATGTCCTCATCATGGACCATCGGATTTGGTTGCCGGCGGTCAATCTCCGTCCATAATGTCGTGAGTCTGCCATAGTAGTCCTCAAGGGTGTCTCTGTTTTGTTTTAAATTGTTGGCTTGACAAGTGAGATCAAAAACTTGAAGTTCATCTTTTCCACTGTTAAAGAGAACCTCAATACCTTTCCATAGATCTCTAGCAATGGTATAATCAAGAAATTGATTAACAAGTCCCTTTTCTATATTCGAAATTATCCAGGACAGAACAATCGAGTCCTTCTGTTTCCACGTTTTGTAGGCTGGATCTGTGGGACTTAGGGGTTCGTCGATGATGTGGCTGAGACGACCCCTACAGTCAAGAGCTATGTGCATCATTTTGCACCAACTGGTATAGTTTTCATGATTGAGTTTCTCGGCAATTTTTAAATCGGGTGAGACAATTTCGGTTGGATTTTGTGGTTGATGCATTTGTTTAAAAAGGTTGAACATATGTTCCATTTGTTCAAGGGTAACAATCTGTTGGTTATTGTTTTCGGCCATGTTTGTTTGGTTTCACAGGTTTGATTTAGTTTGGATTAGTTTAAGGGTAAATGATGATAACCGAGGTGCTGCCGGTCCCGGAAAACACCGTCGGCTCTGATACCATGAAGATTAGAATAAGCGGAAGATAAAGTTTGGTTTAAGGTTTAATTGTATTGATTAATGAATAATTACATGGCCCTTAAATATACAAAGCTAGAGACTAAAAACGGAAACAAAATATACAAAGGAATAAAAAGAAATCAGCCTAAATATATGCTAGACTAAAATAGCACGAAATATAATCTGTAATATACTCCGAATATTCCCACAGAACAGAGAAGAGAGAAAGGGAGAAAGAGAGAGAAAGAAGAAGATTGAACGAAGTGTGACACAGACGTTTGTTTCCGTTCTGAAACTAATTTCCTTTTTATGTGTTTTTTACTTTTTGTCCTTTTTACATTTATTTTTTCTCTTTTTTTTATTTGTCGTTTCTTTCCTAGGGCAATAGAATAATTTGCGAATTACAATCTTAAAGTCTAGCGTTTATTATCCTAAAAAAAAAAAAAGTCTACCATTTATTCGAATTAAGTCTTAATGTTTATTTTTTGTGAATTACAGTCATCAAAGTATCAAAGTTTACAAGTTCAGACCAAATAAACACAACTCCGACCACTTAATCCAAAATTCTGACCACCAAAATGGTCGGAATTCAATATTTCGGCTTGAACCTAAAAACTTTGATACTTTGGCGGCTGTAATTCGCAAAAATTAACATCAAGGTTGTAATTCGCAAAAATGTTAAACTTTAGACTATAATTCGCAGATTATTCTTGAGAATATTGTAAAAAAATAATAATAAATTTTTGCTCAATTTGCTAAAAATAACGTTAAAAAATAAATTTAGTTTTTGGGAGTGTTAGATAAACTGTTAATAGTTAATTATAATTTATAATGACTAATTTAACGAGTTGCTTTTAAATTTGTTGTTTCAAGTAACTTGTTAATTTTTCATGTTAATTTTCATGTTATATACTTTTTATTTTGTTATGAGCCTAGTTTACAATAATATTAGCTTTATGTTTTTATTTATCCATCATCATCATATCATATTCATATTCGATGTATATTACTCTTATAATATTAGGTCTGTGGAGTGTGACCCTAATTAAGGAGATAAGGAGTTTGCGAGTTGCGACCAATAATATCCTCAATTAGAGTTTTAATGTTTTATTAAATTAAATATAATAAAAGATGGAGAATAGATAGAAAATACAAGGAAATTAAGTATTAAATATCACAAAATATTGAATGTTTATTGAAAAAGGCTAAAAGCACCAAAAATTTTGATTATTGGTAGCTATGGTCTTATTAGCTTATGCTATTGTATGTTTTTGTTTTCTAGTGACTAGTTCATCTGGTGCTGAAAAATTTAGACTCTTTGTATAAATTTGTCTCACACGGTCTTATACAAGAGTTGGTCTTATACAAAGAGTTGTTCAAAGTATTTGAAAAATAATTCAATTTCAATTGTAATCATAACGCAACTGTTTTGATCGGCGTGACAAACTGTATTTTGAATTAATTTTTATATCTTGAGTATATTTTTTCTTGTCAAAACTTAAATGTAGAACATTAAACTTTGTTTAAACATCGAAGAAAAATGTATAAAATATTTCCCGAAAAAAGATAAAAAGAAAAATAAACTTTAAAGTTTTGGACTCAAGCCTAATATTTATCTTTTGCGAATTACAACCACTTAAGTATCAAAGTCTACAACATTAAAATCCAAACACCAAATTCAACCCACTTAACCAAATATTTCAATCACCAAAATTGTCTGAATCATGTGATTTGGCTTGAACGTCATAAACCCTTATACTTTGAGTTTTGTAATTTGCAAAAACTAAACATTAAGGTTATAATTCGCAAAAGTGCTAAATTTTAAAGTTGTAATACTCAAATTATTCAAAAAAAAAGAATATAAAAACAACAAGTCTTGCGATAGACCACCTTATGGTGATTGGTGAGACCACTATTACCAGAGTAACTCAATCAGTCTAATGTTAACTTTTTACAATACACAATTATTAAATTGATAATTTAAGGTCATAATTGATATTTTTAAGGTCAAAATTAATATTTTAAAAATTATAACTAATAATTTTAAATTTAGTATTAGAACAATTTAATACTTTAAGATTATAATTGATCCCTTTAAAGTTATATAAACGAGTTTATAATTACTCTCTCCGTTCCTTTTTGATGTTCCTATTTGGGTTTTTCACCAAGATTAAGAAAAATGGAATCTTTGGTGGTAGTGGGTATTATATTAATTATATAGTAGTGGGAAATAATGATTGTATTGGAAGTATGAGAGAAAAAATAATTAAATAATAGTGTAATGTAATGATTGTATTAGAAGTATGAGAGAGAAAATAATTAAATAGTAGTGTGAAGTAAGAAAAGTGGGGTTTTAAGGGGTAAAAGTGGGATGAAAACTTTCTAAAAATGGAAAGTATTCTAAAGTGGAAAAACTTATGAAACTACTCGTTTTAGTAAGGTGGAAAAACAAAAAGGAACGGAGGGAGTATATTATAAGTTATAATTGATTGGTCACTCTATAGGTGATGACTTATAATTTAGCACTATAAGCTTTTAAGTGATCACTTTAAGATTGTAAATAAACATTTTAAAACTTGTTAGTTCAAGTCAAAGTTGTTCACTCTTAAGTTATAATTGATCACTTCATGCATAACTTATCATTTTACGATCTAAATCGATCACTTTAAAAATATCATAATTAATCTATTTAAGGTCATATATTTAAGTGTAAATGATCACATGATCAAAATTAATTACTTTTGAGTCAAAATTGAAAATGAGAATTTCACAACTTAACGTATAATCTGATGTTTTTTTAGCATTAATGTCACGACAACTTAAATTCCAAAAGTACAATGCGATTTTGTGGAATTTTTTTGAGATTTGCAACCATTGGCCTTTTGCAAAAGTTCGTGCGTACCATATAGAATATCCCTACATTAAAAATGCTTACATTCTAGTCTTACATGATCGCTTATAAGTTATATATAAATTATTGTAAGAGACAGTCTCTCCGAGATATGAATTAATACAAATTAAAGATAAAATAAGAATGTGGGCTTTTGTTTTGAGGTCGTCTCTTTAAGATACAGTCTCTCACAGGAATAACTATAAGTTATACACAAATTCTTGTGAGAGACGGTCTCGTTGAAAGACCATCTCTTATTGGCCAATCCATTATATATTTTTTAAAATATTATAAATAGACATTAAGAATGATGTAAGTAGACATTTAAGATATTGAAAATAGGCATTCACTACAAAAAAAATGCAGTTTTGCGACTACGCATTTTAGTCGGCATTCGGTCGGTATACCGCTATACCGACTAAGCGGCGACTAAACATGACTAGTCGGTCTAATGTTGTCGGTAAATGAGCTGGGTCGATAAAGTAGTCGCAAGCTCGACCAACATGAACATGGTAGGTATTTAGTCGCAACCTGCGACCACAGCACGTAGTCGTTGCTTAGTCGCAATTACCGACTAAGTATTAGTAGCTATCTAGTCGCTGCAAACCAAAAACCGATTTTGTTGATATTTATTTGTTTTTTAAGAAATATTAATTTAATCATTTGCCGACTAAGCTCCGACTACGCTGTAGTAGGAGATTAGCTCGAAACTCAAACTTCGATTTGACCAGATTTTGACCACATTTTAGCGCCTAATTTTACCGACTAATTCACGACTCATGTTTGGTAGGAATTTGGTCGGCAAACTCAAACTTCGATTTGACCAGATTTTGACCACATTTTAGCGCCTAATTTTACCGACTAATTCACGACTCATGTTTGGTAGGAATTTGGTCGGAAATTTCAAACTTTTATGTGACCAGATTTTCACCACATTTTAGCGCGTAATTTTACCGACTGATTAACGACTTACGTTCTGAGGAATTTAGTCTGGAAGTCTATAGTCCGTGATCGAAATATTTTACCGACTAGTCACCTACTAAACATACATGGATGCTAGTCGAGATATTATAAATAATAAAATAAAAACTGGTCAAATGTGGTCAATAGTCGTTGACCACATTTGACCTGTTTTTATTATTTTATTATTAAAATAAATTAACGATCCAATTTAATAAAAAAACGCAAATAAATTATCGATCCAATTTAATAAATAAACGCAATAAAAGATAATAGTAAAAAATAAAAATATTAAAATCCCTCGAATGTTCGATTGGGAGGCTTTGCGTAATTTCGGAATGGTACGAAGCTCATCCAACCGCCATTCGGAATTGCTCGGGAGGAGTGGTCGGTTCGAGTCTCCGCGCCACAACATCAGCGTAATAGACCCGCATCACCAACCCCAAACACAGACTTATTGGCTTCTTCGTTCCATCCGATTCGATATGTTTGAGACTCAAAATAGGCGCCATTCATATCCTCTTCGACGCCAGAGGAAGCTTCCAGCATAGGCGCAGTACTGCCCTAAACAAAGCAAAAAATTATATAAGAAATTGGATTTTTGTATAAAAAGCAAAAATTATATAAAAACAACATACAATTAAACTTACATTTACATCCTTGACTTTTTGTTGATCCATCGCAACCCGCCCTTTGTTTTCACTCTACGAGTGTGTAGAAACAACTCATAAGAGGACGGCATGCTTTTGCTCTTTTCCGTGAAAACAAAGTTAATAGTTAAACAAAGTAATTAATTAATAATTAGAAAAAATTCAAATTCAACAAAACCGAATATACCAATACTGCGTAATGTCCGACGCAGGCATACCTGAGTCAGATGGGTGACTTCTCAACACCCAATTCATTGCCTACGACGTTCTTCTTCCCTCGCTCCACTGGCCGGTATGATGGGTTTTCCGGCCTTTACCCATTCATTCCAAGCTCACTATCGCCCATTTGGGCTTATATTCATTGTCATCTTCATAGCGCCCCTATAAGATGCATAAGATCCTTTACGGAGCTTGGCCCTCTTCTCCTAATTCGGCGACCTTGGAAGTGATGAGGGATCCCAAGTCCATTGTTTTAAACGACAAAAACAATTAATATTAGTTGAACAAATAAGTCAACTTAAAGTTAATCAAATAATGTAGTAAATAGACTTACTTGAAACTCACGCCAATAGAAATCGATAGCATCTAGATAGGAACCTCCAAGCATATCCTCTAGGATCTTGGTAGGCCTCAAACGCCCTACTAATGGACGCTGATATTTGGCCGCCGTTGTCGGTGGGTCAAACGTTCGCTATTCCAGCAGGGGGTGGTCGTGCATGCGCGAGGGGAGGGTCATCCTGGCGGCCTGGCGTCGGTCATCATCGGCGTATTGATACGCATGAGCACGCGATGACACCGGAGGATGAATGTCATCGCATCTCTAAAATCCGACCGCACAAAATGCTCTTCTAATTCCGCGATTTGGTGCAATAGCCGTGGTCGAACGGTATTCAACCGGCACTCACATCGTGGTGGTATGGTTGACCGGTTCGGGGTCTATACGTTGTCCTAAAGTATTTCTCATCCTAGGCATCTAATTAACAAGGATTTTTCGAAAAAAAAATATAAACATTTCGAAAAAAACATATATATTCGAAAAAAACGCAGAAAAAAAAAAAAAAACAAAACCCTAAAAATAAACATTAACATTTCGAAAAAAACTCAGAAAAAAAAAAAAAACAAAACCCTAAAAATAAACATTAACATTTCGAAAAAAACTCAGAAAAAAAATATATTTCGAAAATAAAGATATATATTTCGAAATTTCGAATTTAAAAAACGAACCCAAAAAACAACATAAACCCTAAATACAAAAAACATAATAAACATTAATATAAAAACAAGATTATCAAACCCTAAAAATCACATAAACAACATATGAACATTAATATATAAAAAAACGAAATAAACCCTAAAAACATTATAAACATTCGAATGAATAAACATGTAAAAACAAGATTATTATTATAAACATGTAAAAAAAAAACCCTAAAAATCACATAAACATATGAACATCATATGAACATCATGTTTTTGAAAAAAAAAAACATTCGAATGAATAAACATGTAAAAACAAGATTATTATTATAAACATGTAAAAAAAAAACCCTAAAAATCACATAAACATATGAACATCATATGAACATCATGTTTTTGAAAAAACCTAAAAAAACTAACCTTTAATCCTTGAAAAACTTGGAAAGTAGTCGGAATCAAAATAATGGTAGTCGGAAATTGAAATGGTAGAGTAGGAAGAATGGTAGGAATAGTAGGAAGAATGGTAGCTAAAGAGAGAAAAGAACGAGAAAGAACTAAAGGAGAGAAAAGAAATGAACGGGATTTTGGTGAAGTGTGGGTATATATATAATACATCACCGACTAAGTCTGCACTACAACGTAGTCGATGGCCGCGGTGAACTTTTACCGCTTAGCCTAATGCCTTAACGCCTCGAATTACGCTTAAAAATTCAAAAAGACTTTTCAAGTCACGATCGACCATGACTACACACAGTAGTCCGTCCTTAGTCGGTGAGATATTTTCAACCACCTACTAATTACTTCGAACTTTTCAAAGCTTGGGAAATTGAAATAACTTTACATCACCGACTAACCTCGCGATATAGTATAGTCGGAGTTAGTCAGGCAATTTTTTCAACGCCATAATAACTTTGCAAGAACCTTTCGTGATTGCGGGAAAGTGAAACAACTTTTCAGCACCGACTAATGTGCACTTCAGTAGTCATGCTTTTCGTATGGTAAAAAGCGTTTTTACCTTCCCAATGCCTTTTAACTTTTCAGATTTCGTTTTTTTATTAATTATTTATTATTATTAATTATTTATTATTATTATTATTATTATTATTATTATTATATTATTATAATTAAAAAAATATATAAAACTTACAACCAATTTAAAAATAATAAGAAATAAACATATTATTATTAAATACGTAATACTAGGTTACATAATCGCATCGACTCTCATCGCGCTCGATAATACAAGATCTTCAGCCTAGTTCTTATTTTCCCCTGCCATCATGATCCGCTTCTCTAAGTGTAAAAGTTCTCCAATGGATCACGAACGTAGCTAATTCTGAGGTCGAAACATCTTCATTTGCCACAAAATCTGGCTGATCTCTTCCAGCTTGGAAAGCGCTCCTCAAATTGCTTTGATCCGACTTTTGCAAACAAATCGCTTTCATGTTTTGCCTTAAACTGGGATAAGATAAGTAATAAACTTGGGAAGCTTGAGAGGCTAGGACAAACGGATCGTACTTTCTATAAAATCGACCAATATGAACGTCGACCAGCTTGTAACGCGGATGGATTCTCGTACCATGGCCGTATCCGGTGGTAGTCTGATCAAACCATTGACATTTGAACAAAGCTACCCTTTTATTTGGAAGTGCTCGATACTCGAGGTCAACAATATCCTCTAACTTTCCGAAAAGTCCTGCTTCATCCGATCGTTATCATCAGATTTGACGCACACCCCGCTGTTCTCAGAAGATTTCTTTTTTGCGGAATGAGAGATAGTGTGAAATCTATAACCATTCACATAACAAACATCATAGAGACATACCCATCAGGAAATCTCAGAGTTTTAAGCCACTCCAGAATGACAGCCATTTGCTCTCTGTTTAGTGTGTATGATGCCTTGGGGATGGTAGAACCAACTGGATGCAATTCCGATCGGATCCCGAGCTCGGCTAAATCTTGACGTGCCTTGAGATGATCCTTTGTTTTTCCAGGCACACACATTATTGTGTTGAAAATGTTATCAAAGAAGTTCTTCTCAATGTGCATCACGTCAAGGTTGTGACGGATCATATTTGTGCTCCAGTACGGCAAATCCCAAAAGATACATCTCTTCTTCCATCCAACACAATGTCTACTTACATCCGCTGTACTCACGATCGCCTTCAAACACCCTTAAAACCCAAAACGATCCAACTCCTCCAAAAGCTCATTTCCCGTACGTATTTCGGCCTTACAGCTTCTCAACAACTCCACGGCTAAAAAGCACCCGGGTTCTACGAAATCGGTGTGCACTATCTAAAAATCTCCTATGTGAGTCAAACCAACTGACTTTTCTATCTGATTCTTAAATAAAAGGCTTTTGAGTCATCCATGCAGTACGGACAAGTGCAAGCGATGTACTCCACCCGACATCATCGTAATAAGTCGGAAGTCGCTGATTGTCCACATCAAAGCCGCACGGCAGTATAAAGTTCTCGCTTGATACGCCGTACGCCCGATCCCATCTTCCCACAAAACGTGAACTCATGTATCAATGGTCGGAGGTACAAATCAATCTTATGTTTTGGATTGTTAGGCCCGTGGACGATACCGCTAAGAACATGTATCGCTTTTCATACACATGAAGGGCTGAAGATTGTATGGAGTTAGTATTACGGCCAAGATGAATATTGTTGACCCGAGCTGCCAAATGGGTTGAAACCATCTGTACACAACCCCATTCTCACATTTCTTGTCTCCCGTGCAAAATTCGGATGTGTCGCGTTGAAAGTCAACCAGGCCTCACTGTCCGAGGGGTGATACATCTCTCCATCTTCTGAACGATGTTTCGCATGCCACCTCATGTGTCGGCAAAGGCGCAGACGCATACAACCGCTGAGCCTAGGACCAATGGGAAAGTAGTGGAACCGCTTCGGTTATTATCCGATTTCCATCGGAAACACCACACTCACCACATTGGGTCATACTCGCTGTGGGGCCCCAATAAATCATACACCCATTAACACAACAGTCAATCTTCTCTACCGGCAATCCAAGAGCCGAAATTTGCTTCTTCGTGTCGTAAAAACTCTTTGTCATCCGATTATCTTTCTAAGAACAACTCAATAATGAATTGACATAATTCATCATAAAGTCTCTCGAATACGAAAAGTCCGCCTTCAGCTAGACATTCTTCCTATGACCGACTATCCGAGTATGCGTTTCACGTCCGTGCGTGGTAAGTTGGTTCGCCCTTAGCATTTCAAGAACCGCTCGATATGGGTTCGGATCTTCATCGCTATGTACGGGCGAGTATGGTACATTAGCAGCTACATCATCACGAGCGCGTAGAAAATGATGATGTGTATCCGAAAAACACTCTACCGCGATCGTACACCATTTGTGCATACGGATTCTGAACCGTGTTCTGACTGTAACTCGGTACAACTTGGTGCACACGTCCGTAACATTTGTGCAGGTACCAATCGTTGTAGTTTTCAACAAACCCCCTTCTTTAACGATGATCTCTTACGCATACTACACCCCATACTCTACGATTCAGACTTTTACACGACACCTAATTTCAATTGGATTTTTTCTTTGCAAATTGTATAAATTCTTCACCCTTCTAAATATCTCGATATTAAAAAATCCTTTAGAACTTCGTGGTACATCCAACTTTTCTATGTAAGTCCATTGCTCGTAAGTGAAAAAATATATTGTTGCAGAATGTAAAGAGAAAGTAAGGAAGTAAAATGTAAGAAAGATTTATTGAAGATAGATTTACGAAAATAAATTTACGTAAACGCTATTTATAGAACAGTGCAGATTTTCCGACGATGGCGATCCACCATAGTCGTATAGTGTCGGTCCATGAAAAGATGTGCGCACTTAAAAGTTTTTGAATTTTGACATCACCGACTGACTGGCGACTGCACTCATAGTCGCAAGTTAGTCGCTATACACACGATACGAGGTAATAAGTGGTTTTGACCAACAATACCGCCATTTGACCATAGTCACCACTACCCAAATGACTAAAGGTGTAGTCGGGTGTAGTCGGTATTATAAAAATAAAATGAGCTTTTTTCCGCCATTTTGTTTAAAATTATTAGTACTAAGTTGAAATTGTGTTTTTCCTTACTAAGTTCAGTCCGTATGTACTATAAAATTAATAACGTTAAAAGTATGTTTCTCAAAAAAAATAGAAAATAAGCATCGTATCTTTACTTATGATGATTCTACTAAGAAAATTTTTTTCATTGCAATGGCGTTAGCTGCTCGATAGTGGACTTTACAACCTATACTCCCTCTAATTCACCCTTAAATGGCTCCTATATGTTTTTTGACATTGTTTATATCTTAAAACAAATGGGAGCCATCCGTTGATGAACTAGAGGTAGTAGAATAGGCCGTAAGTACCACTATCGGGCAAACCAACGCCTTGCAAATCAAAAATTATTCTTTTTCAGTAGCAAATATAAGTAAAATAATACGTTGCTCATTTTCTACAATTTTGAAAAACATATTTTAAGCGTTTCTAACACATTTTTATAGTAAACATACAGGACAATAAGTAAGAACAACATATATTTCAATTGAGTACTGATAATTATTACAACAAAACGGCACGAAAAAAAAGCTCATTATAATTTTTTTCAACATATATTTGACTTGTTCACAAAGTGTGGTTTGAGTTTCTTGGTTTTAGTGTTGCTGCTATCATCACTAGAACAATTGTTACAATCTCGATAGTTCTAGTGATAATAGCCAAGCAAACACTAAACCAAGATAACTTTAAAGAAGCTTTTTCCTGCCATTTTGAGTTATAATGTGGTTGATACCTTTAATATCAAATATTGCCATTTTTGAAACGATGGACCAACCGTAGATTTATGTTTCAGAACTTGTCCTGTTTTCAGTACCCACACTTAAGTGATGAAACTCGAGTGTGGTACAGTAAGAACGGCAAGTGAAAACATGACAAAGTTAAAACCTCTCCAAGATCAATATTAAATTTTGCCATATTTTATTATGATTGAACCATTTTATTAATGTTTTCAACTTATCACACTCCACCTCCACCCCTACTTAATCTAATTCTCACTCAAGTAGGAGTGAGAGGAGGAGTATGACAAAAAACATATAGTCATATAGATTATGAGAGAAGAAATGAAAGGAATTGGAAAATGACGTGAAGGGGTATTTATAGACAAAATCAGGAACCCTCCGACTACTTAACGACCAAAGCTTGGTCGGAAATCAGTCGGGGAAAAGTTTTTTATGGACATTGTTTTGATTTTTTTTTTTTTTGAAATTTCCGACCAACTACCGACCAACTCGCTGGTCGTTAATCTAGCGACTATAGGTTTGGTCGCAAATTAGTCTGTGGTTTGCTACCATATACATTTGGTCGGTGCAATTTTGCAAAATTTTTGTAGTGATTAAGGATACGGTAAGTAAATATTAAGAATTATATAAGAAGGCATTAATAATACGATAAATAAATATTAATCTTAATGGGTTGAATTTGAAATACGTTTCTAAAAAAAATAATTTTGTAAATTATAACCCTAAAATTATCACTTTCAAATTGACTAATTATAAATCATCTCGAGTGGGCCTCGTACAATATTGCTGAACCCACTCAAACATAAAACAATCCAACATGAAGTATAAAACCGACTCCGTACATTCGACATCACTTATCAGTTGCAGTTGGGGCCAGTTAGGGTTTCTTCGTGCAACATCAAACGTTGTAATCTCCTCACAAGCCGTCAGAGAGGCAATGAGGCGGAAGACAAGAAATGACGCAAATATCGGTCACCGTTAACACCCACTCCGACGACGTCCACTGTGGTTGCTCTTCATCGCAATCAATGGATTCATAATCATCCTTGCCTGATGACCAAATTTGGAATTTCCTGTTCCTTACGAGATTTCGATGTGGGAAATCCAATTTCCTTAACTCCTGTTCTTCATCACGATCAATCCAAGGTGGTGCGCTATCCTTTGTGTTGTTATTTTCTTCATTAATTTGTGGAAAATTTGATTTTAAAGGTTTGAACTTTGCCTCATTTGCTTCTAAAGGTTCGAACTTTCGTTTATCCTAGAAAGGTTAGAACTTTGGAGGTCATCTTCATTTAAAGGTTTTTATGGGTTTTTTTGGTTGATTTTGGATTGATTATGGGTTTTTATGGGTTTTCCTGGGTTGATTATGGGTTTTTTACCCATAAAAACCCATAATCAATCCAAAATCAACCCAAAAAAACCCATAAAAACCTTTAAATGAAGATGACCCCCAAAGTTCGAACCTTTCTAGGATAAACGAAAGTTCGAACCTTTAGAAGCAAATGAGGCAAAGTTCGAACCTTTAAAATCAAATTTTCCGTAATTTGTTGATTTTTTTGTTAAATGTTGTAGTAATCTTTGGATGATTTTTGTGTTCCTTGCTTTTTTTTTTTAATTAAATATCGAATTGGTGAATGCATGGCTCATAGTATGATGCCAACATTGATAGTTACGAATTGACATTAATTGGCTGTTTGGAGCTGGACGTACATCACTTTACCCCGTGACAAAGAGGTTGTTTCCCATTAATCTTTGGTAGCAAATATGATGGGTAACGAAAAGCACATAAGTTAATGAATAATATTAATAATAATTTGCGAATTACATCCTTAAAGTTTAGATCTTTTGCAAATTACGGTCTCAATGTTTATTTTTTGTAAATCACAACCTCAAAGTATCAAAGTTGGAAAAATCACTTAATTCCGATCACTTAAATCAAAGATTATCAACTGTTTTTGTATTGAAGCCTATCTATGCGTAAGGTCAAGGTTGAGACAAGTGAGCTCCTTCAACTGTCATGTAACGCGGACCTTGTACTACATTTTTGTTTGATTCATCGTAAATTCTTGGTCAGTTTTTTTAGGGTAAGGATCAGTTGTAGCTGACAATATTCTCTGGTTTCCTTATCAGTACTGTTATAGTTCATCTGGTATGTATTTAAACTGTAAATATGTCGTGTTAGATATTCAAATTAGTATATCATCACCTACTGACCAGCTTCTTTGTTGTGTTATTTACGTTTCTACAGGTATTAATTATTATGCACCAGCATTGGGCTTTTTAGTATTTGCAGTTGGACTGACTTCGAACGACTAATTTGTGCTGGCTACATTGGGCAAATTGTAGTCAAGCCTCTATGAGATGAATTTTTTGGTTTATTTGACGAGTCTCATCGTAGGTAAGTGAAATTTTTTAATTGATTTATATGGCTTTATGCAACGACATTTCATTTTTCCTTTTTTTGGAAATGTTAGTATCAATTCCTGATACGTTATGTTTATCTCGCAAGTTAGTTATCACCCGCTTTTGTATTGTTCATTCTGTGTCGTGTGCCAAGTCTACTAAAGACGCCATTTTAAATAGATCAAATATTATATTAATTGAAAAGTTGAGTCTTTTTTTAGTTCAGTTTAGACCTTAGATCAATTGTCTGTGAACTGACTATGAAATTTCAATTATTGATTGGACAGGGGCCGCTTGAACGCAGGCCCCCACTACCAAAAAGTTGGACGTGAGCTCCCACTTGGGGAGTCATAAGCAATCGCCCTCCCCTCATAGTGCAATGGAGGGCGAGTGCCTAGTCGATATGAGCCTCCTTGATCACTCATAGACCACGTCATGGTCATAGTTGTGTTTCAAGTGTCCCCAAATTTCCTTTTATTGGCCCCTTTGTCATGTCATTTAGGTTATTTTTAATGATGTGGGACAATATTTCTAATTTGTGGTAGTAATGATTGCATACTTTGAAGAGTAATGCGTTTGATTGCATACTTTGAAGAGTAAATCTTTAAAAGAATTTATATAATGACGTTTGTTTCCCTTTTCTGTAGCAGCACTTAGATGTGATTATATTATCATGCAACTCTTTAGTAACCGATCCATTTTGGGAAGAAAGCTTTGACATTTATCTTAATTGTACCGTAATATAGTTAATTCGGCAATTTGTCAATCTACCATTAGAAGTTTCTTGTATGTTGTCGTTTAACATTAACTAGGTGCTTGTATATCTAACCTTAGTGGTTTGGGTGTCTTTTGTTGGTATAACCTCTATATGTGTTGCCGTCTCAAATCAGTTTTCAGATGAAGCCTACAGGTATAATCTCTTTTCAGCTATACTTAATCCTAAATCAAGTCCATAAATTGCAATTTTTATATGATAACCGAACAGTTAATTTTGCAGCTATACTTAATCCTAAATCATGTTTGTTTACCCAAATGATCGTAAGGTCAAGGTTGAGACAAGTGAGCTCCTTCAACTGTCATGTAACGGACCTTGTACTACATTTTTGTTTGATTCATCGTAAATTCTTGGTCAGTTTTTTTAGGGTAAGGATCAGTTGTAGCCGACAATATTCTCTGGTTTCCTTATCAGTACTGTTATAGTTCATCTGGTATGTATTTAAACTGTAAATATGTCGTGTTAGATATTCAAATTAGTATATCATCACCTACTGACCAGCTTCTTTGTTGTGTTATTTACGTTTCTACAGGTATTAATTATTATGCACCAGCATTGGGCTTTTTAGTATTTGCAGTTGGACTGACTTCGAACGACTAATTTGTGCTGGCTACATTGGGCAAATTGTAGTCAAGCCTCTATGAGATGAATTTTTTGGTTTATTTGACGAGTCTCATCGTAGGTAAGTGATATTTTTTAATTGATTTATATGGCTTTATGCAACGACATTTCATTTTTCCTTTTCTTGGAAATGTTAGTATCAATTCCTGATATTATATTAATTGAAAAGTTGAGTCTTTTTTTAGTTCAGTTTAGACCTTAGATCAATTGTCTGTGAACTGACTATGAAATTTCAATTATTGATTGGACAGGGGCCGCTTGAACGCAGCACTACCAAAAAGTTGGACGTGAGCTTCCACTTGGGGAGTCATAAGCAATCGCCCTCCCCTCATAGTGCAATGGAGGGCGAGTGCCTAGGTCGATATGAGCCTCCTTGATCACTCATAGACCACGTCATGGTCATAGTTGTGTTTCAATTGTCCCCAAGTTTCCTTTTATTGGCCCCTTTGTCATGTCATTTAGGTTATTTTTAATGATGTGGGACAATATTTCTAATTTGTGGTAGTAATGATTGCATACTTTGAAGAGTAATGCGTTTGATTGCATACTTTGAAGAGTAAATCTTTAAAAGAATTTATATAATGACGTTTGTTTCCCTTTTCTGTAACCATTAGAAGTTTCTTGTATGTTGTCGTTTAACATTAACTAGGTGCTTGTATATCTAACCTTAGTGGTTTGGGTGTCTTTTGTTGGTATAACCTCTATATGTGTTGCCGTCTCAAATCAGTTTTCAGATGAAGCCTACAGGTATAATCTCTTTTCAGCTATACTTAATCCTAAATTAAGTCCATAAATTGCAATTTTTATATGATAACCGAACAGTTAATTTTGTATTCTGTTCCTTAAACCCCGGTTTACCCAAATGATCGGAAGTGACGCATTACACCTATCATCAAAAGAATTTTGGTAATACTTAAATCAAAGATTATCAACTGTTTTTGTATTGAAGCCTATCTATGCGTAAGGTCAAGGTTGAGACAAGTGAGCTCCTTCAACTGTCATGTAACGCGGACCTTGTACTACATTTTTGTTTGATTCATCGTAAATTCTTGGTCAGTTTTTTTAGGGTAAGGATCAGTTGTAGCTGACAATATTCTCTGGTTTCCTTATCAGTACTGTTATAGTTCATCTGGTATGTATTTAAACTGTAAATATGTCGTGTTAGATATTCAAATTAGTATATCATCACCTACTGACCAGCTTCTTTGTTGTGTTATTTACGTTTCTACAGGTATTAATTATTATGCACCAGCATTGGGCTTTTTAGTATTTGCAGTTGGACTGACTTCGAACGACTAATTTGTGCTGGCTACATTGGGCAAATTGTAGTCAAGCCTCTATGAGATGAATTTTTTGGTTTATTTGACGAGTCTCATCGTAGGTAAGTGAAATTTTTTAATTGATTTATATGGCTTTATGCAACGACATTTCATTTTTCCTTTTTTTGGAAATGTTAGTATCAATTCCTGATACGTTATGTTTATCTCGCAAGTTAGTTATCACCCGCTTTTGTATTGTTCATTCTGTGTCGTGTGCCAAGTCTACTAAAGACGCCATTTTAAATAGATCAAATATTATATTAATTGAAAAGTTGAGTCTTTTTTTAGTTCAGTTTAGACCTTAGATCAATTGTCTGTGAACTGACTATGAAATTTCAATTATTGATTGGACAGGGGCCGCTTGAACGCAGGCCCCCACTACCAAAAAGTTGGACGTGAGCTCCCACTTGGGGAGTCATAAGCAATCGCCCTCCCCTCATAGTGCAATGGAGGGCGAGTGCCTAGTCGATATGAGCCTCCTTGATCACTCATAGACCACGTCATGGTCATAGTTGTGTTTCAAGTGTCCCCAAATTTCCTTTTATTGGCCCCTTTGTCATGTCATTTAGGTTATTTTTAATGATGTGGGACAATATTTCTAATTTGTGGTAGTAATGATTGCATACTTTGAAGAGTAATGCGTTTGATTGCATACTTTGAAGAGTAAATCTTTAAAAGAATTTATATAATGACGTTTGTTTCCCTTTTCTGTAGCAGCACTTAGATGTGATTATATTATCATGCAACTCTTTAGTAACCGATCCATTTTGGGAAGAAAGCTTTGACATTTATCTTAATTGTACCGTAATATAGTTAATTCGGCAATTTGTCAATCTACCATTAGAAGTTTCTTGTATGTTGTCGTTTAACATTAACTAGGTGCTTGTATATGGTGCTGCAGATCATGAAAAGTTTCTTGTATTTGGTGTTTGTAAATTACTTCACTAATTTTGGATGGGCTACTGCTTTCCCTACAATAGGATGCTTTACTACTCTGAAGTGGTTTGAAAAGATGGGCTTTTATGTCTTCATTCGGAATTCTGTTTGAGAAGAGAAAAGCAAGTAGAGCTAGACAAGGTATGACTTTGTATCCTCAGATTATTTGAGAGTAGTGTACAAATACTAGAGTCTGAAGTTACAGATATGGATTAGAATAACCGTTTGATATCTGATTGTTTTGAGCTGTAAAAAATAGGCAATACTTTGTTACTAACTAATGCTCTACCTTGTCCCACATCGATAGCTTATGAATAAGTATCCGCTTTTATATTCTTCAGAGGTTAATAGTTGCTTGTGTCTTCAGAGACATCTGATAAAATTGGAGCAAACATAGAAGATTAGCATGGGCCTTGGGCAAGGATGACACGCACAAATCGAGAAATGGTCCAATTTTTGTTCCGATTTCACCTTTAAATTCTTGTCCCTTTTTTCTTCTTTGCGTAATGTTTTTCTTTATACTAGTCGTTTAGAGTAAGTTTTCCAATAACCAAAAAAACGAATATTACATATTCAAGCACAGGCTTCACTGTTTGTATAGAAAGTCCATGCCACTTCTCTAATGAGGCGCAATGCTGTCTAAAACAATTGTCCTCTAAGTGTACAGGGACATGGCAAATGTTTCTTATAAGATTGGATGAATTTCTGTGAAATTTCCTTTCAGCTTACATTCTAATGAAGTTCTAAGGCCCTATATAATGCTCACAACCTTCTAGAATCATCTTTTACTCGTAAACCTTTTGCTGCCCAAGGAAAACTCGAAATAGAGAAGCGACTTCTGGAGTATTTTGAACAGCATGCTCGAATGAGCACCTTGCTCGAGTCATCCTTGCCCCATGCCTTGCCACGTTTAAGGAATAGTCGAATACTCGAAAAGGCGTCTTGTTTCCCTGGCCTTGCCCAAAGCATCTCATTTTCTCCCCATCGATCACCTCATGAAGTAATCCAAACCTTGATTCCTCAAAACTCATCTCACTCACACCCTCCTTCTCAATATATTTTATTGTAGCAAAATCAAAAAGACAGATGTAATATAACAGTTTTGTTTGTTGAACAAAATCTAGGTTTTGCATATGATTACTATAATAAATTATATATAAATACTTTACCTGATTTGGCTCCAATAATGGCTCCAATAATTTTAGTATAAATCAAATTTTAGATTATGTAAATATTGTCATGAAATCAACTCTATTATTAACTAAAATAATTTCATTTGTTAAAACTCCCGGACATTTGTCATTCATAATATTTTCATTAGTATGTATAATTTACTAGTTTATGTGATTTCATTAAATTATCATGTTACTTATCTCTTTTAATTTAGTTAGTAATCATGATTTAATAACTTAATAAGCAACTTAATTTTTAGGCTTATTATATTAGGGTTCTTGAAAGATAGGAGACTAGGTTGTTATTTGAATGATCCCTCGTGCCTGCCTACTCCTTCCACATTTGCTTATCCTATCATGTATCGACCACCGAAAAACCCTAAGATATTTCACGTAACCATACTGTCTTTTTTTTTCTTTTGATTCCACGTAACTATACTGTCGAAGGATGTTTTAATAGAGTTTAGTGAAATTTCGCATAATGTGTGCTTTAGGAATCCTCACAAAATATTTAGAACTCAGTATGAGATTTTTGTGGAATGAACGAACATTGGGCATGCAATGGTAAACTATTGTACGAAAAAGGATATGCAGCTGATGTACCAAAATTTTTTTGTATAGAAATTAATTAATATTGTGTTTGGGAACTAGCATTTCATTTTAAATTAATGATTTCAATTATGAAATTATTAATGTAGAATTTGAAAATGACAAGGATTGGGAGGTCATTCTCAAATCATCATCTTTAAACCATTTTTATAACAATGTGGATTTAACTCAAATTCAAATTTGAAATATTAGTATTTGCCAAACACTAATTTAAGTCCAATTTATATTTTCAAATGAAATTCACATTTCCAAACATAGCATAAATGAATTAAAATTATTACTCCTGATAAATGCTCAGTTTGTTATATTAAAATATCTGAAGGACAAATAGATTGAAAATCAATAAATGTGTTCATGAGGATGAAAATTTAGTTGAATATACAAATGATAATAATAAATGAATTAAGTGTTTCCAGCTAGTCAAGTAGCTACTAGTGTTATATTCTTTGTGGCTTACAGTAAAGATCCGATGATGATTATAAGAATTGACTCATTGTTTAGGTGTGGTTAGGTGTGTTGTTAGTGGTGTTTTGCTTTTTTTTGGCTAGGCTTAATGCTACCTTTCTTTTGTTTGGGAAGTGTTTCTTGTATAACTAAGTTGTAAAAGTTTTTTATTTTGAAATTAATATATCACTCTTTTATTGCAAGAAAAATAATTTCAAAAGAAATAAATCATAATAAAAAATAAAAATATGCTAAATTAAATAGGACGTACTAACTAGGAAATGAGTTTAATTTAAGAGTACTTTAGGACCCATTTGATTGTGAAAAATTGAAAGAGATGAGCAAAAAATTAAAAAATAATCAATAAATAGAAACTTTTTTCCAAAATAAGCAGTTTTCATCCTGAGTTGCGGTTTGGACCGGTTTGCTGTTACTAGTAGTGAACAAAGGCTAAGTATCCTTACATGTTTAATTAACCTAAAATACAACATTCATAATATCGTATTAACTTTACTAAATATTTAATTGTAGGCACAAGGTGCGGTGGCGGTGATCTAGTCTTCCCATGAGCAGCCCGTACGAGATATTGCGCATGGCATGCTCCATGGCACTCAGTTCCAGCACTTCATACCGGAAGTGGTTGAAGAGACTCCACCTACTACCCACGAGGTCCAACCCTCGTCTCTAGCTCAGGAAGTTCATTTGGAGGAGGTGGACTTATCCTACCCCTTGCATGGTACGAGGTCCTCGTAGGCTGGGTCATCGCAATACCAATCACCTCCTCTCCCGGAGCGACACACGATCGCCTCCTACTATCGAAGAAGGCGTAAGCGGCCATCACAGTTGGAGATGGTGCAGGAAGAGGATGACGATTAGTATATATTTTGTAGTACATTGAACATTCTAGGATAATGAACATTTGTAGTATTTAGATATTTTGACATTTGTTTATATTTTGTGATGTATGTATATATAATTATCGTCTTTATCATATTTTGAATGACTCAAAGATGATGACTTCATTACAAATGGAAGAAATTCATTATTTAACATAGTTTCATTAATAATGATTACCAATACAACGTTCATTCATTACATATAATCATTACAACTTAAAGTACGCTTAATAAATTTTTTCAATATCCTCTCGGTTTCTTCACTTCTATGCGCTTTATCCATTGCTTCTTTTTTCAAGTTATGTATCTCATTTCTAAGCTTTTTATTCTCTTTATCTAGCTTAATAATGATTGCTTTTTGCCAATCGGTGCCCTCTGGATCAACCCACCTAAAGTACGTGCATCTCAAATTTTCATCTTCGAATAGTGGACAAGCAACATATTGACGTCCAGGATCAAAATCGTTCCAATCGCGACTGTATTCAACTTCATAACCACAATGACATAATTCTTCCATTGAATGAATGATGCTTTGCGATATATAACTAAATTTAAATATAAACATTAATTAAACGTTAATGAAGCACATAATATAAATATTATAATTAAGCTTTAACAAAATAAATATAATTTACAGTAAACATACCTCAACTTTACTTCAAAGGGAATAAGATGTATAGAATAGAATGAATAAGGGTAACATATTTATAGAACTTCACTCAGCGACTATATTCTAGGTATACAATAACTATATTTTAAAACTACAGCGTCTATTTTGATCAAAAACAACCAAAACAGTCAAAATAAAGTCAAAGCCCTGTTCACTGTTACTAACAGCGAACAAACTACAACTAGCCAAATACCTGTTCGCTGTTAGTAACAGCGACACACTCTGGTTGTTAAAAAAACTGCTCCTTTGTACACTGTTAGTAACAGCGAACCGGTCCAAACCTCAGCTCAGGATGAAAACTGCTTATTTTGGGAAAAAGTTTCTATTTATTGATTATTTTTTAATTTTTTGCTCATCTCTTTCAATTTTTCTTTGATTGTTCACTAATTCTTAAATGAGATGGTCTCATGGTGAGACCATCATGAGACCATCTCTATTGGGCTGGCCCAATATGCATTTTTTGTCTTAAAATAAGAAAAATTGAAATGAATAAGAGGATGAAAAAAAAAACATCGTTTAAGAGTGAAAACAAACTTTTTCCAAAAGTAAGCGTCCAGCACTCTAGAGCATAGGATCGGCCCTGTTCGCAGTTACTAAGTGCGAACAGAAGTAAGTTTTTCAGAAAAAGTAAAGGGTTTGTTCGCAGTTACTAAGTGCGAACAGCTCTTGACTCCCTTTGACCTGTTCGCAATTACTAAGTGCGAACAACCACTTTACTTTTTTTGACTTTTCAAACTAGCCGTGGTATGGTCAAACTAGCCGCTAATTCAATTCCTCTATAAATACCTAAACCTTATAACTCGATTCATCATACATATTCTCCAAGCTATCATCCTTTTGCTTAGGTAAGTTTATATAATTTAGTTTCATTGTTATTGATTTAAAGTTTTTATTCATTTTATTAATGTTATTATTGATTTATGTTGATGTTTTTAACTTATGTGTTTGTGTTTATTTCATTAACATATATAAAAGATTCATTACCCATGGATGAGCATTGTCATTGTGGTTATGAAGTCGAATTTGATTGTGATTGGAGTGATTTTGATCCCGGGCATCAATATGTTGCTTGTCCACTATTCGAAGATGAAGGATAAAGATGCACCTACTTTAGGTGGGTTGATCCGGAGGGCACCGAATGGCAAAAAACAATCATTATTAGGCTTGATAAGGAGAATGAAGAGCTTAGAAACGAAATAAATAAGTTGAAAAGGGAAGCAATTGATAAGGCTCGTAGAAGTGAAGAAACCGAGAGGATTTTGAAGAAGTTTAAGAAGGAACCCTAGATTGTAATGGTATTAATTCATTAACAAACTATGTATTTGTAATCGTTATAAATGAAATCATGTTGAATTTCCGGCATCATTTTCTCTAATTATTGAGTTGTTTTTGTTTCATATATTTTCAATATACACATCATCATAAGCTTTAAAAGTCCGAGCATACGTATGTCAAACATGGAGATCATGATAAGCTAAATAAAACATACAACTAAATATATACATATGTTTAAAACATACAACTAAATATATACATGTGTTTAAAACATTCGTAGTCAAATTAAACATACAACTAAATCACCCTCACTCATCTATCGTATCCAACTAGGTTGGTCTCCTACGCCTCCTACGGTAGTAAGAGGCGTTCGGGCGTAGCTCCGGTAGGGGAGGGGATTGATAATGAGATGATTGAGATGGCTGAGTTGGTTGAGATGGCCCCGCATCGTCAGTTGTGTATGACAAGTCAATCTCCTCTAGATGAACTTCACGCGCAGGAGATGATGACCCCGCAGCAACTTCCAGTATGAAGTGCTGGAACTGCGTGCCCAGGAGTACGCCTTGTGTAATCTCTCGAACCAGCTCCTCGTGAGTAGTCCGGATAACGGCCGCAACACCTTGTGCCTGCAAATAATAGTTAGTTAATCTGGTATTGCATTATGAAACCGACAACTTAAGAAGTAAAATGCAAATGAAGACTTGCAAATAATAGTTAGTTAGGTGGTTGCCACTCCGGCTCTTCCATGGTGGCTAAAATACCAGCGTGTCTATCAGAAATGACGTATAAACCGCACCTCTGTGTCACATGCTTACGTATACAAGCCATGAACCACGACCACGCACCTATACACTCCTTCTCAACTAAGGCAAAAGCTAATGGAAAGATTCCCTTATTACCATCTTGGGAAATGACAGTCAATAAAGTATGACGATACTTACCATACAAGTGTGTGCCGTCAATGGCAATAAGAGGTTTACAATGATTGAAGCCCTCAATGCAAGGTTTAAACGCCTAAAAGACCCGTTGGAAGGTTCTAATATTAGGTCGCCTATAAACACCCATCTCATTGTCTTCCTTAAAGAACCAATCAACTACCAAGCCCGGGTTCGAATGTTGCAAAGCTTTTAAAAATTGAGGAAGGAGAGAGTAAGAACCTTCCCAAGTTCCATATATGGACAACAGTGCTTGTTACTTTGCACACCACGCTCGCTTGTAGTTCACTTCAATACCAAAACGATCTTTAACCACTACAACATAACTTGCTTTTAGTGGGATATATTTAGCGACATTTAATTTAAATGTTGCTATTTTAAATTTCTTATAGTGTATATAGAGTGACATTTATTAGACCCTTTAGCAGCATATTAAAAAGTCACACTAAAGCTTTTAGCGATATAGGATCTAGTGACATTTCTCACAAATTCCACTATAGGCTATAGTGACAATTACATATGTCACTAAAGACCAAATCAAGTGTCGCTAAATCACTTTATGGTGGAACTTAAAATAAAAACCAATAATTATTACACTAAAAATATGAATCAGTGGCATTTTTTTAATGTCACTAAAGCCAATGTCGCAAAAAGCTAAATTTATTGTAGTGAACCATCTGATGAATGACAGATACCTTAATTGATGGGTCTTTAGCAACACAGTTTCTAATCACATTGTTAATAACAGAGGATGTCAAGTGAATGTGTCCAACCTAGGCAGTGTCACTATCCTAAACACAAGACCCATGCTTCCCATTGTACGTAACAATACGCCATGAAGATGGATATGTATCAATCCTAGCCCTAAGTCTCCATGAACAACCCCGCTTACACTTCAAGGTAAGGACGGATTGGTTTGAAGTCTCCGTTCTATACTCCACATTTCTACGAATATGATACACTCTTATAGCTTCGAACAAAGCTTCCTTATTATCAAACATCATACCCTTCTCCAATTCCCCTTCTTCGGTATAAGTAGTATCACAAGCCCAAGTCCTCCATGAGTTGTCCTCCTCATGCTCATCTACAGGTAGACATCGGGCATAGGGTGTAGGAGGAACAATTGTAGGAATATTGCCTAAGGTCATGTCAGTTACTAGGGCATCCTCATCCACATCCACATCCATCATCCTCAGTAGGATCATCATCAATCTCATTACTCTCAAAACCATCATTCCAAGGTGCCCTCTCCTCACTTTCTCCTAAGTTTACCACTTCATCATTTGAAACTTGATTCGGAGGGGGTTGAGAAGGAGTACAAGAAGGGGAAGGACCAAAGGGATCTTGAGCAGATATAGGCATAGGCGTAGGAGTAGGATTAGAGGCAACCACCTTGCTTAAGGGAACTACTTCCGCGTATATTTCTAAAGAAGGAATTTGGGAAATCTTTGAATGCTCCCACATAGCATCTAAAGCGTACTCATCCTCAACCGGAAGGGCTGTAAATTGTCCACTCATGGAATATTTGAAACTTATAATAACGGTAAATCTAGTGGGATCCAAACCAATCCTAGAACTTATAAGACGTACAAATCCATGTTCAATTTGCACACAAACAACTTACGTCTACCACCAACATAATCAACATTCTCACTACTTTCTCGAATAGAACCATTCCAAAAACACACTATAGTCACACGAAATGATGTCATTTCTACATCAATACAAACAAAATCAACATCATCATCAATTTCTTACAACATCCTAACTTCTTATAATATATAATGTACATAAAATTCAAATAATTAAGTAATTAATAAGTTCATAAAATTCAAATAATTAATTCCCTAATAATATATAATGTGGAATAAATATCAAGTCAACATGCTCATCATCACCAATACTTCATCAACCAACAAAATAAAGCTATTAGAACAATTAAACATTATCTTGATCAATTGTGGATGCTTCAAAAGAGTGTTGATTGAAGAACTATTAACCTACATTGGAGTAAATAAACAAAGTTTAGTACTAACCTAAAAAACGAAATATAACTAAAAAAACACACAAAAAATTACCTTTGAGGAAACTAGACTATCCCAGACTAAATATGAAGTGTTTAGACTATCCCAGACTAAATGTGAAGTGTTGAATTAGGAGAGAAATGTAAGGATTGAGGGAATGGAGATTGTTTTAGGGTGTTTTAGAGTAAGGAAGAGTCGAGTATTTTGAAAATTATGGCTTTCGAAATTGGGGCAAATGGGAAAAAGAGGGGTTTTGCTGCTGATTTAAGGAGAAGGCCTGTTCGCAGTTATTAAGTGCGAACAGATCAAAACAGTCCACCTAGCTGTTCGCACTTAGTAACTGCGAACAACCCTTACCCTCAGCTCTGGGATTTTCACGCTTACATTTGGAAACACTTTGATTTCAATCTTATTGCATGATTTCTTTTTGTTTTATAATCTTATCTATTTCAATTTTTCTTAAAATGATCACTTATAACGTTAAAGTGATCACATATAACTTTAATAGTATAATTACTTTTTATAGTCTTAGAGTGATTACTTATAACTTTTAAAAGATTACTTATGATCTTAAAGTAATCAATTGAAGAAATGGGTATTATATGGACTCGTCTCGTGGTGAGACGGATGAGCAAGACGAGCTGTTGATTGTTAGTATTAAAAGATGATAATGTGAATGACTTGCAGTGTAAAGTTTCGTAAATGTACCATGATATTTCCCTGGTAATAGAAATTTTAGTTACTATCTAATTCCGTTTTTTTAATGATAATGAATTGAAATAAAATTTATAATTATTTTATTATTATTATTATTATTATTATTATTATTATTATTATTATTATAAAAACAAATTCATTTCATAGAATAAGACTTTACAAGAAGTTGGTAGGGAGTCGAGCAACAAACTGAGCACCTACACCTTTTTGAATATAAAAAACTAATCTATGAAAAATATATACGGCTAATGTATGAAAAATTTAATGTGTTAGGGATGGCAATGGGTCGGACTCGGCTCGGATTATACATACTCCGACTTTGCTCCGGATAATAGTCAGACTTTTGTTTTCAGTCCACCTCCACTCGGATTCGAATTATGCATACTCCAAGTTTGCCCCGACTCGGACTCTCGGATCTCCAACGGCGTCGGATGTAGAGTCGGATTACTATCAAACAATATCGTTGTGATATTGTAGTAATGATTTTAAAGCATATAAAATTACAAAATATATTTTTCAAATACAATTTATCAAAAAAATATGTACTTTAATATGAATTCAATTTTAACAAGAGAAATAATCCTACTACTAAAATTTAACAAAATTTTCTCGTATTTTAATTTTGCGTATTTAATTTCTCTTGATTTCATTTGTCTTATCTTGATTCATTAATCTAAATAAAATTACCAAGTAGTTTTTCAAAATCGAAAATTACAATTAGTATGAGAGAGAGCTTGAATTAGTCACATTTAGAGTTTTAAAGGAAACAAAATATTAATGTAAAAGTCAAATTCAAAGTCGGATGTCCTTCAGGGTCGGAGTCGGGTCGGAGTCTCGGATTTTTAATAAGGTCCAACTCCGGTCCGTCTCTAACTCGAACTCGGATTGTAAAGTCGGAGTCGGAGTCGGATGACTTTTTCCTCGGACTCGAATCGGATTATTTTTCCTCGGATCGTGTCGAACTAGGGTCGAATTCGGACTGAATTGCGATCCCTAGTCTTACCAAACAAATTGGTTCTTCTGATTCCTTTTGCATTAACAAGAAGTACTTGAAGGATACCATATTCCATTGTGAAAAAAATCAGTCAAAATGTTATGTAATAAAAAAACGAGTTTTAATCTCATGACTTGATAATAAATTAAACCTGAAGAAAAAAAAAATTAAATGAACACTAGATGTTCATCAAGTTTTAAATAAGTTGTAACATAAGGATTTATTTAGTAGGTTAATTAACATAAAATTTATTAAGTATTAGAAGTTTTATGCATAAAAGAGGCACTTATTGGTTTAAACTGTACGGTCGAACATATTAAACATGCTCAAACCTCCCCTGAACTTATTGGTTGTTTGACATTAATATGGTAAGGGAAATACTAAAGTGATTTCCTTTCTACTTATTACTCTTAGAAAATAAGGGAAAGGTTAATGATTAACCCAAAAAAATGAAATGATTTAAAGTTTCTCTTTATACCAAACAATTAACTAATGTGATGTCTTAACTCATTCCATTATCCAAGTCTAAAAAATCAATACCACACCCGTCCTTAGAAGGAACTCGAGATTATTCTTAGAAATAGATAGAAGAAAGTCATCAATATAAGTGGTGCACAACAATGCTTCAATGTAACACATGAAGGTATGATCAATTTATCATTCATTCATGCTTATACTTGAGTAGTCAATTGATTCACCTCCTAAGAACATACTCATAAGTCATAAGCACTAATATCCTTAAATGAATCGACCCGATGTGTCAAACGCTCGAATCAAATGGATCCAAAACAACTCAATCAATCGTTTTTGACACGACTATATACAATCTGCCATGGTTAAACGAATCGCTAACAAAACCCAATATTGTTCTATTCTCGGTTTCCTCTACCGTTCTCTTGAAACGAATCGTCATGCAATTCTTGTTTTGCATTTACAAGGTCATCACTTGGTGAGTAAAGTCCAAAAGGAATTCTTCTTGGATAGTTTGTTGCAGCTACCCCTTTCAAACTGCAATTTAAGATCATTAGCTAGAAACTAAAACCATATACATAGTTTTTTTGAGACGTGGAAGTAAAACATCACTCAATTCTCACTCGTGTCACATGATTCATTAATCTTATCCTAAATGGCAGATAGAAAAAAGAGAATTATGGTCAAATTTAGGCTATTTTACGTCATTTTGAGCGAACTGTGAATCAAAAGTCGAATTAATTGACAAACTATGTTACACTAGTTCTCACCTTTTGTCTACCTAAACCACATATCGAAGTTCAGAATTTGTAAAGCTGCACAGATTTTGAGCATCTAAATTAGTAAAAGAGCAATTAAAGTTGATAATGAATATAACTAAGACGATCTCAAACAAGGAGTCTGTATTCTTATATCATATATTAGATGGACTCTATAAGCCAAGTATTAGGCGCGTTTCTCAATGAGACCATCTTATAACAATTTGTGTAAGACAGCACAAAGCTTGGAAGAACTTGGTTGGTAATATGTCATTATATAGCAAAACAAATGGAGAATCGAATCTTGTCTCAGTAGGAGCAAGCTCGACTTTTTCCGGGTAAACTCCTTGGTTCAATTCTCACCCAGTCTTCCCCTCCCTAAAGTCTACTTTCTAGGAGAGTCACTTAAATCATGTACTGTTTCTGGCAGAAAACTAGAGGCACTCAAGGCAGACGAGCAGATGCATACTTACAATGTGCAAATCTCGTTTTTTGTCGATGGGTGGCAATTGTAAACAAACTCTGGCAGGGTTTGAAACAAAAATGCGCTGTGGTGACGATAGCTATCTCATTCTCCTTCTAGTCCACAGCCTGCAAGAAAACTGAATATTTTTACATGTTGCATACTGCTCATTCAAGATAGCAGGCAAAAACAGGACAGCCGAAAACGAGATGTTATGACCTATAGTCCTACATACCAAGCAAAATTTAGTTTTCGTACGTAACGAGTCTTCCCTCTATTACCCCATATCTCATACCAATTTGTATGCCACAAACTATTCATATCATACCCGAGTATTTGTCCATGTGTAGGCTCGACTACTCTTGAGAATCATGGGTTGGTTTAGTGGTTGAATGTTTTCCCGTTCACCCTTGTGACAAGGGTTCGGAAAACACCACCTATAGGAAGGGTTAATTCCGCCTTTACCCTTGCTTGATTCTCCAGCCATACCTCGATCAAAAGAAAACAAAAATATTCTTACTTTTGCCATAGAATCAAGGATTCGACACAGTATTAAGAGGTAAGTTGAGGAATTGTATAGGAATGATCTAACAGCTAGATACCAAATCCTAGAACAGTACGTGCACGAGCCTAGTGATGAGTATATGAGTTGAGCTCCTTCCATGAGGTAGAGTACTCGGAGGCTTACCAAGTGAGCTAACCCGAATTCTCTCACATCAGAAGCCAGCGTGACAAGAGGTCACAAGTTGAATCTCAACCACCCCTCATATAAAGTGGAATATCTAGCGCTAGATATGAAAAATGTTTGTGCTGCATCCACACTTTTAGCCCAAAGGGCTCCCGTGTGAGGGGGCGTGTTAGAGTATAACACATATCCTAAGGCCTCAAGCATAAGCTTAAGCTAATGGTTGAGGCCCCAAGATATGTTATATACTCTAACAGTACAAACTAGCCAGTACGAAACATCACCCAGATAATCAGATCCCACGGTGGTTTGTGGTTCATTTCTAAAAATTGTCGTGGCTCCTAAGTTGACCTATATAATGATCTAATCTTTTTTTTAACGATCTAATCTAGTGGTTGCATACCAGTTCATAAACTTCATTCCTCGCGCTGCAAGCTCCTCGTCTGACTCCCTAACATCCGCGTTCCACAAGCTGTCTTCATCACTTTCTATCTGGGTGGAAATCAAATTGAAGTAAAAAAAAAAGCATGCAGATTCTATGTTTTCATAGTGTAAAGTCGATCAATGTGTCTATCTCGAGTAGTATCACATGATTCATTAATCGATCACCTCCTGAATCGCAAATCGAAAAAACGAATCATGGTCGGTTTTAGGCTATTTTTGAACCATTTTGAGCGAATCATGAATTCAAAAGGCGAACTAACTAGCGAATTATGTGTCACTGATCATGAGGCGGGATGGAAAACAATTCATGAATTAGAAATCTACAGCTAACATGCTTACGAGGGAGAAATTAATGGCTGGAAATAGATCCTTTTGTTCACTAATGCTTCGCCTCTTATCACATGTATTGACTCTCTGCATCATAACTTGCTTAGAGCTAAGTGAATCATGTGTCACGGAAACATTATATAGAAAAAGAAGACAGTTACCAAGCGCTCTCGACAGAGCTCGTGTGCTACGAATGGTGGGCAGTTGCGACTTGATATTTCTGTATGGTCGTTCTTCCCATTTTGCACCATTAAAGGGGATGCATTCATCCCATTCTTATCGGCGTCCCCACCAAAGACGATAGCTGCAGTTTGCATCGTCCTAAACACAGTATTTTTAACTTGTTACACAAAAGATGATGCTTTCTGTTAGCATGTTCAGTATAGCTTATGTTCATTGAAATTAGATTACCTCAATAAAGGAGAGGTAATGACTAGCTCAATTCTCTGCAGCAGCCCACTCGCACAAACATGTTTTCGGAGAGTCTCAGCCTAGAAAAGGACAATGTCGCAACTTTAGGATAGATCAGTGTCACATGATTGGTTAAACTCCTTAAGAACCGCTAATCGAAAGACCAAATTATGGTCATTTTTGGTCCTTAAATGTGAATTAGCCGGAGAATCATCTTACACGGGGATATACATATACTCCTCTTTAACATAATGTCTTAACTATAAACTTCATAGGTTTCGTAATTTGTTGTCACATTCTTCCTTCGCTCACGATCAAGAATAGAAATGAATTAACAAAATCACCCTAAATAATATTTATTCCGTATAATTTTCTACCCATTTCCATCTATTATCTGTTAAACTATATTGAATTAGAGTAAAATGCAATCTAGAAACCAACTCAACTAAAAGCTTAAGCTTATGGTTGGGAGATTGGGGTTTCAGGATATGTTATATACCCTAACAGTAACACGCCCCCTCATACAAGAGCTTTTTGGGCTAAAGTGTTGATGCAGCACAGATCATCCTCATACCTGGTCTAAAATATTCCACTTGAATTTAAATGATGGTTGAGTTCGAACTGTGTACTCTTGTCACGCTGACTTCTAATTCCATGTCAAGGAACCAACTCAACCAGAAGCTTAAGCTAATGGTTGCGGCCCTAGGATATGTTATATACTCTAACAATATGGTTTATTAAATGAAGTTCCAGATGATGTTTCCTACAAAGGCCCAATCGAAAACAATATCTTTATCATCACAAAGATAAGCTGTGCATATTCGACCCATTGACCCCCCGCCCAGATGGGACCGATAAAATTACATTGGGGTTATGTAATGTTATTGTTTAAACTCAATCCATTTGTTGGTTTCAATTCAATCATAAACATAGCAAAGAATGAAGCCACAAACAAAACTAAAAACCTGCTCCCATCCCAGCTGTGAGAGGCAAGGATCAATCATCTCAGGAGATCTTTTATACTTCTCAGCACCTTCTATGTTGTGAATCCCTTCTGCATGCCTAACCTATTAAATCATAAACGTTAACAAGTCAAACCTAGTAAAGTGCAAGGATATCGAGGGGGTGACAAAATTTCAGAGGTTGTTTCTTATACATGGGAAGATCTATGCAAAGGTAATTTCAACAATCCTACAAGCCTCCACGGTTTTTTTATTTCTCTATAAGTGTAACATTTCATGTCAGCACGTAATATAAAAAAACTAGGCGAGGACGAAATCTTCCAACCATGCCCATGTTTTATACTGATTAGTTAGGCTAATATTATCCCAAATTGAAGGAGATGGCTGGTATAAATGTCAAAGATACCAAAAGGAAGAAATTCAAAAGAGGAATACGTAGCACTAAAAAAAGAGGAAATATAATATAAAAAAAAACAACTCATCCGCAAATTAACAACGTTTTACCAAGTCTAAGGGTAGTGTTGCATTGATTTCCCAAGGAAAGTCAGCCTGATTTGTTGCCAAAGGATTCTTGAAGAGAATTTTGGTAGGCCTCTACAAAGAACAGGACTCTACAAACTCTATTGATAGTAAATCAGTCCTCAAGACTGATCTTGGTTGTTGGATTGTAGGTTTCTTGGCTTCACTCACCAATACCACCCCTTCTCCTGATTTCCCCTCCCTAGGTTCACTCCCTAGAAAGGATCCACCTGATTCTTGAATGTGGCTTCACTCACTCACACCCAAAAAATCACTCACTTTCTTGATTGATTACACAATGTTGAAAATGAAGAATGAAAAATGTATTCAAAACTAAAAAACTGCGTTTCTTACAAAGAGCAAGCCTATATATAGGCTGAAATCACTACCATAACGGTCACTTAGGCCTTGAACAATCCTCAAGCCTTTTTAAAGTCACGTGCAATAACATGTGCCTAGTTAAAAACAAAAAAAAAAACAATTAAACAAGAACAGGAAGCTTTTGACTGTTTAACTGTTAACCAGTCCACCTTGTAGTGGTTCCCTAGGGTTCCAGGTAGGCAATCAGTATGGTCCTAGGGCCTTGCCAGCTAGGTCCATGTGCAGAGATGACACCCATGTCCTGACTTAGGTCTAGTTTACCCTGATCCAATCTCAGCAGGCTCAGCAAGGTCTGCTGACAGTCAGCTTCTGTTGAAGTGTCCTGTGCCCTGTCTGTGTGAGCTTCTGAGGCTATGAATGGTTTTCCTGGGGTTCCCTTGGGCTCTTCTTGCTTTGACCATGTAGCTAAGTCTTTTAGGGACCCTTCCATGTCCAGGGTGGGGCCTGGTTTCATTCCACCTGGATTTGGTGCAGGTGTTTCCCCCAAACAGTGTTCTGCAGGTTTGCTTGTTTTGAGGGTTGGTGTGCAGCTTGGTTGTTCCTCTGAACCTTCTTCTGAACCATCCTGATTTGGTTCATTCTCCCCTTCTTGGGAGAGAATTGTCCTCAATTCTGTAGAGTCATGGTAAGGTGCTAGATCTCCTATGTTGAATGTTGTGGAGATACCATACTCTTCAGGAAGATCAATCTTATAAGCATTCTCTCCATACTTATCTATGATTTGGTAGGGACCAGTTGCTCTAGGCATGAGCTTGTTCTTTCTCTGGTTTGGGAACCTTTCCTTCCTCAAGTGTATCCATACAAAGTCACCAACATTGAACTGCTTCTTGTTGATCACCCTCTTATCTGCTCTTTGTTTATACTTGTCATTGGCCTTCTGAATGTTCTGTGCTACTTGTTGATGAAGCTTCAAAAAGTCAGTGGCTTGTTGCCTTGCTTCATGTTGTTTCTGTATCTGCACAGGAAAATCCACTAATGAAATAGGAAGTAGTAGGTTAGAGCCATGAACACACTCAAAAGGGGAGTACTTTGTGGTGCAGCTGGGGCTCCTGTTATAAGCAAACTCAGGCTTAGTTTCAGGTCCCACTCCCTAATGTTCTTGGTGACTAATGTTCTTAATACTGTGCCTAGGGTTTTGTTGGTGACCTCTGTCTGGCCATCTGTCTGAGGGTGGTGGGAGGTGCTGAACAGAAGTTTTGTAACTAACATTTTCCACAAGGTGGTCTAGAAGTGACTCAAAAACTTCTCATCTCTGTCAGACACCATGGTCTTGGGGACCCCATGCAATTTTACTATGTCTCTGAAGTAAAGCCTAGCTATGTTAACTGCATCATCTATTTTGTTGCAGGCCACAAAGTGTGCCATCTTGGAGAATCTATCTACAACCACCATAATAGAGTCCTTCCCTCTCTGGGTCCTAGGTAAAGCCATGATGAAGTCTAGACTAACATGTTCCCAGGGCCTCTCAGCTATAGGTAGTGGTCTATATTCCCCCTTGTGAAAAGTGATTTTTGCCTTAAGGCAAGTTTCACACCTTAAGATGTGCTTACCTACTGTGCCAAGCATCTTGGGCCAGTAGAAGTGTTGTGCTAACATGTCTAGGGTCTTTTGGATCCCAAAGTGGCCACTCAAACTCCCTTCATGCACTTCTTTCACTAGTAACTCCCTCAAGGGCAGCCTACGTATGCACAGCTTGTTCCCCTTAAACAAGTAACCTTGTTGTATGTGAAACAATCCACTGTTAGGGTTCTGTAGGCAGTGGTTGTATAGGTCCTTGAAATCCTCATCCTCAGCATAATGTGACTTAATCATTTCAAACCCTAGGATTTTAGAGTCTAATATGGCTAGTAATTGTTGTCTCCTACTCAGAGCATCAGCTACAATGTTAGATTTGCCATTCTTGTACTTAGCTGAAAAGTTGAAGATTTGTAGGAATTCCACCCATCTGGCATGCTTACTACTCAATTTCTTTTGGACATTAATATATTTAAAGGATTCATGGTCAGTATGCAAAATGAAAGGTTATATCCTCAAGTAATGAGTCCAGTTCTCAAGTGCCCTGACTAATGCATAAAACTCTTTATCATATTTTGAGTAATTTAGCCTACTCTGATTTAACTTTTCACTGAAGTATGCAATAGGTCTACCCCTTGTAGTAACACAGCCCCTATGCCAGTGCCACTTGCATCACACTCTACTTCAAAGGGTTGACTAAAATCAGGTAATTTTAACACTGGAGCCCTACACATGACTGTTTTAATAGTTTCAGAGGCTTCTTGTGCCTCTGCTGTCCACTTGTAACTTCCCCCCTTGGTACATTCTGTTATTGGTGTCATTATACTACTAAAGTTCTTGATGAACCTCCTATAGAATGAGGCAAGTCCATGGAAGGATCTAATCTGTGTGATGGTGCTAGGTATAGGCCAACTTTTGATTGCTTCAAGTTTACTGGGATCAGCTTTCACTCCTGCTCTCCCTATGATAAATCCTAAGAAATTCACTTCCTGCATCAGAAACATGCACTTTTCTAGCTTGCCATATAGTCTTTGCTCCCTTAGCACTTGGAACAGCTGTTTTAGGTGACCTAAGTGTTCCTTAACATGTTTGCTGTAAATCAGAATGTCATCTAGGTAGACCACTATGAATTTCCCTAAGAATGGTCTCAACACCTCATTCATCAATCTCATAAAGGTGCTTGGTGCCCCTGTCAACCCAAAGGGCATGACCATCCACTTACAAGCCATACTTGGTCTTGAAGGCTGTTTTCCATTCATCACCTTCCTTCATTCTGATTTGGTGGTAGCCACTCCTAAGGTCCACTTTGCTGAACCACTGAGCTCCCGCCAATTCATCTAACATATCATCAATTCTAGGGATAGGAAGCCTATACTTTACTGTGATGTTGTTCACACTCCTGCTGTCTATACACATCCTCCAAGTCCCATCCTTTTTGGGCACTAGAAGTGTAGGAACAACACGGGGACTTAGGCTTTCTCTCACATATCCCCTCTCCAACAATTCCTCTACCTGTCTCTGCATTTCCTTAGCTTCCTCAGGGTTGCACCTATTCCCCTTATAGGTGGTAAACCCTCAGGCAAGTCTACAGGGAAGACATCCTGAAACTCAGTCAGTAGGGGCTGCACCTCCCTAGGTATGTTGTTCTGCCCTTCCTCTACCTCCTTGGTAAAAACTATCCAAGCCCAACCTCTCTGTCTAATTTCCCTATCACAAATCTTCCTATTGATCAATTGAAGGTGTTGTGGTTTCTTTGGGGGAGGTATGGCTTTATGAGGTGGTAGGGGTATTAAGTCTTTCAGCTTCCCCCCATGTTATATGGTGTAGACATTGGAGTATCCATCCTGTGTAACTCTCCTATCATATTGCCAGGGCCTACCCAACAACAGATGACATGCATTCATGTCCAACACATCACACAAGATTTGGTCCTCATAGGTGCCTATGCTAAGGGTTATCAGGCTTTGCTTGGTCACTGAGCCACTAGTTTTCTGATCTAGCCACCTAAGTTTGTATGGGTGGGGGTGTGTTTGTGTAGGTATCTTTAAGTCCTTCACTAGTTCTTGGCTAACACAATTTGTTTCACTGCCTCCATCTATTATTAAATCACAAATCTTGCCCTTAACCCTACACTTAGTTTGAAAAATAGACTCCCTTTGATCTGATTTTTTCTCCTTAACAGTGGTATGGAAGTTCCTCCTGATTAAAAAGGAGTTCAGTTCATGTTCCGGGTGTAGTTCCTCCCTCCTTTCCTCTTCACTATCCTCAGAGTCAGTCTCATACTTGGTTAAAACTCCCTGGTCATTAACCCTATAAGACCCTTCTTCATCCTCTTCCCTAGTGTTAGGCCACACCTCTTCCTCCCTCCCATTGATGGAGACTAACATAGCCCTAGGTTCCTCAATTTCTTGAATATCCCTCCACTCTTGCATAGTAAAGGCTCTTCTGTTTGGGCAGTCATTCTTATAATGACCAAACCCATGGCATTTAAAATAGACTACATTCTTGCTTGGAGGGTTAGTTTTTCCCTTAGAGTTCTCTATTGTCTGGCTAGTCTTAATAGGGTTGGTGGATGTAGAGGAGGGTCTCTGACTATGGGTTATGCCCCTACTATAACTGGTATTGCTGTTCTGTACCCCTCTTTTCTTTGAGTATTTCTCCAACGTTATGGCATGACTACAAGCTAAGGTAACTGTTAAGTTGGGAATCATTTCTATCTTTTCCCTCATATCTTCCTTAAGGCCTGCAAGAAATTTCCCTACCCTCATCTCTTCTGATTCTTGCACATCACATTGTACAGATAACCTCTCCCAATCCTGGATGTAGTTAGCTACTGGTCTGTTACCTTGTGTCAAAGCATTCCATTGCACAAATAGTTGTTGCCTATATGTGGGGGGTACATATCTCCTCCTTAGGTTTTTCTTTAGTTTATCCCAAGTGCTAATCCTACCCCTCTCCTCTCTTCTTCTTTGGTTTTGGACTCTTTCTAACCATGTGGCTGCAAGTTTTGTGAGTTTAACTTTAGCCACTTTGTATTGCTTGTCTGCTGGGGTCTCCCTAAATTCAAAGTACCTCTCTATACTGGACTCCCACTCAAGATAGTCCCCAGGGTGGGTGGAATGCCCATCAAAATCAGGCAAGTAAATTTTGTGGTTCCTATCCTCATGACTCATAGTTGGTCTGAATTGGAGGATCAATTTCTTCCCTTTCATGCTATGCTGTGTTCAAGTTAGCAAACTCTTGGGTGAGTTGTTGCATTAGTGTAGTTATCTGTGCAATCCTTCCCTCCATATCTATTTGTAGAAATAATATGAGACACAACACAAGGACTAAATTAACAACATTTTACCAAGTCATATCGTGATGCAAAAACTATTGATATAAATTGAGCCCAAATCTCATTAAAATCTAGTCCAAGAGAACTTTAGCCTTTAGATATGATAACTGGCAATTTGTCAAGAATAAAGCTACAAATTCCCTTACGAATAACCAATAAGAAATTGAAATTGTAAAAGTATAGCTGGCAGAGAATGCCCACAGAGCAAGAAACAAAAAAGTAAGCAGCTATGTCACGTAACATTCTAAACACAAACAACAATTCAGTGAAATGTCTTGTACTGATAAGAAACTTACGCATCAACAAGTGCCACAAGCTTTGGGTATAACTGTTCATCACGCAACCGGCTTATTTCAGAGACAGTTGAGTCCATATAGACTGCATGTCTACAATGTACCTTGTGTGTAGATGGCTTACAGCCGCCTTTGTCTCCTCTAGGGATTCAGAGCTGGTTCCACGTTACTTTTGTTTGTTCAACAAGGCAACTTTCCTCTGATATTCAAATTTCATAATTTCACCGCTCTGTCCCATACCATGAAGCAAAAGAGTCTCGGTAAGGATTTGAAAGAAATTAGAGCACATAACTGCACGAAATTCAATAATAGGAAATGTTCACAGGACTAGAGCATTACTTTCACTTCATCATATAACTTCTTCTCCCAAGCAAGCAGCTTATCCAGCACAGTGGCATGAGTTTCATCCTTTTCAGAATCAAAATCATCATTAGGATCTTCTGCATTTGGTAGACCTTTAAAAGATCTATTCCATGTGATGACTCGCATGACTCTTGCTGCGTGATCAATATGCCCTTTAAAAGCAGATGCAATTTCAAGTTAGAAGTGTCCTTGTAGGCTCATTAGACTCAATATTCACACACAAAACATTACAGAGCATTATTGCATTAATTTTTTTCAATAAGAGAAAGAAAGGCTTATTACATCATACAAGGATACCCTAGACTTATTATTGCCTTGACCATGGTTTTGCACATCAACAATTCCAAAATGGCTTTCATAGTCAGTGCAAAACCATGGTTTTGGTTTTGCAATTGTCTTGACCTATTATTTGGTCGTGATAAGCTCAAAAGTCATTACAATACACACAGGGTGAGCCGTATTTAGCACTATGGATTAAAAGCTTAATTAATAATTTAGAAAGAAGAATAAGTACAAGGATAGCCTTTTCACAAGAACAGAGCTAATTAACTCTCACTCGAAAAAACTACTAACGACAGTAAAAAGTATAGGAATATAACATTGAGCTCATGCACTTCAAAAAATCATTATTGTTGAGTCGGCTACTCTTGTGTGAGTCCGTCTCTCAAAGAGAATACCTCAAAACAAGAAGTCCATATTTTTATTTTCTCTTTAATTTGTGTATTAATTGGGTCATTTAGCCCATATATCTAATGCGTCTCTCAGATAGAGAGTCTCTCACAACAATTTGTGTTATTGAGCTCATGCACACTATCAATTTACAGCATTCACAACATCAGTTACTCCCCAACAAGCATCCAGCCCAAATAGAAATTAACTGCTTAATCACTTTTCACATCCCACAAAATATAGTCCATAATTTCCTCCCCAATCTATCAATTCCCTTGCCATACATCATAAATAACGAATCGGCATCCTCATCATCGAAAAAGGTATATATTGTCACTCCTCACTTGTAACTGAATGGTACTCTCACGCTTACTCTAAAGCAAGCAATTTCAACCTCAATATCAAGCTCATCCAAATCTCTACTACAATGGGCATGTTCCGAAAGAAACATAGTCATCAACACTCCATACAAATCATCACCAAGAACAATTCACAAGAAACAGATTACAAAGCATAATTATAAAATGTATCTAAAATCAAAACAAGAACATCAATGCACAACATTCAAATCACAAGCAACAATAGCCCATATAAGTTATCAACCGAAGATTACACTAAAAATCAAATAATATTTATAAAGTTTAATTCTTTAAAGAAAAGGAAAGAAATATACCCCTATTATCAGCAAAATTAGAGTGGTAATGCAGTCTAGTAGCCTCAAGCATTTTAGAAACTTGATGAGCACTTTCCGAAGCTTTAAGAAAACAATCATCCAAATCACTAAAAATCTGAATTAAATTAACATTCTTTCTCCTCCCTTCACTTCCACTTCCTCCTTGCCCCATAATTTGTTTCCCCTTCTTCATCACCCTCCCTCCACCACCCCCCATTGCCGTCGGCAATGGCGGCTTCTCCGGCATCACCATCTCCTCCACCACCTCAACTGAAGGCGGCAGCGTAGTCGTAACCGAAGCATGACTGCCTGAACTTCTCATTGCTCTTTGATGGTAAACTGTATGTTGTTCATACACCCCTTCATCACTCAAACTCACATTAGGCATTTCATGACTAAAAAAGTAATCCCAAGTTTGATCTTGCATCGGATACGACGGAAATGGCGGCGTTCTACTCTCCCTCTCCTCAGGAGGCAGCGACGGAGGTGGGCCCACCACATTGTTATTCAAATTACTCTCAGTATTTGAAGGGACAGTACTAGTCTCGATTCTTCCACCAACACTCCCACCTTTATTACCTTCTCTGCGCCTCCTCCTCCCCCTCAAATCATCATCATCATCCCCCTCTTCTTCCTCCTCCTCCTCAATCGTACCCTCCTCCATGGGTTTCAACCCAGGTTTCGAAACCTTAAATTCCGGCATCGAAACAGCGCGTTGTAAAGGTACATGTAAATCATCAGGAGGTGGAGGAGGAGGTAAGGTTTCCCCAATAGGAGGAAGATGAGGTTGAGCTGTACTAGAAGTGGGTCCTACACTCAACCCAGGAGCGGGTCCCACACCCACATGAGAAGATGAACTAGAAAGTGGGTTAACCTCACCTTGAGCAAAATCACTCAAAGCAGCACCGGCATTTTTAAGATACACAGCATAAGAAGAATGAGCAGCAGCAAAAGCATTTCGAGCAGTAACAGCTGCTTTCATGAAAACTTTGCGTTCTTTACAGCGTGATACTGCTTCTTCATTCTCGATCTTCGATTGAGAACAACCCATTTTTGGGGAATTATTGGAATGATTTTGGGTAATTTTTAATTAAGGGTATTAAAGATGGGAAAAGATCGAAAAAGTGAAAGGAATATTAAGAGCTGGATTGGGATTGTAGAAAAAAGTATAAGCGGTGGAGATAGCTTTTATAATAATATTTTCACGTAGGACAACAATAAATATTTCTAACTTTACGTTGTTTAGGAAATTATTTCCCTATATACAGTCCATGTAGGACAACAATAATAATATTTTCTTTTCCTTTTTTTAAGTAAACCGCTACTTCATAAAGCGGTTTTATTTGAAAATTGAATCAAACCGCCATTTGACAATGCGTTTTACATTAATGCGGTTTTAATTTTAAAAAAGTAATGTCATGCTAAACCACCACCTCAAGTGGCGGTTATGTTCGGGACACTAAATACACAGCAGCTTGTACCTGCTTTCATTTGCTTCCTATACTTTACTCTTCTCTCTCAGCTGGAAATCTATAAAAAAAAACGGTTTCTTTCATTCAATCTTTTCTTTGTTCACAAGATCAATCAACTTCATTGCAATTATTTCCTTTGAATCTTTAAATTATACCAATATGCACCCACCAATCACCTCCATCCCCAAAAGAAAACCAATGTTAGCAGATTGAAGACCAATGTTGCAGTTTTGTGAAGCAAATTGAAGGCTCTTGTCATCAATAAGCTATTAAGTGAAGGTGTGTAACCTTCCTTTTACTCTCTATTTTTTTCTATAAATATAATGTAGCTACATTTCTTGATCATTTCTTTCTTTCTTTCTTTTATTAACAATTAATAAAATGCTGTTATCATTCCTTTACATTAACACTGCATAAGTTGCACAATAGAAAAAAATAGAAAAATGCTGTTAACAATAAGTGTCACTACCAATGTTGCAGTTCATGAATGAAATTAATAAAAGATCCTTTTTACATTTCTTGATCATTTCTTTCTTTCTTTGATTAATTGCTCAGTTGTGCAACTTATTTTACCATGTATCACAAATGCCATGATGGTAACTTTGGGAAAGCTTATTTACAAAATGCTGCTATCAATAGTGACACTTTTTTGAGTGCACACTCAACTGGAGAATTAAGCCTTCGCATGTACTTGAGATGATTTTTATGCAGTGTTGCAAACTGCTGCAGTGCAAGACAAGTTTTGTCGGCTTGGTTTTGTTCTCAATCACATCAGACTATCCTATGATTAAGCAGGATGTAAGTCTTGGGCTATTATGTCTTCAAGTTCCACTTTGTATTTATCAAGCCGAGTACCTATTGTCCCGACCCGATTTATACGGTGCTGCATGAAACTTCCATATTAATACCTCTTACCAATTGCAGGAAACTCACAATTCAACTCAAGCAAGAAGAAAGAACAAATTATCTGAATGCTAACAGAGTAATAGTCATTGAACTATCTCTTAACCTTTATAAACAAATTAATTAAGCATTATCACATCAATACTATTTATAAATTAAATGATAGATATTTCACCCGCATATTTTCAAGAATAATAATGGATATCATCACAAAATTTTATGCCAGACCAAACCGTCACGTGAAGTGGCGGTTTTCTTATTGTTTTCTGTTAAAAAAAAATCAAAACTCCCATAAATACCTTATTCAGGTGGCGATTTATACTTTATAGCAAACCGCTACTACACGTGGCAGTTTTGTGGATCAGTTTTTTTATAAAAAAAAATCAATGCCACGTGAACAGTAGTGTGGAAAATATTTTTCTGACCCACGTAAACTTGAAAATATATTATTAAAAAACAATATATAAGGAAAAGATTCAAGATTGAACGAAGTGTGAGTGTGATAGAGACGTTTGTTTCCGTTCAGAAACTAATTTCCTTTTTTTATGTGTTTTTTTTACTTTTTCTCTTGTTTTTATTTGTCGTTCCTTTGTTTGCGAATAGAATAATTTACGAATTACAACTTTAAAAGTTTAGCGTTTGTTCGAATGTTTATTTTTTGTGAATTACAGTCATCAAAGTATTAAAGTTTACAAGTTTAGACCAAATACATACAACTTCGACCATTTAATCTAAAATTCCGACCACCAAAATGGTCGAAATTCAGTATTTTGGCTTGAACCTACAAATTTTGATACTTTGGCGGCTGTAATACGCAAAAATTAACACTAAGGTTGTAATTCGCAAAAATGTTAAACTTTGACTGTAATTCGCAAATTATTCTTGCGAATATAGTAAAAAAAATAATAAAAAAATTGTGCTCAATTTGCTAAAAATAACATTAAAAAATAAATTTAGTTTTTGGGAGAATTTGATAAACTGTTACTCATAGTTAATTATAGTGACTAATTTAACGAGTTGATTTTAATTTGTTGTTTTAAGTAACTTGATAATTTTTTATGTTAATTTTCATGTTAAATACTTTCTATTTTATTAGGAGCCTAGTTTACAATAACATTAGCTTGTGTTTTTATTCATCCATCATCATCATTTTATATTCATATTTGATGTATCTTGCTCATATAAAATTAGATTTATGGGGTGTGACTCTAATTAAGGAGATAAAGAGATTGCAATCAATAAGATCCTCAATTAGAATTTTAATATTTTATTAAATTAAATATAATAAAAGATGGAGAATAGATAGAAAATACAAGGAAATTAAGTATTAAATATGGGAGGGAAAGAGAGTGAAAAAAACACAAAATATTGTATGTTAATTGAAAAAAGCTAAAAGCACCAAAATTCTTGATTATTGGTAGCAATGGTCTTATTAGCTTATTATGCTATTGTATGTTTTTTTTTCTAGTGACTAGTTGATATTGTGCTGAAAAATTTAAACTCTTTGTATAAATTTGTCTTACGGTCTTATACAAGAGTTGTTCAAAATATTTAAAAAATAAGGGAAAAGTGTCAAAAAGTACCTAATAAAATTTTTTTTTTCAAAAAAATACCTAATAAAAATTTTCTTTCAAAAAGATACCTAATAAAAATTTTTCTTTTCAAAAGAGTACCAACTAACAGTAAATGTTAAGTTGGCCGTTATCTTTTTTGCCCTTTTTTAAAAAATACCTAATAAAATTTATCTTTTCAAAAGAGTACCAAGAACACAAAATAATTTTTCAATACATACCCAACATATTATATGAATCCAAGAACACCATTCATAATAAAGTTTACATATCATCCAAAACAAACACAATCATCCAACACATACCTAGAAGTTCACACAACTAAAGTTTCATAATAATCCATTACAAACACAAAATATGATAAAAGTTCAAACTTGACTACTTTGGTCTACTACAACATTAAGCTTGATTGTTGTTGACTCCCTTGTATTGGTGTAGACTTGTGCGGCTTCTGCCTCCTTGCAACATGTTTAACCCTAAAACCCTTCCAATCATATACAGTAGTATTACATTTTGTCACAAAAAAACCCCCAAAGTAAATCCTAATCTTAATAGGTTTCATGACATCACACAACCTAAAACAAAGTAATTAAAAAACAAAATCAAAATCCAATCACAAATCCAACAAGAATTATAACAAAAGTGTAAAATTCAAAAGATTAGGTCAAATTTTCGAAAAAAATAAATAAACCAAAGAACTTGCTTGAAGAAGATGGGGTGCCTTCAATGGGTCTTCGAACAATAATCTTCAGATTTAGAACACAAGATGGAGTGAAGAATTATGGGTTTGAAGAAACCCAATTCGACACAGTGAGTATTTTACTGAGGAAGGAGTTTGAGTGAGGAATTAAGGAGAGAGAAAAAATGTTAAAAGTAATGGAATGGGTAGATTTTTCTGAAATGAAAAGGCAAACAAACGGTCAAAGCAAAATTAAACGGTCAATCTAACATTTACCGTTAGTTGGTACTCTTTTGAAAAGAAAAATTTTTTTTAGGTACTTTTTTGAAAGAAAATTTTTATTAGGTACTTTTTTGAAAAAAAAAATTTATTAGGTACTTTTTGACACTTTTCCCAAAAAATAATTCAATTTTAATTGTGATCATAATGCAACCTTTTTGATCTATTATATATAAATTGTCAGTCCTATATCATTATTTTTGGCATGACAAACTGTATTTTAAATTAATTTTTATATTTTGAGTATAATTTTTTATTGTCAAAACTTGAAGGTAGAACATTAAACTTTGTTTAAACATCTAAGAAAAAAAATTAAAATATTCCCCAAAAAAATATAAAAAGAAAAATAAGATTTAAAGTTTTGGACTTTTGCGAATTACAAGCTTAATGTTTATCTTTTGCGAATTACAACCACTTAAGTATCAAATTCTACAACATTCAGTTCAAATCACAGAATTCTGACCACTTAACCAAATATTTCAACCACCAAAATTGTCAGAATCATGTTATATGGCTTGAACATCATAAACTTCGATACTTTGGTTTTTGTAATTTGCAAAAACTAAACATTGAGGCTATAATTCGGTTTACGTATCGGAAAATAGGCGAATAAGTACTAGTTTCGATCGGATTTTCGAAAGAGTTAGCCCATAAGGGTAATTGCAACGTCTGTTTTTCGAAAAAAATCGTTATGATAGGTAAAAATGACGCCAAATATCTCTTTCAATTTACGTATCGAATAATAGACGAATAAGTACTTGTTTCGACCGGATTAGATAGTTTTTTATAATTTTTCAATAAAATAATTAAAAAATTACGAGCGTTAATGAATTAAACGGTGAATAAAACATTAAAATGACAAATCAAACAAAAATTAAATGCTACCATGTGGAATAAAACTTACAAAATAATGAATTTAACGAAATTTAACAAAAACTTAACGAAAAATATTACGACAATTCGATAGTGCATAAACTAGATGCTATCCTATGAAATTTTTTTAAAAAGTAAAACTGAACGGTACTCTGTAAAATTTCCCAAATATTAATTTGCAAGCCGGTAGGCGGTAAATTATTCCCACCAAAAAAATCCCTCCCGTTTGGTCTGCTCTGCCTCATGCAAAAAGCAGGTCATCCTCAAAACTATCTGTCTAACTTCAAAGAAACTTCATCAAATGCTGAAACCATGAATATCCAGATCTTTGTAGGTAAGCCACCGCATTTTAATACTCTTTTATTTCGTTTTTGTAGACATTTAATTACTGGTTAAAACTTGAAAAGAATTCAATTTTGTTATTTTCTGGGTTGACGTCTGTGTTAGTAAGATCATTTTACTGCTGCATGCTGGATCATTGTTTCATATGTAGTACTGTTTGTTTGTTTTTACTTTTTGGGAAACTATTTATAGTTTTCTTTAGGATTTAAGACGCAATGATTATATTTGTAGAGGATAGAAATTTTGTGAATTTTCGGTAAGTACATGAATAAAAGTTTTACCTACTGCAAGCGGTGGGTTTGAGGGCTTATCTGATAGTCGCTTATCTCGGTCCATATTCAGTCATTCGACATTCGTTTGTGTTAAATTTTCTTTTTTGGGAAACAATTCTTTTGGATTATACCGGGTTGAAAATGATGCAAGATATCTGTTGTTTAGTATAAATGTTTTCATTACTACGAGTCTACGACTACTATGAGTAGTGGGTCGGTCATAAGTGATGGATTCGACAGCTTAAAGTGTTCGACGGCTTAGAATTAGAAACGCAGTGAATCAATTTTTGTTAAAAAGAAGAATGAAGATTTAAAGTTGTAAACCCTAAGTTTTGAAAAACTAAAGAAAAATACGAAAATTTATCAATGATGTCTAAATTATGAAAATTGTACCTTGAAGAAATGAAAAATCCATAACTTTGCATGAATGAAAGCTAGAAATAAAAGTGGGTCGGGTCGGATTGGGACGGGTTTTAAAGCCCAGTCCATTTTTAACCCATATACATTCTATAAGGCCCAACATAGCACGACCCATTTTTGTTTAAACCTGGTTCGGCCCATATCCAGCATTTTGAATACCTCTAATTTGGACCTTGGATTTGATGTGGTTACCGTTTGGGGTTTGAGGGTTTTACTGGGTTTAAAGTAAAAGGATGCAGATTCAAGGCGAGTTGGGGTGGGGATCCGGATGAGATGGGTAAGGTACGTGGGTATGTTCTTGTCGGAAATATGTGAGAGTTATTTGAGTCAAATAGTGTTATTCAAAATGGAAAGAGGGAGTAAAATATATAATGGCATTTGTTTTCGGAACACTTACATGTAATTGAACTAGAATGCAACTAAGAAGTAAATGATCCCATCTTTTAGGAAGAAAGGCATTTGTACTTCTAGAAGTTTCTTACCTTAGCAAGTTGGGTATTTGCGTAGGTTGTAGTGCGACAGCGGAAGCAAGATCGATGAATAATAATGAAACAATAAAGAAATTCAAACAAACAATAAGAAAAGACACAAGAAATTTAACGTGGTTCAATATTCAATGTGATAGGCTGATAGCTACACCCACCGGCACCAAGATCAAATAATTTCACTATGAACCGCAAAGAATTACAAGATGAATCAAACTCTCAATCACAAAGAAAAAATTGGCTCTCTTGTGATCTCTCTCTATTTTATGAATGATAATGCCCTAGGCTAGTACTAATAAGAGGGTGTTTATATAGTAGACCCTTCGTTAAAGATACTTGCGCATCAAGAAAAAACAAAATAACCGTCAAAAACGTGCGAAAACATGACAGCCGCGAAAAATGCCCAGATTCGCGACTCGTACAAAAGCTCGCGATCCGTACAAATTTTCGCACCTCGCGAAATGCATTCCCCCCAAATTTTCGCAACTCGCGACCAGGGAGGATTTTCGTGACCCGCGAACTGGGCTTTTTCCAGTCAATGCACCTTTGACCCAAACTTGATACTTCATCTTCTCCATATAATGGCAAGACTTGATTTGAGTCACCCATTATCAACATAGGTGATAGGCACTAATTTCTTTATTTCTCTATTTTGCACCATTTTCATTTTGATTTATCCTGTTAATTTTGAACCCTTTCCTTTTTTGGCAATGGTCACTCTCATTCGTTCTGAAAATTAGATGTCCTTTTGTAGAGAAATGCACAAAAAAGGTCCATCTTAACCTTTGTAGTCTTCATGTTCTTGTTGGCTACAGAATCCACTTGATCCCTTTTTATGTATATGATTAGAGTTAGTTGATAGAGTGGATCGTCCTGTTGGCTACGTGTTCAATCTTATTTAGCGGGTCATTGGTGGGGGTGGTCGTTATTGAATTTTGTCAAATGGTATACTCCTAATCCTATACATCTAATGACATTGAAAGCATGTATTGCAGAGGAAATGATTTATTGAGCAGCCCATTAAAAATGTATAGGAAGAGTACCTGTGCTGTGAGGTAGGAGTAAGACTGTAAAGGGGAAATGATTAAACTAGGAGGACTATGATATTGACTCGTGACGACCCACACTTTTAATAATATGCCGACCCGATTCTGACCTGCCCCGCATTCGATCTGCCTCGCATCCACCATGACCTGCCCATTCACCTGGTCTGTTTGTGATTAAGGCCTTGTTTGGATGGAGGGAAACGAAGGGAAAAGAAAAGAAAGGATTCGGAGGGATGAAAAATCTCTTGTTTGGATAGCAAAAAGGGAAGGAGAGGATTTGGAGGGAAGGGATTTGGAGGGATTAAGTCCCTTCATTTTGTTCACATCTAAATCTCTCCTTCCTATACAAACAATAAAGTATTTCTTTTCTTTCCTTTCTATACAAACAATGAAGTATTTCCCTCTCTTTCCCTCCCATTCCTTTCCTTCCCCTTCCTTTCCTTTCTTTTCTCTCCTAATTTGCTATCCAAACATAGTGTAAATGTTTGTAGACACACTCCAAGCAATAACTGACATTTCTTGGATGACGTATGTTCTAAACTGCATTGATATTGTATGACATCTTACCACATGGTACCCTTATGTTCTAATTTATAAACAACTCCAACAAGGAAATTTCTTGGACGCCTCAGAATCTGAATAACTTCAGAAAAGTAGGAGTTTATGTCTTTCGTGTTTTAATCATCCATGCATCACTGAATTAATCACGTATTTTGTGTAGTCCTGTTTGTGTTTGAAATGGGGTTAGCTCTTCGCATCTCTAATATAGCCTTAAGCAGTACCGGAGTTCCTGAAGTTCTTTTTACATTGTATTATTTCTCGTTTTTCTGGATTACGTGCGCTCCTCAGTCCTAGACTTGAAGTGTGTCGGCTTGCTGTTAGGATTTCATTTCATGTGTTATCTTATCCCACACCATATGGGAAACAGTGATCTGAGTGCAAGCAAACAAATAAAAAGAGATTTATGATTGTTGTGATACTCATACCTTTCTCGGCCTTTTGGCTAAGATCAAGTGTAGTATCTGTTCTTATCAGTTTAATATCTGATACGTGGGTCAATGACCCACAATGATATTAAATTTATTTTTTAAGGGGGAAGGTCCACTACAGTAGCTTGCTATTGGGGCCTTTAGGTGTCGCCCATGCGTTGCACTACTGCAAGGGCCTGGCACGCCCCCTACAAATCATTCATCAAATTTCTTGGCATTTATTTTTTATTTATTAATATATGTTTTTCAAATTGGTTGTTTATTGGCCTAAGCTATATAGTCTTGTTTCACTATAAGGTTCTGTGTAATGTGGAATGATCGTGTACGAGATCGTGTACACAGACCATTTTTTTGTATGTCATAATTTTCTAGCATTTAATTTGTAGAATCATTTCTACAAATCATTCATCAAGTTTTTTAACCATTTATTTTCCATAGAATCATTTAGTAAGATGCTTAAAAATTGGTGTGCTTATTGTCCCAAGAGTCTTGCTTCATAACAGTTTTCCTAGCATTTAATGTGTACAATGATGGTGTACACAGACCATGTTTTTGTATGTCATGGATCAATTTGTTGTTATTAGTTGTGGGAGTTGAACGACACATAATATTTGATGGTAAACGTTTTCTGAAAGGGTGTTCATTTAGAGAGACTTGGGGGTAAGGAAAAGAGAATTTATGAAAAAAGTCCCCAGTTCTTGTATTGGGAAAGGACTTAAATTTGATCAAAGTCACAAGTGCACTCATTTAAGATTGAGACTTTAAACCTAGATTCTGAACTAAAAGTCTAACTTAGCAACAAGGGATGCAACTTTTTATGCCCTAAAATCTCATTTTAGTCTCAATTAAAAGTCTCACAACTCGCATTACCCTATGCATAACACCCTTATTTAAATAGTAGGTGAATGGTCGGATTATTATGTAGTGATAATAATCTAATTCTATTAACTCTAAACTGGAGATGAAGAAATCAGAAATGTAGGATAATATACTTTTATTGAACTGAAATAGATTTCTTTCGATTTTAATTTGTGAAATGATGTTTGCAGCTGCATTCTGGACTTCTGGTCCTTGATACTGATTTTAATCTGATACATGGGTCAATGATTCGCTCCGATATTAATTTATGTCAATTTTCCTGGTTATTCATTGTTTCTGTATTGTGAATAACCCTTTCTTGATTATTCATGTCTCTTGTACTTATCATTATCTTATTAGTTAAGCTGAGCTCAACTATCAAAGAGCTTTTTTTAACCCCTTTTTTCTTGTTAATATTCATTCATCCAGCCTAGCTGTATTCTAGATATATATGAATGAATAACTCAAATTCATGTAAAATGTAAACGGACGTCACAACGAGGTTCAACAATGAAAAACTCGATGAAAAATAGAGAAAAAGAGACACAAGTGTTTATGAGGTATCTTGGATACCTCCCCCTCAAATGTTGTTTATTATAAATGAATTCAACAATTACAAGTATAATAAACTCCTTTATCTTGAGAACACTCTCCCAAGATCACAATACTAATGCAAAGCAAGAACACTCCTCTAGTTTCTAAGCAATGCAATAGCCCTCACAAGTTTGTGTGTTTGTGGTGTTTCTTACTCTAAGAATTACACTCCCTTTTATAGATGAAGGTGGGTGTGATTCTTAGAGTCTCACATTAATCACCATAAACTCACAAGTAACTCCCACAATTAACATTACAATAATGTATGACCATAATTAAGCAATTAAACAAGCAATAAACATCTTACTTAATGCTATACACAAACCAGAAACTGAAAACAGCATCCAAAGTAGCTTCTGACAATCCACTCGACTACTCGCTCGGTCGAGCCAACTCGATATTTGGTCGAGCGGCCTTCCAGAAAGCTAATGACTGCTCCAGACCCCTTTGCTCGACCCAGCACCCCTCGCTCGACCGGTCGAGCGGGCCACAGGGGAGGTTGAGCGAGCTCCAGTAACTGCCACAGGGGAGGTCGAGCGAGCTCCAGTAACCGCCAAAGTCGATTCTTCAACCAAACACTTCATCAAACGACCCAAACCTTAATCCCACGCAACTTGACACATCTTTATCGACCTTCTCTAAAGTGCAAGACAAAGCATGTTCAACTATGTGATCAAAGTTAACGTCATAGTCAAGAATATTGTTACTTGCTTTAACATAAAAAATATTAAACCTTTGATTGTATACTTTATGTACTTGAATAAATAACTGAGTTGAATGCAAAGAATATCATTGAATATCTTTTTGATAAACAAAATGTTCCACAATTCTACAAACCATATTTTAAGAAACCCGGCAATGATTTAAAGTTACACTTATGAATTCTAGTGGGCCGCGTAACAAGTTTAATTGTTTGGCATGGACTTAAATCATCCTTTATTTCTGATAAGATTAAATGATTTGCATCAGTTGTGCCGTAACCTTTACCATAACAACCTTGGCTCAGTTGAATTTTGATTGTTATTTGAACAGAGGCCGCGCGAACGCAGGCCCCCACTACCACAAATTATGACGCAGACTCTCCCACTTGGGGAGATCTTAGGCTGCTGCCCCTCCTCAACGTGCAATAGAAGTCAACAACCTAGGCCATAAGCCTATTTGATCGCTTATAGACCCCGTCCAGGTAAGTGAGTTGCATTGTATGTAACATCTTCTATTTATTTTTGTCGTGTCACTGAGCACATGGTTGTTTGACAATGTGGGACAATTTTCTATCTTATGTAAAATTTAATTTTATCATGACTAGATGTGTAGTATGTTGTGTGCTTATATTTAACAACCCTTTGGATTTAGTGTTGGACTTGATAAAGAATTAAAAAGTTGTGATGTAATTATGAAAAACATAAATACCTAAAAGTTTTAATAGGCATTGTCTGCCGTTGACTGCTGATTGAAATTCCCTTAATCTTTGAAGAACTTTTGCACCGTAAAACACACTCTTATACTATGTACACTATAGTAAGTTAAACTTGTGTAATTGTTCTATTGTGTGTTCAAGAATTCTTTTACTTCTTTTGCCAATTATTCTTACGCTGAAAAATATGGAGTGCATGCTCATTTGTTTGATGCTAAATAAACAACAATATTTCTTTCTTTTTCTTATATATTGTTCTTTACTTTTGGCCGAAATCAGGCACAGAAACAAGCTACCAATTAGCTGTAAACTTGTAAAATGTGGCTGTGTTTGGACGATGGAGCTGAAACAAGCTACCAATCAACTGAAGGTTATGTCACTTCTATGAATTCTGATTTCTAAAATTTGTTTGTTTCAGAGATATACTCAGGTTTATATATGGTTTGATTTTGGTTGAATTGCTCTAACAATTAACTAAACCAGTCCAATATAGGCACATTTGTAGAAACTTTTGGTAGCTTACTCATCATATCGGGTATTTTCTTGCCATATACCGGTAATGATCACTTTTTTATATTTAATTCCCCTAACCTATTAGGGTCATGAAGAATTTAGAATTGCTTACAAGTGATGATTGAAATCAAGGTTATGCTCAAATATCTCAAGAACACTTCAATGAGCAAGCAAACAATATGTAACGAATTGAGTTATGTGTTTCCGTTAGTAATCTTTAAAAATTGGATACCAAACACACCCTTAGAGTTTACATTGAAATTAAGATTTTGAAGGGTTCTTAAAAGAGTTGTTAAAAATTATGGTCACAAAGTTTCAAATAGAGAAGTTGATACGACAATTCATTTTGGATATGGAAACTTAAGATGATGTCTATTTTGGTGCAAAATGTTTTAGAGAAAAATTCAATTGTGATAAATTGTATTATCTTTGATGTTAGTCTTAATGAGTAACATGCTATAACGTTGTTTTCATTGCTTAAAGAGTATAAGCATTTTAGAGAGATCGTTTCGTATGGGAAAGAGGTTATAACTTTTGAGGAAGTGGGGCATTACTGCAAAGGGAGTTAATTGAGAAACAATTAACTAAGAGTGATAATAACACACATGATGGTGAGTGCCTTGTACCATGAGATTATTTGATGTTCGCTATACATATATTGTGCTTTTACAGATTATTAAATCAGCGCCTATCGTTTTTCTTTCAAATCTGTTTTTCTTTCCTTCATTCTTTTTTTGAAGACATGGTCAACACTGTGGTTTTACTTTTGACGCCATCTCAAATCCAGCGCCTATCAAATAGTACTATATATTAGGGTTATTTCAATCCAATAAAATCCCAATAGCCTAACATCAAATAAAGTACCTTTGTATCTAAAATTCGAGTTAGATAGAAAAAGTTTCACTTGAGTTGATGGAAGTTCCAGTTATGAAACCCCCTCCAAAAATAAACGTATGCCACTAAGTACAACGAGCACACGGTATTCTTTAGTAAAAGGCGAAAGAATAGTTCGCTTTGTGCTCATTGCATGGCTGCGTGAAAATACTTGTAAGTGGTGTAGGCCTTTTTAAAGCTAGTTTTCTAACTTTATTATGGTTCTTAACTGATGTGGGACTACTAATCATTTCCTGATGAAAAAATCAAACTTAATTTCTAAACCCAATTTGGTGGAAATTTTTTTTTTAAAGAAATATTGTATAATATAATTGAGTTTCAAAACCATGTCAGAAACATAGATATAACTATGTCTACATAAGATACTAAACTATATATTACATTATGGTTTATGTAAAATAAAATTATTTGGAATTTTCGAACTTAAGCTTTTTATGTTTACCAAATGCTTTAAAGACTACATTCTTTGCTAACGTTGTTTTGAGTCGAGTTGTAGAAAAGTTTGTGGGCTGATTTGGGCAAGGTCATAGATTCAGGTTGGGTTCAGATGACTTTGTTCGCTTCTTATGCGCTAGGATGCCACCAAATTATATTTCCCAATTTTTGAAGCTTGTAAGGTGAGTTATTAATGTATTCTTGTTTATGTTAATGATAAGATACTTGATTTGAGGGGGAGGTATCATTAGATACCTCATATATTTGTTGTGTGTTGCCATTGTTGTTGCTTGCTTTGTTTTTGTGGTTTACTTTGCATCTATTTTGGGATTGTTTCTTCACAATTCTTAGAGCCCATTCACAACAAGATGCTTGCCGTTATTCTCTAACAATTGTCGTCTGAACAATAGCCATGTGAACGCAATATGAATTTTCAATTTTTGTTTGGACCTACTACAAAATTATGATGTAGAGTCTCCCACTTGGGGAGATCTTAGGCTATTGCCCCTCCTCAAAGTGCCTAGGAGGTGAACAACCTAGGTCATGAGCCTACTTGATCACTCGTAGACCCGTCCAAGTAGTAAGTGTTAGAATATTGGTTCAAGTATTTTAAGACATTCTTTTCCTGTTATTTTTATAATTGAATATTATTGCGTTTTAAAACCATATGTAGAACACTTATATAACTAAATATGATACTTAACTATCATTCTAACTGGATTTATTATGAAATTTCAAAAACAAGAGCTACATATATTTACCAAATGAGTCAAAGAATGGTGCTATATGTCTTGGGTTTTATGTGGTTATTGTTTGGGTTTGAGGGTGTGAATAGGTTTAAAGCAAAAGGATTCGGATTCAAGGCGAGTTGGGGTGGGGATTCAGATGAGTTGGATATAAGAATTTCCAGGAATACTTTTACCAACTACCCCTATTGATCTCCATGAATGAGAAATCGTAGAGTCATGTATACTACTCAGCAGTGCCAAGTTCTTGTAAATGGTATTGTAGAAGATGAAATCCCACAAGCAACCTGCATTAGGTGAATAGGAAACGTTGTCAAACCAGTTAGGTTGTGTTTGGGAACTAGCATTTCATTTCAAATTAATGATTTCAATTATGAAATCATGAATGTAGAATTTGAGAATGACAAGGTTTGGGAGGTCATTCTCAAATCCTCATCTTTAAACCATTTTGATAACAATTGTGGATTTGACTCAAATCCAAATATGAAATTCTAGTATTTGCCAAACACTAATTTTGAGTCAAATCTATATTTTCAAATGAAATCCCCATTTCCAAACATAGCATAAGAGCTTTTTGAGTCCCTCAAAATAGCTAGAGGGAGTACCATTTATAATGGCATTTGTTTCCTGTTTCCTGTTTCCATCTGAAACACATGCTACTATGAAGTAATTGACTCCATCTTTTGGGAAAAAAGGCTTTGACATACTTCTTATTAGACTGCTAGAAGTTTCTTACCTTAGCGATTTCGGTGTTTGCGTAGGTGATATGTAATATCTTCTTTGGCAACGGTTCCACTTATTTTTTTTACTCTTTCCATCTTAACTGCTCATTTCTATCCTCTACTTGTTTGTATTTTTTTTTCATTTTCCAACTTAATTTCTTTTCCACTAAATTTCACTCATTTTGCACTAGGTGCAAAATGAGAGAGACAGAGGGAGTAGTGTCCTATTAACATAGGCGAGTTTCTCTACAATATGATGCTTTTAACAACATTCGTTCTGAAAGATTAGATGTCCTTTTGCAGAGAGATGCACAAAAATGACAGAGACGTTCATTTCACATCTAATGACAAAAAAAGCAATAATTGACATTTGTGATTATATGTTTGTAGACACACTCCAAGCAATAATTGACATTTGCGCTTGATCTTGAACAAATGATATTGTATGACATCTTTCCACATTGACACCTGTATAATTTAAACTGTACACAGCTCCAACAACTTAAACGGTGAAATTTCTTGGACGCCTCAGAATCTGAATATCTTCAAAATGGTAGGAGTTCAGGATGTGGGAAAGGTGAGTTTTTTTTGCTGTTATTCTCTACAATGTAATCATTAACTCGTATTTGACTTGACAACAAGGCATTTTACGTACTTTCTCCATTTATTCGCACAACATTTTTTCTAAAAATCTTTTATATCTCTGTGACACGGCCAAATTTAGAAATGATCCAATAATTATGGCTCCAACAATCAACTACTATTACAAAATTATTTAGCTTTTCCTTTGCATCTCCTCTATTTTGTTGGATAGCGAAATATAGGTTTTGAAGACTTTTAATACACGTCATATATGAATTTATGATATCCTGTGCCATTAGTGTGTTTGGGTAAATCCATCTCGATCAAAGGGGCATAATTCAAACTAAGGCGTAGTTTATGTAGACCGAATCAAGGGGTCAAAATTTTGATAGTTGTTGAAGTGTGAATTATCTACCAAGGAAGTTCATTATGGAAATTGCGGAGTTTCAAATTGTAAAAGTGGTTGGAAGGAGTTTGATTTTGTAAAGGAGTAGCTTTTGAGAATTTCACAAAATTGAGAATTTTACAAATATAACTATCTGAATATGTACATATACTTTACTTCTCTTCCTTCATAACAATTATAGAGGCGACATTATTTTGCATAAGAAAAAAACCTTTATAATAGTTGATGTATTTCGTTTTTAAATCATTGATGAATTAATGAATCACGTATTTTGTGTAGTCCTGCTTCTGTTTAAAATGGGGTTAACTCTTCCATCTCCAATAGAGCCACTGCTTAAATTCTTTTTAGCCTAAGCATTTCTCAACCTTCTTTGTTTCCACACTAGGCTTCCAACTTGCTGTTAGGATACATGTATTATCTTATCCCACACCATATGGGAAACAGTAAGCCGAGCGCAAGCAAACAAATAAAAAGAGATTTATGAATGCATTGATACTCATACCTTTCTCGGCCTTTTGGCTAAGATCAAGTGTAGTATCTGTTCTTATCAGTTTAATATCTGATATGTGGGTCAATGACCCACAATGATATTAAATTTATTTTTTAAAGGGGAAGGTCCACCACAGTAGCTTGCTATTGGGGCCTTCTGGTGTCGCCCATGCGTTGCACTATTGCAAGGGCCTGGCACGCCCCCTACTAATCAATCAGCAATTTCCTAGCATTTAATTTTTGCAAATCATTCATTTTATTTTCTACCATTTATTTTCTGTGAATGATTAAGTAAGATTAAAAAATTGGTATGCTTATTGCCCTAAGCTACATAATAAGGTGCCGTGCGATGATGGTGTACAAAGACCATTTTTTTTGTATGTCATGGATCAATTTGTTCTAAGTTGTGGAAGTTGAACTACACATAATATCTTTGTTAAATGTTAGCTAGAAAAAATAACTATAATTTGTAGAAACTTCTGGTCGTGTACTCATCCAATTGGATATGTTATGGACACATACTTGTTATACAAGTGATCAATATCAGGCTTGTTCTTTAGCATTTCATAAGCTCCAACGAGTTTTTTTATTAGTGTTAGTATCCTGGAAGTGAAAACTTTTATGTGTTTTACTTTGGATTGAAACCATCGAAGGGATTTGAGGAACGGACAAAGCTCGGCACCTTTGTAACTCACTTGCCTTTGATATTGTGGACACGCCTGATACCTTAAGCTTGGTGCATGTGTTTACATTTCATACAACTGTGAAGTTGGATGAGAAACCAGAAAGCGAGGAGGACCGTTAGAATATTATGACGAATTGAGACTTTTTGAGTAGATCAGGAGAATGTCGAGAGAACAAATGAGTATATTCATATACATATTGAGAATACAGATGAGTATTCTTATCGAACTAAAGTAGATTTCATTCGATCTTAATTTCTGAAATGATATTTGTTGCTGTGTTCTGGTCCTTGATTTATGCTCAATGTTAAGTATTCTTGTTCTCTGTGATTCTGATTGTTACTGTAAGAATTTGAATGTGTTATCTGATCCGTGCATCAATGATCCACATCAATACTAAATTTATTTTTAAAGGGTGAGGCCGTGAAGTGTCGCCCAAATGTTGCACTACTGCAAGGGTCTAGCTTACCCCTTCAAATCATGTCACTTTTCCTGGTTAATCATTGTTTGGTTTGTTTCTCTAGTGTGAATAACCCTTTCCTGGTTATTCATGTCTATTATCATCTTACTTGCTATGTTGAGTTCAATTATCAAGAGAGCTTTATTAATCCCTTTTTTTCTTCTTTAATATTTATCAATCTAGCTGTATTCTAGATATATGAATGAATAATAGAAATTTATGTAAATAACATTAAATCTTTGACTGTTCACTTTATGTACTATAGAAGTAAATAACTGAGTTGAATGTAAAAGAATATCAAGCTACTTTTTGATTAACAAATTGTTCAAAATGATTTACGTGTATGAATTCTACGGCGTAAATAGTTAACTGATTTGACATGGACCTTAATTTCTAAATTAATGCCCGTTTTGCTGCCTTTTCTTGTAGAGTTACTTTATAACTATCCTTTATTCCTTATAAGATTGAATGATTTTGCATCAGTTGAGCTGTAACCTTTTCCCTACCAACCTTGGCTCAGTTGATGATATGGCCTTGTAAGTTGTAAACATAACGTGGATTTTTGATTGTTATTTGGACAGAGGCCGCGCGAACGCAGGCCCCCACTACCACAAATTATGACGTAGACTCTCCCGCTTGGGGAGATCTTAGGCTGCTGCCCCTCCTTAAAGTGCAATGGAAGTCAACAACCTAGGCCATAAGCCTATTTGATCACTTATAGACCCCGTCCAGGTAAGTAAGTTGCTTTGTATCTAACATCTTCTTTTTATTTTTGTCGTGTTACTTGAATACATGGTTGTTTAACAATGTGGGACAATTTTCTATCTTATGTAAAATTGAATTTTATCATGACTGCATGTGGAGTATGTATCGTGTTTTTATGTATCAACCCTTCGGATTCAGTGTTGAACATTATGAAACGTGATAGAGTTGAAAATGTGCGATGTGTTTCTGGAAAACACAAATACTTAAAAGTTGTAATAGGCAACGTCTGCCCTTGAGTGTTGACTGAAATTACTGTCTCTTGAATTTATTTATTTTACCTGCCAAGTATCTGTACATTCAAGGGAAGAACACAAGAGAAATTTGCAGCTTTTTTTTCTTCTTTACATTTAGATACATATACTTCGCTATAAATGAATAATCAAAATGAATGTAAAAAATATTCAATCTTTGAACTGTTTACTAAATGGATTATATATGAATAAAAAAACTAAGTTGAATGCAAAAGAAATATAGTTGAACTTGTTGATATGAATTTGCTCAAAACTCTAAAAATCATATTTTTAGAAACCTTGCAATGCAAGCGACTTAAAAAGTTTTCGTTTTCTTAATGGATATTTGTTTTCGTTTTCTTTAGTATACTCATCTGTCTGTACTTTTTAGATATATGACATAGACTCTCTCTCCCACTAGGGGAGATTTTAGGCTGCTTCCCCTCCTCGAAGTGCAATGAAAGTCAACAACCTAGGCCATAAACCTGTTTGATCGTTTATAGACCGCTTCTGACCCGCCCTGCATTCGATCTGCCTCACATCCACCATGACCTGGTTTATTTGTGATTATATGTTTGTAGACACACTCCAGGAAATAATTGACATTTGTGCTTGATCTTGAATCGATATTATATGATATCTTACCACATGGATACCCTTATGTTTTAAACTGTAAACAGCTCCAACAAGTTAAAAGATGAAATTTCTTGAATGCCTCAGAATCTGAATAGCTTCAGAAAAGTAGGACTTCATGCCTTATGTTGTGGTCCTGTACAAACTTGAAGTATGGTGTCGACTCGACTTGCTGTTAGGATTTCATTTTATGTGTTATCGTATCCCACACCATATGGGAAACAGTGATCCGACTGCAAGCAAACAAATAAAAAGAGACTTATGAATACATTGATACTCATACCTTTCTCGGCCTTTTGGCTAAGATCAAGTGTAGTATCTGTTCTTATCAGTTTAATATCTGATACGTGGGTCAATGACCCACAATGATATTAAATTTATTTTTTAAGGGGGAAGGTCCACCACAGTAGCTTGCTATTGGGGCCTTCAGGTGTCGCTCATGCGTTGCACTACTGCAAGGGCCTGGCACACCCCTCTAAACTATTCTAAATATTTAGTTTAAACATCAGATTGGAATCTTTAAATGACTAATATTGGGGCCTTCAGGTGTAGATGTTGCCCTTGCACTGTGCAAGGGTGCCTCCTACCATTCATTAAATTACCTGGTTGATGACTGATACATGTGTAGAATTAATTAGTAAGATATATTTAAAAATTGGTATGCTTATAGGCCTAAGCTTTAGCTTCATAACAAGGATACATTTTTGTACAATTATAATCAATATGTGTTGGTCAGTGTCGTGGAAGTGAATTATGAGTTTTACTTTTGATTGAAACCACCAAAGGGATTTTAGGAATGGACAAAGCTCGTCATCTTTATAACTCACTCGCCTTTGATATATTGTGGACACTCTATCTTAAGGTAGTGCATGTGTATACATTTCTTACAGCTGTGAAGTTGAACGAGAAACGAGAAGGCGATGAGGACCTTTTGAAAGATTTTTGTGACAGATTGAGACCTTTTCAGGAGATCAGAAAAATGTCGAGAGAGCAGACGAGTAAATCCAATTACAGATCGACAATACAAAGGAGTATGCTTTATGCTGATAACCAGAGAATAGGAACCACTTTCAGCAAAGCGAACAGAAACTTAGGTAACAGATTCACCTATTTAGTTCCGTTGCCAAGCCTCCAAAAATATGCCAAACACTCTCCAAGAGTTTTTAAAGCGGGATGATAGTGTTGTGTTTAATGTTTTATTTCGACCCTGGCATCATTGTAGTTATTCTATGAATGCAAAGAAAACACTTGAACTTACAGAAATTGTAGTCTCTTTCAACAGACACCCAAAAAACTCGGAGTTTGAGGTATTTCAAGTGTTGAAATTGGGATTATAAAGTGAATGATGGACAAGTCAAAAGTGCAATGTGATGGAAGTAGATTATAATAACTGTAATGGAAGTAGTGGTGCTGGTCAGTTCAGCCATGTGCATAGGTGTTCCATTTTTATGCAGAAGTGTAAAGAGAGCAAACAAAACAGGGGAGTGGGTGCATGGAAGGAAATCATGGCAATGTCTATTCATTGCTAATTTGTAACACTAGTAGTATACTACTATACTGTAATGCTTTTTGTTTGTTGATTTATCTGCTGTGCTCTTAACATTGATGATGTTGATAGGAACAATCTTGAACGGATATTGTGCGACATTTTTTCTCGTTGCTGTAATCAGCTCCAACAGTTTAAAAGCTGAACAATACCATTTCTTGGATGCTTTAGATGCTGAATATTTTTTAAAAAGGTAAGAGTTTTGGATACCGGAGCGGTGAGTATTTTTGCTAATTTTCCCTACAAACATATTCCATCACTTATCATGTTTTACATTTTACTTAATTGCTCTGAAATCATTCTGAAAAGATGTGCTTTTATGTCTGCATTGTTAGAGTTGCATAAATATTACTCCTGAGATTACTTTGTATCCTGAGATTACTTGGGAGTTGGGAGTAGTTACAAATACTAGCGTCTGAAGATACAGATATCATGTAGATTAGAATAACTGTTTGAAATCTGCTTGTTTGAAGCTGTAAAAAGTAGGACATATGAGCTACTTTGTCCCACATCGATAGCCAAAGAATAAATTTCTTTCTTTATATTCTTTAGGAATTTAACTGTTGTTTGTCTCTTCGGAGACATCTGATAAAATTGGAACGATACAGAGAAGATTAGCATGGCCCCTGCGCAAGGATGACACGCACAAATCGAGAAATGGTTCAAATTTTTTTCTTTCTGATTTCACCTCTAAATTCTTATCCCTTTTTTCTTCTTCGTGTAAGGTTTTTCTCAATACTAATTCGTTTTGAATAAGTTTTTCAATAACCGAAAAAACGAATATTACATATACAAACACAGGCTTCATTGTTTGTATAGAAAGTCCGATTTCAAGATTAAGTACCAGTTAACTAGACGTGTTTGTAGGGTGTAAAGATGATGAAAAATGAGACATGAAGCAATGAGTCAATGACCAAAATGCGACATGAAACTTTGGGTATATAACATTGCTTATCTGATCAATGAGGTGATTTTCCTTGATATGTATGAAGTAACTTTTGATGGTTAAAGCTTGCATAATTTAGAATGGGATCCTCGCCCCAATGGACCCTCGACCCATTCACATAGTTCCTATGTTTAGATGCTTAACCTAACCTAATTTCTAGATACACTCTATGAAACTACTTTTATAACAACCCGAAAAACGTGTATTTTATTAAAGACCGTATTTATTGTATAACCCGAATTTTCTTTTGGAAGGAGCTCAAACACACTGACATCATGCTCTCCAAGTTGTCTAAAACAATTGTCGACCACCCTAGTCTGAACTGCCGCTGCGAGTCCATCGACATCCAACAAGCCAATTCTCTTTTCCTCTCGGAACCCACTTTGTCCTCTAAGTGTACAGGGACATGGCAAGTGTTTCTTATAAGGTTGGATAAAGTTCTGTGAAATTCCCTTTCAACTTACATTCTAATGAAGTTCTAAGCCCCTATATAATGCTTACAACCTTCTAGAATCATCCTTTACTCGTAGAACTTTCACTGCCCAAGGAAAACTCGGAAGTAAAAAAGCGACTTTTGGAGTATTCTGAACAGCATGCTCGAATGAGCATCTTGCTCAACGGCCGACGCATCCTTCCCCCATGTCTTGCCACGTTTAAGGCATGATCTAATACTTTTGTGACGCCTCTACTTTCCATGATCAAAGCCTCCCTGGCCTTGCCCAAAGCATCTCATTTTCTCTCCATCCATCATCTCTAGAAGTGATCCAAATCTTGATTCCTCACAACTCATCTCACCCACATCCTCCTTCTCAATATATTTTACTGTAGCAAAATCAAAAAGACAGATGTAATATAACAATTTTGTTTGTTAATTTGTAACTTTAGTATACTCCTATGTTTGTATTTAATAAATGGGCTCTTTTTCAGTCACAAGCATAGAGTACAGAATTGATGTGGGTGAGTTTAGGACAAATTACATGTTGAATTTTGCTGGGACTGCTCAATTGGGAGAAGAAGTTTTAAAGATCAAAAAAGTTATTTTGTGTTGGTGATTATTCTCATTAAGATTTTGTTTACTCTAAATTCATAAAAATAAAATCCATTAAACTTGTTATGACATTTGGGACTGCTTAATTGGGAGAAGAAGTCTAGCTTTTGAGATTTGTTCCTATTATTTTGCAGTTTTAATTGAACGAATAAAATAAAAATCGAGGGCTCGATGATAGGATTGATGGATTGTCGATCATGCGCTTTTCGCGTTCTTTGTTTGCAGATTCAATGCGGTTTATTGTTCACAGGTTAGTAACGTGAATTATTAGTCAAACGAATTGTTCGTTAATCATTATCTGATCATAAACTGAAAGATATATCTTGACCCATTAATAATTCCTATAAAATCTATTTATACTCAAAACAAAACATGCTCATGATGTGGTGTCAGCTCCTGGTAACACGCGGAACCGTAGGTCGTTGATCGTTTAACTAAGTTCGGCCTACACAATTAATTTCATTTGCCTTAAATAACCCTAATGACTAGCATTAGTGGTAAGTAAGGGGCCGGTCCACAGGGAAACGTTTTCGTGACAAAAAGAGTCTAAATGACAAGAAGGTTTATGATTTTTGAGTTTTATAGCGACAACGAATTTCAATTTCAAGTTTAAACGATAAATATAAAGATTAGAGTTTGGGGAATTTAGTTTCTTAATATATTAAAGGGATGGGTTGAAAATATGTTTTTAACCGTTTTATGATGAGAAAGATCTTTCTAATTTAGCTCCACAACTTCTGGGCATAGGAACTATATAGTTACTAATATGGTTTAGGAGATTCGACTTCTGGGCGTATAACTCGACCATACTACTAACTTTCTAATACATGTTCATGACCTCCAATTTATGTTAAAACAAGAAAGAATAATACAAAATAGGCATGATTCATCATCCAAAGGACGGGTTAGGCCTCGAAGGAATCCTAATAAAGTTAGCTTCCGGGCTACTCATTACTAGCATGAATTCATACTTCACAAGTGTTCAAGCAATCAAGCAACGTAAATCGTCCATGGATGGAGATCAAAATGGGCTTTTGATTCCTTACCATGGAACTCACATATTCTTTTATGTACATATTTATGCTCAACCCATTACCCCATAAGCAAATTAATTAGCTAACTACATCCCCAAACTCTAGAAGGAAAACTACTCACTCATGTTGGTAATTAACATAAACACATAAAATATCATCATATTCCTAGAGCAAACAACAACAAAGAAGAAAATTAAGTTAAGAATACTTACTTCCCTCAACTAAGGAGGGGCATGACAATCACACAAATGAACAAGAGCTTCTAATAATCAACCCAAAAGATACTTCATACCAAACCCATAAATTCTGGAAAATACTTGATCAATTACCAAAGGAAGGTTACTACAATCTACTAGTGTTTAGCTACTATATTACAACCCAAATGATTGATTAAAGTATCAAAAGAAAGTGTTTAAATGAAGAACTACTACAAGTTTCTGGAGTAATGAAGTACTTAAACATACAAATACACAAATAAACTTGGAAAGAAGAGAGAAAGGAGCAAGGTTCAGCTTATGGGCTGAAGTGGTGTGTATCTTTTCTTCAGAAATGGGGGGTTTATATAGCCAAAACAAGAGGCTCTCCACTTGCATTCATCATCATGGCCAAGGAAGTCCAACAAACCATCTCCAACATCATTAGAAGCAGGTGCACAGGAGGAGAAAGCTGAAACACGCAAGGGAAAGGAGTGGTGAAAGCTTGAGGCAAAAAGTTCACGGACAAAAATTGAAACTGTGCTGTCAGGCCTGAACCAGTCGAGCCGACTCCTCCCAGTCGACCGGTCGACTGGTTCAGTGCTGGGCAAATTTTTTTCTTTGAAAATTCTCTAAGTGTTGGATCTTGAGTTTTGCACATCTACGGGGTCGACCCCCAGTCGACCATGCTCAACTCCTTCCTGAATTTTCACCAAGATTTGTCGTTTTTAATCCGAAGGCTCGGGTTTTGATTCCCGAGGTCCATTAAGTGCCCGATCACCTTAAAACCTCCTCGAAAGTGACTAAAAACTCCTGAAATCAATCAAAGCACTACACCACAAGCGTAAATCATGGAATTTGATCATGCAAGGCCTAAGTTAAGTAAGATATGCACAATAATGAATTAAAATCAATTAAAATCGGTGCAAAACACGCGTGATAAGCGCATGCATCAGCTCCTAAATAAAATTTTTCCCTACAATTGCTGCTTATGATGATGTCATATAATTTCTAACTACAAATTCACTTGTGATTAAACTAAATGTTAGCTTTAATTGTGAGATTTCAAATACCAAACTTTTTGAAAAATGTAGAAAATATTATCTTTGGTGCGGTACACAGATTTATTAATAATATTCTTTATTGAATATATCACTTTTTAAATATGTAACAAGATTTGGGTTTTGCGTATAATTACATTAGTAAGTTATATAAATACTTTACCTAATTTGACTCCAATTAAAAAAAAATCAAGTTCTAAATTAGGTAAATATTGTCATATAGTTAACTATTATCAACTAAAATAATTTTATTTGTTAAGACTCTCTAAGAAAGATATTTGCCATTTATAATACTTTTATTATAGGTATGATTTAGTATTAGTTTATGTGATTCCATTAAATTATCATGTTACTAATCACTTTTAATTATTTAGTTACTGATCATGATTTAATAGCTTAATAAGCAACTTAATGTTTAGACATTATATTAGGGTTCTTGAAAGATAGGAGACTAGCTTGTCATTTGAATGATCCTTCGTGCCCAGGTCGTAGCAAGGGCAGGGTAGGTGGGGCGACCGTCCTGGGCCCCAAACCAAAAGCTCATTTTTAGATTTAATAAAGGTCCTAAATTTCCAAAATAATTATTTATGAAAAAAATAACAAAAATAAGAGAAAAAAAGAAAGAAGCGTATTAAGCAATTAGCCAGAGAAGTTTCAGGAGAATGTCAAACGCCACTATTCAACCTTCTTCCTCCCTAATTTTTCCCCCTAAACATTAAGTGAATTTTGATTAACCCAAAAAAATTTGTCATCAATTCAATTCTATCCCTTTTGTCGATGATTTTGTTCTTCAAAATGTATCTCAATTCAATTTTTAGGCAGATTAATTTCTTCTCTTTCGTGAGTATGATAAACGGTAATTTTATCCTTCAATTAACGGAAATTAATCTAATTATATATAATTCTCTTTGTATATTCTAATTTATTCATCATGATTTCGAGTATAAACAAGGTTTTGGGGTTTTAATCTGTGTTATTATTCCATTGATATGAACATCGATATATATACATCAAGCTACCTAGGGTTACCGTAAATAAATCAAGCCTAATATGTAAACTGCTATAATTACAATTATACTGAGAATAATAAAATATTCTCCATATTCTAACACTCCCCCTCAAGTTGAGTCATCGGGTCTCCGATACCCAACTTACTCAAAACTTCGTCAAACCACTGTGTTCCAACTGCCTGCGTGAGAATGTCTGCGAGTTGGTCTTCTGACTTAACATGAGGTAGCTTGATTATGTCTACTTCGAGCTTCTCCTTTATGAAATGTCTATCCACCTCTACATGCTTCGTTCTGTCATGCTGAACCGGGTTTTCTGAGATATTGATTGCGGCCCGATTATCACAATACAACTTACAGCTTCCTTTTGGAGGGAAGCCAAGATCAGTTAATAACTTCCTGAGCCACAACACCTCTTGGATTCCTTTTGCAACTCCCCTGAACTCTGCCTCTACACTCGATAGAGCAACCACTTTTTGTTTCTTACTTCTCCAAGTTACCAAGTTACCACCAACAAGAGTAAAGTATCCAGAGGTTGATTTTCTGTCATCCCTGTCTCCTGCCCAATCTGCATCAGTGTATGCAGTTAGGTTCAAGTGCCTGTGTTTCTGATATAGGACTCCTCTTCCAGAAGTACCTTTCAAGTATCTCAGTATATGAAAGACTGCCTCCATATGTTGCACTTGAGGCTTATGCATGAAACGACTAACAACTCCTACTGCATACGCAATATCTGGTCTCGTATGGGCTAGGTAGATCAATTTCCCCACTAATCTTTGATACTGCATACGATCTGTGAACTTTGCATCCTCTAGAATTTGTAACTTATGGTTCATCATCATCGGAGTTTCAATGGGTTTACAATCCATCATCCCAGTCTCAGCTAACAAGTCTAATACATACTTCTTCTGTGAGATGAAGATCCCCTTGTTTGACCTTAGAACTTCGATCCCCAAGAAGTATTTCAACCTCCCGAGATCTTTCATCTCGAATTCCTGGAACAGTTTCTGCTTTAGATTCTGCTCTATCATCTCCTGTGATTATCATGTCGTCAACATAGATGATCAAACAAGTTATTCTCCCTCTTTGTTTTTTCAGGAACAAGGTGTGATCTGAATGGCTCTGTCTGTACCCAAATCTCCTCATAGCAGATGTAAATCTCCCAAACCAAGCTCTAGGAGATTGTTTCAACCCATATAGTGCCTTTTTCAATCTGCAGCCTTCCTGTTTTGAGAACTCAAACGTGAACCCTGTGGTGCCTCCATATATACTTCCTCCTGTAATTCCCCATGTAGGAACGCGTTCTTCACATCAAACTGGTGAAGAGGCCAATCTAGGTTTGCAGCTAAACTGAAGAGGACTCGAATAGTATCTAATTTTGCCACTGGCGAGAAGGTCTCTGAGTAGTCAACCCCATAAGTCTGAGTGTAGCCTTTTGCAACTAGACGAGCTTTATACCTCTCAATTGTCCCGTCTGCTCTGTATTTGACTGTAAAGACCCACTTGCAACCTACGACCTTCTTCCTGTCCGGTATACTACATCTTTCCCAAGTGCCATTCTTCTTTAGAGCACTTATCTCTTCCATTGCCTTTCGCCAGTGTTCTGTCGCAAGAGCCTCTTCATATGAACTCTTAGGTTTTGATTTCAATGTTTAATTATCTATATGAAAATTGATGTTTTTAAAGATTATTATGCGTAATAAAATATGTATTTTTTGCGTATCTAATTTTTATTTTATTTTAAAATATTATATGTAAATTAAGGTCCTAATTTATATCTTTGCCCCAAGGCACCAAAATTTCTGAAACGGCCCTGCTCGTGCCTACTCTTTCCACATTTGCTTATCCTCTCATGTATCGACCACATATGTGTTCATTGTAAGTGTTGCGAAAACCCCCTAAGATCTTCCACATAACTATACTTTCGAATTGGATGTTTCAATAAAGTTTAGTAAAATTTCGCACATCGTGCTTTAATAATCCTCGCAAAACACTTACGGTCCGTTTGGTTAGTGGTCTAAATAGTGGTAATGAGAATGATTTATAGTATAAAGTTTCATTAAAAATTTCATTAAAAATTTCATTAAAATTCCCATGGTAATGAAACCTTGATCACAAAAAAGTTTTTTTTTATACAAATTATCATTACCACATAATACCACATCTCCTAATGGTAACACTAGTTTTTCATTCCCATTACTGTCGTTTACTATCACCTATCAAACGGGCCGTTAGAACTCAGTAGGAGGTTTTTGTGGAATGAACGAACATTTTGCATGCAATGGTGAACTATTGTACGACAAATAATATGCAGCTGATGTCCCAAATTTTTTTTGGTACAAATTGTAATTAAATGAGTGAAAATTGGTATTCTTGATAATGCTTCCTTTGTTTGATTAAAGTATCTGAAGTACAAATTAACTGAAAATCAATAAAAGTGAGTAAAAATTGTAAAATTGTATGTATTGTATGAGAAAGTGAGAAATGTGTTCATGAGAGTGAAAATTTGGTTAAATATACGAATGATATATAATATAGAAAGATTTGTGTCTTTGGTTAAAAAGGTCAACTTGGTAGTCAAGTTAGTAGCTACTAGCTTTATATTCTTTGTGGCTTATAGATTAGATGATAATTGTAAAAATTGACTCATTGTTTACGTGTGATTAGGTGTGTTGTTAGTGGTTTTGCTTATTTCTCGGCTATGACTTAATGTTACTTTTCTTTTATAACTTAGACCGTACAAATATATATTTTTTTTAAATTGATGTATCACTCTTTAATTGCAAGAAAAATAATTTTAAAAAGAATTAAATCATAACAAAAGAAAAATATGCTAAATTAAATAGGACGTACTAAACAAGAAAATAAGCTTAATTCAAGAGTACTTTACGACCCATTCAATTGTTGGTACTACAAAATGATAATTCCCTTGTAATAGAACTTAGCTTGATGATTTACAAATTTTAATTACTATAATTCCGCATTTTTTAATAGTAATAGATTGAAATTAATAACCACAACCAAACGGATCTTGTATCTTTCACGAGCCCTTATCCGGCTCGTTTCTAAAAGGGCTTTGTAAGGGTGGCGGACCGGGCAAAAAACGAGCTATACTGTAATTAAAATGAAGGAGACATTTCCAAAAAAAAAAATGAAGGGGGCTATAAAAGAGCTCAATAAGGGCCAAAAATGGACATTTGTAAATAGTATAATTAATGTATAATTTAAATATTATAAATGACATGTCAATATAATTATTAATATTTTTTCAATCTAATTATTATAAATGATAATTTAAATACTATAAATTTATAAATGGAGACTAAAATAATTTTAGTAGTAAAAATGAGACGGGTTGAATCGGACCGGACTCTAAAAGTGTGACCCATTTAAAATCCATATTAATTTTAAAAAACCCTTATCCAACCTGACATATATTTACCTAAACCCGACTCAGCCCATATCCGCACATTGAACACCCCACAACCAAACGGATCTTGTAGACTTGTACAATGTACATTTCAGTATTTCACGAGTTGCAAACCGGTAGGCGGTAAATTAATTATTCCCACCCAAAAAATCCCGGCCTTTCGGTGTGCTATGGAGTATAATATATATGCATCATGCAAAAAGCATGCCATCTTCAGAATAACCGTTTGAAAATGAAATTGAAATCTCAAAATCTTTCTAACTTCTGAGAAATTTCATCAAAATGCTGATTATGTTACTTCAATTCTGCACATCAATTCTTAAACCATGAATATCCAGATTTTTCTAGGTATTTCTAATTCCCTTTCATTTCGTTTTTGTAGAAATTTACTGGGTTGAAACTTGAACAGTATTCACATTTATTGTTTTCTGGGTAGACGCCTGTCTTAGTAAGATCAATTTACTGCTGCATGCTGGTTGTGCTTACTGTTTAATTTGTAGTACTATTTTTTTATTTATCATTGTTTTACTTTTTTTTGAGAAACTGTTGGAGTTTGGTGTGACTTTGAGTGCACCAAATGGAGTGTTGATGATGCTTTGATGGTGTATGATCATGGTTGATGGCATGGAGATGTGTATGTAAGTGTGTGAGATGGTGAGGAATGGTTTTGAGTGGGTTTAAGTGGGCCCAAAGCTTAGAGGCCCAAATGAAGCAGCCTCACGCCATTTTGTAGAAGCGCTCGACCCATATAAAGGCTGCTCGAGTCGAGCCAGCTTGCACGACCAATCCAGAAGCCTCCTGGATCTCCGCTCGACCCAAATAGTATTCCGCTCGACCCAGGCCAAAATTCGCTCGACCTGGTCGAGCGAGGGTCAGCTGCTCACTGTTCTGTTTTGCGATAAATCCTACGGGTTATTTATTAGGGTAGGGGCCCTCTCCCATGCATCCATACATACTCCCCTATATATATAGTGAATGTAGTGCATGAGAAGCTATGTATTCTAACCCTAAGCCAAACACAAACCCTTTCTTTCTCTCTTCTTCTCTAGTGTAATACTCCATTGTAAGAGTTCTTTGAACTCCATTGTTTCTTCACATAATACAAGCAAGCTAACCACCACAAGGAGGACGTAGCCCACATTGGGTGAACCTCGTAAATCTTTGTGTCTTTGTTTATTGCTTTCTCTTATTGTTCTCATTGCTTATTTGAAGTGTTTGTTTGTTAGTTTGCATAGAACACCCTTACCAAAGGTCTTGGGTGTTTATTAGGAATAAAGTTAGAGACTTTATACCTTAGGGCACATCTTATTTCAATTGGTATCAGAGCAAGAGGCCTTTGTTGGTGTTTAGGAGTGTTCAAGAGTGCAATACTTGGGTAAACATGTCTTCAATGAAGCTAGATATTGAGAAGTATAGGAGTGTAAATTTTGGCTTATGGCAAGTCAAAATGAAGGCTATATTGATACAAAATGGGGTGCAAATTTGTAAATTTTTTATGGAAAAAAAAGTTTAGTAAATGGGGATATGGATGCTAGCTGGAGTAAGTGAAGCAAAGGAAGGTAAACCACTTAAACCTCATCTAGATGAATTTTATTCCATTGTGATGGATTTGCAAAATATTGATGTGAAACTTGATGATGAGGATTTGGCCATTTACTTGTTGTGTTCATTACCACCTTCTTACAAGCATTTTAGGGAGACCTTGCTCTATGGTAGAGATAATTTGAGTAGTGATGATGTGAAAAATGCTTTGACCCAAAGGGACTTGATTGATACCAATTGTCTAGCAAGTCATCTAGCACCTCAAATGATGGATTGTTTGTGAGGGTAGAACTAGTGAAAAGGGTTCTACTCATGGTAGTGGTAGCAGAGTAAAGGTAGGTCAAAGTCTAGGAGTTCTAATAAGAACAAGACTTGCGACTATTCAAGCTCAAGGTCACATTAAGAAAGATTGTTGGAAGTGGAAAAGAAGAATTCCAATGATGATGAGAGGTCTAGGGATGGTTCTAGTAATCGAGGCTAGCTATGCGAATGATAGCGATGATGGAGGTGTGTTGGTGGCTACCCGTGACTATAAGGGTGAGAATGAATGGATCCTAGACTCGGTGTTCCTTCCATATGACACCCAACAAGGACTTGTTCACTACCTATGAGAGGGTAGATGGGGCAATGTCACTATGGGCAACAATGCTACGTCGAGGTTGTAGGTGTTGGTAGTGTTCAAATGAAAATGTTTGATGGTATGGTGAGGACATTGCGGATGTTAGGCACGTTCAGGGTTGAAAAAATTTGATTTCATTGGGCATTTTAGCAAGAATGGTTGTAGAATTACTTGTCAAGGTGGAGTTATGAGAGTTGTTAGGGGTTCACTAGTAGTGATGAAGGGAAGATGAATGGGAGTTTGTATGCTCAGAAGGTTCTTCTATCTCAGGCTCGTCAGCGTCTCCACGAAGTGTCATGACCGATGAAGAGACCAAACTATGGCACTTGAGATTGGGTCATATGGGTGAAAGGGAATGCATGAGTTGAGCAAGCAAGGCTTGTTTGGTGGTAGAAGCTTGGGAACTTGGGATTTTGTGAGCATTGTGTTTATGGGAAACACAAGAGAGTGAGCTTCAAACGCTATCCACAACACCAAGGAATACTTGATTATATCCATTCGGATCTTTGGGGGCCTTCTAGGAAGACCTCACTTGGTGGGTGCAACTATTTGCTTACTTTCATTGATGACTTCTCTAGGAAAGTTTGGTGCTACTTCATTAAACACAAGGATGATGTGTTTGATGTCTTCGTGGATTGGAAGACTATGATTGAAAAGAAAACCGGGAGAAGCATCAAGACATTAAGAACGGATAATGGCCTTGAGTTCGTTGATAAAAAGTTTCTTCAATATTGCACCAAAGAGGGAATTGTGAGGCATAGAACATGTGTTGGAAGACCTCAACAAAATGGTGTAGCCGAGAGAATGAACAAGACTTTGTTGGAGAGAGCTAGAAGTATGATAAATCAAGCTAAGTTGAAGCAGAGTTTTTGGGCGGGTGTCTACGCATGCTACTTGGTGAATCGTTCTCCACACACCCTTGAACTTCAAGTCCCCACAAGAGGTATGGTATAATTCACCGGTTGATTATTCTAACCTTAGAGTCTTTGGTTGTCCGGCGTATATCCATGTTAGTGAGGGAAAGCTTGAACCTAGAGCTAGAAAATGTATTTTCATGGGCTATGGTTTGGGTGTAAAGGGTTATCGGGTGTGGTGTGAGAAGTCTAGAAAAATCATTACTTCTAGGGATGTTGTGTTTGATGAAAATGCATTGGTTACTCCAATTGTGGAGAACACTCTTTCTAACAATAATGTAGGTACATCCGGTGATACACAAGAGGAGGTGGAGCCTTCCAATATTGAAGAAACCGATGAAGATACTCCACATGAAAAGGGAACTTTGGCAACTCAACGTGAAAAGAGGAGGATCATTCCTAAAAAGAGATACATAGAGGAGTGTGACTATGTGGCTTACGCTCTCACAATTGCTAGTGAGGTGGAGAGTGTTCATGATCCTAGTACCTACAAGGAGGCTATGGCCTCAAGTGATTCCAAGAAGTGGCAAGTTGCTATGAAGCAAGAGATGGAGTCTCTTGCAAAGAACAAGACTTGGGTCATCGTTGAAGCACCTAGAACCAAGAAGGTTGTGGGGTGTAAATGGGTATTCAAGAAAAAGGAAGGATCGACAAGCACTAGTGCTCCGGTGTATAAAGCAAGGGTTGTTGCAAAGGGGTTCACTCAAGTTGAGGGAATTGATTTTCATGAGGTTTTCTCTCCGGTTGTGAAGCATTCGTCTATTAGGGCATTGTTGGCTATTGTTGCTATGAGGGATCTTGAGTTACATCAATTGGATGTAAAGACCGCTTTCTTGCATGGAGAGTTGGAGGAAGAGATCTACATGAGACAACCGGAAGGTTTTGAAGTGAAGGGTAAAGAGAGTCATGTGTGCCGCTTGAAGAAATCGTTGTATGGGCTAAAACAATCGCCTAGACAATGGTACAAGAAATTTGATTCATTTATGCTCTCTCATTACTTCACAAGAAGCTCTTATGATAGTTGTGTCTACCTTAAGAAGCTTGATGGTGGAACCATCATTTATTTGATCTTATATGTGGATGACATGCTTGTGGCATGTAGTAGTTTGGTTGAGGTGGAGAACTTGAAGGTGCTACTTTCAAGTGAATTTGATATGAAAGATCTTGGTGAAGCCAAGAAGATACTTGGGATGGAGATTTTGAGGGATAGGGCAAAAGACATCTTATACCTTAGTCAAAGGAGGTATATTGAGAAAGTATTAAGGAGATTCTCCATGAGTGATGCAAAAAGTGTTTCTACACCTCTAGCTTCTCATTTCAAGTTATCCAAGAAGCTATCACCTCAAACAAAACAAGAAGAAAAGAAATGGATGACATCCCATACACTTGCGCGGTTGGTAGTGTGATGTACGCTATGGTATGCTCTAGACCCGATATTGCTCATGCGGTTAGCATGGTGAGCCGTTATATGTCGAATCCGGGTAAGGGCCATTGGGAAGCGCTAAAGTGGTTGTTGAGGTACTTGAAGGGTACTTCAAATGTTTGTCTCAAGTTTGGTAGAAATTCAAGTGGCTTGATTGGGGTATTGTGATTCGACTATCGGGTGATTTAGATGCAAGGAAGTCTCTGGGGAATGTGTTTACATGGGTGGAGCGGTGAGTTGGCAATCGTCACTCCAAGATGTTATTGCCATGTCCACCACGGCGAGTACATATCTATCGAGAGTCGTCAAGGAGGCTAAGTGGTTGAAGGGATTAGTTGGTGAGTTGTGTCCAGAGATGAGCTTGGTGTGTGTTCATTGTGATAGTGAGAGTGCTATCCATTTGGCAAGGAATCAAAATACCTTCCATAGGAGAACCAAGCACATCGACGTCAAGTATAATTTCATCCGAGATGAAGTTGAGCATGATAGAGTGCGGTTAGCACCAATTAGCACTCATGATAATCCGCCGACATGATGCAGGTTACCAACAACCAAGTTCAATTTATGTGTGAACTTGGTTGGTTTAGAAGCTTGCTTGTGGTAAGGCCCTTAAGGGGCATTTATGTGGTGTGTTAGTTTTGTTTGGTTGTTTGTGGTTTGTGATATATGGAGTGTTTTGGAGGAAGTTGTGGACTGGATCAAGTCAAGGTGGAAGTGTTTTGGAGGAAGTTGTGGACTTGGTGTCCCAAATGAAGCGACTCAGCCATTTTGTAGAAGCGCTCGACCCATATAAAGGCTGCTCGAGTCGAGCCAGCTTGCACGACCAATCCAGAAGCCTCCCGGATCTCCGCTCGACCCAAATAGTATTCCGCTCGACCAGGCCAAAATTGCCGACCGTCGGCGAGGGTCACCTCACTGTACGTTTTGGATAAATCCTACGGGTTATTTATTAGGGTAGGGGCCCTCTCCCATGCATCCATACATACTCCCCTATATATATAGTGAATGTAGTGCATGAGAAGCTATGTATTCTAACCCTAAGCCAAACACAAACCCTTTCTTTCTCTCTTCTTCTCTAGTGTAATACTCCATTGTAAGAGTTCTTTGAACTCCATTGTTTCTTCACATAATACAAGCAAGCTAACCACCACAAGGAGGACGTAGCCCACATTGGGTGAACCTCGTAAATCTTTGTGTCTTTGTTTATTGCTTTCTCTTATTGTTCTCATTGCTTATTTGAAGTGTTTGTTTGTTAGTTTGCATAGAACACCCTTACCAAAGGTCTTGGGTGTTTATTAGGGATAAAGTTAGAGACTTTATACCTTAGGGCACATCTTATTTCAGAAACAATTTCTAGTTTTCATTAGGATTTAAGACGCGTCATCGTCGTTGAGGCTAGGATTTTCGGTGGGTACTGGGTTTGTGGGCTTTTCTGATAGTCGTTCACCCCGCTCTACATCCGGTCGTTTGTTTAAGATTTTCCAGGAGTATGAAAATAAGTTTGGCGGGTATGAATATGAAAGTTTTGATCATATTAGTGGGAAGGCCATGTGTGATGGGTTCGACGGCTTGAATTTCCCATATCCGCCCACCCCACTCCATACCCGTCTAAGATTTGTCTCGACGGCTTAAATTAACGCTTAGAATTAGAAACGCAGTGAATCGATTTGTTAAAAATAGAGAACGAACATATAAACCCTAAGTTTTGAAAAACTAAAGAAAAGTACGAAATTTCATAATGAAGTCTAAGATATGAAAATTTGTACCCTGAAGAATGGAAAATCCGTAACTTCACAAGAATAAAAGCTAGAAATAAAATTGGGTCGGGTCGGATTGGGCTGGGTTTTTAAAGCCCAATCCATTTTCAACCCATTTTCATTTTACAAGGCCCAATGCAACCCAGGTCCTTTTTTGTTTTGAACCTGATCTGACCCGTATCTGGCCCTTTGAAAACCTCTAATGTGGACCTTGGCACAAGTTCTTCGAAATTTCGTCATTGCGACTTGTCTACTAGCTTGAGATTCATTTTGAAAGATTAAATGCTCCTCTACAGAAAGATGCACAAAATTGTGTATCTTTAACCTTCGTAATCTTCATGTTATATTGTTGGCTAAAGAATTCCCGTTTATGTGTATGATTGTGTTTGTTGATAGTTTCCAAGCAAAATATGATAGTTATGCTTCATCTTGAACTAATAATGTGTGATAACAAACATCTCACCACTTTCTTACGTTTATGAATTTACTTTAAGCAGCTCCAGCAAGTTAAAATGTGAACAATTTCGTTCATGGATGCTTCAGAATTTGAATATCTTTGGAAAGGTAGATAATGGAGAGGTGAGTCTTTATGCTAAATTTGCTTTCAGATATAATCAACTACATATGATGGTGTATGTAGTTAAAACTTAAAACGCGTTGAAATCTTAGTTACATATGGGCGTAATGAGTCTGTATTGTTAAAGTTATGTCAGATTGTCTATAATTTAAGAATTGTTCAGATATCCAACTTGTAGTATAATCTTAGATCGAGTCAATTTATTACAAAATTGCTAACACTTTATTACATCACTGTTATACCTCTAAGCTGATGACCTGATTTTAAACAGATCAAACATTAACTTGTATCAAAAATCAAATATCACTGTTAGGATTGCGTGTGTTATCTTAACCCACACCATATGGGAAATAGTGATCCAAATGCAAGCAAACAAATAAAAGGAGATTTATAAATGCTTAGATACTCATACCTTTCTCGGCCTTTTGGCTAAGATCAAGTGTAGTATCTGTTCTTATCAGTTTAATATCTGATACGTGGGTCAATGATCCACAATGATATTAAATTTATTTTTTAAGGGGGAAGGTCCACCACAGTAGCTTGCTATTGGGGCCTTCAGGTGTCGCCCATGCGTTGCACTGCTGCAAGGGCCTGGCACGCCCCTACAAATCATTCATCAAATTTCCTGGCATTTATTTTCTATTTCTATATGTTTTAAAATTGGTATGCTTATTGGCCAAAGCTATAGTCTTGTTTGATAATAAGGTACTGTAATGTGCAATGTTTGTTTACACAGACTATTATTTTTGCATGTCATTGATCAATTTGTTATCTGTTGTGGGGTCTGAATCACACATCATAATCTCTTGTTAGCTAGAAAAATAATTATTATTTGTAGAAACTTCTGGGTAGATACTTGTCAAATTGGGTTTTGCTATAGCACGTCACAGACTCCAATGAGTTTTTCAACTTGTGTTAGTCAGTGTTGTGGAAGTGAACACTCATATGAGTTTTACTTGAGATTGGACATAGCTCGTCATCTTTATAACTCACTTGCCTTTGATATATTGTGGACACTCCTGATATCTTAAGGTTGGTGCATGTGTATCCATATCATGTGTATATATTGTGTATACAGCTGTGAGGTTGAACGAGAAACCAGAAGGTGATGAGGACCTTTTGAAAGAATTTTTTGACAGATTGAAACCTTTTGAGTTTTCTTGTTTGCTCTAGTTTCTAGTGTGTTTTGTTTATTATTATTTTTTAAGTTTATATCTGTTTTACACGCGTTTTGGATCTATTATGCGTTGTTTTTCACCTCGCGTGGCAGGTACATATCTCCATCTTCCTGGAGCCGGGGGACTCCCTTTTGGCCGTGCTCTTCTTTATGGGTATGAGTTGCCGCCGTCCTTCCCTACCCAGACCCTGCCCAAAGTTTTCTATGAGCGGGATATACTGGGTAGGATGATGATGATGATGATGAGGAGATTAGGTGAATCTTGAGAGAGCAGATGAGTAAATCCATATAGAGATCAAAAATGCAAAGGGGTATGCTTTATGCTGATAACCAGAGGATAGGAAATTTCAGCAAAGTGAACAGAAACTTTTAGTAACAGATTCACCTATTTAGTTCCATTGCCAAGCCTCCAAAAATATGCAAAACACTCTCTAAGAGTTTTTATAGCTGGATGATAGTGCTGTGTTTAATATTTTATTCCAACCCTGGCATCATTGTAGTTATTCCATGAGTTAGCTGAGTTCATTATTTAACAATATGTTTTTTTTTTTTTACTTTTCTTGACATTTGGCTAACAATCAAGCGTATAAACAAGCTACCAATTAGCTGTAAACTTGTAAAATGTGGCTATGTTTGGACGATAGGAGCTTAAACAAGCTACCAATCAACTGAACGTTATGAAACTTTTTTATAAATTCTGATTTTTAAATTTGGTTATTTTAGTGATACGCACATTTTTCTATATGGTTTGATTTTGGTCAAATTTGCTCTAACAATCAACAACCCATTCCCTTACATCATTTCTTATCTTGCCATAGTCGGTAATTTTCCAGTTTTAGTGGAGCACGTGGTTTACTTCGATGTAAAGCAAAGAACCCGCCAACCCGGTAGAATCAGAAGATACTCATTCCAAAAATAGCTTAATTTTGTGTTGGATACTTCTTTAAACTATCATAGATCCCCTAAATTTTCAATTGTTGTTTGGACAGAGGTCGCGCGAACGCAGGCCTACACTACCACAAATTATGACGTAGACTCTCCCACTTGAGGAGATCTTAGGCAACTGCCCCTCCTCAAAGTGCAATGGAGGTAGCAGCCTAGGCCATGAGCCTTTTTGATCACGCATAGACTTCGTCCAGGTAAGTAAATTATTTAACAACCACCATCTTGTTTTTATTTTTGTCATATACTCATATCACATAAGCACCAGGTTTGATAATGTGGGACAAATTCCAATCTTATGTGGAGTATGTGCGTATTTTTTTATCAACCTTTTGTATTTAGTGTTGCAGATCATGAAAAGTTTGAATTTGTGATGTACTGATGTATTTAAGAAAAAGGATAAAATGCCTAAAAATGTTTGCAGAATACAGACAGTAGACGACACTTAGGCTCAAACCATGGTATTAAATAAGAATACTTTCAGTAGACAGTATGTGCCTAAAAATGTTATTTACATATATTAGTCTATCATCTTCTTTGTAGGACTATGAAGTAAGGATACTCTCAACTAATTAAACTTCTAATTATTATGCAAAACGACTCTTGTTAGCCTTCATGATCAGTTACTTGGTTGGTTGAGTCATTAACCTTTTAAATATATTTTAGAATGTGTTGTGAAATATCTATTTTAGTTCTTGTGTGTTAGTTGTGACTCTCATTGGTGTGATGTAATATGAGTATTGATGTATTGAGGTGTAGGGAGAAGAATGGAACGCATTACGCATGCTTGTTTGTGTTGAAAACTTTTTCCAGTTTAAGTGTTTACTCATTAAAAAGAGATTTATGAATTCTTTAAAACTCGTACCTTTCTCGGCCTTGCTGTTAGGATTTCATTTGCTATCTTATCCCACACCATATGGGAAACAGTGATCTGAGTTCAAGCAAACAAATAAAAAGAGATTTATGAATTCTTTACATCTCATACCTTTCTCGGCCTTTTGGCTAAGATCAAGTGTAGTATCTGTTCTTATCAGTTTAATATCTGATACGTGGGTCAATGACCCACAATGATATTAAATTTATTTTTTAAGGGGGAAGGTCCACCACAGTAGCTTGCTATTGGGGCTTTCAAGTGTCGCCCATGCGTTGCACTACTGCAAGGGCCTGGCACGCCCCCTACAAATCAATCAACAATTTTCCTAGCATTTAATCTCTAGAGTCAAATAGTGTTGATCCAAACTCCAAATGGATAGAGGGATCAGCATGTATAATGGCATTTGTTGCCTGTTTCTTTCTGAAAACACTTGTAATTGAACTAGAATGGTACTGAAGAAATTGACCCTTCTTTTGGGATGTAAGGCTTTGACTTCTTTTTTTATAGCTAGAAGTTTCTTGTTGGCTAAAGAATCCACATGATCCCCGTTCATGTATGTGATTAGAGTTAGTTAATGGAGCCGGTCGGCCTGTTGGCTGCGTGTTTGATTATATTTAGTGGGTCATGGGTGGGCTGGTTATTGAATTTTGTCAAAATGGTATACCCCTTGATGACCAGTATATTTAATATTCGACCTGCCATATGACCTGCAACCCGCCACGCGCCAGCAAACATTTATGCCGACCCACTTCTGACCTGTCCTGCATTCGATCCGCCTCGATCCACCATGACTTGCCCATTTACCTGGTCTATTTGTGATTATTGTTTGTAGACATACTCTAAGCAATAATTCATACTTGTGCTTCATCTCAAATATAGCCTAAGCAATACCCGAGTGCCGAGTTCCTGAAGTTCTGTTTGTATTGTATTAGTTCTCGTTTTTCTGGATAGCATATGCTCCTCAGTCCTAGACTTCTTCGCGGAGTGGACGGATGATTATCAATGAAGCATGACGTTATGGATTAAGGTGCGCGAGATGCAATAGTGTATCTTTTAAGGTAAACGAGGTGTTATGATTATAGCATTACCGGTCCAATCAATAAGGTGATTCCCGTTTCTGACCTAGTCACTCAAAAGCGTCCTTGATTGTTATGAAGTAGCTGTTCTCATATGCAACGTAGGGCCTTTTTGTCAATCTTTATCCTCATATGCAACATAGGGCCTTTTTGTTCTCAGTTCTCAACATTCTTTGTTTCCAGGCTTCCAACTTTCTCATTTCTCAACCTGCACAAGCCTTAAGTATTGTTTTTATGTTGTGAATAACCCTTTACTAGTTATCATGTCTGTTGTATCTATTTTTATCTTACTAGTAATGTTGAGTTCAATTATCAAAAGAGATTTTTTAACCCCCTTTTTCTTGTTCTAGATATATATGAATCAATAACTTAAATTTATATAAAAAAGTATTAAATCTTTTGACTGTTTACTCTATGAATTTTAGAAGTACATGAATAAATATCCGAGTTGCAAAAGAATAAAATCAAACGTCTTTTTGATAAACAAATTGTTCAAAAGTTTCCAAAAACCATATTTTGAGAAACCCTGCAGCGCAAGTGATTTAAAGGTACACTTTTAGTTGAAAGTTACATAGTAGCTTTAGTAAAAGGCGATACTATAGTTCGTTGCTCGTGTATGAATTCTAATGGATTAACAAGTTTAAATTCTTGTGGCATGGACCTTAATTCTGCTTATTAGTGCAGGTCTGGCCTTTTTTGTCTTGTAGAAGTACTTGAGATAACTGTCCTTTATTCCTGATAAGATTGAATGATTTTGTATCAATTGTGTGGCAACCTTTTTGGTTTTTCCCTACCAACCTTGGCTTGTGAGTTGTGAGTCGACTACACATTTTCTGTTGATAAAATCTGTTTTCAATTTTTATATTTGATGTAATGTGAATTCTTGGGTTAATTTAAACAAAGAAAATCCTTTGTTTCTAAAAGTTCCAGTTATTAAAGAAGATTTTACTAGAGTTATAGAAGTTCCAGTTATGAAACTCCCTCCAAAAATAAACATATGCCACTAAATACAACTAGCACACGGTATTCTTTAGTAAAAGGCGAAAGAATAGTTCGCTCTATGCTCATTGCATGGCTGCGTATAATAAAATATGAGTGGTGTTGGCCTTTTTAAAGCTGGTTTTCTAACTTTATCATGGTTCGTTACTGATGTGGGACTACTAATTTTTTCTGGTGAAAAAGTTAAACTCAATTTGTTGGTAGCTCCTTGAACACCTGTACTATGCTCCTCTTCTGATTCTTTTAACTTTTTATGTGTCTTTAACATTGTATCAGAAAAGCTTTTAAATTTTTGTGGCACGGCAAAATTTAGAAATGGTCTTTTTTTTGTCCAAATTCACTCCAACAATCAACTACTATTAACATATTTAGTTGTTCCTTTACATGCGATTAGATAGTTCCTTTTTATTTTAGTAAGAATGTGCTATGGATGAAGAGAATACTAAAATGTTCACATATTCTCTCTGTTAGATGCTTAACCTAACCTAATTCCTAGATACACTCAAGGAAACTATTTTTTTTTAACAATCCGAAAAATGTGCATCAGTTGTGGATCATTTGCTTTCTTGTCTTGTAGGGGGGTGATTGGCAAATGGGATTTCAAGGAGGGATCTTCTCATAATATGATCATAAATTTTGAGTATATTATGGCACATCCAAATCACATCTAAAACTTCATCCCGCTCTACACCCGGTCGTTTGTATGAGATTTTCTAGGAGTATGAGAATAAGTTTGGTGGGTATAAATATGAAAGTGTTGATCACTACGAACTAGTCTAGTCGATTTTAAATTGGGTTGAATGCCGAACTTGTGTTGATTGAATTAGAAGATCCTCACTTTTGGAAATATGACTAATTTTGTGTTGGATTTTTGTATTTTAAGTTGGCACAAGCTCTTCGAAATTTCCTCATTGCAACTTGAGATTCTTTTTAAAAGATTAAATGACCCTCTGCAGAAAGATGCACAAAATGGTCTAGCTTTAACCTTAGTTGTCTTCATGTCTTGTTGGCTAAAGAATCCACTCTATCCCGTTTATGTGTATGATTGTGTGTTTGTAGATAAGATACCAAGCTATATTTGATAGTTGTGCTTCATCTTGAACTAATAATGTGTGATAACGGACATCTCACCACATTCTTACGTTTATGAATTTTACTTTAAGCAGCTCCAGCAAGTTATAATGTGAATAATTCTGTTCATGGATGCTTCAGAATATGGAATATCTTTGGAAATGAAGATAATGGAGAGGTGAGTCCCAATGAGTTTTTCAATTTGTGTTAGTGTTGTGGAAGTGAACACTCTTATGAGTTTTACTTTTGGATTGGACAAAGCTCGTCATCTTTATAACTCACTTGCCTTTGATATATTGTGGTCACGCCTGTTATCTTAAGTTTGGTGCATGTGTATACATTTCTTACAGATGTGAAGTTGAACGAGAAAACCAGAAGGCGGATAAGGACCTTTGAAAAAATCTTGTGACAGATTGAGACCTTTTGAGGAGATCAGGAGAATGTTGAGAGAGCAGATGAGTTGCTTTATGCTGATACTGTAGGTGTAAAAGTGATACCACCGTACCAGAGAAAAGGAACCACTTTCTGCAATGTAAACAGAAAACATTAGGTAACAGATCCACCTATTTGATTTCCTTGCCAAGCCTCCAAAAGAAAATACCAAACACTCCCTAAGAGTTAGCTTGATCCATTCTTAGTACTTTTCTCCTATCGACAGCTAATTTTCTGTTTTTCATGGTTGCAAGGTTTTTCCCATGTTTTGTAAATATTTTTGTTTCTGTCCTGATGAAAAAATTGAACTTAATTTATTGGAAGCTCCTTGAATACCTGTACTATGCTCCTCTTTTGATTCTTTATACTTTTTATGTGTCTTTAAATGAGTGTACGAGTCTAAATTTATAATGTATTCATGAAAACGGATAAATGCTCCTCTTCTGATTCTTTATACTTTTTATGTGTCTTTAAATGGGTGTACGAGTCTAAATTTATGATGTATTCATGAAAACGGATAAATGCTCCTCTTCTGATTCTTTATACTTTTTATGTGTCTTTAAATGGGTGTACGAGTCTAAATTTATGATGTATTCATGAAAAAGGATAAATGCTCCTCTTCTGATTCTTTATACTTTTTATGTGTCTTTAAAAAAGCGTACGAGTCTAAATGAATTCATGAAAAAAAATAAATGCTCCTCTTCTGATTCTTCTTAAAGTATCATATATCCTCTAAAATTTCAGTTGCTGTTTGGACAGAGGCCGCGCGAACGCAGGCCCCCAACTACCACAAATTATGACGTAGACTCTCCCACTTGGGGAGATCTTAGGCTGCTGCCCCTCCTTAAAGTGCAATGGAAGTCAACAACCTAGGCCATAAGCCTATTTGATCACTTATAGACCCCGTCCAGGTAAGTGAGTTCTTAAATAACCTACATTTCTTTTTATTTGTGTCATATCACATGAGCACTAGGTTGTTTGATGATGTGGGACAATATCCAACGTGTCAACCCTTTGTATTTAGTGCTGCATATCATGAAAAGTGATCAAGTTTATTGTCATTATACTAGTTAGACTGAGTTATTGCAAGAGTTTTGGATACCGGTACGATGAGTATTTCTGCTAATTTTCCCTTCAAACATAAACGTTCTGAAAAGATGGGCCTTTATGTTTGCATTGTGAGAGTAGCATAATTATTACTCGGAATTCTGTTTGGAGTAATATGTACTCCCTCTGTCCCATCTAATTTGCAACATTTTTATTTTGGTTTGTTCCACTTAATTTGCATTATTTCTATTTTTGGGGGTTGACCCACCATTTTCTTTTAATTTTATCCATATATTTTAACTCTTTTTTAATTTCATCCACACAATTCATTCTCTTTCTTCATTTATTACCACATTCTTAAAAACTACACTTTAAAAAGAGGACAAAGGGAGTAAAAATGACAGCATAGTTTGTTGTCACATCATTCGGAATTCTGTTTGAGAAGAGTGAAGTGAGGAGAGCTGGACAAGATTTGACTTTGTATATACTGAGAGGATGAGATTACTTGAGACTAGTTTACTAATACTAGAGTTTGAAGATACAGATATAGATTAGAATAATTGTTTGAAATCTGCTTGTTTGGAGCTGTAAAAAGTAGGAATAGTGAGCTATGTTTTCCCACATCGATAGCCTATGAATACATTTGTTTCTTTATATTCTTCAGAAGTTAATAGTTGCTTGTCTCTTCGGAGACATCTGATAAAATTGGAACGATACAGAGAAGATTAGCATGGCCCCTGCGCAAGGATGACACGCACAAATCGAGAAATGGTCCAAATTTTTTTTACGATTTCACCTCTAAAATCTACCCCTTTTGCACCTTCCTACTCTATATTTTTTTCTTCCTTTTCCAGATTTGATTCAAATTCACTCGCAAGTTGAAATGCGCCATTAACTTTTTGCAATTCTTCACGATTAAAAGCTTCTTTTTTGTCTTCTTCACGTAAGGGTTTTCTTTATAATAGTCGTTTAAAGTAAGTTTTCCAATAACCAATAAAACAACTACTACATATACAGGCACAGGCTTTAATGCTTGTATAGAAAGTCGATGCCACTTCTGTGATGAGGCCCATTGCGCATAGCTTTCATTCTTTCAAGATCAAGTACCGCTTACCTAGACTTGTTCGTAGGGTGTAAAGATGATGAAAAATGAGACATGCCACAATGAACCTTTTGTACTCAGTTGAACTTTTTTTGTCACAGGCATAGGGAACGAGATCGGACTGGTGGAGCTTAGGATGAAGTATATGCTGGATTTTGCCGCATCTGCTGTAACACCCCGGTCCAACAGATCACCGGTGACTACTTATGGAGACTGTAGACTAGCCCCACAGACCAACACAAGTCTTTCCAGCGCACTTTGGCCTCATTCGTGCGCACCCGGGAAAACTTCCCAGGAGGTCACCCATACTAAGATTGCTCCCCACTAAGTACGCTTAACTATGGAGTTCTTAGCAAATGGGCTCCCTAGAAAAGAAGATGTACCTTGTCAATATGAGTAGTCTATTAATCTCTTTTCAAGCTAAATTTGGGGTATCACACCTGCTGGAGAAAAAGTCAAAGTTTTAGCCTTTGTTTTTTTGTTGCATTATTAAAGATTAAAATAATGTGTGATTATGCCTATGTAGGTTTTGTTATAATAATTTACTATATAAAAACTTTTCGGGGAATGTATGAACTCAAAAAAAATACTTGATCTCACAAAAGAAATTGTTCTCTTTCAAGAAACACCCAATTGACTTCTAGCTTGAGGTATTTCAAGTTTTCAAAATGGGGATTATAAAGTGAATGGTGGACAAGATAAAAATGCAATGTTTAATATGGATACTATTCGGAGACATTTTTGAGCCATTTGCACATTTATTCGTAAATAATGTAAATGTTCTAAAGAGAGACATAGTTTGACCATGATAAGCAATTATATGGAAAATGAAAATCAGATGATAAAAAAAAAAAAAAAATCCAAAAGTACCTTAATTCAAGCAAGAAACCATAAACTTTGCTAAGATCTTTAATCGAAGAACCAAGAAGCACAAAAAATTTACCGATGAATCAAAACTGAATTGAAATCAAAATTGGAAAACCTAATGTGCAACAGGTTCGAAAAATCATTCTATATCTGTTTCTAATGGATAAATTTTACCAATTAAACTGTAATTTCGAAATCAAAATCTCTTTTTTCCCTACAGATTTTGTAGCGGCAAGATGAACAAATTCAGAAGAAATTACATTACCTTTGCAATCGGGTTCGTGGTGATGCTTAACGAGAATTGATCAATCCCTAACTTTTTCATCCCTAAATCCAAATAAAAAGCCGATCATAGTTCATTTAAAAGTAAACAAAAACCCTAAATTTTCATTAAACAAAAACCCTAAATTTTCATTCAATGTAGACTGTTCATGGCAAATGAAGTACTTGTAAAACAAACAACTACTACCGCTCATCTTCAAACTCAGAATTACAAAACAAACAACTCAACCAATTTGATTATCATTGATCAAATTGATTTCTGTTTAAAATCTACACCAACACACCAATAATTCACAAAAATTAAATAAAAACAGAAAGAATCATAAATCACAAAGTAAATCACCAAATTGACTCGTTGTCACCGAGTTGCTATGAGATGCACAAATTTTCAAACACGTTCATCTCCTCTTGATCGATTGACGGCCTGATGAAGCTAGGAATGAACTGATCGAATGATTCTGATACTGGTGAGAAAACCAAAGAGGAAGGAGGAAAGAAGAGGGAAAGGAAGCCATGTTAAGAAGCGTGAAAAATAAGGAGTGAACAGTAGTTCTTACCGACAACAAACCCTATGATTCAACTCAACCACCTTCTTCAACTCCTCTTCTTCCACCGACAACGAACCCTAATTCCACACCTACGTTTCCGCCACCTCTGGTTCTTGCCGAGGGTTTCTGACGCAACCACCGAATGTGGGAATCGAAAAGAAAACAAGAGTAAATGGATCTGTGTAGGAAGGAGAGAAGCAAAATTAGAATAATGAAAAGAGAGAAGCCATGGATACCTGGAATGGAATGGAACGGGAAAGAAGGAAGTCAGGAAAATGGAGCAGATAAAGGTGGACAAACAGTATTTTCACTGTTCACGATGAACAGTATTCAAGCTTCCCAAGCGTTTTATTGTTAGAGGATTAGAGGATGTATGAATATATAAATATATTAATTGAAAAAGGTACTTGAAATTATAGAATTTGTCTCAACTTATATCAAAACTTTTTAGAGAATGTATGATACTATTCAATGACGATCAAATTCAAGTCTTGTATGGAAAATGTAGTGCTTGGGAAACAAGGTAAAGGTTTAGTTTCCCATTGTGATCGATTTCGACTCTTGTCATATATGTGTTGGGTTGTAATTGGGGCCATTATTTATGTAGGAATCAATTGTGAATTACAGCCGTGAAGTTTAGGCCTTTTGCGAATTACAGCCGCAAAGTTTTTTCTTTGCGAATTACAGCCACCGAGTTTTGAAAGTGACCACCATTACGGCCAAATGACCGGTTATGACCATTGACCAGCACATCGACCTTTGACTTTTCTTTTTTTATTTTAACTTTTTTTTTTGAGTTTTTTTAATTTAATTCCTTCATCTTCTTCATCATCTTCCTCCTTCTCCATCATCTTCATCCTTTTCATCCCATTTCAAATAAACTTTCTGGGTTGATTTTTTAAATTGACCCAAATTTTCCCCTTAAATTGACCCAAATCAGAAATCTTCAACATTTTCATCCCATTTCAAATAAACTTTCTGGGTTGATTTTTTAAATTAACCCAAATCTTCCCTTTAAATTGACCCAATTCAGAATTAATTCTTGCTTCAAGATCCTCACTTTTTCTATCTATTTCCTCATCAACTTCTTCAAATTTCTTAAGAGTATACCAAGGTTTCTTACCCTTCAGACTAGTCAAACTTTTCGGATCCTATAAAAGTTTCTACAGCAAGTGTCAAGTAGCACATGTACATCTTTCATTAATCAGCATAATGCTTCCCAATTTCTACAGCAAGTGTCAAGATATTAAAGCCAGCACTTCCCAATTACAACTATATCTATTTCTCAAAACAATATGGTAACATAGATCTCCAATTTTAACTCTTGTTCAATTGTGATTTTCCTTCATCACCACCACCCCATGCCCACGGAAATAAATGGATTGCAAACTCTAGCTAAGGTATTGTTTCGATTAGTTTAGCGATGCAGCCTTTGACCTCAGATGCAACTCAAAACTTCTAACACGATGCACCAGTGAGGGTAAGAAACCTAACTTAAATTGACCCAATTCAGAATTGATTCTTGCTTCAAGATCTTGTTGGTGTTATTCTTCAATTTGGTGCTTTTTGAGTTTTGGTAGCAGTGTGTGAGTTAGAAGATTGCTTCTGTTTACTCATCTATATCTTTCTCATGTACTAGTAGTATAAGCTATATAAACAGAAAAATTAGAGTGTTGTTGCTGAGATATTCTTCGAAGGGATTGAAAATCAATGATTAATTTTTGTTGAAGAATTGGGTTACTTTGTTTTCGATTAAAGGGCTTCTTGAATTGACCAATATCTTCAACATCTGGGGATGGGTCAACATCTGGGGACTCTTAAATTGACCCAAATCTTCAACATCTTCATCCTCTTCCTGTTTTTGTCCTCTTTATGATGGTGGAAAGAAATCTAGGGTTTGGAGCTATGGTGGTCATTTTGGTCTCGAATTTTAAAGAACACGGGTTTTTAATTGATGAATTAATTGAAAAAATCTGAACTTTTTGGGTTTTGTTTTTTGTATTTTGGGAATTTGATTTTTTGGATGGAAGAAGATTATTTGTAGGGTTGTTGATTGTTAGAGTTTAGTAATTAATTGTCTGGAAATTCGATTTTCAGGTTTTTAGAAGGAAGGGGATGAAGAAGATGGAGAAGAAGGAGGAAGAGGATGAAGATGATGGAGAAGAAGGAGGAAGAGGATGAACATGATGGAGGAAGATGATGAAGAGGATGAAGGATTTAAATTAAAAAAAGGAAAAAGAAAAAAAAACTCAAAAAAAAAGTTAATATAAAAAAAAAGAAAAGTCAAAGGTAATTGTGCTGGTCAACGGTCATAACCGGTCATTTGGCCGTAATGGTGGTCACTTTCAAAACTTGGTGGTTGTAATTCGCAAAAAAAAAACTTCGCGGCTGTAATTCGCAAAAGGCCTAAACTTCGCGGCTGTAATTCACAATTGATTCTTTATGTAGTTTGAGCCGGTAAAAAATAGGTCATAAATGGGTTTCAAATTGAACCTTAGCTCGATAGATTATTGTCGTTTTGTCCTTGTTATTTTGCAGCTTAAATCGAACAAAGAAAACAAAATGAGTTGTTGAGCATGCGCTTTTCATGTTCTTCGTTTGCAGATTAAACGTGGTTCATTATGCACGTGTAAATAACGTGGATTATTAGTCAAACAAATTGTTCGCTAATCATTATGAAAATTTGAACAAAATAAGCTAAAATGCGTCAAAAAAATCCAAAAATATGTATAGAGGAAACTTAATTCCCAAAATAAGCATGTAAATCTCTAAACTTAAGTTAGGGGGCTACTGACGACGAACGATTTATGAGTTGACTTTCTAACTCAGTTTAAGTTTTCGTCTATGGTTACTAACTGCGGGCCATATACGAACAAAAAATTTGATTAAGGTATATGGGAAAACAATCGTACGTTGTTAGTTGCAGCAGACCAAAAACATGCAAAAGCCAACAAAAGTCAAAGAAGTCAAAGAAGTCAACGCAATTGCCCTCTGTTAGTAAGAGTAGGTGATTGTTTGACTGACTTTTTTGACTTAGTTCTAGTAATTGGTCGTTATTACTAATAGCGAACCAACTCCATACCTTAGGAATTGGGTGGATGTGAAAAAATATGCTTTCCCCATACTTTGTTTGAGAATATTTTTAGAAGAAATGTTTATTTTGTCCGGATCTTCTCATAGTATGATCATAAAAACTTGATTTCTTTGTGAAGAAATATAATAATTAAAAGAGAACAAGTATAACCATTAACATCATTAAAAAAGCATTTTAATTGTTTTCATAAATCATTCACACCAATTAAATACCACATACAAACGGACCTTTAGCAGTTAGTATTCCCTCTGTTTTTTTTTCATTTATCTTTTGCACAATTTTCAAAACAAAATTTGAGCATCAATACCTTTAAATATGCATGATAAAAAATATAAAAATTATATGATAAAAAGATATATTAAGAAAACGAATTTAACGAGATCTCAAATAAATATAATAATACTCCTAATTGTTTATCATCTCTCCTATATTTTCTAGTAGTCCCATTTACTTTTTGATTACTTCCTTCGTTTCCAAATGTTATTCACATTTACTTTTTGTATAATTTTCAAAGTAAATTTTAAACATTAATATCTCTAAATACGCATCATCAAAAAAAATTGTAAAAAATCATACATTTAATCTTGATCAGTATTTCTATCATTAAATTATCTTTTGACTAATAATTATTTATAATTAAAGTGAGTAAATTAGATAATATAATATAATGTATAATATATTATTGACAATTTCCAAAATTATAGAGTTTATTTTTAACACTTATTTCTATTGCATAATAACTTTAACTTTATTTTTCTAATATCATATGTTTATCGACGTCAATGCTAAAAACACCGTGTAATGCACGGGTTTTTACACTAGTATATAATAAAAAAGTATATATTAAGACAAATTTAACGAGATCCCATATGGATATGTTTTATCATCTATATACTTTTTGATGATTGGGTTCTTCATCAGCGATTTCCTACCCCATTGGGCTGGAGATTGGGTTTTGATGATTTAAAGAAAGTCGTTGTTTGGACAACGTTTTGAGTCTTGAGGTAAATCGCTCCTAGGAGCAGCGATTTCCTTGGCCAGTTGAGTGAAATCGCTCCTAGGAGCAGCGATTTTGCTTGAGTTCCATTTTTAATCATTTTCATAGTTTCATATTGTGGCTCAATCTTCCATTGTTGTAACTTGTAAGCTCCGTCGGCGAAGAAACGATCTTCAAATCCTAGAAAAATTTTCCAAATTTGTAAAAATACATTACATTTTGTGGGTTTTTTTTTTAAATTGCACAAAAAAAAAATCAATTTCGAGAGGAGGGGGAGGCGGTGAAAACGATGTCGTTTTTACGGCGGAGGAAGGGTGCATCTCTGAATGATGATTCTAGAAACATCGAGAAAGAAAAAAAAGAGGATTCAGAAGAAGAAGAGAACAAAAAGAGAAGATTAAAAGAAGTAGAAAAAAATTCAAATAAGAAAGGTAAATTCAAATAAGAAAGGTTAAGAAGAAGTGGTCTTGTGTTGATAGTTGTTGTTGGTTTGTGGGTTGCATATGTTCATGGTGGTTTTTACTATTTTATACAATGCAATGCAGCTTCATTTCCTCAGTTTGTAACAAAAGCAATAACTGGACCTTTACCTGATCCTCCTGGTGTTAAATTACATAAACAAGGTTTAAAAGTTAAACATCCTGTTGTTTTTATACCTGGTATTGTTACTGGTGGTCTTGAGCTTTGGGAAGGTCATCAATGTGCTGAAGAAGGAGCGATTTACTTTACTTTGTCAGAAGAAGGAGACCAAAATCGCTGCTCCTAGGAGCGATTTCCCTCCCCTGCACAATGAAATCGCTGCTCCTAGGAGCGATTTACCTTTAGACCAAAATACGACTTTCTTTAAATGATCAAAACCCAATCTCCAGCCCAATAGGGGTAGGAAAACGCTATTCTAAACAGCGTTTTTGTTTGAAGCTTATTTTTCAAATTAGTTTGGGGAGGATCTTATATTTTCAAATACTTTGGAAAATAATACTTTGGAAAATAAGTTTAAAAAAAAAAGTTCTTTTAATACAATCACTTTTTATAGTCTTAGAGTGATTACTCATAACCTAAAAACGAGTATTATGATCTTAAAATAATCAATTGAAAAATATGGATCCGCCCCATGGTGAGACGGTCTCATACAAGATTAGCTGAATTTTTAACTATGCACAATTAGTCATATTAAGTGTTAAAATGTTGTATCGATAAGTGTAAAAAAACTAAGTGGGACTAGTGTGGCAAGAACATGGGAAAAATATAAGGGAGTAAAGAGGTAAGAGAAGGTTTTAGTAAATCACCCTTATTTATAAAATTAACAAATCACTCTCATTTGATAGGATTAGATTGAAAGATAATTTAAATATTTTAATTTATTTTTTTAAATTTTATTTATCTTATTATTATTATTATTATTATTTTATCGTTTTATAGTGTTTTGTAAATCACGGCATGTCACGAGTTGTTGCAACGTGCAAAGTGGAAACCCGTAGGCGGTAAATAATTCATTCCCACCAAAAAAATCCCTGCCTTTTGGTGTGCTCTGCCTCATGCAAAAAGGAGGTCATTCTCAAATCTTTGAAATCCCAAATTCTTTCCACTTCAAGAAATTTCATCAAATGCTGATTACGTTACTTAATTTTTTTTAATATCAATTCTGAAATTATGAATATCCAAATCTTTGTAGGTATATCCAATCTCCTTTCATTTCGTTTTTGTTGAAATTTACTGGGTTAAAACTTGAAAAGTATTAAAGTTTGTTGTTTTCTGGGTAGACGCCTGTCTTGGTAAGATCATTTTACTGCTGCGTGTTGATTGTACTTATTGTTTATGATTGTGCAGTTGTTCAGTTGTTTGTCATCGTTTTACTTTTTTTTTTTGAATATTTTATCATTGTTTTACTGTTTTGAGAAACAGTTGCTAGTTTTCTTTAGGATTTAAGACGCATCGTCGTCGTTGAGGCTAGGATTTTCGGTGGGTACTGGGTTTGATGGCTTTTCTGATATCGTTTGTGTAATATTTTCTAGGAGGATGAGAATAAGTTTGGCGGGTATGAATATGAAAGTTGTGATCAGTACAAGTAGTGGGTAGGCCACGAGTGATGGGTTCGACGGCTTGAATTTCTCATATCCGCCTACGGCCTACCCCACTCCATACCCGTCTAAGATTTGTCTGGACGGCTTAAATCAACAATTAGAAACGCAGTGAATCGATTTGTCAAAAATGGAGAACGAACATTTAAACCCTAAGTTTTGGAAATTTCATCAATGAAGTCTTAGAATGTAAAATCTGTAACTACGCAGGAACGAAAGCTAGAAATAAGAATGGGACGGGTCGGATTGGGCTGGGTTTTAAAGCACAGTCCATTTTCAACCCATTTTCATTTTACAAGGCCCAATGCAACCCAGGTCCATTTTTGTTTGAACCCGATCTGGGCCATATCTGGCCCTTTGAAAACCTCTAATTTGGACCTTGGCGTCATTGTTTGTAATATGTATTCCATAAGCTAGTGAGTTCATTCTTTCAAACTAGTCGAATCGGTTTTAAATCGGGTTGAATGCCGAACTTGTGTTGATTGAATTAGAAGATCCTCACTTTTGGAAATATGACTAATTTTGTGTTGGATTTTTGTATTTTAAGTTGGCACAAGCTCTTCGAAATTTCCTCATTGCAACGTGAGATTCTTTTTGAAAGATTAAATGACCCTCTGCAGAAAGATGCACAAAATGGTCTAGCTTTAACCTTTGCTGTCTTCATGTCTTGTTGGCTAAAGTATCCACTCTATCCCGTTTATGTGTATGATTGTGTGTTTGTAGATAGATACCAAGCTATATTTGATAGTTGTGCTTCATCTTGAACTAATAATGTGTGATAACGGACATCTCACCACATTCTTACGTATATGGAATATCTTTGGAAAGGAAGATAATGGAGAGGTGAGTCTTTATGCTAAATTTCCTTTCAAATATAATCAGCTACATGCGATGTTGTATGTAGTTAAAACGCTTTGAAATGTTATGTACATATGGGCGCGTAATGTGTCTGTAGTGTTAAAGTTATGAATATCATTCCAAGTTCTTGTTAATCACTGTTTAGTTGTTGAAAATTATCAAATCATGTGAACATTCAAGGTAAGAGCACAAGAGAGCTTTGTAGCCTTTTTTTCTTTTACTTTAGTATACTCATCTAGCCTAGCTGTACAAAAATTTCATTTTTTTAACTGTTTACTAAATGATTTGATACATGATTAAAAAACTGACTTGAATGCAAAAAAAATATAGTTGAACTTCTTGTTGATATATATTTGCTCAAAACTCTCTCAAAAAATTTCATTTGCTTTCTTGTCTTGTGTACTTGAAATCGCCATCCGTTATTCCTGTCTCTTGTAATGGTGAGAGGCCTGAATGAAATGTGCATCAGCTGTGATTTAGGTGACCTTTTCCCTACCAAGCTTTTCCCATCTACCTGTATTCTTTGATAAATTGACAGCAATTTTCATTTTTTTAGATATTATTCCACTTCTATAATATAATCTTTGATCGAGTCATTTTATTACAAATTTGCTAATACTTCATAAGCTACATCACTGTTATATCTCTAAGCTGATTCCCGGATATTAAACAGATCAAATATTAAATTGGATCAAAAGTCAAAAATCACTGTTAGGATTTCATGTGCTATCTTATCCCACACCATATGCGAAACAGTCATCCGAGTACAAGCAAACAAATAAAAACAGATTTATGAATGTTTTGATACTCATACCTTTCTCGGCCTTTTGGCTAAGATCAAGTGTAGTATCTGTTCTTATCAGTTTAATATCTGATACGTGGGTCATAGATCCACAATGATATTAAATTTATTTTTTAAGGGGGAAGGCCAACCACAGTAGCTTGCTATTGGGGCCTTCAGGTGTCGCCCATGCGTTGCACTGCTGCAAGGGCCTGGCACGCCCCCTATAAATCATCCAACTAATATTATAGTATATAATTTCGATTTCATGTTATCTTTGGAACTGAATTACACATCATAATCTCTTGTTAGCTAGAAAAATTGTAGAAACTTTTGGCTAGATACTCATCAAATTGGGTATTATATGTTCACATACTATACGAGTAATGATCAATATCAGGCTTTTGCTATAGAATGTCTTAGACTCCAATGAGTTTTTCAATGTGTTAGTCAGTGTTGTGGAAGTGAACACTCTTATGAGTTTTACTTTTGGATTGGACAAAGCTCGTCATCTTTGTAACTCACTTGCCTTTGATATATTGTGGACACTCCTGATGTCTTGAGTTTGGTGCATGTGTATACATTTCTTACAGCTGTGAAGTTGAACAAGAAACCAGAAGACGATGAGGACCTTCTGAAAGAATTTTGTGACAGATTGAGACCTTTTGAGGAGATCAGGAGTGTGTTGAGAGAGCAGACGAGTAAATCCATATACAGATCGAGAATACTAAGGAGTATGCTTTATGCTGATAACCAGAGAATAGGAACCACTTTCAGCTAAGTCAACAGAAACTTTAGGTAACAGATTCACCTATTTAGTTCCGTTGCCAAGCCTCTAAAAATATGCCAAACACTCTCTAAGACATTTTATAGCTGGATGATAGTGCTGCATTTAATATTTTATTCCGATCTTGGCATCATTGTTGTAGTTATTCCATGAGTTAGCTGAGTTCAATATTTAACAATATATTTTTTTTTACTTCTTGACTTTTGGCTAACAATCAAGCATAGAAACAAGCTACCAATTAGCTGTAAACTTGTAAAATGTGGCTATGTTTGCAATCAACTAAACATAATGATTATTTTTTATAAAATATGATTTTTAAAATTTGGTTGTTTTAGTTGATACGCCCAATTATATATATGGTTTAATTTGGTCAAATTTTCTCTAACAATCAACAAACCCTTACATCTTTTCTTATCTTGCCATAGTCGGTTTGTGTTCAGTTTTGGTGGTGTGCTTTACTTCGATGTAAAGCGAAGAACCTGGTAGAATCAGAAGATCCTCGTTCCAGAAATATCTTAATTTGTGTTTGATGTTTTTCTTCTATAGTATCATAGATCCCCTAAATTTTTAATTGTTGTTTGGACAGAGGCCGCGCGAACGCAGGCCCCCACTACCACAAATTATGACGTAGACTCTCCCACTTGGGGAGATCTTAGGCAACTGCCCCTTCCAAAGTGCAATGGAGGTCAGCAGCCTAGGCCATGAGTCTTCTTGATCGCTCATAGACCCCGTCCAGGTAAGTAAGTTGTTTAACAACCACCATCTTATTTTATTTTGTCATATCACATGAGCACTAGGTTGTTTGATAATGTGGGACAAATTCCAATTTTATGTGGAGTGTGTGCGTAATTTATTATCAGCCTTTTGTATTTAGTGTTGCAGATCATGAAAAGTGATCAACGGTCTGAATTTGTGATGTACTGATGTATTTAAGAAAAAGGAGAAAATGCCTAAAAATGTTTGCAGAATACAGACAGTAGACGACACTTAGTCTTCAAACCATGGTTTTAGATAAGAATACTTTCGTTGTAGATGAACACAAAATCATATTCTTTGTAGGAGTAAGAAGAATACTCTCAACTCATTAAATTTCTAATTATTATGCAAAACCAGTCTTGTTATCCTTCATGATCAGTTAGTGTTAAGAGTATATAACATATCGTGGGGCCTCAACTATTAGCTTAAGTATCCAATCGGGTTCTTTAGTATCCGAAGTTGTAGACGAGCCTTCGGGAGCAATATGAGATTCGACAAGATGAGCCGAACAATGAAGCTCAAAAACGGTAACTCAAGTATGAAATTTGGAACCATCTTCTTCAAGTTGAATAGGAACACATGTTTTGATGTTAGAGACCAAAGTAGCGGGATGAATTTTTGAAGAGGAATCCATGAGAAATAAAGGAAGAAAGAAAAGGTAATGTGGGACAGCAATGAAGCGGAGGCACAAAGCTACTGTGGTGCGGTGCAAGAAGAGAAAAGAAAGGAGAAAAGCCAAGGAAAGCAACCTAAGCAAGCTGATACCATGTCAAGGAACCATCTCAACCAAAAGATTAAGCTAATAGTTGAGGCCCCACGATATGTTATATACTCTAACAGTTAGTTGGTTGGTTGAGTCATTAACCTTTTAAATCTTTTTAGGGTGTGTTGTGAAATCTCTATTTTAGTTCTTGTGTGTTAGTTGTGACTCCCATTGGTGTGATGTAATATGAGTATTGATGTATTGAGGTGTAGGGCATAGTATTGATATGTTAGTTGATCTATTTTAGGATCACGGTAGCGAGCAGCTTATGCGTAGCGGGAGTGATGCAGTTATCATATCGCCTAAATATCAGTCAAAACTATAAAATATCCCTTAATGCGCCCAAAACACGATTTTTTACACCTTTACACGCGGAAGTATCGGTTAGTTTGTTTTGAAAACCTATACAATGCGCGTCGATGCGATGCGCCTTGTTTTTATTCTATGGTGTAGGGAGAAGAATGGACGCATGCTTGTTTGTGTTGAAAACTTTTTCCAGAAACAGTGTGTGAGGAGGTTAAGAACCATTTTTATTTTTTCTGCAAGTTTGATGTAGTATGAGGAGGTTAATGACCCCATTGTATACATTATTTGTAAAGTAATTTGGGTAGATCAATTACAGAGAGAGCGACAATATTTTAAGGTTTATTTTCCAATTCTCTTTGAAATCTAATTAAAGTGTTTACTCCGTTGTTAAAGTTGGATTGCTATACATCAGTAAGATTGTCTTCCAAGTGGGGTTTTACATTCCTAAAGCTTGTTGCTTTTGGGATTTGCCCCATGTTTCAGTTACTGTTTTCTTAGCTGTTTGGAACATCAATTGGTTATTTGCTCTAACAAATTGATATATATAGGGATCAATTTTTCTATTTAATATAATGTACACTTTTGGGCTGATTTCAAGCATTGAAAGAAGATTTTATCTGAGTTACAGAAGTTCCAGTTATGAAACTCCTTCCAAAAATAAACGTATGCCACTAAATGCAACGAGCACACGGTATTCTTTAGTAAAAGGCGAAAGAATAGTTCGCTCTGTGCTCATTGCATGGCTGCGTATATTAACATATGAGTGGTGTAGGCCTTTTTAAAGCTGATTTCTAACTTTATCATGGTTCTCAACTGATGTGGGACTAAAAACTTTTTCCCGATGAAAAATTGTAACTTAATTTGTTGGAAGCTCCTTGAATACCTGTACTATGCTCCTCTTCTGATTCTTTAACTTTTTATTTGTCTTTAAATGAGGGTACGAGTCTATATTTGTGATGTATTTAAGAAAAAGGATAAATGCCTAAAATGCTTTGCCAGTCTTGTTATCCTTCATGATCGCTTACTCGGATAGTTGAGTCATTAACCTTTTAAATGTATTGTAGGATGTGTGTTGTGAAATATCAGCTTTAGTTGTGTGTTAGTTGTGACACAATAATTGATCACTAGATAGATTCCCGTGCCATGCACGGAGAGTGAAATAAAGGTTTAATTTTAATTTTATTTTAAAGATTATTTATTTTCAAGATTATAAAAAAGGTTATTTATTAGTATTTTAAAGTTAATATTTATATATGTGTGTGTGAGGGGAGATATATGTGTGTGTGAGGGCCTGAGGGAAAACATGATGTATAAAAGTGACATGTGTCACATTCTCTTATTGTTTTAGTAGAATATATGATTTCTTAAAAAAAATTATTGTATAAGTGAAATGACCCATTTATTAAATAAAACTAATTTTTTAAGCAAATAAAACTGTATAGTAGATATGTAGAATTGACATGAAATGACCCATTTTATAGATCTTGAAAAAACATTATCGTTCTATAATTCATTAGTATTCTTTATTCTTTATAGATTTATAGTTAACAACTATTTTATAATTGAATTATTTTTGTATCATAAATAAGGTATAATTAATAATAGTTTACTCATCTAATTTACTAAAATCAAAGTTACCCAAAAGAAATTTTCTTTAAAAAGTGTATTTAAAAACATTAAAGGTTTTAGAATTGACTTTTTTCTTACTATTAATGTATGATTAAGAAATAAAATTTAATTAAAACTTAATGTTTTCATATTTAATTAATTAAAATTTAGGAGGGAAAACATGATATATAAAAGTGACATGTGTCACATTCCCTTATTGTTTTAGTTGAATATATATGATATGATATGATATGATATGATATGATTGGTGTGATGTAATATGAGTATTGATATATTGAGGTGTAAGGAGAAGAAACAGTCTGAGGAGATTAAGAAACATTTTGATTTTTCTCTGCAGCTTTAAAGTATTATACCTACCATTGTGAGGAAGGTTAAGAACCATTTTTATTTTGTCTCCAGAAACGTAAGCATATATATACCAAATAAGTACATTTTTTGCTAACTTTGTTTTGGGTTGAAATGTATATTCGAGCTTTTGGACTGATGTGGACCAAGTCATGGAGTAGGGTTGGATTTGAATGACCTTTTTGTGTTGTAAGATGTATGTGCTATATGTTGTCACTGTACCATCCTATTCCGAACCATTGATTTTTGTGTTGTAAGAACCATTTCTTCTTTTTTTTTTGAAGATAAGTAAGTTGTTTTCGATACAACATCTTTTTATTTTTGTCATATCACATGAGCACCAAGTTGTTTGATAATGTAGGACAATATCAAACCTTATGTGGACTGTGGAGTATGTGCGAATTTTTACTTGTCAACCCTTCGTATTTAGTGTTGTAGATCATGAAAAGTGATCAAGTTTGTGATTATTACTTTGACCGAGTTATCGCAGGTCTTTTAAATTACTTCACTAATGTTGGATGGGCTATTGCTTTCCCTACAGTATGATGCTTTAACTGATATTTGTTTTGAGAAATTCAAAACTCCAAAAGTAAAATAACCTTTTGAAAATGATATTGAAATCCCAAAATCTTTCCAACTTTTAAGAAACTTCATCAAATGCTGATTATGTTACTTCAATATTGCACATAAATTATGAAAGCATGAATATCCCAATCTTTCTAGGTATTCAAATCCCCTTTTATTTCATTTTTGTAGAAATTTACTGGTTTAATTGATACTTAAAAAGAATTTAATGTTGTTTTCGGGGTAGACGTCTGTCTTAAGTGTTGCATGCTGGTTGTGCTTATTGTTTATGATTGTGCAATTGTTTAATGGCATCATTGTTTCATATGTAGTAATATTTTTTTTTTGTTTGTCATTGTTTTTCTTTTTCTGGATACAATTCTCTTGGACTTAACGGGTTGAAAATGATGCAAGATATTTGTGTTTGGGTTAGACGTCTATCTTAATAAATATGGATTTTTTTATAGGAGTATGATAATAAGTTTGGTAGATAATGGGGGCTATGAATTGGAAGTTTTGATTGTTACGAGTAGTGGGTAGGCCATAAGTGATGCCCGTGATGGGTTCGATGGCTTAAATTTCTCATATCCGCCTACCCCACTCCATACCCGCCCAAGATTTGTCTAGAGTGGACTGCTTAATTAACGCTTAGAATTAAGAAAAGATGGACAAAACTTGAAGCTCCTCCTCTATCCTAGAATTAACGCTTAGAATTGGGAACACAGTTGATCAATCAATTTGTAAAAAATGGAGAACGAACATTTAAACCCTAAGTTTTGAAAAACTAAAAAGATACGAAAATTTTTCAATGAAGTCTTAAGATATGAAAATTTGTACAACTTGAAGAATGAAAAATCCATAACTTCGCACTGATGGAAGCTAGAAATAAAATGGATAGGTAGATAGGGAATTATTTTTCTCTTTGATGTAAAGTGAGAAATATTTTTTTAAAATGCAATATTTTGGGAAAAGAGTCTTATTTATGAAGTTAACAAATCACTCTCATGTGATAGGAATAGGATTAGATTGGAGGAAAGTTTAATTATTTTAATTGATTTTATTTATCTTATTATTATTTTTTTTAATCTTTTTATGGTGCAAATCACGGCATATCACGAGTTGCAACGTGCAAATCCGTAGGCGGTAAATCATTCATTCCATTTCCCACCAAAAAAATCCCTGCCTTTTGGTGTGCTCTGCCTCATGCAAAAAGGAGGTCATTCTCAAATCTTTGAAATCCCAAATTCTTTCCACTTCAAGAAATTTCATCAAATGCTAATTACGTTACTTAAAGTTTTGTTAATATCAATTCTGAAATTATGAATATCCAAATCTTTGTAGGTATTTCCAATCTCCTTTCATTTCGTTTTTGTTGAAATTTACTGGATTAAAACTTGAAAAGTATTTAAGCTTTTTGTTTTCTGGGTAGACGCCTGTCTTAGTAAGATCATTTTACGGCTGCATGTTGATTGTGCTTATTGTTTATGATTTTGCAGTTGTTCAGTTGTTTGTCATCGTTTTACTTTTTTTTATTTTTTTTGAATATTTTATCATTGTTTTACAGTTTTGAGAAACAGTTTCTAGTTTGATGGCTTTTCTGATATCGTTTGTGTAATATTTTCTAGGAGGATGAGAATAAGTTTGGCGGGCATGAATATGAAAGTTTTGATCAGTACGAGTAGTGGGTAGGCCATGAGTGATGGGTTCGACGGCTTGAATTTCTCATATCCGCCTGCCCCACTCCATACCCGTCTAAGATTTGTCTGGACTGCTTAAATTAACGCTTACAATTAGAAACGCAGTGAATCGATTTGTCAAAAATGGAGAACGAACATTTAAACCCTAAGTTTTGGAAATTTCATCAATGAAGTCTTAGAATGTAAAATCTGTAACTACGCAGGAACGAAAGCTAGAAATAAGAATGGGACGGGTCGGATTGGGCTGGGTTTTAAAGCACAGTCCATTTTCAACCCATTTTCATTTTACAAGGCCCAATGCAACCCAGGTCCATTTTTGTTTGAACCCGATCTGGGCCACATCTGGCCCTTTGAAAACCTCTAATTTGGACCTTGGCGTCATTGTATGTAATATGTATTCCATGAGCACAAATTCTTACTTGAGACCGTGGGGCTGGCTCAATTTATAAATAAAAAAAACAAACTAATTGGTGGTTATGTAAGTTAATAAAAGGGAGATATGAGTTGGGCTCTTGAGAGATGTCTATACTATAGACGGTCTTTCAAGAGAGGATCTGTTCATAAGCTAGTGAGTTCATTCTTTCAAACTAGTCTAGTCGGTTCTAAATTGGGTTGAATGCCGAACTTGTGTTGATTGAATTAGAAGATCCTCACTTTTGGAAATATGACTAATTTTGTGTTGGATTTTTGTATTTTAAGTTGGCACAAGCTCTTCGAAATTTTCTCATTGCAACTTGAGATTCTTTTTAAAAGATTAAATGACCCTCTGCAGAAAGATGCACAAAATGGTCTAGCTTTAACCTTTGCTGTCTTCATGTCTTGTTGGCTAAAGAATCCACTCTATCCCGTTTTGAAAATTATCATTCCAATTTCTTGGTTGATCATTGTTTAGTTTTGAATATCATTCCATATGGGCGTAATGTGTCTGTAGTGTTAAAGTTATGAATATCATTCCAATTTCTTGTTAATCATTGTTTAGTTGTTGAAAATTATCATTTCCTGGTTGATCAACGGCAGAACATTTTCAAATCATGTGAACATCCAAGGTAAGAGCACAAGAGAGCTTTGTAGCCTTTTTTTCTTTTACTTTAGTATACTCATCCAGCCTAGCTGTAAAAAAATATTCATTTTTTTAACTGTTTATTAAATGGTTTATATATTATATATGATACATGATCAAAAAACTGACTTGAATGCAAAATGAAAGAAGTGTGACTTGAGTCTTGTGTTAATTAGTCATTTGATTAGATGACAATTAAAGAGTGGAAGAATTTGGTCTTAAAGGTTTAAGTAACAAACTAAGTTTACTAGACCTTAAGCATATTTGAGTGGTAAAGCATACTCCAAGTCATGAAGAAGTACACACTCTCATTGTGTGCACAAAACAAGAGTATGGAGTATTTCACATGGGTTTGCATTGATAAATAAGGAAATGTAGTACATAAACCAGCCACATCAAGCTATGGAAGCATAGAGAAGACCATAAGGGACCTAGAGGGCTGTGCAACAAAGCTGAAAATGAGTCAGAAGCATGCTGAACAGCTGCTGCCTTGGTTTTTCTGCTTTGGCACTTTGCTTCCCAAGTCCCCATTTCCTATATAAGTTGTATTGCTATTTTTTTAGAGTGTAGAGCCAAGCCAAGAGCTTGGACCTTTCATTTACCCTTGCCATACTCTATTTTGTTCTCTACTCCATGTAACTCACACACACACCAAACTCCATTGATATAATTCCTTCAACATTGTAATGAGCTTTCAAGCTCCTATTATCCTTTAAACACATAATGATACACTAGCCTAGGATGGTGGATGTAGCCTCATTAATGGTGAACAACCTTAAATCTTGGTGTTATTGTTTTATTTACTTTTATTGCTTTAATCACCTTATTACTTGCATATAACCATGTTTCATTAGTACACAGTCAAGCCATGGTCATTAACCTTTCGTGCTACCTTTAGGCCCACACTTCCGCATTGTTAGCTTACTCTAACACAAAAGAAATATAGTTGAACTTCTTGTTGATATATATTTGCTCAAAACTCAAAATATATTTTATGCTTGTTGTTGGAAGTTCCATATTATTATCTTTAGTAAAAGGCGATACAAATGTTTATTATGTGTGTATGGCATATGTTGACCTTATTCTCCTGACCGATGTGGTTCATTTGCTTTCTTGTCTTGCAGAAGTACTTGAAATCGCCATCCGTTATTCCTGTCTCTTGTAATGGTGAGAGGCCTGAATGAAATGTGCATCAGCTTTGATTTTGGTAACCTTTTCCCTACCAAGCTTTTCCCATCTACCTGTATTCTTTGATTAATTGACAACAATTTTCATTTTTTTAGATTTTATCCCACTTCTATAATATAATCTTAGATCGAGTCATTTTATTACAAATTTGCTAATACTTCATAGCTACATCACCGTTATATCTCTAAGTTGATGTCCCGATATTAAACAGATCAAATATAAAATTGGATAAAAAGTCAAAAATCACTATTAGGATCTCATGTGCTATCTTATCCCACACCATATGGGAAACAGTGATCTGAGTGCAAGCAAACAAATAAAAAGAGATTTATGAATGCATTGATACTCATACCTTTCTCGGCCTTTTGGCTAAGATCAAGTGTAGTATCTGTTCTTATCAGTTTAATATCTGATACGTGGGTCATTGACCCACAATGATATTAAATTTATTTTTTAAGGGGAAGGTCCGCCGCAGTAGCTTGCTATTGGGGCCTTCTGGTGTCGCCCATACGTTGCACTACTGCAAGGGCCTGGCACACCCCTCCAAAGCATTAATCAGATTTTCTATATCTTCAAATTTTCTATGCTTATTGGCCTAATCTGTAGTCTTAGTTCATACTAAGGTGCCTGTATTGTGCAATGGTGTACACAGACCATTTTTTTGTGTGTCATTAATTAATTTGCTATCAGTTGTGGGATCTGAATTACACGTCATAAAATTTCTGGGTAGATACTCATCAAATTCACATATTATTCAAGTAATGATCAATATCAGGCTTTTGCTATTGTCAGTGTCACAGACTCCGATTAGTTTTTCAATTTGTGTTAGTCAGTGTTGTGGAAGCGAACATCAGTTTTACTTTGGATTGGACAAAGCTCGTCACCTTTATAACTCACTTGTTTTTGATATATTGTGGCCACGCCTGATATCTTGAGGTTTGTGTATGTGTGTATATTTCTTACAACTGTGAAGTTGAATAAGAAACCAGAAGGCGATGAGGGACAATGTGGGACAATATCCAACCTTCTGTGGAGTATGTGCGTAGTTGTACGTATCAACCTTTTGTATTTAGTGCTGCGGATCATGAAAAGTGATCAAGAATCTGAATTTGTGATGTATTTAGTCATTGTCCCACATTGTCCCTCCTCACCTTCTGGTGTAATGCTTGTGTTGAAAAGTTGCTCCAGAAACAGTATATGAGGAGGTTAAGAAGCAGAAGATCAATTAGAGAGAGAGCGACAATATTTTAAGGTTTATAGTGAGGAATTGAGGGTTTGCCAATTCTCTTTGAAATCCAATTACAGTGTTTACTTCATTGTTAAAGTGGGATTTTACTTTGTAAATCAAGAACGCTAGACGTCAATAAGGTTTTGTTCCTAATGGGGTGTTGCAGTCCTAGAACTTGTTTAAGGGATTTTCCCCATGTCTTCACTCAGTTTCTCTTTTCTTAGTTGTTTGGAACACTAATTGGTGATATGCTCTAACAAATTGATATCAAGAGATTGGGTTGGGTCATGTGGGAAAGTCAGAGGTTACGTTGAAATTAGGATTTTAAGGGTTTTTAAAATCATGGGTTTCTCTAAGTTTCAAATAGACTAGTTTGATACAACTATTCATTTAGGGTTATGAAAACTTAAGACGATTTCTATTTTGGGGCAAAATGGTCTAGAGAAAATTTCAATTGTGATGGATTTAAATAATCTTGATTTTACCTTCGTATAAAATTGTTGTGTTAATTGCCTAAGATACATAATTCAAGTTGTGCTTTTATTATAGATGTACATTTTTGGGTTAATTCAAACAAAGAATATCTGTTTCTAAATTTGAAGCGAAGATTTAACTTGAGTTTAGAAGTTCCAGTTATGAAACTTCCTCCAAAAATAAACATAAACATATGCCACTAAATACATTGCATGGTTGCGTGTAATGACATATAATTGGTGTAGGCCTTTTAAAGCTGATTTTCTAACTTTATGGTTCTTAACTGATGCGGGACTACTTACTATTTCCTGATGAAAAAATGAACTTAGTTTCTTGGAAGCTCCTTGAATACCTATATTTACCAAATTAGTCAAAGAATGGTGCTATTTGTCTTGGATTTTATGTGTTTACTGGTTACTGTCTGTTTTTTGAGGGTTTTACTAAGTTTAAAGTAAAAGGATGTGGATTCAAGGTGAGCTGGGGCAGGGATTCGAATGAGATGGGTATAAGGTACGTGGGTATGTTCGTGTCGGAATTATGTGAGAGCCTTTTGAGTCAAATAGTGCTAGTCCAAATGGATAGGGGAGTACCATTTATAATGGCGTTTCATGTTTCTATCTGAAAACACTTGCATGTAATTGAACTAGAATGCTCCTCTGAAGTAATTGACCCCTTCTTTTGGGAAGAAAGGCTGTGACATACTCCTTATTTTACAGCTAGAAGTTTCTTACCTTAGCAATTCTGGTGTTTGCGTAGGTGAGATATACTTGTTGGCTAAAGAATCCACTTGATCCCCTTTTATGTATGTGATTAGAGTTATAATAGAGTGGGTCGGCCTGTTGGCTGTGTGTTTGATTATATTCAGAGGGTCATAGGTGGATTGGTTGCTTTTGAATTTTGTCAAAATGGTATACTCCTATATATCTAATGAGAAAGAAAGCAAATATTGCACAGAAACGATTAATTAAGCAGCCCATCAAAAATGTCAAGTGTACCTGTGAGGTAGGACAGTCAAAGGAGATGTATATTGCGTGGGAAATAATTAAACTAGGAGGATTATGATATTGACCTGTGATGACGCGCATTTTTTATATTTGACCTGCCACATGACCTGCAACCCACCACGCGCCTGCAAACAATTATGCTGACCCGCTTCTGACCTGTCCCGCAAGCGAACTACCTCGCATCCACCATGACCTGGTCTATTTTTTATTATTGTTTGTAGAGACATTCCAAGCAGTAATTGATACTTGTGCTTCATCTCAAATAGTTCATGAAGTTCTTTTTTTTTTTTGTATTAGTCCTCGTTTTTGAGGTAAATAGTGTATCTTTTGAGGTAAATGAGGTGTTATGTATATAGCGTTGTCGGTCCAATCAATGAGATGATTCCGGTTTCTGACCTAGTCGCTCAGAAGCTTCCTTGATTGTGTATGAACTATGAAGTACCTGTTCATGGTACAAAGTCCAGTTTGTCAATCTTTATCCTCATATGCAACATAGGGCCTTTTTGTTCTCATTTCTCAACCTGCACAAACATAAAGTATGGTATCTACTTGCTGTTAATATTTCATGTGTTTATCTTATCCCACACTATATGGGAAACTGTGATGTGAGTGCAAGCAAACAAATAAAAAGAGATTTATGAATGCTTTGAAACTCATACCTTTCTCGGCCTTTTGGCTAAGATCAAGTGTAGTATCTGTTCTTATCAGTTTAATATCTGATACGTGGGTCAATGACCCACAATGATATTAAATTTATTTTTTAAGGGGGAAGGTCTGCCACAGTAGCTTGCTATTGGGGCCTTCAAGTGTCGCCCATGCGTTGCACTACTGCAAGGGCCTGGCACGCCCCCTACAAATCATCCAACTAATATTATAGTATATAATTTCGATTTCTATGTTTCATTGATCAATTTGATGGTGTACACAGAACATTTTTTTGTATGTCATTGATTAATTTGTTATCCGTGGAACTGAATTACACATCATAATCTCTTGTTAGATAGAAAAAATGATTGTCATTTGTAGAAACTTTTGGGTAGATACTCATCAAATTGGGTATTATATGTTCACATACTATACAAGTAATGATCAATATCAGGCTTTTGCTATAGCATGTCTTAGACTCCAATGAGTTTTTCAATTTGTGTTAGTGTTGTGGAAGTGAACACTCTTATGAGTTTTACTTTTGGATTGGACAAAGCTCGTCATCTTTATAACTCACTTGCCTTTGATATATTGTGGACACTCCTGATGTCTTGAGTTTGGTGCATGTGTATACATTTCTTACAGCTGTGAAGTTGAACAAGAAACCAGAAGACGATGAGGACCTTCTGAAAGAATTTTGTGACAGATTGAGACCTTTTGAGGAGATCAGGAGTGTGTTGAGAGAGCAGACGAGTAAATCCATATACAGATCGAGAATACTAAGGAGTATGCTTTATGCTGATAACCAGAGAATAGGAACCACTTTCAGCTAAGTTAACAGAAACTTTAGGTAACAAATTCACCTATTTAGTTCCGTTGCCAAGCCTCCAAAAATATGCCAAACACTCTTAAGAGTCTTTATAGCTGGATGATAGTGCTGCATTTAATATTTTATTCCGATCTTGGCATCATTGTTGTAGTTATTCCATGAGTTAGCTGAGTTCAATATTTAACAATATATTTTTTTTTACTTCTTGACTTTTGGCTAACAATCAAGCATAGAAACAAGCTACCAATTAGCTGTAAACTTGTAAAATGTGGCTATGTTTGCAATCAACTAAACATAATGATTATTTTTTATAAAATATGATTTTTAAAATTTGGTTGTTTTAGTTGATACGCCCAATTATATATATGGTTTAATTTGGTCAAATTTTCTCTAACAATCAACAAACCCTTACATCTTTTCTTATCTTGCCATAGTCGGTTTGTGTTCAGTTTTGGTGGTGTGCTTTACTTCGATGTAAAGCGAAGAACCTGGTAGAATCAGAAGATCCTCGTTCCAGAAATATCTTAATTTGTGTTTGATGTTTTTCTTCTATAGTATCATAGATCCCCTAAATTTTTAATTGTTGTTTGGACAGAGGCCGCGCGAACGCAGGCCCCCACTACCACAAATTATGACGTAGACTCTCCCACTTGGGGAGATCTTAGGCAACTGCCCCTTCCAAAGTGCAATGGAGGTCAGCAGCCTAGGCCATGAGTCTTCTTGATCGCTCATAGACCCCGTCCAGGTAAGTAAGTTGTTTAACAACCACCATCTTATTTTATTTTGTCATATCACATGAGCACTAGGTTGTTTGATAATGTGGGACAAATTCCAATTTTATGTGGAGTGTGTGCGTAATTTATTATCAGCCTTTTGTATTTAGTGTTGCAGATCATGAAAAGTGATCAACGGTCTGAATTTGTGATGTACTGATGTATTTAAGAAAAAGGAGAAAATGCCTAAAAATGTTTGCAGAATACAGACAGTAGACGACACTTAGTCTTCAAACCATGGTTTTAGATAAGAATACTTTCGTTGTAGATGAACACAAAATCATATTCTTTGTAGGAGTAAGAAGAATACTCTCAACTCATTAAATTTCTAATTATTATGCAAAACCAGTCTTGTTATCCTTCATGATCAGTTAGTGTTAAGAGTATATAACATATCGTGGGGCCTCAACTATTAGCTTAAGTATCCAATCGGGTTCTTTAGTATCCGAAGTTTTAGAGGAGTCTTCGGGAGTAATGTGAGATTCAACAAGATGAGCTGAACAATGAAGCTCAAAAAAAGTAACCCAAGTATGAAAATTCGAACCATCTTCTTCAAGTTGAATAGGAACACATGATTTGATATTAGAGACCAAAGTAGCGGGGTGAATTTTTGAAGAGGAAGCCATGAGAAATAAAGAAAGAAAGATAAAGTAATATGGGATAGCAATGAAACAGGAGGCACAAAGCTACTGTGGTGCCGGTGCAAGAAGAGAAAAAGAAAGGAGAAAAGCCAAGGAAAGCAACCTAAGCAACTGATACCATGTCAAGGAACCATCTCAACCAAAAGATTAAGCTAATAGTTGAGGCCCCACGATATGTTATATACTCTAACAGTTAGTTGGTTGGTTGAGTCATTAACCTTTTAAATCTATTTTAGGGTGTGTTGTGAAATCTCTATTTTAGTTCTTGTGTGTTAGTTGTGACTCCCATTGGTGTGATGTAATATGAGTATTGATGTATTGAGGTGTAGGGCATAGTATTGATATGTTAGTTGATCTATTTTAGGATCACGGTAACGGAACGCTTATGCGGTAACGGGAGTGATGCAGTTATCATATCGCCTAAATATCAGTCAAAACTATAAAATATCCCTTAATGCGGCCCAAAACACGATTTTTTTACACCTTTACAACGCGGGAAGTATCAGTTCGTTTGTTTTGAAAACCTATACAATGCGGCCGATGCGATGCGATGCGGCCTTGTTTTTATTCTATGGTGTAGGGAGAAGAATGGAACGCATGCTTGTTTGTGTTGAAAACTTTTTCCAGAAACAGTGTGTGAGGAGGTTAAGAACCATTTTTATTTTTTCTGCAAGTTTGATGTAGTATGAGGAGGTTAATGACCCCATTGTATACATTATTTGTAAAGTAATTTGGGTAGATCAATTACAGAGAGAGCGACAATATTTTAAGGTTTATTTTCCAATTCTCTTTGAAATCTAATTAAAGTGTTTACTCCGTTGTTAAAGTTGGATTGCTATACATCAGTAAGATTGTCTTCCAAGTGGGGTTTTACATTCCTAAAGCTTGTTGCTTTTGGGATTTGCCCCATGTTTCAGTTACTGTTTTCTTAGCTGTTTGGAACATCAATTGGTTATTTGCTCTAACAAATTGATATATATAGGGATCAATTTTTCTATTTAATATAATGTACACTTTTGGGCTGATTTCAAGCATTGAAAGAAGATTTTATCTGAGTTACAGAAGTTCCAGTTATGAAACTCCTTCCAAAAATAAACGTATGCCACTAAATGCAACGAGCACACGGTATTCTTTAGTAAAAGGCGAAAGAATAGTTCGCTCTGTACTCATTGCATGGCTGCGTATATTAACATATGAGTGGTGTAGGCCTTTTTAAAGCTGATTTCTAACTTTATCATGGTTCTCAACTGATGTGGGACTAAAAACTTTTTCCCGATGAAAAATTGTAACTTAATTTGTTGGAAGCTCCTTGAATACCTGTACTATGCTCCTCTTCTGATTCTTTAACTTTTTATTTGTCTTTAAATGAGGGTACGAGTCTATATTTTTGATGTCTTTAAGAAAAAGGTAAATGCCTAAAATGCATTGCCAGTCTTGTCATCCTTCATGATCGCTTACTCGGATAGTTGTGACACAATAATTGATCATTGGTGTGATGTATTATGAGTATTGATATATTGAGGTGTAAGGAGAAGAAACAGTCTGAGGAGGTTAAGAAACATTTTGATTTTTCTGTGCAGCTTTAAAGTATTATACCTACCATTTTGAGGAAGGTTAAGAACCATTTTTATTTTGTCTCCAGAAACGTAAGCATATATATACCAAATAAGTACATTTTTTGCTAACTTTGTTTTGGGTTGAAACGTATATTCGAGCTTTTGGACTGATGTGGACCAAGTCATGGAGTAGGGTTAGATTTGAATGACCTTTTAGGCCTTGTTTGGATTGAGGGAAATGGAGGGAAAAGAAAAGAAAGGATTTGGAGGGATGGGGAATCTCTTTTTTGGATAGCAAAAAGGGAGGGAGAGGATTTGGAGGGAAGGGATTTGGAGGGATTAAGTCACTTCATTTTGTTAACATCTAAATCTTTTCATAGGAGGAAAGATTTGGAAAGAAAATGAAATTCCTTTCTTTCCCCTTCCCTTCCTTCCTATACAAACAATGGAGTATTTCCCTTCCTTTCCTTTCTTTTCTCTCTTAATTTGCTATCCAAACATAGTGTTAGTGTTGTAAGATGTATGTGCTATATGTTGTCACTGTACCATCCTATTCCGAACCATTGATTTTGAGTCGTGTGCGGAGGCTACTAATCATCTGATTTAAACTGATCCAATATTGAATATAATTCAAAGTCAGTTTGTTTGTTGGGTTACTAGGGCTAGTCGCTGCGTTGATGCCATATGTTATTGGAGAAAGTGGTTTACTTTGATGCAGATCCTCATTCCAGGAATAGCTTGAATTTTGTGTTGGATGCTTTTCTTCTCAACTATCATAGATCCCCTAAATTTCAATTGTTGTTGAACAGAGGTCGTGCGAACACAGGCCCCCACTACCACAAATTATGACGGAGACTCTCCCATCAGGGGAGATCTTATGCAACTACCCCTCCTCAAAGTGCAATGGAGGTCAGCAGCCTAGGCCATGAGCCTTCATGATCGCTCATAGACCCCGTCCAGGTAAGTAAGTTGTTTTCTTCTTTTTTTTTGAAGATAAGTAAGTTGTTTTCGATACAACATCTTTTTATTTTTGTCATATCACATGAGCACTAAGTTGTTTGATAATGTGGGACAATATCAAACCTTATGTGGAGTATGTGCGAATTTTTACTTGTCAACCCTTCGTATTTAGTGTTGCAGATCATGAAAAGTGATCAAGTTTATGATTATTACTTTGACCGAGTTATTACAGGTCTTTTAAATTACTTCACTAACGTTGGATGGGCTACTGCTTTCCCTACAGTATGATGCTTTATCTGATTTGTTTTGAGAAATTCAAAACTCCAAAAGTAAAATAACCTTTTGAAAATGATATTGAAATCCCAAAATCTTTCCAACTTTTAAGAAACTTCATCAAATGCTGATTATGTTACTTCAATATTGCACATAAATTATGAAAGCATGAATATCCCAATCTTTCTAGGTATTCAAATCCCCTTTTATTTGATTTTTGTAGAAATTTACGGGTTTAATTGATACTTAAAAAGAATTTAATGTTGTTTTCGGGGTAGACGTCTGTCTTAAGTGCTGCATGCTGGTTGTGCTTATTGTTTATGATTGTGCAGTTGTTTAATGGCATGATTGTTTCATATGTAGTAATATTTTTTTTGTTTATCATTGTTTTTCTTTGTCTGGGAAACAATTCTCTTGGACTTAACGGGTTGAAAATGATGCAAGATATTTGTGTTTGGGTTAGACGTCTATCTTAATAAATATGGATTTTTGCTAGGAGTATGATAATAAGTTTGGTAGATAATGGGGGCTATGAATTGGAAGTTTTGATTGTTACGAGTAGTGGGTAGGCCATAAGTGATGCCCGTGATGGGTTCGACGGCTTAAATTTCTCATATCCGCCTACCCCACTCCATACCCGCCCAAGATTTGTCTGGAGTGGACTGCTTAATTAACGCTTAGAATTAAGAAAAGATGGACAAAACTTGAAGCTCCTCCTCTATCCTAGAATTAACGCTTAGGATTAGAAACATAGTTGATCAATCAATTTGTAAAAAATGGAGAACGAACATTTAAACCCTAAGTTTTGAAAAACTAAAAAAATACGAAAATTTATCAATGAAGTCTTAAGATATGAAAATTTGTACAACCTGAAGAAGGAAAAATCCATAACTTCGCAACGATGGAAGCTAGAAACAAAATGGATCGGGTTGGGTTTTATTTTACAAGCCCAATGCAGCCCGATCCATTTTTGGTTGAACCCGGTCCTGCCTGTATTCAGCCCTTTGAACACCTCTAATACCATTCTTGGATGCTTCATAATATGTATATCTTTGGAAAGGTAGGTAATGGAGAGGTGAGTCATTATGCTAAATTTCATTTCAGATATAAGCAACTACATATGATGTATTGTATGTAGCTCAAACGCTTTAAAATGCTTGGTACATATGGGCATTATATGTCTGTATTGTTAAAGTCATGTCAGATTGTCTGTATTGTAAGAATTGCGTAGATGTCTCTTGTTAATGGTGTGGAATGAGGAGAATCAATCAGAAGAGATGTGATAGACTTAAATAATTTTATGTTATGTGCTTCTTTGGAGCTGTAACAGCTTGACAATTAGGCAATAACTAATTAGCTACTTTGTCTCACAAACATGACATATGGTATCTACTTGCTGGCTGCTGTTAGGATTTCATGTGTTATCTTATCCCATACCATATGGTAAACAGTAATCCGAGTGCAAGCAAACAAATAAAAAGAGATTTATGAATGCTTTGATACTCATACCTTTCTCGGCCTTTTGGCTAAGATCAAGTGTAGTATCTGTTCTTATCAGTTTAATATCTGATACGTGGGTCAATGACCCACAATGATATTAAATTTATTTTTTAAGGGGGAAGGTCCACCACAGTAGCTTGCTATTGGGGCCTTCAAGTGTCGCCCATGCGTTGCACTATTGCAAGGGCCTGGCACGCCCCTACAAATCATTCATCAAATTTCCCTGCATTTAATTTATATGTTTAATAATAATAATTGGTTTGTTAATTGGCCTAATCTTGTCTTGCTTTTTAAGGACAAGGTGCCTGTAATGTGCAATGATGGTGTACACAGATCATTTTTATGTATGTGCATCAATTTTTTATCAATTGAGGGAGTTGAACAACACTTTCTCCTGGTTTGCTAGAAAAAATAACTATTATTTGTAGTAACTTCTGGTTGTATACTCATCAAATTGAATACGTTATGGACCCATATCAATATCAAGCCTGTGTTTTTGCATCTCACAGACTCCAATGAGTGTTTCAATTAATGTTTGTCAATGTCGTCGAAGTGAATACTCTTATGAGTTTTACTTTGAATTGAAACCATTGAAGGGATTTTAGGAATGCAATCATCTTTATAACTCACTTGCCTTTGATATATTGTGGTCACGCCTGATATCTTAAGTTTGGTGCATGTGTATGCTTTATGCTGATACTGTAGGTGTAAAAGTGATACCACCGTACCAGAGAAAAGGAACCACTTTCTGCAATGTAAACAGAAAACATTAGGTAACAGATCCACCTATTTGATTTCCTTGCCAAGCCTCCAAAAGAAAATATCAAACACTCCCCAAGTAGCTTGATCCATTCTTAGTTCTTTTCTCCTATCGACAGTTAATTTTCTGTTTTTCATGGTTGCAAGTTTTTTCCCATGTTTTGTAAATATTTTTGTTTCTGTCTGATGAAAAAATTGAACTTAATTTATTGGAAGCTCCTTGAATACCTGTACTATGCTCCTCTTCTGATTCTTTATACTTTTTATGTGTCTTTAAATGAGTGTACGAGTCTAAATTTATGATGTATTCATGAAAAAGGATAAATGCTCCTCTTCTGATTCTTTATACTTTTTTGTGTTGGATACTTTTCTTCTAAAGTATCATAGATCCCCTAAAATTTCAGTTGCTGTTTGGATAGAGGCCGCGCGAACGCAGGCCCCCACTACCACAAATTATGACGTAGACTCTCCCACTTAGGGAGATCTTAGGCTGCTGCCCCTCCTCAAAGTGCAATGGAGGTCAGCAGCCTAGGCCATGAGCCTTCATGATCGCTCATAGACCCTGTCCAGGTAAGTAAGTTGTTTAACAACCACCATCTTATTTTATTTTGTCATATCACATGGGCACTAGGTTGTTTGATAATGTGGGACAATATCCAACGAGTCAAGCCTTTGTATTCAGTTCTGCAGATCATGAAAAGTGATGAAGTTTATTATTATTACTACTTAGACTGAGTTATTGCAAGAGTTTTGGATACTGGAACGATGAGTATTTCTGCTAATTTTCCCTTCGAACATAAACGTACTGAAAAGATGGGCCTTTATGTCTGCATTGTGAGAGTAGCATAATTATTACTCGGAATTCTGTTTGGAGTAATATGTACTCCCTCCGTCCCATTTAATTTGCTACATTTTTATTTGGTCTGTTCCACTTAATTTGCATCATTTCTATTTTTGGGTGATGACCCACCATTTTCTTTTAATCTCATCCATATATTTTAACTCTCTTTTGATTTCATCCACACAATTCATTCTCTCTCTTCATTTATTACCACATTCTTAAAAACTACACTTTTTCTTTTTGATGCAAATCAAAGAGGACAAAGGGAGTAAAAATGACAGCATAGTCTGTTGTCACATCATCATTCGGAATTCTGTTTGAGTGAAGCGAGGAGAGCTAGACAAGATTTGACTTTGTATACTGAGAGGCTGAGATTACTTGAGAGTAGTTTACTAATACTAGAGTTTGAAGATACAGATATAGATTAGAATAATTGTTTGAAATCTGCTTGTTTGGAGCTGTAAAAAGTAGGAATAGTGAGCTATGTTTTCCCACATCGATAGCTTATGAATAAATTTGTTTCTTTATATTCGTCAGAACTTAATAGTTGCATGTCTCTTCGGAGACATCTGATAAAATTGGAACGATACAGAGAAGATTAGCATGGCCCCTGCGCAAGGATGACACGCACAAATCGAGAAATGGTCCAAATTTTTTTTACGCTTCTACCTCTGAATTCAACTGCTTTTGCACCTTCCTGCTGTATATTTTTTCTTCCTTTTCCAGATTTGATTCAAATTCACTCGCAAGTTGAAATGCGCCGTTAACTTTTTGCAATTCTTCACGATTAAAAGCTTCTTTTTTGTCGTCTTCACGTAAGGTTTTTCTTTATAATAGTCGTTTTGAGTAAGTTTTCCAATAACCAAAAAAACAACTACTACATATACAGGCAAAGGCTTTAATGCTTGTATAGAAAGTCGATGCCACTTTTGTGATGAGGCCCATTGCGCATAGCCTTCTCTCTTTCAAGATTAAGTACCGCTTACCTAGACTTGTTCGTAGGGTGTAAAGATGATGACAAATGAGACATGCCACAATGAACCTTTTGTACTTAGATGAACTTTTTTTGTCACAGGCATAGAGAACGAGATCGGACTGGTGGAGCTTAGGATGAAGTATATGTTGGATTTTGCCGCACCTGCTCAAGTGGGAGAAAAAGTCGAGGTTTTGGCCTTTGTTTTTTCGTTGCATTATTAAAGATTAAAATATTGTGTGATTATGCTTATGAAGGTTTTGTTATAATAATTTGCTATATAAATACTTTTCAGGGAACGTATGAACTCAAAGAAAATACTTGAACTCACAAAAGAAATTGTTGTCTCTTTCAAGAAACACCCAAATGACTTCTAGCTTGAGGTATTTCAAGAAAGTTTTCAAAATGGGGATTATAAAGTGAATGGTGGACAAGATAAAAATGCAAAGTCTAATATGGAGACTATTCGGAGACATTTTTGAGCCATTTGCACATTTATTCGAAAATACTGTAAATGTTCTAAAGAGAGACATAGTTTGCGACTCGACTATTATTTTTGTAAAACTATGTTTTGTTTTATTTATAACTTCTAAAGATTTACTTTTCGCCCACTTATCTACCGAAGAATTGACTATGAGAAGACAGTAGATCTCAACCGTACAAAATAGAATATTTTGCCAATCGAAAGGCAATAAAAATGGCAAAAACTCAAGATATCATCCATGCAACTTGTTTACTCTCTAACTCAGAATTGTCTGTGTCAAGGCATTCCGAATTTAAGAATAACTTAAGACGTGTATTGGCCATTTGGAGTTAATAGCTTACTTAAAGGTCTTGTTCTCTTATATATATACTGATTGCTTGATTTATTGTCTTGAAAATTGATACTTTGAAGCTAGAACTTGTTAGATTATTTTTTTGTCTCTTTAAATTTGTTATAAGTATAACAAATTCAAAAGGACAGAGAAAGTAATTAATGCTTTTTGTTTATTGTTCGATTCATCTCATGTATGCTCAACATTGATTATATTGATAAAGTTTGGAAACCCTAACTCATTGTTCATGGAGTGTAAAAAATGAAGCATTGATGCGGCAGACTCACCTAACATAGCTTAACTACATTACCCACTATAAAATATTTTGTAACCAAATCTAACTTTCTGATAACAAATATATCTTGTTTGTTCATCGAATCAACTAAATTTTTTCCCAAATAAAACTACACGTATTAATAACGGAGAAAATGACAACTAACAGAAAAGACTGTCAATAGCACGTACATGGTTGTGGTCCTGTATACACCCACATTTAATTATCCCCTCATTTAGCAACATTTTAAATTTTAATGAGTATTTAACTCAAAATGTTGGAAAAACAAATTAAAACATAGTGTATACTAAACATATAAAGGAAAATCCCATCAAAAAAAACATATAAAGGAAAATAGAGGATACACACATGCCTAGCTTGAATCTACCTCTTTCTAATACTCATTGGGCGCCACCAAATCTTGATCTACGGTGATATTTCAGAAAATTTGAAATAGATAAGATCCAAATTAAACTTATACCAAATATAAGCACCTGATACCCCAGAGCACAGGTTCAAGTCTATTCGCACTTAGTAATGCGAACAGTAATAAACTGGTAAAAAAAATCAAGTGTCTGTTCGCACTTAGTAAATGCAAACAGGTCAACATGTTGATTTTAAGACGAGAGTTGTTCGCACTTAGTAAGTGCGAACAGACTGAAAACCAAAAACAGGTTGTTCGCTGTTAGTAAATAGTAACAGCGAACAACCTGTTTCAGTTTTTCAGTCTGTTCGCACTTACTAAGTGCGAACAGCCCGAACCTAAGGTTTGCGGATTACACGATTAGTTTTAGAATAAGTTTAATTATGATCTTATTGTGTGCTTTTTTTGATAAATAATCTTATTTATTTCAAATTTTCGATATTCCAACTCATTTTTTAAACATTTTTTTAATTTTTTTTTGAAAAATTTAAGCCTAAAACATAATTATTTAAAATAAATTAAGAATAATATAAACTAATATTTATCTCCGCTCCTCTTTTCCAGCAGATATCTCGATCTTCAACATTTTGGTGCAACATACTTTATCTCCCAAAGCTCCACATCATTTCCTCTCTCGTATTCTCTCACATATTGAGGAATTTCGGAAAGATTGATACATTTGCCAGTGAAACCTGGAAAAGATAAGACCTTGTGAAGAATTTCATGTTTCCAGTCACCAATCCGAAGCACAAGTTTATGCAAGAAACTATCAGTTCATGAATTTATAAGTTTACTGTTGGGTGATTTAAATTGTTTACCTTTTGTATCCGTCATATAACTAAGGAAATGTGAGTACCCATTCGCAACAACATCAAGATCATCCAAGCTGAAATTGTATCGCTTCTCCAAAGCAAGATATACCACCTAAGAGAACAAGAAAAAGAACTTTATCCATTCATGTTATTGTAAAAGAATTTCTATTAATGAAGCTTTAGTTGGTAAGAAAATATTTGTTAGGATTTCCAGTTGAGCATACTAAATCAACAAGAAAATGACCAACCACCATCATTTAGTAGGAATCCTGATATGAGTTGGGTAACATTCGCTAATGCCACAGACATGAACTTTCCATGATGGTATTTAAAACTCCATCAGATTCAAAAACAAGGATATCAAGAGTTAGGGATAGCAAAATGGGCGGGTGGATGCGGAATGGCCTCCTTTATACCTTACCCCATACCCACCATCCATAGTGGTTACATTTTCATACCCACGCCTGCCTACCCACTACGCCATCCGGGGTGGATGCAGCGTGAAACCCGTATAATTTTACCCACCTATCATCACTAATCAAGAAACTTATCACATAAAATGACCGACTGTATAGCGGTTTCAAATTCTCAGCATGGTGAAGAAAATTATTGCTCACCCCGTGGGTAGGGGTGTGTAAAATGAGACCGGACCGGAACTGGGCCGGTTGCATCCGGTTCGGTCTAAACCCGGAAAAATCCGGGTTGGACCGGATGAGACCGGATACACATAAAAGTGATTTTGAAAGTGAATAATATTTACAATGTTATTTATATACTTATTTAAAGGGCTTTAAATATTTTATTTTCAACACAAATTAATTTTCTAATTCAAATATTTTAATTTTATAATAATTAATTAGCTAAATTATTTTTAAATCTTCCATTTTTTAATTTTTTTTTGGTATAAAAAATTGTTTCCGATCTAACTGGCCCAAACCCGAACCGGATGGAATCCGGGTTAGACCGGGACCGGACCGGTTCCATCCGGTCCGGTCTCCAATCTTAGAAAATTCGGGATTCCAGTCTTTCGGTCCAACCTGTTCCGGTCCGGGTTTGGACCGGTGAACACTCCTACGGGGGTATCAACAAAAAGTCTTTAAAAGGCGTTCTATTGAGCTTTATTTTGTTCATAGCACAACTATCTTTAAAAGCCCTAGGGTGTAGATATTAACATTGCAAGTAAATGTACCTTCTCAGAATGTTGGCACATCATTTTCTGTAAAACACTAAAAAGAGCATCGGTTAATTCGTCACTATAGATCACATCAGCAGCAAGCAGCACAGATGCTCCGTTGACCTCTTCCACCTCAGTAGATGTCCAGGAATATCTGAGAGGCAAAGTGTACAAATTGTACAAGGGTGAATACACTTGCAATCCTCTTTATAAAAACTAAGTGAAAAAAGGTAGAGAAGAATTCAATTGATCATTTTATTACTCCAATGCCATTAAGTGGCTCCCACCTAGGGTGGGGTTTGCAAAGATTGGTTATAAGCAACCTTATCCTTGTTAATGATGAATTGAACAAAGAGGTTTTTTCCGATTGACTTTTGGTAGCAAAAGTCAAGTGCAACTTCAATATTAAGAAGTGCATATAAATAAGAATCCAAGAGACCATTTGAAGACAAATGAAAATCAACATATATACTGAAAAGTGAAAAGACCGAGGAGGAAGGACAAAATGGTTTATTACCTTCCTTTAGAATTGAAATCCATGGGTGGCCATGGTTTCTGCCAGTCAAGCTCTCGCACTTTAACTGAACACTCACTTCGGAATAGGCCAGAATTAAAGTAAACATTCCTAGCACAGTTGTCTAGAATTTCAACACCATGGTCTGAGAATGAATTCATGTGGAGGTACATTAGTTGGCACAAGAAAACACTCAATATAATGTTCAGGGAACTTTCATCAGGTATCCTTGTGGTTTAAAAAAAACCACATACCAAATACCCTTATCATTTTAAACATGCACCAGCCACCAGTTACCATGAGGATTGAAAAAGGTTGCCCATTAATGAAAATCAATCTCTTTTAGCAGAAAAGCCTTAAATCCTATCTCATACCAACAAACTCACATACTCTCTTTCCCATAAACTAATGCTCTGATGCTGTCACACTCATTTTCTCTTTAATCAATGCTCTCACCCTCTTGATTCTTTTGTTTCTCCCATGCCTCTATTGTAACTCCATGAGACCCAATTATTGGGTTGATAGATTCAATAAAATTAACACCTCAAAATCACATTCCTGGGATGCAAGGTGGTTATTGTTTTAAAAAAGTCAAGGGTACCTGATGGATAGTTTTAACTATGTCCAACATCTCAAGACATGAAATGCAACGAAATGACAGTATACCTGTTATGAAAACAGCCTCGGCAACACGCGCAATTAAGATACCAACCAACCCTGACAAAGACACAATCAGGATCCTGTGAATCAATGAATGAGGATGCTTTAGGTTACATAGACATTAGAATCAGCTTAAAGAAATAAATAGATATACCAAATTGAGTCTCAAAAGTGCTACAATGTCTTGGTGATTATCCCCAAAGATAACTTCAGTACAAGCTTACTAAATGAATTGCCAATCAGTAAAATATGCATTAGATATATGGTTGTTTTAATCTAGTATGCCGCCTCTAAGCATTAGGTCATGAACTTTAATTGTGCAGTACGCAAAACTTACTATAGATATAATTCATAGCCATGAATATTCCCCGTCATGCAGCACACAAACCTTTCTCACTTATATAAAGCTTTGTTGCCGTAACTTATTCTCAATCCTTAATCTAACACAATGGCTGATTAGGAGTAAGTTAGCCATTGATAAGTATGATGTAAGAGGCAAAGACCTGATAAGTTTTCAATTAGTGAGACCTGAATTGAATATTAATTCTCTAAGTAGACTGAGCTAAAGTGCTTCAAAATTACTCATTGTTTCCTTTATTTTTCAATAAGCTTTAGAAGAACCAATTATTTTATGGCTCCATCAACCATAAACTTTGACATATTGCTTCTCTGGCAGAGATATTTCGAACTAAGTTCATATTCTCTTTAAACACAAAAATTTCCAAAATGCCATATTATCAATGAGAAACATAACACACAAACTATTGAAATATGTCAATTGGGTCCAACATGAATTTGTGTGCTTTAAAGATTCCTAAAACTAACTGTCGTCCCACTCCTAACACCTATTCCATTGTGAAGAAAATATTTCAAATATCAAGAAAACATTACCTGTGCCAGCACCAAGTTCAACCGCGACAACATCATTGAATGTAGTTGATAACGACATCTTGTGCAATACATAATCTGCTAATATCAATTCTGCCTTCCAGACCTGATGGAGGAAATTTAAACAAAAAGTTCAGCTAAGAAAGCACCTACTTACCACTTCATCAATATTCAATGCTTTTGATTACTGCCAACACTACTTACATGAAAGTTTGTCACTCGAATTTAATATGGAAACAGTATGAAAACTTAAACTTCAAGAATAGAGTACAAAAACAGAGCTCTAAATCCTTTCATTGATGGGGTCATATGGAGATCTCTTGATCTTTATCGGTGAACCTATATGCCAGTCTTGAAACATTGATTTCAGCGATGTGGTGAGCAGAGAGCACAACGAAGATGATAGTAACACAAATGGTAAATTGCAAATGCAGTTTTCAGCATATAATTGTTAAAAGTTTAGAACGCATAAATTGATATAACGTCTCACTTCACCATAGCTACTGCATCTATACCACTTGACCTATTCTTTTGATTTGATCCAAGTAAGACTTGGCACAACTCAAACCAATATGATTGCTCCAATACCGCTAAAGTGGCTTCTTCTAGGCTAGGTAAGGAGGAAATGTATGCAGCTTAAACCCTTGTAATAACAAAGAGTTGAATTCAAGTTGACCCAAAATTACAAACAAATTCTGCAACTTCACTTATTTAAGGATCGCACATGGTTCCATAATGCAAAAATTAAAAAAAGGAATCGGACTATCACCTGCAAACCCACTCTTGGAATGCTTGATGTAATGTTGTGTTGGATGCTGACAACACAAGTGTAACATGATTGTTCTGCACATGATATAGATCTCATCAAAAAATCAGAAAATTAGACTTAGGGTAACTTAGTGAAGAGGTATTATATGATATATGACGTTACTTTTAAACAAATACCAAGGTCTGATAAAAAACTGATCAGAAACTAGCCAACTCCAATACACAAAGCCAACCCATTCAGTAAATATGTTCAAACTTCAAACAAGGAAGTCCGAATAAGATATTCAAAAAGACTTTAGTCACATTAGCTATAGTCCTATAGATATTAAATTATTAATATAACTGAAGTAAGCACAAACGGGGAAAGCTTTTAGAAGTTTTGGAACAAAACTGATTCCATTAAATTTTCAAAACTAATCATTAATACAAGCTCCATAGCAGATCCACAATCTTGTAAAAACGCACCTAAAGTGTGAAGTGGGCAGGGATGAATTGGACACTTTAATAAAGCTAATCGAGGAGAAATCTTAAGGCGAGCGCCTTAGAGTGCCTTTTGCGAGTGCCTTAGACCATATTTTGATATTAACATTAGAAGAAGCCCACATTCAATGTGGGCACTCACCGAGTTTTGTTTTATCTTTTCTTATTTATTCCTCGTCTCTTCTTCAGATTTTTTTTCGGGAGTCCTATTTTTTCTAACTTTTTGAGTGCCTCAAACCGAATTCTAGCGCCCAAAGCGGAGAAGCGGGGAACCTTACTGCCCCTTAGGGTGCTTCACACCTATTAAACAAAGATGATTGCGTATTTGAGGATGATCGTTGAAGAAGGAAAATTATTAATGTCCAATGAAAATTTCAAACTTACTTGTTCTTCGAGCCACAATGAGGTCACCATCTTCATCCACATTGACAATCTTCTGGACAGAACATGATTCATTTTCAGGATCATCACATCTTTTCTTCAAATGCTCATCTTCTATAATGTTCCAAAATGAGATTTTTTTTAATGAGTAAATTTTTTTTTTTTCACATTCAGACAAAATGTTAGAAAGTAAAAAGAAAATGAGCATGTACAAGCAAACATAGAGACCTCCATTACGACGATGTTGTCCAATGAAAGGTACCTACTATTGAAATTTATGGTGCAAAATCAAAATGAAGAAATTGTAGGATGTAGGGTTATCTAAGCATAATGTAAGCAAATTCTTACTATTCTACAAATTATAATCTCACATCCCAACCCGAAAAACGTCCACAGGATTATGGCAATCCAAAATCTATCCAACTTGTCAAAGTTCACCGGAAGGGCTAGAATTTACAAATCACCTTATAATGCATAGTGTAAAAATATGGCAATTGACACGGTTGCGGTAACGAATAGGGGAATACTATAATGGGGGTGATGCGGTTATCATGTTGCCAAATTTCAGCCTAGACTATGAAATGTCGCTTAAAACAACCTAAGTTGCGCCGTTGTGGTTTTTGTACACCTTTACAATACAGGAAATATTAATTCGGTAAATTTGAAAACCTTTACGACAGAACCGATACGATACGATATGACCTTGTTTTTGCATTATGTTATAATGAACGAATTTGAACCTTAGATGTGAACAGATAGACGCATAGAGGAAAAACATTTTTATTGAGTTTGTAACTTACATAAATGATTGTTTATGTGAATGTGTTCCTCCGACAAGAGCAAATCTGTGACTTAAACTCAGTAAGAGCACAATTGATACAAAAATAATACAATAACTATTTTAAAAAATCATACATTCACTAATTTTCATAGGAAACACTTTATAAGGGAGAGTATTTTATGTCAAACCAAGTGTTCGAGTGACAAATGAAACTCATGAGTTGGCCTAAGGATTGAAATCTGTCCCTTCCACCCTTGTGACAAGGGTTCGATTTTCTTAACTACATGAAGGATTAATGTCCGTTTCCCCTTACATTCTCTTGCTTCACCTCGATCAAAAAAAAGTGTTCAGACAAGTGAATCTCAAACCCTAGTGCTAATATAGACATGATTACATGTCAGTCATTAGTTTCACTTTGAATCGACACTATAAGCATTAGCAACAACAAACTCAATCCCATTACGCACCAATCAAACATATGTACATAACATCAGCCATCAAGTCAAACCAAGGAAAGTTTGTTTGGTTCCATCTAGACTAAACATCAATTGTTAAATTATCAATGCAAGTTTGTACTTCCAACTGACAAATTATGGTAATAGAAAGAGTAAAAGGCAAGGAAACTCAAAGGACGAAGATAGAAATTAGGGATTACCAGGAAGAGGTAAAGAGAAGGTGAAATGGGAGACGTATGGACCGGCGAAATTAGGCGGGCAACCAAGATGAACTTCGCTCATGACCTTAGAGTCTTCAATTGCACTGTCTACCGAGTTTTCTTCCTCCATTGATGCACTTTGTCGGCCTCTCCCGTAACCTTGCTGTTTCGCCCAACAATTGCCCAAAGCAATTTATTAAGCACAAATTATTATAAGAGATCTCACACGAAACATGTCTCATATTTTGATAAAATAGCTTAATAATAGAAATTTTTTAACTTTTAGAGTTTTTGTTTTAAGGTCGTTTCAATGTGAGACGGTCTCATGCAACACGAGCTGAAAATTAAGTCTACTTTTAAGTACTATGTTTGTTGGGATGAATTTTGAATTTTGTTTTCGTCCAATAGAATTTTATCTGTTGGTGAGTTAAATACCAAGTCAATTGTTGACGTGGACACATGGCCCCCCTTTTTCTGATATGATTGTATATGTACTCTTTTTTTTATGTGGTTGTACATGTGCGCTACACTTGACACTTTGACAGCACATATGGCAATTACATCAACAAATCATCTATGATGTTCTGGTTACTATCAAATCAAAGTCTGTTAAATAATAATTAAATTTACTCTTGCGAATACAATCGTAATACCATTAATTTTTAACCCTTTATACAAAATCAATTGCAAATGACAGAAAAAAAAAATCAATTATTACATTAAAATAGAATAAAATAAAATAATAATCTAAAACAATTGTGAATGAAAATCTCAACTATATCTCCCCCAAAAATTAATTTGTTGATAAGAAAGAAGCATGTAAAAGGTGAAAAAGGAAAATGGGAATTGTTGACTACAACATCAAGAGAATTACTTATTGCATTCTTAATGCTTACTTATATCATTCTTAATGTCTACTTACATCATTTTTAATAACTACTTTTCGTATACTTAATGTCTACTTACAATATCTTTAATGTCTAATTATAATATCCTTAAATGATTACTTACAATATTTTGAATGTTTACTTTCATCGTCTTAAATACCTATTTACATCATCCTCAATGCCTACTAACTGTATCCCTATGTCAACTTGCAATATTGTTAATGCCTACCAAATAAGTGTATGGTACTTACAATATTTCTTAAAATCTACTGAACAACTTAGTTGACATTAGGGATGGTCATGGGGCGGGTCCAACCAGACCCGGATTCGGACCCTAAGGGTCCAAAATTTTCAAACCCAGACCCAGGCCCTCCGAATCTGATGGGTCTAGGGTCCTTAATGGATCCTTAATGGGTCTAAAAAGAGTCTCTTTGATTTGTCGAATTTGAACCATTTGTAAGCTATTATATTTTTCGTATATTTGTAAAAGAGTTATTATCGCATTTTACAAATATTTAATACTAATTTAACATTTAAAGTCGCATAGTGTCATCCATATACGCTTAAATTCTATTATAAATACTAGTTCGAGTCCATGAAATAAGGTAATTGGGTTCAAGTAGCATATATATTATTAATATATACAGTCGGTCTCTTGGGAGACCGTCTCTCTGAAAGACGTCTCACAGGCCCAGCCCAACAAAGCTTAATGCATATTCTTACCTTACATTTTTTTATGAGCCTACCCAATTAGAAGTGGTCTCTCAAAAAAACAGTCTCTTACAAGAATTTGTGTAATATATATTATGATTATATGAAAAGAAAATATGTCAGGGGGCAAAATTCATACCAAGAAGACAAAAATGAACAATTTAATATTTATAAGGGTCCAAGGGGGGTCTAGGGTCCAGGTCTTGGACCCGGACCCCGATCCGCCAATTATTTTTTAGATCTAGATCCGACTCGAATCCGATGGGTCTAAAAAAATAAGACCCGGACCCTTAAAAAAGGGCGAATCCGGGACGGGTCTAACAGAGTTCTGGACCTGTGACCATCCCTAGTTGACATTTTCTTTTATAAGCAGATCCAATTAAAAATGATCTTTAAAAGTCAAAATATCATGTCTCATGAAAATTTGTAAATTATTAATTAATCGAATCCAACCGTGAAACCCGGAGATAACCGTCGCTTAGTTTCTCAAAATTTATCTTATTACTCCCTCCGAATTATTTTAGATGTCCCAATTGGGTTTTCACGGTTATTAAAGGTGGTGTAGGGTCCATTAAAAAGGTGATAGTTAGGTATTTTGATTAATTAAATTAATTATAAAGGTGGTAGTTGGGGTATTGAGAATTGAAAAAGTGGGGTAAAGGTGGTAGTTGGGTATTGAGAGTAGTAAAAGTGGGGGTATTAAGTAAAAAAAAGATAGACAGAAAAGAAAATGGGACAATTGATATGAATTTGACAAATAGAAAAATGAGACATCTAAAATGATTCGAAGAGATTATTACAATTTCAATTCAATCGAAGTGGATGCCACTATATAAACTCATAAAGTGGTGCTTCCCATTCTTTTGTTTTGTTTTTTCTTAAGTCGAAAGGGAATTCTGATTGGTGAACTATTTGTTATTAAAAATCCCTTTTCACTCTCAAAATCACCTACTAGTGCAAACCCTAACCCTAGACAACACCAACTATGTCTAAACAAGGTTCTTCATCGTAATTCATTCCCTGTTTTGAAAATTCGATTTGATTGGCGTTAAATTTGTTTGAAGCTGACAAATTTAACCTAATATTTTGCAGGTGGAAAGGCGAAACCATTGAAACAGCCCAAGAAGGACAAAGTCGAGTTGGATGAGGTATGTAATCTTCGTAAAAAAGTTTTTATCTGGATTATTACGATAGATTATGTCATTAGATAATTAAAATTTTGATTTCTGTTGGTGATTAAGAAAGGAAGTGCTGATTTTGATTGTTTAATCGATTGTTTTGAGCAAGCTGTGAACCTTAATGTGAATTTTTTCCTAATCTTTTTAGGAAAAATTACCTAGAATAATCCAAACTATTCATTATTTTCCTACAATAATTCCACCTATTGACTAACCATGAATAATCTTCCTAGATTAAACTTGGCTATAGTAGGTAATTTATAAATATTAATTTAAAATTAGAAATTATTTTTGAAAATTTAAGTAAAAAATTTCTAAATAATAAAAAAAATCATAAATTTTTTATGAATATTTTTTTAACATTTTTTTCGATATTTTATTTTAATTTATTTTTTTAAAAAAATAAAACTTGCTATGGCAAGTCATCCGGTGACCGGGTTTACTCTTGGAAAATGCCCCTCAAAGTTGAGATTATTCATGGTTAATCAATAGGTCCATTATTCTAGGTAATTTTTCCATCTTTTTATTCATTATGCTGGTAGACCTAACACCTTGTTTGAATAATAGAAACAATAATAGATCCTATGAACATTTTTTTGGAGACTAATGATCATACTTCCGGAAGTTAGGTTTACATAGTTGAGATTGTTATGAAAAGTGGATTATGATAGAGGATATAAATATCTTGCTCATAGTTTCTATGATATAAATATCTTGGTCAAGGCTAGTGCTTGCCAATATATGTTTCTATACTCTTATTCCTATCAATGTTTCTTATATCAAATAAATTTATTTCGTTATCTGTTTGGTGATCTTTCTTTTACGAATGTTGTGCAACCAACTCTTGGATGTATTAAATCTACATGTTAAATTTGTGCATGGATATAAAATTTATAGGCCTAAGACAGTGTAGTGTCTGTTTTACATGTATGTTTATAAAGAGTCGATTGTTTGTGTTTTTGCCTCAATATCTGCATTAAATCATGTGATTGATCTTTGTGAAGCCATAGTTTTGTTTTCTACTTGAACTGTACAATTTACTGTCGTATGGTACTTATTATTCTAGATACCATTTGGCCCTTGGATCTAGTTATGTTTGTTGTTTGCTTCATCATGAAACTTGTGCCCTTTTGATTTCTATTTTTTTATATACAAAGTACTTGTGTAGACAATTGGAATGAATTAAGAAATCAAATTCATATGGATGAGCCCTTAGACTACTTTATGGTTCATGTATGATGTAACCGACCTTAATGTTTTGTAATTAAGGCTTTGACATTGTTGTTGACTCGTTGTTGTAGTCATATGCAAAGTATTTTCCTATTTGTGTTTACCTTGTATGGTAAACTACTCACGTTTGGTTTTTCCTTCTTCGAGATACACCAAAATGAGTTTCACTGTACAATTTAGTATATTTTATGTTTTTCTCTTTTCCATTAAGAAATCGAATTCATATGGATGAGCCCTAACAAATAACTTATTTTCATAACAAATTGTTGGGTATGTTTCGCCATGGGACATTGGATGTACATGGATGATATCTTTTGTTATGCTCAACCAGTATGTAGAGGTTGATCTTGTGCTTTAGCGGGTAACTTAGTAATATCGTGTTTGATGCAGGATGACAAAGCCTTGCTTCAAAGGAAGAGAGAAGAGGAGAAGGTGATTATTACTCGGAATGGTTAAATTCTTATACTCTGACGAGTTGCGAGACAAACAGTTTTTTTATATGGCTTTTTTCTTTTGAGCAGGCACTGAAAGAGCTTAGAGCCAAGGCACAACAGAAGGGACAATTTGGAGGCTCTGGACTGAAGAAGAGCGGGAAGAAATAAAATCCATCTTAAACCAAAATCATAAAATAGACATTGCAAAATCGCATGGTGTGATGAGTTTAATGTGATAAATACCTCTTTGATTCAATACTTATAGATAATTCATGCTTCTATTATCTCTTCATGAACACTCTTCTAGTCTATCCTATTTTTTGCTGTTATCTTTTTGCTTGTCAACACATTTCTTGGTTCATGATAGAGATGTTGTGAACCTATAATTGATGTCTAATAGATAGTTTCTTCTCTACACCCACCTTTGGGAATAATATGGAAATTACGAATATGACATTGTGCAAGTTGGGTTTGTTGTAAATTTTCATTTACACTTTATTTTGGTAGAGAGAAATGGAAAGGAAAGGAAAAGGAGAGATTTAAAAGGATGGAGAATCTCTTTGTTTGAATAACAAAAAGAGAGAGGAGGGGTTTAGAGTGAATACATGAAGAGATTTTGTTAAGAATAAGGTGTACTCTCCTCCTTATCTAATTCCTTCCTTTCTTTCCCCTTTATCTTTCTTTTTTTGTTCTCTACTAATTTTATATTCAAACATAGTTAGTGGTTATTTGGTACTAGTGTAATATTATATTTTTTGTAATTTATTTTGAAGTAAGACACTTATGTCCTTTATTACAAATAATTAAAGAAAATTACATTAACCGTAAAAATATTTTATACCAAAATGTATAGTTACATTCTAAAATAAAATATTTTATGCTAGAATATTGACTCACAAACAACAATAACAAAACATGTACATTTCATCACATAATCAAACGAATCTATTAAAGGCAAAAAATTATACGAACTACAAAATTTTATAACGCAAAACAATGATCTTATCACTAATTTAAGGCCATAATTTTTCTCTCACGCATTAATCAAATAGTTTTCAATTTTCGGATTCATTAATGACATTGGGTCAGATACTTCTACCGCCCAAGAATTCACCTGGAATCCACCAAAAATTACCAAGGACGATAATAATTCATCACTCCAGGTTCTAATTTTATTCATTGTTAATTGATAATTGGTAATTTAAGTAAAATGCAACAAGTTTGATTAGGGTTTTTTTTGGAATTAATCGTGATTCAGTCCGAATCCGTGATGATCCGAGTTCGAGAACAATGATATTATACTCCGAATCCGATTATGTATAGTCGAGTTCGATTCAGAGACGGATCATTTGGACCTCATAAAAAATACAATACTTCAACCTGACTCCGACTCGGACTCGACTCGACACTCGAATTGAATATAATTATAATACTTAAAGTTTTAATGTTTTTGATTTCATAATTGAATATTAAAAGCTAGATCAAGTGAATTATAGCTAAGTTGTTGGTAGCGTAAATTTAACTCAAATTAAACCAACTCATAGAATCGCGTCCTAGAATCAAATGATAAAATAACACTTAAAATTTATTTAATCTGTTAATAATTTTGTTATTATTCAAAAATACATATATCCTTCTTTATTTCATTTTATTATTTTTATAAATTGACAAATATAAAAAGATATACTACTAATCATATATTCAATAATTTAGTAAAACAAACACGATAAATAACAATAAATTTTATTAAATTAAGCAATGCCAAATAAAATGATCTTATAATAGGTTTATAATAGGTTTATCAGAGTCACATTTATATTGTAATAGTTGTAAAGCACTAACAGTTTCATAACAACAAATGAAATAGTTTAAACATTCACTCACAAATAGTAATAACGAGACACAATTAATTACATGATCAAACAACTATTAAAAGCAAACAAAATTAAATACGAACTAAAAAACTTAATTATAAAAAAAAACATGTATATTAATTAAAACTAATTTAAGAACCCTAATTAAAAACCAAATTCTTACTTGGTCTATACAGTAGACATCTCAAGTTTTGTGGCTGGCCCAATTGATAAATTAAAAAAAAAACTAATTGGTGGTTTTGTAAGTTAAAAGAGAGATATGGGTTGAGCTCTTAAAATACGTCTATAGTATAGACGATTTCTCAAGAGGGTCTGAATTAAAAAACGACATAAGCGGTCGAACACCTCCAATTTACCACTAATTGCCCATAGACAAACTAACAATTTTGAATTGAATAAGCATGTAATAAAAAAAATTAAAAATTCCAAATCAATAAAAATAAAAGAATACTTAGTCCAACTTTAGTAATTCTCTAACACAAATTCTTAGTTGAGACCGCCCATACAATAAACGTGTCAAATTTTGGGGCTGACCCAATTTATAAATTAAAAACAAAAAACTAACTGGTGGTCTTGTAAGTTAAAAGGGCCGAGAGATATGGCTTGAGCTCTTAAGAGATGTCTATACTATAGACGGTCTCTATAGCTGATTCTCTAATCTCTTGCTCCATTTATGTACTTTCACCCACGTTTCTTTGGGTCGGGCAATAGAATTTGGTATCGGCATAATGGACATGTATTTTCCTGATAAACCCAAGGAATCAAACAATTCTGATGAAAAGCATGGTGACAACCAAGAATAATGACATCATCTGCATTATTATTATCAGATTCAACATCAAACTTATCTTGACATATCAAACAAATCTCATTGATTTTCTTCCTATTTTTCTCAACAGACTTCACCCTATTATCAATCAATACATTTTCTATCATTTTACGATCTTCCTCCGTCATTTTCAAAACTTCATCTTGATCTTCATGAACATGAACATGAACATTAACATCTTCATGTTCATGTTCATGTTCACATTCATCTTCATCTTCTTTTGATTCCTCAAATTCTTCTGGTTTGAATATAAAAATATCAACATCCATTGCAAGAGATCTACGATTTTCATTCCATAAAATTGCACAACTGTCAGTCACCACATTAATAGCGCAATAATGAGCTATACTATCGACATCAAGTCTCTCCAAGTATACCATCATTAATAAATCCAAATTTGAATAGTAATTTTCTTCTGTTATCTCAAAATTTTCGAAAATTTCTATTTGTTCTTCTTCAGGTTTGCGACAATCTTTATAAGATACCTTAATATTTATCGATTTTTCGATTTCACTCTCTCGACCTGTTGATTCTAATGTCGGATCATATAACTCCACCACCCAAGATTTCACGTTAACTCCACTCAAAGCTATCTTATGTGATAAGAATTCACCAGTTCGGATTCTAATCTTATTCATTTATGTTGTTTGAGGACTAATTTTAATTTTTAATTAATTAGTGATCGCAGAGGTTTAATTAGGGTTTTTATTTGGGTATAAAGATTGGGAATAATATTGGTTACGTAAATCTCCTATTCAGCAATATTTATAACCTTCAATTGAAATCAATTTTATTTATAACCTTCAATTGAAATCAATTTTATTTATAACCTTCAATTGAAATCAATTTTTTTGACTTTTTCTAATTTAAATAATTTCTATTATTAAGGAATATAGTTTATTCAGTGTGTGGCTTTGGTTAAGTGGTCAAATTATTAGTAATTAAATACTATCGCTCAAATCGTTCACATCCGGATTTTGAAGAATGCGAAACATGATAAAAGAGGAAGTCTTAGTAAATAACGATGATTGGTAAAATTAATAAATCACTCTTATGTGGTGAGATTTGATAGGGTGAGTTTGTGAATCTAATTTAACTTTTTTGATTTTGTTTATTTTATTATTATTTTTTTGTCTATTTATGGTTATTTACGACGGTTATTGATTAGAATTTATTGCACGATATAATAAGTATTTACTTTAATTAAATTATTTTGTTTGAATTATGATAAAGTATTTACTTACGCCAAGAAAAAAACTCCTTATGGTTCGGGCTGTGATGTGGCATTTATTGGGTTTAAAATATTTGATGGGTCGGACTCGGATCCATTAAAGAGAATTCGGGCTCTTACGTGAGAGTACATGTTACATTTATACTCCCTCCTATTTAAAATTATTGTCCACTTTTCTTATTTAGTCAATCCACTCTAATTGTCCACTTTTTATTTTTGGTAAAGATTTTTTATCTAAATATCCCAACTACCCCAAGTTATATTATTTAAAATACCCCACCTACCACCTTTTCAATTATTATAATCACTTAAATACCCCAACTACCACCTTTACAATTATTATAATTACTTAAAATACCTCAACTACCATTTTCTTAAAATCCGTGTCCAAGTAACCCAAAGTGGACAATAATTTTGAATAGGAGAGAGTATAACATATCTTAGGGGCTCAACTATCACCTTACATTTTTGCGGGTTGAGTTGATTCCTTGACTAGTATGCTCAGCTTTGAGTGAAGCTATATAGCAAGCAAAATTGTCAATTGTGATAAAAATAGGAAATTAGAATTGGTGAATAAATTGTTGATTTTTTATTATCATGAATATTCAATCTATCTATAACTAATACTAAAATAAAACATCGATGATGTCATCATTTTTAAAATTTGCTTATGTGTCACAATCTCAATAAAAACTGGGTATTATTAAACTTCGCCACCCTTTTCATTTTATCGCCACCCCTTATATATTGAAATTCCAAAATTGTCCTTAATTACTTTTCAAACCTTCAATCACTAACATTTCTTTAAAAACTTTCTCCGAACACTCATTAAACTAAAACAAGCTAAAACTAAAAATTGAATTACAATGGGCAAGAAAAATGAGCATCAATATGATTGCGGAATCAATATGATTGTGTTAAAATTTGAGACATATTCACTCTAATGGCTATAACTTTAAATAGAAAAATCATATAATTGTAATATTTGCGGCATTATAACCTAGACTTCAAGATCTTTCCAATGATATATTATATGCCCAATTCTGATTACGGAGCGAGAAATGACGATCGTTTGAAGTTTATTTATGCTGAAATTAGATACTTGTTCATTCTTTTGGTCATAACGTTTTATAGAAAAATTGTATTAGTATAAGGTTTGCGGCATTGGAAACTAGACTCCAAGAGCTTTCCAACGACATATTATATTCCCAATTCTGACAATTGAGCGAGAAATGACGATCGTTTAAAGTTTGCAGTAATTTCTAACGACCAGACCATGGTTGAATCGCACAAAATGTGCGGTCGGACCATGGTGGAATCGCACAAAATGTGCAATCGGACCATGGTGGAATCGCATAAAATGTGCGATCAGGCCATGGTTGAATCGAGATGAGTTTGGTGTTAATGCAGAAAATGTGATGATTCTTGGTTGTGATCATGCTTTTCATCGAGATTGTTTGATTCGATGGATTTTTGAGGAAAATACATGTCCATTATGTCGATGCCAAATTCTATTGCTCGACCCATAAACTTGGGTAGTTGGGTTAATCCCACTTTGACAGAAAGTGATTAACTAATCAATGCGTAAGTGAAAGAGAAAGTTTTCGAGTAATTCTTGAAAGTACCGAAATGGAGTAAGAGATTAGAGAATTAGTATGGTTTTTATTGATTTTGATTTTTTCCAAGGTTTTTCTTTTAGTAGTTTGTAATTAATTTTTTGCTTTTAATAAATATCTTTGATTATGGGATGAGTTGTGTTTTTGTGAAAGGAAGATAAATTGTATATCTTTTTATTGTTGTTTATGAGCAAACATTCAAATTAATATAAACTATATTTTATTTTAGAATGTAAGTATACAATTTGATGTTAATTATTTAAGGTTAATATAGTTTTCTTTAATGAAACATTCAAATTAATGTAAACTAGATAATCTGGGAGTTCCTGTAGAATTATTGGATTTTAATTATATGAAATAGACCAGTGAGCAAACATTCAAATTAATATAAACTACTAGTATAGAAACTCGTGTAATACACGAAATTTTTAATACAAATGCAATTACATGTTAACAATATGAAATTATATTATTTCTTATAAAATAGGTAGAAAATTTTAGTTCATATAGTGCTTTTAATGAAAAAATTCGATTGTTAATATAAGTATTAATTAAAACTCTCATACATTTCAAGGCAAATTTGGGTTATGTTCCAATAATGTTATCATTATATCATAATATTTTTTGTCATTCTCAAAATAATTTTTGATTATCATGTATATTTTGATTCATTATTTCATATTTAAGAAATTAAAATTTTATTAAAATAACTTTATTAATAAGCAATTATTTCAACATATAAAAATAATTATATATTTTAAATAGAAATCTTATATACCCTTTAAATTTAAAAATATAATATTTCAAGAAAATTTTATAGATCAAATCTAATTAGGATATACTACTCATATATTATAAAAATAGGTTGATGTTAAATATGGTAAGAATTAATTCATATGGCAAATCACTATGAGAATACCATGTGGAATATTACATTTTTTTTATTAGATTGCATGATTTTATTTTAGAATGTAAGTATACTAATACGTTCTCAATAACATATGTATGTACAAAGCTTCCCTGTATCATTTGAGAAAGCATAATTCAATAAACATACTTTCAAAATACAGAATGTCCATGAAATACATTAGTAGCTAAATGAAGTGGGTCAAATCTTCGACAATACAAAACAGGCTGGGCTGGGTTTCCGGGCTTTTGAGTCCGGTCCTTGAAAAGCCCATATTTAGTTTACAAAGCCGTTATTTAGTCCGGATCATATTAAGAATCTTAAAATAGAGGTTTTCAACGGGACGGGTCGACCCGACGGGTCAAGTGTCGAGTCATTAGCGGGTCAAGTCATTAACGGGTCTTTGTGTAAAAGGTCGGGTCGGGTCGGATAATTATCACAAAAACTTGCGTAAGACCGACTTATTCTAAGACCACAACTGGGCCGGCCCATTCTCAGGCGCGTGTACTACACGCGTTCCAGATTTCAATTTGTTTGGTTTTTTCATTTTTTGGGCATTTTTCAATTTGGACCTTAAAGGTATCAGTTTTGACTTTAAAGATATCAATTTCAACGTAAAGTAGTCTTTAAACATATCCTGAACTACATAACAACATACAATTTATTACTTATCACTATCAATTATTACCAAACATGCATCAATTATGATCTTATTTTGTTTCTGTTATGATGTTAACTATATCAATTATAAACAAAATAAATGAACTACATAACAACATACAATTCAATACTTATCACTGTCAATTATATTAGGTAGAAATTGATCACTTTAACGTTAAAATTGATCACTTATAGGTTCAAATTGAAATTTTTACTTTATTTGATATATTTAAGTACCACTTTACGGTCAAAATTTATACCTATTAGAGCAAAATTGAAAAATGCCCAGAGAAACGGAAAAAGTTGATGGACTCCATATTGGCCCGTGTCTTATTCTAAGACGGTCTTATCCAAGGTATGCTGGGATAATTATAGGAATGGTTGTAAAAATATTTTACTACCTTTTTTTATATTTTTATATGATATTGTTATATTCATAGTTGAATTGACCTAATGGGCCATATAGTATAATAAAAAAAACTATTTTATGTTGTTTTTAAAAAAAGGTCAAAGTGGGTCGTATTTAAACGGACTTGACCCGTCCGGACCCGTTTAATATTTGACATTACCCGCCCCGACCCATCCCATTTAAATTTTGACCACCTCTAATCTCAAACAAGCACCTTTTCTTCACTGATACGCGAGGTTGAAACTCCTCCCAATGTTAAGCACATAAGGCATTATCCCAACGGCCAACGACATCACTTCCTAAATTATAATACATCTGGAACGGTTTGAAATTTTTTGGTTTAACCATTGGGTTAAATAATCGTAACATTTGTTGGTTCTAAAAAAACTGCTACGATTAGTTTGGGCTCAACAAGTCATAAAAGCACGTGCTTTTGTGCAATTTTTGTATTTGTTGACAACTACAACCAAACTCTGCACCTAGCCGCACTAGACAAGGCTTAGAACTCCATCTTATTTCATGCTTTGATTTAATAAACCTTGTACTTCGTCTTTTTATTTTGCTATAATTTTAACTGTATGTTCTCATATTGATTTCAAATGTAGCAAAATGATATGAGTCGAGGAGTTTTAACTTAATTCTTATGTCAAACCGTTTCTTTAAAATTAAACAATGGAAGGAACATGACCTATTTGCAAATTTATTAGATCATACATAAATTATAATTTTAAAATTTAGCTCCTGAATCGTAATTAGTTTGTCTTACTAATTTTGGGTTATTTTTTTATTATGGCTTGTCTCACCTTCTTTCTTTTCATCTCATTCATAAACATATTGTCTTTCAAGCACTCAATTTTATCGGCCATTTGCTTTTTGTATAACTCAATTTCTCATTCCACCAATGTTCACCTGGCAAGCGGCGTTAATTGGGAGGAACAGACTAAGCGTTATATTGTATTTGTAGCTTACCTAAAGTACGGATCACAAATTGGTACAATAACCCTGTTTGTTAACCAATAATTGGCTATTTTAGTTGGCTTATTTAACTATCGGGCTTGTTAACTTTTTAAATTGGCTCTGGACTGCTTGATTTTGCACACATTTTGCATATCTAGCATAATGGGCTTGTTTTTGGGTCTTTGTATATTGAAAACTTCAGTTTATCAGCAACACAACTTGCTTCATGTAAATTTCAGCTAAGAATTTGGAGGACTAAGCTGTATTTGGTAAATGTCTTTTTTTCTAGCTTTTTTATTGATGTTTGTTTTTCGGCTTTTTAGTTGTCAAACAATTGCAAAATGTAATTAAGGAGTGACTATTCATCCAAGATTATAAGTTGGTAGCTTTTTTATTGGTTTTTGGCTTTTTCGATCTACTTTTTATCTAATAAACAACCAATAACTAATTTTTCCAAAACATCTCCTTAACAATTAATTTAACGGCTAACAAAAAAGCCAATGTTATCAGCTGGTCAAATAATCCAACTGAATTGACCAACAAAAAAACAACCAACAACCAATTGTCAAACACCACCATAGCCAGAAGCTTTGATGACCTCTCCAGTCAAAAAATTTAATTGCCAAAGGTAAGACAAGGCATAACAACACTCATTCTTATTACATTTTTCTTTCACCTTACATATCATAATAGTGATATACACTAAGACTAGTGAAACATAAATCGCTAGTTAGTTCGCCTTTTGAATTCACAAAGCGATTAGCAAATCATGTGACACTGAATAAGACACTCCGAACAAATAAATACACAATGATAACTCAAGGGAACAATATAATGGTACCTTAAGATGAAAGCACAATTTATAGACAATGGAGTAACATCATTCATTCCAAACAAAGTGTAAAGGAGCCGAGCCTCCTACTCGAAGAGCTTACCCTGATAGAGGGTTGTGGTGTCAAGTGTCCAAGTCTTCTAGAAGAGCCAATTCTAGTAGAAGGTTGTCGCGACAAAGGATGAAGTCGTCTGCTAGACGAGCATTTGCTGATACCAGGTTGTGGCACACTATTGAAATCAGTGTACATGTCCATAAAGAACTTGTTCACCATTTCGACATAAACAGGACTCGTAAGAAGTGAGTAACAATGAAGAGCCTCTTTAACATCCGATACATGATCGACATCACCTACATCCATCATCTCCAAGTCTTTCATTTGTTGCTCGAGCAAGTACACACCCGCGTCACTGTCTGATTGCTTGTTTTTTCTTGGAGATACCGCGTTTTTCACAGTTTTTTCGGTATGTATTTTGGTGATTGGTTTAGCATTGTCTTGATCATGAGTATGATCAGAAAGTGGGGATTGGTGGGAATTTGAGGATTCAGGGTAAATGTGATCAAGATGATGATTTCTTTGGGTGATTTTGGTGCAACATAATGGGTTTAAGGATAGTGTTTTGGGTATAGTTTCATAGGTTCTAAAGAGAAAATTTTTCAGATTTTGCAGGGTTTTTAGGAAGATTTTTTTGGTTTTTTGCATAGTTTGGATTAAGGTTTGTTCTTGTTTTTTTTCTTTCATTTGTAACAAATGAAGGTTTTTGTGCACAAGAGTTATAAATGAGGGAATGATAAGAATACTGATCGGTAGCTGACTAGCTGATATAGCTTGATGTCGCTGACGTCAGTTGATATTTCTTAAATCTAAAATAACATCAAATATTACATTTAAATATAGGAAAAATTGACATTAATAATTTCACCTTTTACTTATCCGCTATGAAATCCCACATTTTGATTATTTTCTAATAATCCAACCTCTATGATAAATTTGCCTACAACGTACCTTATTACTAATAATGGGTAATAATAGGGTATGTTGATAGCAAACTAAAATAAAAGTTGGATTTTTCACAACGAACTAAGGGCAAACGTTGGATTATTAGAAAATAATCTAAAGGTTGGATTATTCGCAGCGGATGAACAAAAGATTGGATTATTAATATCAATTTTTCTTTAAATATATCCTAGATTTGTTGATAAGTATACTGTCTTCCACATATGTGACCAAAGATCAAAACCCAGTAAATTTTACTTAAATTGCCATCACTTTTTGCTCTAAATTTGCCGGTGAGTATACTCTTTGAGCTGTCCTATTCATTCATAAGTCTATGCCTTCCCCTTGCCCTTCCCTAAAGTAGTTGATCAGTGGGTACATGTGCCACTGAAATTTACAATAGAAAATTATCTCAAGAGTCAGAATCAGGTAATGTATTCTATTATGCCTCTTTGGGATGGTTACCAGGGAAAATATTACTATCAGTAGCAATCTTAAAAGGACAGAGGAGTATAATCTATCACTTTTTATTCTTAAAACATTTGAACTTTAGGTTTGTCTGGCAAATAAATGTTGGTCAAAATTGTTGCTTAATCTACCAGATGGAAGTAACGGTTGATTACTTAATTTGCTAGTTGTTATACCAAATGAGTTGTTTAAGCCACTCGTAATGAAGATATTTTGTAAATTTAATTGTAGGATGTCAGTTGTTTATTGAACAAAAAAATGAGTTAAAAAAGATGAAAATCAATGAAAATACAATTAACAGAAGACAAATAAAAAAAAATGGGGCCTATAATAAATATATGGGGGCATATTGTTTTGTTTTTAAAGTACATAGTTGCATTTTGTTATAGTACATAGTTGCATTTTGAGGGATCACAAGGAAAAATAATGGGAAATTTTATAGGGTGATCTTAAATTTTTGTGTTTTTCATATGGTGGATAAATGTTTTTGTTAGTTCACGTGGTAACTTTAAGTTTCTAACTTTTTCATTTGGTAGAGTTTTTACCATAATGACTTTCTTTATAATAATAAACGTCGTTATTATTAACACGTTTTTCAAAAATTTGTTTGAAATGAGAATTTATCTTAAAAAAAATGGAAAAAAACGAAAGCTTGGTATTACCATGGGGATTTAAAAAATATTTGTCTACCACGTAAAAAGGTGAAAATTCAGGGTTACTATGTGGATTTAAATTGTGTTTATATGATTTAAAGTAAGAATTAATAAAAGAAGTGTGGATAAGAATTTAAAAAAGTAATGAGACCATTACACAAAATAAAAACAGCTGGTCTTGGGCGAGACCGTCTCAAATTGAAACAAGAGTGGGCCGGCCCAATTCAAGAGCCTTACATGCTTTCTTTCTTTTTTCCATGTTTCTGACATTTTTCAATTTTAATCTTAAAGGTATCAGTTTTGACCTTAAAGATATCAATTTCAACGTAAAGTAGTACTTAAACATATCAATTAAAGTAAAAATTTCAATTAGAACCTATAAGTGATCAATTTTAACATTAAAGTGATCAATTTCTAGCTAATATAATTGACAGTGATAAATAGTTCATTTATTTTGTTTATAATTGATATAATTAACATCATAACAGAAACAAGATAAAGTCATAATTGATGCATGTTTTGTAATAATTGACAGTGATCAGTATTGAATTGTATGTTGTTATGTAGTTCATTTCTTTTGTTTATAATTGATATAGTTAACATCATAGCAAAAACAAGATAAAGTCATAGTTGATGCATGTTTTATAATAATTGATATTGTTAAGTTTAAAACTTACAGCTACATTATGTAGTCTAACTAGTACTCTTATTATATTCCATTAGAACCATCATGTTGCATTGAATAAAAGTACTTGTATTGTACAATATTTTTAACACTATTATTGATAGTGTTATTAACCATTCATTTGTTGTTTAAAATTCATCCATAGAATGATAAAAATAATATTTTATTAACTTCGTTCTCAAATTGTGAAACAGAATCATGTTTAGGTAGAAATTGATCAGTTTAACGCCACAACTAATCACTTATAGGTTCAAATTGAAATTTTTACTTTAATTGATATGTTTAAGTAATACTTTACGTTGAAATTGATATCGTTAAGGTCAAAATTGATACCATTAAGGTCCAAATTGAAAAATGCTCAGAAAATGAAAAAAACCAAAAAATGAAAATCTGATGGGCAAAGCACGCACGTGTAGTAACACGCGCTTAACAATGGACCGGGCCAGATCTCGTCTTAAAATAGGACGATCTCATCCTAGTTTTTGTGAAATAAAAATGCAGTAACGTTGAAGGAACATACTAAAATGAAAAGTGTTAGCTACGTTCAACCCAAGGCGTCTTGAGCCAATGCTCCACAATGTGAAGTGTATTTTTACTATGTCTAGTGTCCAGTCCATTTGAAATTTTGTAGAATTGTAGTTGTCACTTTTTGTACAAAATATGACTATTAGAAATTCTCTAATCTATTTGGAATAAAGAAAAATGAAAAATTATCTAGAATAATTCTATATATTTCAGATTTTTCTACAATAATTTCACCTATTAATTAACTATGAATAATTCCAAGTTTGAGGGGTATTTTCCTAGAGTAAACCCGATGATCGGATGACTTCATATAAAGTGCCGAACAAAATATTAAAAAAATGTTCAAAAATTTATGATTTTTTTTATTATTTAGAATTTTTATGTAAAATTTTAAAATTTTTCTCTAATTTTAAATAAATTTTCAGTTTACCTTTTTAGTGAATTACTTATTATAGTAGGTCATCAGGTTAGCCAAGTTTACTCTAACCAAATACCCATGCGAAATCGGAAAATGGAGAAAAGTATTCTAGCGTTACTTTGGTTTAGTCCCATTTTTGCAAGAATGAATAAAGGGAGCTTTCTAATCCAATAGGATTTTATCAACTAAAGGTTGTATTGCATGCCTTCTTTTATTGCTAAAGTTGTGATTGTATTAATTCATACTACATTCATTCAATGGAAAAAGAAAGGTCTACTTGTTCAATTGGTCCCAATATTTTTGCATATCACAGCTTTCAATCATCATTTTGTTAAACTATTAGATGTTTAGTTTGGTTTAGATATATTTGGTTAAAAATTAGCTGATATTCTCTTTGTCTCTTTGAATTTGCACTATAAAACTTAAATATGTAAGAGATTTTTGAATTTTATGGTGCAAACTCAAAGTAGACACTAGACAGAGATAGTAGTGTTGGTGCATAAATGAATTAAATATTGTACTAATTAATTTGGTGGAAGTAGCTTTTTTCTTATCTAGTCATTGGACATTTATAGTATTTAAGTGATTTTTTTATTCTTTGTATGAAAGTTCGCTTACAAGAAATAGCAAAAGTAAAGAAAGTTGAAGAGGAACGTAGGATTAAAGGGTAGAGATTAAAAGATATATTTGTGAAGTTTTTGTCGACAAAATTTTAAAGAGGTTGATTGTGACATGAAGTTGGATGTGGAGGCTACTTTAACGAAGATGAAAAATAGTACTTCCTCCGAATCAGTTTAGATGTCCCATTTTTTTATTTGGCAAAATCATACCGATTGTCCAATTTCCTTTTTTGTCTATTTTTTTTTTACCTAAATACCCTCATTTTTCCAATTTCCAATACCCAACTACCACCTTTACAATTAATTTAATGGACCCCACTCAACCCTTAAAATCCGTAAAATCTCAAACGGGACATCTAAACTGATTCGAATGGAGTATTACTTTCATAGTTGCATTAGATAAATGTTGGAATGGGAAAAAACTTAAGTATAAGGAGATTGAAACCAAAATATAATTACAATTCATAAGGGAGCTTTCGAAGAGATTTAAAAATCTAAAAGCTAAAGAAGTGAAAAACGATTAGAGTAGAAATATAAAACAAATCAATGTCCAATGACTAGAGAAGAAGTACTAAAATATGTCAAACATTGTTTCAACCACCGAGTAATAGAATTCACGAGTCATACTATGAAGTTATTGAAAAGAGCAATAGAATAATGAATAGAGACATTTTATATGTATCTCTAGGAAATCTACAATAAAAGCAATTCATCGTATGAGACAACTAGCGAGAAAAAAGAACATTCACGTAGTTTTAAATTCATTAACTTAGAAAATGCATACAATAAGACAGCTAAGAGATGCTCAACTAAGTGACTAAAAGTATTGCCTTTGGGAAAATGATATTATATCTAGATGATCATTCTTATTATTGTCATTCTTTTAACTCTTTTTATCATAGCTTATATGGTTGAAATGGTAAAACAACCAACTACTACAAAATCACCATAAAAAAAAAGTATAAAATAATTATAATGCAGTATACTGAAATCAGTCTATCTAATACACTTATCTCTAACCATTACGTGGCAATTGTTATAGATGTCACAAAGAAAGTGCATATAGGCCCCAAAAAATAAAAGACCTTAAAATTTTCTATTTTCAAGAGGACTAAAATATTAAATATAGACGATAAACTGAGCTCAAGTATATTAAGACCAGCTAGTTTCTTTGAGAGACATATCTCAAGTATAATTCATTAGAGATTACCATATCCTTAATGCCTACTTTCAATATCTTAAATGTCCACTTACATCAGCTTAATGCCTACTTACAACTATTTTAAAAAATATATAATAAATCGTCCCAATTAAAGATGGTCTTTTAAAGAGACTGTCTCTCACAAAAATTTGTATATTAAGATAAAATAGGTGGTGTTTTAAAAATAATTATCATTTTCCACTCCATCCTTAAAGTCATTAAAAAACATGGAACTCAAATATTGTAAGAGAAATGGACCCAAAGAGTTCCCTAAACTCAAAGGATATTGCTTCAAAAACCAAAAAAATGGATGGACCAGCAAAGTGTGGTCACTCTCTCACACATGCCATAATAAATATATCACAAATTCTTACTTGACCGTCTTTATAAAAGACGGCTTTTAAAAGGCTAGTCCAATTCAAATTATATATTGTTACAACTTTAAATATAAATTTGGGCTGGACTTTTACGAGTCGTATTTACAAAAGACGGTCTCTCTTGAGAGACCCTCTAAATATATAGAGCATATCTTGTTGCAAACTCACTAATCCTAATTGTAGAAGTACTTATTAATTAATTTTCTTGACAACCAAAACTTAATTATTATGGAATACTAATCTTTGATAAAAGAGAATTAAGAAAAGGCATCTGATATCTGAACCTGTAATTAGCAAAGGGAAATAACAGTATCACTTTCTTTAAAGAATGAAAGAATACCTTTCCGGCTCGTTTGGAAATCGGTACTAAAAGGTGATAATGGTAATCGAAAGTTAGTGTAATATTGGTAGAAATATCCCTTGATAAGTTTAATGGTCAGGCTTATTCTCGTTCAACAATTTGTTTTTTCTTTACAAAATATTCTAACGCATTACCATTTGAAAATATAGTATTAGATAGTAATGGAAAATTGTGAACAAACAAATTATTTATGATCAAACTTTGATATTATGAAAATTTACACTACAAATTATTCTCATTCCCACGATTTAATACCGATTACCAAACGGCTCTTCAAGCTTGGCAACAGCTAACAAAGGTAAATTTAGACCAAACAGGCAAACACTCATCTCTGCACGTAAACTTAACCAACCCAGTTGTTATTTTTCTGTACTATATGTTACATAATTTAATATTAATCGAGTTTTTAATTAAATAACCTAAGCCGGCTATGGCCTCAACAGACTCAATCCTAGATTCTCCCTAGGGATGGTCATGGGGCGGGTCTGGAGCGAGTCCAACCAGACCCGGATCCGGGCCCGGACCCTTTTAATTTTTTGAGATCCAGACCCGAATCCGGACCCTAAGGGTCCAAAATTTTCAGACCCGGTCCCAGACCCTCCGAATCTGATGGGTCTAGGGTCTAGGGTCCTTAATGGATCCTTAGTGGGTCTAAAAAAAGTCTTTTTGATTTGTCAAATTTAAAACATTTGTAAGTCATTATATTTTTCGTATATTTGTAAGAGAGTTATTATTGTATTTTACAAATATTTAATACTAATGTAACATCTAAACTCGCTTAGTGTCACCCATATACGCTTAAATTCTATTATAAACACTAGTTCGAGTCCATGAAATAAGGGTAATTGGGTTAGTACTAGGGATGGTCATGGGTTCAGGACCCTGTTGGACCCGCCCCTTTTTTTAGGGTCCGGGTCTTATTTTTTGAGACCCATCGGATCTAGATCTAAAAAATAATTGGCGGGTTCGGGTTCGGGTCCAATATTCGGATCCTGGACCCGCCCCTCGGACCCTTATAAATATTAAATTGTCCATTTTTATTTGTCTTCTATGTATGAATTTTGCCCCCAACACTTATTTTCTTTTCATATAATCATAATATATAAATAATATATATGCTACGTGCTAAGTACTAACCCAATTACCCTTATTTCATGGATTCGAACTAGTGTTTATAATAAAATTTAAGCGTATATAGGTGACGCTAAGCGAGTTTAGATGTTACATTAGTATTAAATATTTGTAAAATACAATAATAACTCTCTTACACATATACCGAAAAATATAATGACTTACAAATGTTTCAAATTTGACAAATCAAAAAGACTTTTTTTAGACCCACTAAGGACCCATTAAGGACCCTAGACCCATCAGATTCGGAGGGACCGGGTCCGGGTCTGAAAATTTTGGACCCTTGGAATATAATGACTAAAATGTTTCCTAGTAGTACTTCTAGCACATAGCATATATATTATTTATATATATTATGATTATATGAAAAGAAAATAAGTATTGGGAGCAAAATTCATACGTAAAAGACAAATAAAAATGGACAATTTAATATTTATAAGGGTCCGAGGGGCGGGTCCAGGGTCCGAATATTGGACTCGGATCCGGACCCGCCAATTATTTTTTAGATCCAGATCCGACCCGGATCCGATGGGTCTCAAAAAATAAAACCCAGACCCTTAAAAAAGGGGCGGGTCTGGAGCGGGTCCAACAGATCCTAGGCCCATGACCATCCCTAATTCTCCCTATTGGCAGGTGACAATATTTAAAGGGGTGATATTGAATTCTTGCTCTGATCATTGCAACTGAAACTGTTGAGAATCATAATTAGAGTTATGAAATGGAACCCACTTAGAAATTTAGCTTCAAGTGGAGATATGCAGGACCACTCGTCGAACTGTAGTACAATGTCATCCGACTCAGTAATTTACTGACCATTATCAGTTAAGTTGCTCGAGTTGATGGGCTTGTTATGCTCAATTGCAAAATATGGAACTAGTCCCAAATCAGTTGTCAAATATAATTGGTGTGGGGTTTATAAGAAAATAAGCTCTCACCTAATAGACTAGTCTTTCGGGTAAGTTCTCTTGTTTGTCATATAACAAGGCTCTCTTCAATCGTGACATTCCATGATGAGGGTATTGGTCTGCCTTCTTTCTTACACTCTCTAGACCTTGTATTTGGGCGGGACTCACGATGATGATGATGAACACGAGGGTTACCTGCAGGCTGCAGAGCCGTCTTGGAAAATTTGAAGACCCTAGTGCAAAATTTTTATTTTGCGTCTTATTTATAGTAAATATACTTATTTTATAAAACATATTTCTTATTTAATTAACTTTTTCATAAATGGGAGAAAGAACGGGCTCTGTGCGGTCGATCACCTCGCACACCCTTAAAGACCCCTTTGGTTAGCTGAATAACGAAAGATTTCTTCCTTTCCTAGGGAAGTTTCTTGGTCCGTTAACTAAATATGCTGCGGGTTTAAAGAAAAAGACGAGTACACTTACAAAGAAATATCATTGAAGCTTAGCTTTCAGAAGATTTACAAGGTTTTAAACAGGAATTCAGTATATTATGTATGGAACTGCACTCAGTTTATAAATTTAAAGGCTGATTATAATTCAATCGAAAAAAATATATCCAAACATCAACTAAATTTATTTTTCTTATGCTTAAAGAATTGATGTACCAGTCTGTGAACTTCGCCATAGCTGGAAGTAGAAGAAATAAGACGGTCTTGTATCCACTGCGGTAATTTGTTGGCCGGGTGTGAATAGCCTCGCTTTAAAGGGTCAGATGCATACCGTGAATCAACTAATAAAATCGCAGCATAATCGTTTATGTGGCGAATTGATCTACCTGCAAGTTAAGGAGAATTAGAGTCGGAGTTTCATTTGTCGAATATTGGAAAATATGCTCGAGTGCTAAAGGTTACTCACCGATTGACTGATTCACGGCCTTCATACAAAGATTTTCGTAGTACTCTTTGCCTCTTCGCTTGCAGCGTCTTAGGATGTCGAAACCAGCTAGACGATTACCTTCGTTGTGTATGTCATGATTTGGGACTTGTAATGTGTCAGTGATGCCTTCCATATGCTTGATTCTTTCGATCAACTCAATATCGGATGGGCTAGGGTAAGGAAGCCCTACCATTACTATACATCTGCCCATACCATCACTAAAATTGATGCCTTCGGATATCTTTCCGCCAACGACAGCCAACAATACTGCACCGTTTTGTGATGATTGGCGTTCGTTTGGGGTTATATTAGATAGCTTGTGAATTGTATCCTTGTAATCCTTCAGAACAACCTCGACATCAGAAATGCTTCGAGGTTCTCTGAACAGACGCTTCTTTCTTGTAATTCTCTGTAGAATTCCGCATGTTCTCCATGCCTCATAGACCTTGTCCTCATAGTCGAATGAAGAAAAGAATACGACTATACCTTCAGGAACTATAGTCACCAAATTGCTAAGAAGAAGACCGAGCTCCTCGATCTGCAATTCCAAAACATAGAAGGTCGTCAAATTAATAATCGTACGATCAACTGAAACACGAGTACTTAAGAAAATGATGTAAATGATCAAACAAAACTATTGTAGAAAAAGCAACTGAAAATTGGGATAAACCACATCAGATACATGCTTAGATAATCTACATCAACTGAAAATTGGAAAAAAAATATATAACGATTACAACATTGTGTAAGATATCTCGGAGTGGGAGAAGAAAGGGCAAACGACATACCATTTTCGAGAGGCTTCTGGATGAATAACTAAAATCGAATGACATGCCGGATGGCCCACTTGATACAGCAATTGGTAGAATACTCTCACGAGGGATGATATGACCACATGAAAAGAAATGCAAATTATCGGATGGAAGCCAGGGAAAGAGTCTCTCCCTTGTCTCTTCTATAGGTTGTAGAGTTCCTCCAGCCAAGACAACTGCATGAGCTTGATTTGCAATCTGCAAAGAACTCGTATAGCTTTTATTGGAGCTAACTACACCCACTCAAATATAACCATTAACCACAACGATAGTGCAAAAACAAGGTCACATTATATCAGCCGGGTAGCCAAAGTTTTCAAATTTACGAGCGAATATTACCCCACATTGTAAGATTTGTGTAAGGCCGGTTCAAGGGATATCAATGGTATTGGTCAATATACAGTACGCTATAACTAATATCACAGTTGCAACCAAACCAGCTTTTTAACATGCCATACAAGGAAGGTAGTAAAAGAAAGCAAGGAAATGGCTTAGTTTTAAAAAGCGTGAGGCGCACCGAGGCGCTAAAGGCCCTTAGAGCCTAGGCGCAAAGCGCAGGGCGAAGGCGCGAGCTTTTTCGCTAATGCTTAAAATTCAATTTTAATACATATGTAATACTTCAAACAACATAACATTCATATTTTAGTATCAACAAACTTAAAAACATTTATTATTCTTGCATCAAACACCACTTTAGCAGAAAATATTTTAATGAGAATACGAAGAATTCCCTAAGTTATTTTCTTGTTTGCATGCTTTTGTTTTTCTTAAAGAAGGAACGGTTTTTTGAACTTTATATTCAAGTAAATTTGAGTTTTGAGTTTTACTTCATTTTCGAACAAGCAAGGATAAGTTAATTACTCAACCCAACAAGGAGGCGAACCGGGCGCCCAAGGCGCACGCCTCTTGAAGTGGGCTTTGCCTCACTCAACCGAGGCGTTTTCAGCTGAGCCTGAGCTCGAGGCGCACAAGGCTCAAAGCGAGGCGTGCTTTTCAAAACTAAGGGAAATGGAAGGAAAAGAATATTAAACCTCAGAAAAAATCTTTTCACCAGTGAGCATAACATATTTGATGAATCCACCTTGCTCGCTTAATACTTTCGATCTCATCTTTGAGACTATAACCCTCCCATCAACATTTTTGTTTGTCAATGATGATAAGACATCAAGCAATGCCCGAAATCCAGACAAGGTACTTCCCCCATCCTTACTTTTGAAGGCATCAGAACATGAAAGCTTATCTCCATATCCACTAACCTGAACATTTTACATCAATTGAGCCCACTTGAGAGAAGCTTGCAAGAAAAAGAAAAGGTCGAAGGGAAAGTGCACCTTGTGAATGATCCTGCTTTCCTTTACATAACTTATCAGTTTCACAAAATTGATGTTATCAATATTCAAAGAAAACAAAAAATCGTTTATTGTCATTGATGATTCGCTAGGAATTTCTTGCGTAGCAGTGTCAACGGCATTGCAAGTTGCATCGTCAATTGCTTCATTCTTGTCAAAAATAGCTTGCATAAAAGCCCGAGTAAGGACCATCAATGTTTGAATATATCTCCTGTTTCCTGGCCCCAAACGGCTACGGAATTTATCAAGGTAATTCTCCAAGCATTGATGCACATTTTCCAACTGGTATAATACAAACAGCTTACATCAAACTTTTGAATTTTTAAGTATCATCAGCACCCTTAAATGCTGGAGATGATTCTTCAAAACCAATGGACCAGATTTGTACCGAACAAAAACGGTGCAAACTAGGAACTATACTGCTAAAAGAACTACAGAGGAGAAAGAAGTCACCTGTGAGAAAGTTATCTTAGCATCATACATATGAATAAGGGAATCGGCTAAATTGTGAGCCTCGTCAATTATAATGATATTGTTCTTCAAATTTAAACCAAGGGATTCACGAGAGGATTTTGATAACAGAGACTGATAGGGAAGTGCAACAAGATCAGCTGTCGGAACCATTCGTCTTGAGCCATAATATGGACAAGTTCCTAATTTGGTACCAAGATCAACAAGATCTTCAATATCTAAAGCCTCATGTTCAGAGACATCACTCAAAAAATCCTTTAGCAGTTTTTGTTTTCTAAGCATTGGACAGCCTGCCGAAGCTTTTTTCCTTCGTGTCTTTCCCCCAGGTTCAAGCTTCTGCAATCAGCAGAACATGTCAACATTCAACAGTGCAAAACATGTTAACCAAGTACTATACTGAAATAGACGGAGCATCAACATGCTGCAGTTTTAGACACGCATCAAGATTTTGGAAAATGCAACAAATGAAACACGAGGAAAAAGGATTTGCAGATTCTTGATATGGATAAGTAATTCAAGAGAGCGTTACGCACATGGAGAACTTTAGGTACATAGTAGATGATAGTTAGAACTTGATCATAATCAGCAAAACATGTACTCCGCTTAAATCTTGTTAATCCAGGAGAGTATATGCAATTATATTGTTTTATATGTGAGTAATGCTTCATCTACCAAATGAATATGTATGAAAAATCAAAATGATGATATCCTCAGTCCTAGGTCCTATATTTCAATTCCTTGATAGCCATGCAGCCACCATGATCTAAATATTTAACATTATTAGTGAATTGTTAAATACTAAGTACCACAAAGGTAAGTTTGTGCCCTTTTCTGTTCTAACAAAAAAAGCATTGTCTTAGTTGCCTTTCTCAAAACATTACACATGTATACCAACTCAACCAAAAGCTTAACACGCCCCCTCACACGAGAGGCCTTTGAGTTAGAAGTGTGGATGCAGCATGTGATGAATTACGGCCCAGAGAAGCCCAATATCATTCATGTGTATTCTAGAAGGGGAAAGAAACAGTAAATGATGAGGTGGTAAATTAGTTATTTGGGAATCTTTTCTGTTATGTATGCTAAGCTGGATAGAGCCTCCTAGAAGAGTACATCTCTATATATGTTGTAATAAGGAATAGATTTGATTATGCTTGTAGTACAATCTGGTGTAATAGTACACAATGGGAGTTACTGAGACACTCTAAGAACTCAGGGGGTACACTGCCCTAATTACTTAATACAAGAATTCTATTCTCTCTATTCTTTCTTCTTCTTCTTCTATATTCTTCTTCTTACAAATCTTATTGTTCTTATTATTCTTACTGTATTGAGATTCTGTTTTGATAGCTAAGGCATTACACAGTGCTCCTCATACTTGACGCTAATATTCCACTTGAATTTGTCATGTTGGCTACTGATACCATGTCAAGGAACCAACTCAACCAAAAGCTTAAGCTGGTGATTAAGGCCCTAGGATATGTTATAAACTCTAACAATGTAAACCACATAATTAAATTGACAGGTTCAATACAAGTATATCTAGACATACTATTAAGAATGTGATGATATAGCAGTTGCCTTCATGAGGAATATTAGTACATGATCTTAGAATCCAAGAGACAACCTTCAACTCTGCTGAATGTAAAAACAACAAAATCAAACAGGCAAGAGATCATTCACCTTCATCCTAGAACCTCCATCTTTCTTGCTCTTTTGCAGCTCTAAACAGCGCTCATTAATACTGGTGGCGTTACCGAGTCTCAACACCTCTAAAACCACATAATACCACAATACAAAATGTTAAAAATACATGGAATCCAACTTTGGCATCTAGCTGCATGAATGTAACACAACTGAAAATACATTAAATAAAAACAAAAACTTCCTCCATCATCTTATAGTTCCAACAAAAATGCTTAATTATACCATCCAAAAACTAAATTCTCACTGGAAATATAGTTGTACACAGAATTTCTTTCAATACCAAATACCAATATCCAAGCAATGCATAAAGCTAATAAGATAGTACTATTTATATCAATAGTTGTTCCATAAACATGAAGTTACACAAACAATGGATATGTAATCGACAAAGCGTAGAAAATAAACCTTGATTGATGCAAAGATTCTTCCTAGAGGCCAAAGACACAACCTTCAACTCAGAACCAAACACAGTTTTTCGCAGCTCTCTAATAAACTGAGAAAGCTGTGAATGTGTTCTACTACAAAAGTAAACCTTTAAACTCTCTTCCTCTTCTTCCAACTTATCCTCCGCATCCTCATCTTCATCTTCATCACTAGACAAACAAACCGAGCCTTTCCTCTTACTCACTACACCCTCTGCATCTTCTTGTTCACTCTCGTATTCTTGTACTAAAAATTCATCATCATCGTCCAATACACAGTCGTTACTCCCCTCGAAAGTACCCGTCTTCTCTATTCTCTCGCAACGATTCCCAATTTCACTCTCATTGCCAAACAAATCACACACTCCAACTGTTCGATGTTTTGTCTCAGTGAACTTCTTTGACCGAATCCCAATTTTCTTCTTTTCCTGACTAGGGTTTTCTTTCTTTACCGCGAATTCTCGCATCCAATCAGGTTCATCATCAGATGGGCATTGATTTCCCGTATTAGACTTTCGTTTTTCCTTCTGATCAATGAGCCACTGCAAAGCACTGCAAATAATGCTTAATGTTTTCCCAGTACCTGCAAACGACAGAAATCGGTTGTAAGAATTAAGGACTCTAAAACATTCTAGATTAATTTCAGAAGAGGGATTTCACCAGTGGGGCTTTCAAGCATGGAAATCCCGCCTTGATCAAGAAATTGATAAAGGGAGTCCATGAAATCGAGCTGAATGTTGTAGGGTTTGTATGGAAATGCTGGGAATTTCTGCTTCCATTGTTCATCGTTAGCTTCTAACCCCATTATATCTTTGCTCAATGTGAATTGCCGATGAAATTCTGGAAATCGGTGTACTTGTGAACTATGAACACGTCTTCATCAAGGCGCCAAAATTATGAGTATTAAACTTGAAAACGCGGGAGATAGGAAAGGCGTAGTATGGGTAATTTTGTCATTTTAGGAAATCAACGGTCTTTGATGTTTAGTCTATATTGTTTTTCCGTTCCGAAATACTCGCACCTGATTGTGACGTATTTTGTTTCGCTATCAGTAGCAACTAGCAAATATAATGGAATTGAGAAATTATTATAACTAATTAACTATAAGTCTATAACCTAACTTTTTATTTATAAAATACTTCCTCCACTCTTTTATGTTCTTATCATTTGCTTTTGAAAGGAGAGGTATAAATCTCACTTAAGGATCACAAATGAAGGTTTAAGTTCGGTGTTTATGTTGTGTCAAAGTTTAGAACCAAATAATGCAATATAATGATAAATGACAAAAAATAAATAAACTATCATGATAAAGTTTTTAAGGTGGTTCACCAAAAATAAGTTACGTCCACCATCTAACCTAGAATTACTATTATTTGTTTAAGAAGAGAATACAAAATTTGAAGGAATACGTGTAAATGAAGACGGGAGTTAAAATAGAAGTAATTTACATAAGCAAAGAAGGTCCTTAGATGAGACTTTGGTGCAACATATGAGGTCCTAAGTTGTGTGTTTATATAGCGAATAATAGAGCTTGAGATAGTACAAAGGGGGCAGCAACATATTGAACAGCTCATCAGAGAGCACTCGTGCAGCTCGCTCGACCTACTGTTGGTCGAGCAGAGGGTTGAGCACAACATCAGACGTCTCTGGCCTCCTTTTTCATGCTTTAACTTTCCTTTTCCATGCTTCCCACGGTCTCCCATGCTCATTATGTAGTTCTAGAATTGATTTCATGCACTCTACTCCTTAACATGACAAGATTTACTATCCATACAAACGAATCACATGTGACTCTTTGTCCTCTTCTTATCTTTACTAACTAAAGTGATTAATTAACTTAATCATATTTTGATTACAAGGTAACACAAGTTATTAATAATCCTAACAACTTTTTACATAATCTAACGAGATTTTGCATAGATATATTTTTTTTCTTTAATACATGTCTCATAAACTTTAATCGAATTTCTATATCTTTAAAGTGAAATATTCTAAATAAGAAGAACATCAAAGAATTAAAAGGGTATCTTTTTAACCAATTTAATATTAATTTATATTTTAAGTGAAAATTAGTGAATCAATACATTGATTTTGATATATAATATGAAAATGATTAGAGAAAATAAAAAGAATAGGTTAATCATGACTATAATTCTATTTTCAATTTTCACCACAATCACTTTTTAGTTTAGTGTGCTCAATTATTTTATTTGCAACCAATATGTTTTCATTTAAGCTCTAAATTTGATAAGAAAAAAAAATGACATTTTTAAAAATACATTATATACTTCATAATTTTGATAATTTTAAAATTAATCTGAACCCAATAAAATAAACAGCAAGTCTCCTGAGAGACCGTCTCTTTGAGAGACGACTCTCAGACCCAGTCCATTAGAGTTTAATGCCTACTCTTACTCTATATTTTTCTTTATGGGCCGACCTAATCAGACTTGGTCTCTTAAAGAGACCGTCTCTTACAATAATTTGTATAAAATAAAATAACTTGACTTGAAAATAATCAAACTCAAAAATTGAATTAAGTGATCATAGTGAGATGTCTAATCATTAATTAATTACTAATCATCATTGTATTAACATTTGCATTCACTACTTTTTTTTTTTTTTAAGTATTCACAGTGATATATATATTTTCTTTGAATTAAGACGTGTTATTAGAATTTAGACCTTACCATATTATCGATGTAAAGAAAAAAAGTCTTATTTCAATTACGAAAATTTGTTAAAAATAATCTCTACTATCACCCGTTGGTCAAAAATAATCCCAACTATTAATTACTCCCTCCGTTCTTTTAAGTTCTTCCACCTTACTATAGCGGGTAGTTTCAAAAGTTCTTCCACTTTAGAATACTTTCTATTTGTGAAAAACCCAAAGATTCCATCTTTCTTAATATTTGTGAAAAACCCAAAGTGAAATATCAAAAAAGAACGGAGGGAGTATTTTTTAATAATCCTAACAATTCTAGTAACTTGTTGAAAACATACCCACCTCCCTTTTAACCGGCTGCAACAGGTAACTTTTCCACTTTTTTGATTAATAGATGAAAATGAAGGGTTAATTTTGAACGGTTAAGTAAAAAAAAACAGAAAAAAGTGAAAAAGTTACATGTTCCAGCCGGTAACAAGGGGTAAGTTTGTTTTCAACAAATTATGAGAATAGTTGGAATTATTAAAAAATAATTAATAGTTGAGATTATTTTTGGCCAACAGGTGATAGTTGGAATTATTTTGTGTAAATTTTCTTTTCAATTAAAGTAAATATCACCTTTTTAATTAAAATATTAAATTCAATTTTCATCTTATGGCCTTTTTTTTCATCTAAACAAAAGATCCCAAAAGAATCATAAGCCCAATAGTTTAAGAAACCCTTGAACACGATCCCAATGACAAGAGACCAAAATAACATCTCAAAACCCTAAAACATATAGAAAAACATACTACTACGCCGTCCTTGATTTCCCTTTCTCTTTCTCTGTTTCATCCTCCTTGCTCCTCCATCAGCTGCTGCAATGGTGATTCTTCTTAATTTCTCTCTCCTCTTCCTTGATTTTGAATCACTCATTCATCTATGTACCTCGATTTTGTTAACAATGAATGTTTGTATGTTTGTTTGGTGATAATTAGGGTAAAGGAACCGGAAGTTTTGGAAAGAGGAGAAACAAGACTCATACCTTGTGTGTTAGATGTGGCCGCCGCAGTTTTCACCTTCAGAAGAGCCGATGTTCTGCCTGTGCTTTCCCCGCGGCTCGTACTCGCAAATGTATGCCATTTTTTCATTTATTTATTATTTTCCACTTAAGTTCCGATCTTGACAGGAAATATAAATCACTAACATGTTTCTGGTGGGTGGATGTTGCTTCTTATTAGTTATTACTTGATTATGTATATGTAGGGAACAGAGATTTTGATAAATTTGGGGAAATTTATGGATCTTTAGTTGTTGCTGATTTAAACCGGCTGGTAGTTTTACATATAATGGGATTATGTTAGACATGTTTTGGGTTGTAATTGAATAATTATAGTTGTTGATTAAGCTTTGGCAATTGCTTGAATCATATTTGGGGATTACTATTGATTAGAATCATATTTATGATGATGGGTTGCTTCACTCGGTTATAGCTTTGTATGGATTTTGATAAAATTGATGATATTACTTGATTATTTATTGGTGTTCAAAAATGTGATATTTTACATATAACAGGACATTATTGAGCTTGTTCTCGGTTGTTTTTGTATTTGTTTGGTAATTATTATATCGTTTATGGGATAACTATTGATTAGAATCATATTTATGACGATGGGTTGCTCCATTAATTGATTTCTACTCCTGTGTACTGTGTAAGTGTAATATCAAAGTTGGGTTTTCTGTTGCTGATTTTGGTTTATTTTGTTGGGTAGATAACTGGAGTGTGAAGGCAATCAGAAGAAAGACAACTGGAACTGGCCGCATGAGGTACCTTCGTAATGTTCCACGCCGTTTCAAGACCGGTTTCAGAGAAGGTATTCATCACATTTTATAATGTATTCTTATTTCTAGGTTTTTTTCAGTATTGATTGTGTTGTTTGTTTTAGGCACTCAAGCTGCACCAAGGAAACAAGGAGCTGCTGCATCTGCTTAAACAAAGCTTTGCTCAGGTTGATTTGGGTACTTTTTGAAAATTAACTCCATTTTTGCATCTTTCAAGTTTTGGAACTAGCCTTTTATTTTCTTATTTCCTTGGAGAGATTGTAATTTGATGAAAATGAGATTATTGGATTTTGGATCATCACATTGTAGTAGCTTCAAATATTTTGAAACCAATAGATGAGATTATTGTGTTTTGTCGAAAATCTTCCTTCTGATGTTGTTGTCTCATGTCCTTTATGGTAATGTTTCTATTATAATCTGTTGTGTGGTAAGGTTGATTTTGTTCGTTGCTTTCATTGCCTATCTCTCCTTATAGGCTGAATAATGTTAAGAGTGAGCTAACTAACCATGGGTCAATGAAGATAGTTTACAAAAGTGTTATTTGAATATAGTGTACAATGTAAACCGAGAAATGGTATTTTCTTGTGGCTACCATATAAGTATGTGAAGTGTAGTTTAATGCGTCTGTTGGCTCACGCATATATTCGATGGGTACTAATGACTTAACATAGAAAATGGACCTGAGGGTAGGTTCAACCGTTCGAGCATCCCATATTACAATGTCTCCCAGACCCCAGTACGGAGAAAGAAACAAAGATTGACGATGCTTAGGGAACTACCACTCAAATTGTTCTGTGCAAGTTTGTCATAGGCGCATTTTGAAATTGTTTGAACATGAAGCATTCCCCCAAGCATTGTATCTTGTTTATTTTTGTACGTTTGATGTACAAAGATTGGCGATGCTAAGGGAATGGTTTGCTTCTCAAATTGTTACGTCAAGTTTGTCATGGGTGCATTTTTAAATTGTTTGAACACGAAGCTTTCCCCAAGAAGGTAAGGGAGGCGGTTTTTATCATATCTCGTTAATGTGAAACGTGAGAGGCATTTATGTTTGGTTATGATTTTATCTGTAGATGCCTAGATGGCATGATTGGTTGCCTGTATGAAGACAATTGTTTTTCATAATTGTGAAAGATGGTTTGTTGAGCAAGAGCAAGTAGTGTGTTTGGATAACTTTATAGGAAGAAATGTTGGGGACTTCTCCACCCTAATTCCTTCCCTTTCTTTGGCCATTGTCCTCCATTTTCCACAGTGTACTGGTATAAGTAATATGACTATTTTTATTGTGCATCATTTCTTAGTCTTTTATTCATAAACTGATACTTTTTATTTGATGCTCCACTTGGTCACACTCTCTGTCTCGTGCTCACACTCTTTAAACTTGATTTGGAACGCATTTTTTTATGTGGAATAAGTTCATACAAGACTACTCATCGAACCCTGGTTGATATCAGGGGTTGATAAATTTATTAGGAAAATTTTTATCGGAATTGCTTTTTTAATTAGGATTTGGGAGATAGTTCTACAAGACTTTAAATTTATAGGAAAATTTGGTATTAATAATCCAACATTTTGCTCATTCGCTATTAATAATCCCACCTTTAGATTAATTTTTAATAATCCAACATTTGCTTTTATCTCGCTGTGAATAATCCAACCTTTGTTTTAGTTTGCTGGTAGTATACCCTATTATTACCTACTTTAGTAAAACAGTATATTGTTGGCAAAAAAATGACAAAGGTTGGATTATTAAAAAATAATCTAAAAGGTGAAATTATTCTCATTGGATAGATGAAAGATTGGATTATTAACAATATATATTTAGAATTGGATTGGGCTTTTGATAGCCGTCTTTACAAAAGACGGTCTCAAGTAAGAATTTGTGATTAATGTTAATTTTTTCTTTTTTAAATGTTAGTTTTTACAAGACTAATGCAAGTAAAATGGTAAAGAAGGATGGATTTATAAGTATAGACCTTGGAATGAAAGTAGCATTGTCTTGGACTTGTTTAGTTTCATGTAAAATAAGGGTCCTTCTAAATTTTACAGCAAACAACTGACTAACAAATGCAGATGACTTCAAAGACAGCCATACATGTATCACATTAAAAATGTTTTTGAAAATCTTTAACTAATTGCAAACCATGAGGTATACAAAATTTAAAATTATTATTATTGAAAATAAATTATTCATAGTTATTAAATAAAAATATCAATTAAATAAAAAATAAAATTTTTAAAAAATAAAATATAGACCTAGTTGCACAAAATGGCAACTAAATGTGCTGTTAGGCCTACGGCGAGTCGTAAAAATAAATGTGAAATGGATTCAATTAATATTTGAATTTAAAAAAAATTAATTATTAAAATTTGATAAGTAAAATTGTTTTATTTAATTACAACTATTAATTCAATTAATATTTATTTTTTATTTAATTCATTATTATTATACGGGTACCCAGTGCATCCCGCTCATAGGGACTATGAGCATGGTCTGAGGAGAGAAGAAAGATGTCAATTCATACCCAATTCTTACCCATAAAAGAGAATGCGGTCAAAGAGTCTCACGATTCAATATTTGCTCTGAAGAATTTCTTCCTGCATTTACTTGACGACCTTCATTATAAGTTTGACCTATAACAATAATTAACATATAGATATATGAAATGAAAGGGACAAGAATCTAAAATACGAATAAGGTGTCTCCAATTACCCTAATATCTGGTCTGGTCCTTAGATAGTTGTAACTCATGCATATCCCTTTTTATTTATTCCTCCCATGTTGTCCTAGGTCTTTTTCGACTTCTCTTACCCTCCACTATGATGTTTTCGATCCTTCTCACGTTGGCATTATATGTATTCCTCTCTAGTTTAACGCATACACCGAAAATACTATGAAATGAGTTAAGGACAATATTAAACATTTATCTTTGGGAAATTCCGCATGGTAGCATCTAGTTTTAAGGAAATGACAATGGTAGCACTTTTTGAGAAAATTTCACATGGTAGCATCCAGTTTATGCACTATCTAATTGTCATAGAATTTTTGGTTAAGTTTTTGTTAAAGTTTGTTTAATTGGTCATTTTGTAAGTTTATTACATGGTAGCATTCAATTTTTGTTTAATTCATCATTTTAATGTTTAATTCACTGTTTGATTCATTAACACGTATAAATATTTAATAATTTTATGAAAAAATTAAAAGAAACTACTTAATCTATAAGTTTAATTGCAAAAAACTACCTTATGTCTTTTTTTTTTTTGCAAAAAACTACCTAATCTGATAAATTTCTCTGCAAATGACTACCATTTTACGGAAAACGTTAGTTGACCGTTAAGTTTGAGGGTTTAACCAATTTTAGAGGTTAAGTTGGCAGTATCTCATTAGTCATCCGTCATCGTATTTATAAATAATTAAAAATTAACACATAAATTAACAAAATAAAAATAAAAAATATTTAATGTTATTTTTACCTATCATAACAAAATTTAAAATTGAAAATCCGGTCGAAACAAGTACTCATTCGCCTATTTTCCGATACATAAACCGAAAAAGATATTTGAGGTCATTTTTACCCGTCATAACAATTTTTTTTTGAAAAAACGAACGTCACGATTCCTTATGAGATATTCCCTATGAGATAACTCTTTCGAAAATTCGATTGAAAACAAGTACTTATTCGAAAGAGTAATTGTTTCGACCGGTGAATTTAAACATTAAAACGATGAATTAAACGTTAAAATTATTTTTCCATAAAATTATTAAACATTTGTTGACGTTAATGAATTAAACATTAAAATGATAAATTAAACAAAAACTGGATGCTACCATATGAGAAAAACTTACAAAATCATGAATTAAACAGAATTTAAAAAGAACTTAACGAAAAATGCTACGGTAATTAGATAGTGTATAAACTAGATGCTACCGTGTGGAATTTTCTTAGAAAAGTGCTACCATCTACATTTTATTAATATTAGATGCTACCATGTGGAATTTCTCGTTAATTTATAAAGAATAACCATACGCTGAAAAAATAACGATTTTTCCTCAGTTTTCATATGTTATTCCCAAATAGAACTTACGAAATTTAATGTCAAACTTTAATTATATGATTTCTCATCAATTTATATAACAAAACATATTTACATGAGATCTTGATAGGATGGTCTCAAAATATAATTTTGTAATTAATTTACATAAATCTCCAAAAAAAATCACAAATTATTGTGAGAGACGGTCTTTCTGAAAGACGCATTAGATATATCATATATGGAGTAAATAACCCAATTAATACAAATTAAAGAAAAAAAATAAAATTGGAGCTATTCTCCTGAGAGACCGTCTTTTTGAGAGACGTCTCTCAAGCCCAATTCATTGTAGTTTAATGCCTATTTTACTTTACATTTTCTTTATGGGCCGATCTAATTAGAGATGGTCTCTTAAAGAGACCGTCTCTCACAAAAATTTGTGATAAAATTGTGAATTTCTTGTTTTGAGGTCGTCTTTTTAAAAGATAGTCTCTTACACGAGTAACCGAAAAAAAAAAAATTCCATTGTCCCGACTCCCGAGTGCCAACCCGTCTCATACGGTATACGCCCGCAATCACTTTCACTTTGATTTAAATTATTTTCCTTTTTTATTTTTTAATATGAAATATTGTCATGAGTTGGCATTTCTTTCTGCCAATAAAGCACGTCAAAAAGTCGTCAAACTGCCATAATCACGCTGTTACATCCATTTTAAATTATTTATTTTAATTAAAAACTAACTAAAATACGAAGACGACACCGTATTACACTCCATTTCCACTGTACTAAGAAAAACATCAAAAAAGCAACAACGTCTTTCTTCCCAAATCATTCCCTTTCTCTCTCTTCTTTTTCACTTCCTCTCTCTTCACCATGGATTCGCCGCCGCCGGAGATTACGCCATTAATTCCGGCAGACAACGTTACTATGGCGGCTCCACCTGCGCCGTCATTAGGAGAAGCCGCGGCTTTACCGCCGTCAAACTCTAGTGATATTCCTTTAACGCCGTCATCACTTCCGCCATCTTCTTCGGGAATGTCGAAGGAAACTTTGACTGCTTTGATTGTCGGAATTGGACTTGGAGGGTTAATTGTTCTTATTGGTGTTGGTATTTTTGTTTTCTTTTACAAGCGAAGGAAGCGGAAATTGGCTGAAGATGAATTAGTGTTGCCTACTAAAAGTATGATAATTTTCTACTAATTGCTTATTATATCTCTTATGATCCCTCTAAAGCCCCCGACGATTAACAGTTATTATGATATACTTCAATTTCATGTAGAAAATTAGAAAATTTAAAAACATTGAATTAAACTTATTTATGTTAAATCATATCAGCATTAATAATGTTGATTTATATAAAATTAATAATTTTAATTTTCATATTTATAATTTAGAAATATCATTAATATTTTTTTGTTTTCTTATTTGTTTTTTTGAAAAATACATTTAGTCTTGTCATCAAATGACCTGTTTAGCAGTTTAGCTTTTGCCTTTTGAATTTAGTTTATTAATTTAGTTGATTAGAGGAGTATATTATTTTGTTTTCTTTTGTTTGTTTTTACAGTTTTTCTATTTGTATATATTTTTCATTACGAAGTTGTCGCAGTGAAATGTAGTGTTTGTCTCTTTGATTGCTTTAAGAATTATTTTTTTATTAGCATTGTGTGGTTAGGTGTACAAATTAATTGTGCAGACATTTGTTATGTTGTAATCACTAATATAATGGTCTGAATATTTACATTGTGAAGGAAATTGAAGGTGGATATTTTAAATAAATTAAATGAATGTGATCAGGTGAGAACTGAGAAAATATGAACTATGGTTTCTAAAAAGGGAAATTCAGTGGATTCTACTTGTTTTACAATGTGAAATGTGATCAAATTTGGAAACTTTAACCGAAGAGGTTGTTTTGGATTTTATTGTAGGACTTGATTTTGTAGTGTCAACAGGCAATTAATGATTTTAGATGCTATGTTGCGTATATGCGTATCTAACAATACCTTTTGTGGATGATCAAAATGATATAGGGGTTTCTTGGGATTTTTATAAACTTGAAAAGATGAGTATTTCAGCATTTATACAGGTTTTTTTTTTTTTTTTGGGAATTTATAGACTTTATAAGATGAGTTGATATTAGGTTGGGGATATTTTTAGGAGTTGATGTTGCATGGCAAATTGGCAATAGCATTGTTTAAATGGTATATCACATATGCAATTTTAGAGATAAGTGACATTCTTTTGTAAACTAGTATCTCAACATTGATATAGAGGGGTTCCTTTGGGACTTCTAAAATTTAAAGAAGTGGGGTTGGTCGGGTGCTATCAAATTTGGTGTTGGAATATATAGTTGGAATTTAGTATTTTACATTAGATAATTGTAATTACTAGTATAAATACTTTTACATATGCTTGTAATATTACTAGGACAATAATAATAAAATCTTCTCTCCTTCTTCCCCTTCTCTCTTCTTACTCTCCCATGGCTTCTTTCATTCAATTCTTTGATTATCTTGTTCCTTAGACATGAAATTTACATTTGGCTACTTCAGGAAATGAGTTGATTTAGGAGTTGCATTGGGATTTCTACTTGATCTAGTTGTTGAAAAGCAATCTTTTTAAATGGTATGCCCCTATGCAAATTTTAGAGATAAGTGACGTGGTTATGTAGATTAGTATATCAACATTGACATAGGGGTTTTCCTGTAGCTTTAGTTAATTTGAAGAAGTGAGGCTAGTGGGGTATGATAAAATTTTTTAAATTAAGGAGATGATGTGCTTAAGAAGTTGCGTTGGGTTTATATATATGATTTTATTGTTGAAAAGAATTTTTTTTATATGGTATGTTGCAAATGAAAATTTTAGAGAAAAATGACGTGGTTTTATAGATGAGCATTTCAACATTGATAGATCCTCGGAGATATCATATATTTGAAAAAGCAAGGTAGGTGGGGTGTAATTAAATTTGCTAGATTAAGGATTTGTGGTATTGAAGTTGTTTTTTTGGATTTTTGTACTCGATCTCGTTGTTGTGTAACAATCTTTTTAGATTTCATGTTGTGTGTATTTTCCTATTTAAGCCAAGTGATGCAGGTTTGTTAAGCCAAGTGATGCAGTTTTGTTAAGCTTTCAACATTGATATGGGGTTTCTTGGACATTTTATAAAGTAATAGAAATGAGCAAGGTGGGGTGTGGCTAAATCTGTAACTTTAGGACACGAGTTAATCAAAATTGGGTTGGGAACTTTCTTGAGATTTGATTTTGTTGTTGCATAGCAATACTTTCAAAATGTACGTAGCATGTTTGTCTATAGTATTAGAAGCTAAGTGACATGCTTTTGTAGATAAAGTATTTGACAATTAATATACTAGCTCAATGCAATGCTAAAGGATTTTTAAAATCTTTTATGCAATTATAATATGAATATCATATCGTGTATCAAACGTGCTTTTATGATTCTTTTACAAGCTTCTAGCAAAAAAGTGTGTCTCACCTATGTGAAGCTTGTGCTTAGGCTAGGCACCTTTTACATGCTCCAAAATCCTTCTACACCTCAGTGCACTCTTTTGAAATAAGATACTAATTTTTAATATGATTGAAATATTTACTTATAAAATGAAACCTTTGTGAGTTAGGTGTTATAACATGCAAAACTTTGCATTCTAATTTGTGATATGCAAAATAGGAGTTTTAGAAACCAATTATAAAGAGTTTGGTGTCATCTAGAGCGGAGTAAAAAATTGCGATCTTGCGGTAATGGTCACAAGTCACAACTCACAATGATATGGTAATGAGGTGATATAGGTGTCATACCACCAAGGCCAAATATCAGCCAAAACTATGATATGTTCCTTTAACCAACCTAAAATGCTTTTTTATTACACTTTCATGACGCAAGTAATTTATTTGAAAACCTTTATGACTTGGCTGATAGGTTACGATATGTCATTGTTTTTGCACTATTATTTTGGAGTGATTAAATCCATATCAATTTGTGTTCTTCGTTTGACATGAAATTTGTAAACTAGTATCAGCATTTTCAAGGTTAATTCGGTGCATGGCATCATTCTGAATTTTATGCTATTGTTTGCTTTTACAATTTATCTTTTAAAGCGTAACGTTAAGGAATAATCGCTTAAAAGTAGGTTGTGACAGAGTGTAGAGAAAATGGTCTATCGTTGTGTTGCAATTTAATGAACAAAACATTGTTTGATGTCAAGTTTGTGCTTTACATGATGGGTTTATTTCTTTTCCTTTTATTTTTCCTTTTTTTTATTTTCATTTGTTCTTCCAAGCTCAAAGATTGTTGATTATTTCTAGATAATCCTTCTAGTGGACAAGTCCAACATTACCAACACAATGGGCCCCAGTCCTTCAATGGTATGGGTTATCAGCAACCTAAATCAGATACTATACAGCCACCACAAGTTACTGTAGTGCCAATAGCACCTTCAACAAGTAGTAGCTTGGGTTCAGAGCATCCAGCACAACCCCATGGGATGTCATTGCCCTCATTGCCATTAGCAAATGGTACATTTACATATGAGGAACTTGCTTTGGCAACGAATAATTTTTCAAATGCCAATTTACTTGGTCAAGGTGGTTTTGGATATGTTCATAAAGGAGTCTTGCCTAATGGCAAAGAGATTGCAGTCAAGCAGTTGAAAACTGGAAGTGTGCAGGGCGAGCGTGAGTTTCAGGCTGAGGTTGATACAATTAGTCGTGTTCATCATAGGCATCTTGTTTCACTTGTTGGACATTGCATGTGTGGAGAACAACGAATGCTTGTGTATGAATTCATCGCGAACAAGACCTTGGAGTTCCATTTACATGGTAAGTTATTTTTTTGCTTTTAAGCTCTCTACAACAATGCACAACAATTCCAAAGCCTTAATAACAACAATTTCTGCTAGGCTAGACTGCGACATGCAAATAAGTTCTATGAATTATGCAACTTTGAAATAATACATCACCTATATCCTATATAGGTTGATTATATTGGATGTTTTTGACTTTTGGTACGTGCTATGTGAAATAAGTAGAACTATGGTAACTTGTGGAACTAGCCTTAGTTCTCACGTTGACCATTTTGCATCAGATTAAAGAACACACAGATCTTTAATTTTCAGTTAACCAAGAAAACTCATGGACACTATGTGTTTCCAAAACAGTTATTAGGGACCAAAGAGACTTATAGCACCCGTATGCTCAATATTAAACTTGGTTTAGACCCTAGAATTTTTTTAGGATTTAAGTGTGCGTGTATTAGCAGGTATCTAATGCTGCACTATCATGTTAATTGTTAAGGATGAATATTACATCTATATTATGTCAAGAGGACCATGTATTACTAGGTAAGTGACAAAATGATAGAAATGAAAGCAGGAAAGAAAAAAGAGAATCCAAATGGATTAGCCAGTGCAGGTGGAAATTATTTTTTTCCTCCAAACTTACTGTTTTCATACAAGTGTAGAATATACAGTAGGTTTATATTGTTACTGGTTATCTTTGTTGTCTTTTGTTTATCATTTGCATTTTCGAAGAGTTTCTGCCTTTATTTTACAATTTTTGGCATTGTATCCGGCAGTTTTTTCAAAAAAAGTAGTCAACTACAACATCAGGGTATCATCAAATATCAGTTTTATCATTTCATGCAAGCTAGTTTATGTCAATCTACGTTACCAGAGCAACAATACGAAATCTTTTGCATTCTTAAGATGTGTAGAAATTGTTATAATGCACAACTGTTTTGAGTTGAATGGGAATATTTGTTGTCCAAGGGTCAGTAATCTGATAAATGCCGGCTCACATTTCAATAAAATAACCCTCTTCCCATTTGACTTTTTTAATGGAGTCTAGCATTTTGTAGGAGAAGGAAAACCTCCAATGAGTTGGGCAACGAGGTTGAAAATTGCTGTGGGTGCTGCGAAAGGATTGGCATATCTTCATGAGGACTGTGAGTTTCTGATGCTCATATAGTCATTTGGAAGATTTTTAAATATTTCATAGGCCATCTGGTAGAAAAGAAATTGATGTTTGGCTAAAAAAAATTTGTATGCAGGTCATCCAAAAATCATTCATCGAGATATCAAGGCATCGAACATTCTGATTGATGATGAATTTGAAGCAAAGGTACAGAACTTTTTGCCAATTCTGTGACTAACTATCTAGGACGTTTTGTTACTCAATATTTGATCAAACTATCCAATTTCTCATGTTCACAGGTTGCTGACTTTGGATTGGCAAAGTATTCTTTTGACACAGATACTCATGTATCTACCAGGGTTATGGGAACTTTCGGGTAAGGTTAATAATTACTGTTTCAACCTTCTTTATGATGTCATGTTCATGGATGACTGATTCCTTGAGGTGATTTGCAGTTATCTAGCTCCCGAATATGCCTCTAGTGGGAAACTCACAGAGAAGTCTGATGTCTTTTCCTTTGGGGTCGTGCTTTTGGAATTGATTACAGGACGTAGACCTGTTGATAAAGCTCGTCCTTTCATGGATGATAGCATGGTTGAATGGGTGAGCATTCTTTCTTTAAAATTTGTATTTTGTTGATATCTCTAGTACTCTGTATTTTGGGGTTACTAATGCGTCTGGTACTCGAATGTTGCTTTCAAACTTCACCATAAATCTAGAATGTTCAATTGCAACCATCTTCTCTCTTGAGTGGCCGATTCTAGAAATGTAAGGAATTTTAGATAAACTTCATATATGGGTTACTGGTTTAATAGTTTTGATGACCTCAGTAAAGAACAAAGTGGAATTTGATGTCAAATATGGATGATTAACGACACATTTGATTGTTGTGTGCTCTCTTTCTCTTTCTTTCTTACATTATGCTATAATAATATAGTATTTTTAGATGTTATTAAAAGGTTCGGATGAACATAAAATATTCTAATTTTAATAATGTTTCTTAGAGTTGCCGATAATTTGGGTTCTACTACAACATTGCATTACCTCAACGCCATAAATGGCTCCTACCAAGGCAAATAACAAAGATTGTTCCTAATTGACCCTTGATTGCACACATCATTTGCAACCTAACATGAATAAGAAGTGCACATTATTTATTTGGCCATTGCGCATAAAGAGCTTCTCATCCTTTTTAGGATTTAACACTTCTGGTTTCTAGAGGCATTGTGGAAAAGTGATGTGGATATGTTTTACCTTTGTACTTAGATTCTTAGACAGATGTGGGCAGTTAAACTGAACAAACAATAATGGTGAATAAGATAGTCTGGACCTGGACAAGCCATTATAATGGACGAAAATGTCGCCTTGAGCTTGTTTCTTGACCAAGATGGATTCACATGGATATTCTGTTAGCTGGATAGATGCCCTATTAGAATAGTTTAAATTTGTCTTATAAAGGAATTTGTTTGAATGTTGTTATCCATGGTACATGTTTTCTATGACTTTTCAGAATATATAAATTCTATGCTAATGTCATTCTAAAGCCTGTTGCAGCTTCCTTTGTGTTTTGTCAAACTTTAGATGAATATTTTTGTTTTAACCTTTTCTTCATGTGATGTTTATGTACATTTCTGGCACTAATCCATTTCCGAAATTTGGACAAGTCCAGTCCTTCTAATTAATCTATGCTTTGTTGCTTATGTTATTATTCCCTTTTACTAATCAAATGTCTCATTTGTCATTTCATCTTTTGGCATATCTACATCAAATGTCTCATTTACTTATTTGGCAATATTTTTCCTATATTTATGCCCTCATGTTCATGGCATTCAACTACTCTCTTTGTCCAACCAAATTTGCTCCAAGCCTTCAACTACATTTGGTGAGCAAATCTAGAAAAGTGGTAGGGGTATATTTTATGAGAAAGTAGAAGAAATTTGTAGGTGAAATAAAAAAAATATCTTGGGTGGATGAAAATTAAATGAAGAGTGTGAGTTATGGCTAAAAATAGAAATAGAGCAAATCTAATGAGACTAACTAAAATTAAAATAGGACAAATTTCATGGAACAAAAGGAGTATTACAAAATTGCCATCAAATTTTCACTTCTTTCCTTAAGCAGTCCTGCCATGTGGTTCCATGCAGAGTATAAAAACAAGCTCACATCACATCGCATCGGTCACGTTGTAAAGGTATAAAATCGCGTTTTGGGCTGTATCAAGGGATATCTTATGGTTTCGACTGATATATAAACGTTAAGATAACTGCATCATGCTCATTATCACATCCCCGTTTTTTCATTGCGATCACAATTGTTTACCATATTTTTACACTATGATTCCATGTGGTCCCTCCCCTTTTCTTATAATTGATGGCATAGGAAGGCATAATCTAGCACCTTGACAAAATGTTTCCTTCTTTGATTTCAAGTGCCATACCCATACGTGACAAACTGGTTATTTCGTGTTGAATTTCTAGGCAAGGCCATTACTAACTCAAGCCCTAGAAGGTCGGAGTTTCAATGAACTTGTGGATCCCAGACTGGAGGAATATAATTCCGCAGAGATGGCTCAAATGGTTGCTTGTGCTGCAGTATGTGTTCGTAGCTCTGCAAGGAGGCGGCCCCAAATGAGTCAGGTAAATTTACTGGAATCGAGAATATATTTGGTCTCTATTACTTCGAAATGGATATTTTGATTGGAATATTCATCTCTATGAATGTACATGAACTTGAGAAACTATATCTCCCAACTATATTCTCCATTTCTCTTCAGGTGGTTAGAGCCTTGGAAGGGAATTTATCCGCTGAGAATCTGGTGAAAGAAATCGGACCTGATAACAGAACATTTCACGGAAGTTCAGATTACGATTCCAGTGCTCAATACAAAGAGAATTTAAAGAAATTCAGGAAACTAGCTCTTGAAAGTCAAGAACAAAGTACTGGTGAGTGCAGTGTATTCACCAATGAACATGGTGTGCCCCCGTCAACCTCGAGTACTGAAAATCAACCTGATGATACACAAGAGATTAAAACCGGGAAATCCAAATCAGGCACGAAAGATGCCCGTGAAATCCCTGTTGAATGAATAGATTAACATTTGGATTTGATTAGTGTAAGTTTAACTCATTCTTTAAATACTCCTGAGTAATATTGGTATTTACTATTTAGTAGAGTTAGTGTACAGAGAAGTTTTTGTAGATCTTATTTCTGCTATTTATAGCAAAGGTCATTGTATATGTTGAGATACATCATACATCATACATGAGCTTGTGACTAAATAGTGTATTATCCCCTATATATATATGTTTTAATTTTTTGTCCTTTCTTATTGACTTTGTTTTTGTATGAATTGTTATATCCAGTTTTGCCATGCTTATAAATTGCAAAATTGACCGGTGTTTAGGCCAGGTGATCAGTTCTGTACAGAAATTACCGTTAACCACAAATTTTACCTTTGACTTTCATATTTTCTGATTTTGCTTTTTTTTTTTGAGTTTTCTTTTTTCTTTTTTCATTTAATTTTTCTTTCCATTCTCTCTCCTTCTTCTTCCCCAATTACCTCTAAAGTCTCCTTATTCTTCATTTATATTTTTCTTCAAAATCTCCATTAATTTTTTTTAATAAATTTTATTTTATTTTCTCATTTAATTCCTTCTTCCTCTTCCTCTCATTTAACTCTTTAATTGATGAAACTCAAACTTTATTTTTTATGAAAAGTTTGGCTTTCAAGACCTGTAATTACCTCTAGTGCTAAACCTATGGAGAGGATTGTTGGACAGAAATGACTTCGTGATGGCAAAGAGGAGGAAGAGTAAATTTTTGGCCAAAAGAATGTATGCAATAATAAACATGGGATTCCTAATTGTTATTGGGTCAACTAGCCCCAATAATTATGGGCCAAGTCAAAGGGCCCAACAGATTCAGTCAACATCTCAGCTAAGCTCACCTCAAAGGTGAAATTACTAAAATGCCCTTGGGGCTGTCTCATCAGATCTAATCAGCATTATAAATACTCAAATTCAAACCTTAAATGGTATTCTTTTTCTCTCTCTAAATTACCATTTTTGGTCTTCACTATTTACTCTTAAACCGACCACTGACTTGAGCGTCGGAGGGGCTTTCCGGGAAGCAGTCCCCGGACAATAACTCTATTCGTTTTGTAGGTATTCTGCCGTAATCCCATACTCGGACATTTCAAGTAGCCGTAGACATACTTCAAGTGGTCACCTTCCGGTCAGGGAGATTTAACTACGCAGAAACACTAATTATGTAGTAGCTATCAGACCAGCAAGTAATATTCCTTCTATGCAGAATGATCCAAACACTGGTCCTAAGATGTCTAAGAACCAATCATTCATAATCAATAACTGTGATTTGTAAATAACCATAAAAGATAAAAATAATAACAATAAAATAAATAAAATCAAAAAATAAAAAAAATTCAATTAAATTTACAAAACTCTCACCCTATCAATCCCACCATACAAGGGTGATTTGCTAATTTCACAAATCACCGTTATTTACTAAGACATCAATATATGCTCATTAGTTAAATTACATGTGTTGATATACATATATTCCATTCCATGTGATTTTAGCAATCAAGCAATATTTTGTTCAAGCCTTCTCTTAAATCTTTGTTCTTATCTTATTATTTCTTTTTACAAATGAACTATTCTTCCGCCCTTTTTTTAGAGACGTCTCTCAAGCCCAGTCCATTGTAACTTAATATCTATTTTTTCTCTACATTTTCTTAATGAGTCGACTTAATTAAAGATGGTCTTTCAAAGAGACCGTCTCCCACGAGAATTTGTGTTTTCTCTTTTTCTCCCATTGTTTTATTTATTTCTTCTTTTCTTCCTTCCTTATCTAAAACAATAACAATGGATTCCTCCAACACATCCAACCTTTCAAAACCAGAAGAAGAATCCCTAACACAACAAGAAAACACCCTCCCAATTGAATTATGGTACAATCAATCTCTATTGCACTTCTACCAAGGCTTTTGGGCTCCACATCTGGAACGCATACAATCCTTCATAAACCATTTTCAAGCTCAAAACACTGATATTATCACAAGTTTCAGAAAAGTAGGCACAACTTGGCTCAAATCTTTGGTTTTCACCATTTCCAATCGAACAATTCATCCACCTTCAAACAATCATCCCTTACTTACCCATAATTCTCATAAATTAGTCCCTCAATTTGAATCAAATATCTATGCCAAATCAAAAAACCCAGATCTGAATTCCATCAAATCTCCAAGAATCTTTGGTACCCATGTTCCATTTCCTTCATTACCCAATTCAATTATGCAATCTAAATGTAAAATCATTTACATTTTTAGAAACCCATTTGATACTTTTGTATCTTCATGGTTGTTTTATCCAAATATGGATGATCATAAATCGATTAAATCCCACATGATGGATGAATTTTTTGATAGGTTTTGTGAAGGGAGGATTCCATTTGGGCCTTTTCCAGAGCATGTATTGGGGTATTGGAAGGCAAGTGTTGAACAGCCGGAGAAAGTGTTGTTTATTAGGTATGAAGATTTGAAGCTTGATCCTAAACCTCAGTTGACAAAAATGGCGGAATTCTTAGGATGCCCGTTTACAAAAGAAGAGGAGGAAGGAGGTTTGATTGATGATATTGTGGATTTGTGTAGTTTTAAGAACCTTAAAGAGGTTGCAATTGAGAATGTGGATGGTAGAATTCATCCTACAGTTCAGAATGAATTGTTCTTCCGTAAAGGGGAAGTTGGAGATTGGGTTAATTATTTGACTCCATTAATGGCGGATAAACTAAGGAAGATCATAGAAGAAAAGTTTACCGGTTCTGGATTGATGTACTAAAAATGAAGTGCAAAATCTCGAATACAATTAATGGTGAGGTTTTTTGGTTGTGTTATTTTTGAACGTTGCCTTTCACTTATCCAATACGAATAATTCCACATTTTGATTATTTTCTAATAATCCAACTCCTACTACATTTACTTACATATTTGAATATATTGTTAGCAAACTAAAATAAAGATCGGATTATTCAGAGCGAACTAAAGGGCAAACGATAGATTATTAAAAACTAATCAAAAAATTAAATTATTCACAGCGAAAGACGAAAAGATTAGATTATTAATATCAATTTTTTCTATAATAAATGTTACTAAACAAACGTTTAGTATGATTTTATTTGGGTTCACTCAAATTATTTTGATTTGAATTGAAATTAATCAATGTTGTGGTTTTAAATTATAAACAAAAAATTCTCAAATTATAGTGATTCTAAGTGTGACATCACATATCTCTTTCATGACACAAATAGCTCAAACTTACAAATTATTAGCATTTAAAGAATCTTTTATTGAAATATCTATTCATGCTTCCTCCAATTATAAATAACCTTGTCATTTTCTTTTCATTATTGTTATAGTAAGCATCATAACAATGTGTCGAATAGGTGACTTAACTTAATTAGAATACATATTAAAACATCTGTATAATATAATTAGATTTCCAATTGATTTTAATAAACAAGATTTAAAAACCCAAATAAAGAAATGGACAATTTTGCATGCATCAAATTGAATAAACAACAATCAACAAGTTCACCCATTGTGAACATCTTTCTTCACTTAGTTGTTTTATAAAAGGATAAATATGAATCACACATTGAGATAGAATTAATTATCAACCCCTCTAATAATGACTAATACTTACAAATTACAATAGCATAGGACTAGAATGACGCAACAATCAAAAAACAGTCCGTATACCCTTCAACCGACTTGGTTTCGATCAAGCATAAAAGCCGAGTCGGCTTAAACTGGTGTCTCCTCTCCAGCCTACTGAAATCTATCTTAATATGTGCCATCAGAAGATGCAGCTGAAACAGGCTTTACCTTCTGCCCAAGACCAAAGGCTTTTCAGCCTCGCTACAAATGCTACTAGACATTGCTTTTCAAACATTGCTACACTTGTATCAGGTACATAGCCCATCAACACTTAAATCCAAAAACTACCATAATTCTTGATTTCTTTTTTTCTTAAGTGGACATTTCTCGCTTCTTAATAGCAATACTTATATAAACAACTAGAACCCATTAAGTTCTACTGATAAAAACAACAAATAGGTTGAAATTTAAAATTTAAAATCACCTTAATAGCTAATATTAGTTAAATTCAAAATCCATGATCAATTACTTTCAATCAATACACATCCATGATCAATGCGTTGTCTGACAGATGAAGCTTAATATACGTCATAATGAGTTAGGGAAGAAGAATTAGAGGTTTCAGACATCCAAGGAAGGATAAAGCAGCATAAACTCTCAAGTCTGCGCAGACGAAAGCTCTTAGGCGGCCACTGCGAATGTTTTGAGAAACAAGCCTTATAATTTATCATCATCAACCTCTTTTTAATACACTTGAACAAATTAACAACAAAAAAAAACAAAAATCAACTTCAAATTCGTTGGAATGCCACAAAACGAAAAACAATTTTGCAAATTTTAATCAGAATGTTTGGGATTTGACTTGATTGTAAATAAAAAAGGTCTCAGACATCCAAGGAAGGATAAAGCAGCACAAGCTCTCAAGTCTGCGCAGACGAAAGCTCTCAGGCGGCCACTGCGAATGTTTTGAGAAACAAGCCTTATAATTTATCATCATCGACATCATTTGCAAAATAGAAATTAATTTTATCAGCAAATTCAGTAATTTCAAAATACAAAAACAAGAAATTAATTTCAATATCAATTGAATGTCAGTAAGGAAAGCCTCAGAAAGAGAGTCTATCATCAAAATTGATAATATCAGACGGTAATTCCAACTTGTAAAATAATTTCATCACTGGCATTAAAATTTTGTTAATTAAATGAATGAATATAGAAATGTAATCGCAAAAAACGGCTCCGTTTAATCATTGAAAAACGAGATTAACGGGTTCCTATCAAATGCGAAACATAATGAAATTTGATCTTGGTACCAATCATAGCATCGCAAATCAAAGCCTATTGTTTCGGCTATTAGCGACGTGGCATCGGACCGTCAATTAAAACCCTAATATTGAAATGGAAGAAACAATTGAATATCTTCAAATTCGTGAAACCCTAATTTTAATTTGAGAATCAAAAAACCATGAAAATAATCCGAAAACCCTCAGAGACCCGTTCAAAATCACACACACAGTAAAGAGGACAGAGATAGAGCGAATGAACGAACCAATACCGGGATCGTTGAGAAAATCAAGCACAGAGGAATCCGACCAATCAGTCTGAGGAAATCAAATCCTACAAAGAGAAGATGATACATCAGACGGAGAAGATTGGTATGGGAATACCAATGAGCATGAAGAATCAACGGCGGTACAGATAAGTTCATAGACCTAACCCTGCGACCTAATTACTGCTTTTTTGAGTCAGACGGCACTTCCTATATGGGAATTCTTCTTCATTGGGAGAAAAATTGAAGAGATTGAACAAATAATTTGAATGAAAAACATTAGATTGATAAGAGTTGGAAATTATCAAACCCTAACCCTAAAAAGATAAAACCCTAAAATGAAGCTTGAAAAATGAATGTGACAGTTTGGAAGAAGAGGATGAAGTTAAATAGTAGGGAAGGCTAAGGGTTTCAGAAACCCTAATCGTAGGGGATTGGGCTTTTATTGGGCCTAATTGCGCCTTGATTAGGCAACGTTGTTAGAAATTTTGAAATGAATAAGATTATAAAACAAAAAAAATCATCAATCAAGAGCCAAAACAAACTATTCCAAAAACTAAGCGTCTACTAGGTTTGGACAAAGGTTTGGAGCTGTTCGCAGTTCCTAAGTGCGAACAGAAGAGAAGATTTCAAAAAAAAGCCTGGGCTGTTCGCAGTTAGTAACTGCGAACAGGTCAAAAAGTCAGCCCATCTGTTCGCACTTAGTAACTGCGAACAGCTCCAAACCTATGCTTTGGAAATTTGACGCTTATTTTTGGATATAGTTTGATTTGGGTCTTATTTTTTTATTTTTTTATATTAAAACTCTTATTTGTTTCAAATTTTCACGTTGTTATTGGCTTATTGCTGGTTGTCCGTGCTTTTATGAGCTATTTTTCTTCCACAAATTCTTGTGAGTGACGGTCTTTTAGGAGATTAGTTGAAAAAAAAACACAAATTCTTTTGTGAGACTGTTTTTTTGAGAAACCATATATAATCTAGTCGGCCCATTATATATTTTTAAAAATATTATAACTTTAAGTACGCATTAAGAATAATGTAAGTAGATATTTATGATATTGGAAATAAACTTTAAGAATAGAGTAAATATAAATTAAGAATACGGTAAATAGGAATCTATAATCTATCTATCTGTCTATAACTATTACTAAAACAAAATACGGATGACATCATCAATTTTTAAAAGTGCTTATATGTCACAACCTCAACAAAAGTTTTCCCTCCAAAACTCAATAATGATGTCATTATTATTATGACTACATTTATATCTTTGACTTAATTACTTTGTGATTATAACTATAATATTATTCATATTGATTAATTTTTTTACTTTTTAGGTTATACACTTATATTATTTACTATATTAGAAAACCATGTATTTTATTTATTTTTTTCAATTATTTATAAATCTTTTCAATTTTTTATTAAATAAAATCTTAGTTTATACAAATATGTCAGAAATTTTAATAAAACCGTGCATCGCACGAGAACTAAATAGTTAATCTTTAATGGACTGAACTTAAGATATGACTCTCAAAAAGACGATTTCTCAAGAGACTAGTTAAAATTTTAAAGGTATTTTCATTTATATTTCATACTATCATTTTGTAATGTTCAAATAAAAACTCAAAAAACTTTGTGTATATGGTGACTTTTTCTACTAAGGGTTTGTGAGAGACGCTCTCTTTTAAAGACCATCTCTAATTGGATCGCCCCATAAAAGAAAATGTAGAGTATGAGTAAAAATAAGCTTTAATAGGTTGGGCCTAAGGAACGTTTCTCTGAGAGACGGTCTCTCAAGAGACCGACTGTTTTTAAATAATAATTTTTCTAATTTTGAATGATCACTAGAAATAATTAGGTAATAACTTATAATCGTAAGGTGATCACTTATAATTAGGGGTAGAGCAAAAATTTCAGTGAAGCCCTATTTATTTTATAATGTCTTTCAAAATGGGGCCGACTTCATTATATCAAAATATAAATTGTTTTTTTCTAGCTTCATGAAAAATAATTCAAGATATATTGTAACATTATAATTAGAACGAAGCATAAATAGCACCGATATTAAATATTTGAGGCCTTTTATTTCTAGGAGCCTAAGACAGTCAGCCATTAACCGACATTGCTTATAATACCTTAAAAGCGATCACTTGTAATTTTAAGACAATCACTAGAATCATAGAGTGATTAATTAGAAAAATATGATTCTTGTATTGTTTGGGCCGTAAATTTAGGGCTTTTAAAATTAAGATTAAGCATCTCTAGGCCTATATAGGTCGACCATGCTAGAAAATTCAATCCAGGCACGAAAGTCCTTGGGCCCATCTGCTTTGCTGCGCTAGTTTGTGAATGGATGGACATGTGCTCTCTTGAGAGACGATACCATTTTTATAAAGACGACTCTCTTTTGTAAAGACGATTCTCAAAAGTCCAGTCCAAATCTATATTTAGAGTTGTAAGAATATATATTTTGAATTGGATCGAACTTTTAAGAACCGTCTTTACAAAAGATGGTAAATAAAATTTGTGATGAATTATTTAACTCACCACCACACCACATAGCTCATAAATACCCTATAACCAGACCATTTTCTAGGTATCTAATAGTCAATAGAGCAAGTATTTACTCTCTAATATTTATTGAACTTTAAGCACCGTTGAATTGAGACCTTAGAGCAAACTGAATTTATTTTGATCCAACTATTCATTCTAAGATTGAGAACTCATTTATTCTATAAGACAGAGGAATTTAATCATATAGGGGTGTTTGTACTTTTGACTTTTGGCTTGTTGGTTATCAAACAGCTAAATAAATGTTTGATAAATGACTTTAAACCAGCTGAAAAGCTGGTTTTAAAGCTAAAATAAAAAATTACTCTAGTTAGCTTTTGGCTTATTAACCCATTTTTTCTCTAATAAATAGCCAACAAGGCAACAACCAATACCTAAATTTAATATACATCTCCATAAATAATTGTCCTTTTCAGCTAACTTAAAAGCCAACAAAAACATTCAACATTTCCACCTGATCGAACAAGCTGATTAAAAAGCCAACAGCGAAACACCCCATAAATCGGGTCATCAAAATATTTTTCCACCCAAATTATACCAAATTTTCATCAACATTTCCACTATTTACTAGAAACTACCAACATGCTATAATTTCATGAAACAATTTTCACCAATGCGGGTTACCAAGAATTTAATGTACGCAATATTATTCTAGTTAATATAATAATATTAACAAAAGACACTTTGTTTCAATTATTATTCGTAACTTTATATAAATAAGAAATGTACATAATTTAATGAGCTATTTTTAATATATATTGTGTATTATAATTTGAAATTTGAGATAAGAAAACTAAATTTTTGCGAACTCAAATAAGGATGGTTGCAAATGCAATCCATCGTCCTTTTTAGCTTTGCTAATAACTAGCTAGGGATGGTTTAAGGGAATCTAAAAATGAGATTGATTCATCAAAAGGGGGTTGCTTTGATTTTCTTTTATGCAATTATGTTTTAAATAAAATTAATTGAAAATTTTGTTCATCGGGTTTTATCTCGATTGGAGTAAGTAATGTTTTTTTTCCTAGAATCTCACATAGACCTCTATTTCCTCAGTTATCCTATAATTCCAAAAATTGACTAGATTCACCAAGACGTAAAATGTCTCGAGCTGATCAAGTCATTAAAAAGCGAAATTCTTTTAAGCGTTGTTCGAACCTAGTTTACCCCTAATTCTAACTTGTCATATGGGTGTACTAGAATCCTCTTGCAATTAAATATTTTTTTAGTGAAGACTTGACTTGAGATCTAATCTCATATACAATACTAATATACGACATTTACTCTTTTATTACAAAATAAAAAATAAAAAAATAACTTGATACGGTCATCAAGACATAAAGTATGGTTGTCAAGTATTATGCATGAATTAATTTGATCAATGATAGACCATTTCATGCAAGCAAGTTGAGCATGAATTACATACAAGTTGACATCCGCATTCACGATAATGTATTAATACATCTTTCATTCCGGTAAACTTGCTACATTTCATCTTTTTTATGCATGCATTACTTTAATCATTTTTATATTAAATTATACAAGTCTAAAAAATATAAAAAATTAATTTTATGAAAGTGTGCGATTAGACGATTCAAATAAGATTCCACTTGACTGTATTTTTTCTTATATATTAACCGCAATATGTAAAAATAAGTTTGAACGATAAATAGTATCGTTAACGAAAATGTAGTTAGTATTTCAGAAGGGAGGAGGTACCTTTCAACTTGAAAAAGTCAACGTAAATTCCTAAAGGGGCCAAGGGGATCTAATACAATGTGAAAGGAATTTTAATTTAAAGCTGACTGAAAATTATATCTTATCTTAGTTAGATAGTAAATATTATATTTTTAATTCTTTTTTTTTTATATAAAAGAGGGGAGGGATCAGTCAGAATATAGTTGAATCTAGCTCTAATCTTCGTTAATCTTTACCCATCTCAATTTGTCAGCGCATCTGAATAAGATCGATTTCTATTAATAGACAGCTTAGATTCAAACCATAGTTACTACTTACATTATTATTTGAAACCGTTTTTGTATATATTTTGCACTAACTATTTCGTGCATTGCACGAGTTTCAATACTAGTACCCTATAATAAAGATAAATTAAAGGTGGTCGTTCATTGAAATAGGCGTCAATTATGAAACCATGCCGCATATATTAGCAAATTGCTAAATACTAAATACTAATAACAATATTTTAATTAATCTTATTTATTTAAATCTAGAGTATCACATCATTATATAATAATAAAAATTTTGAATTATATATTTTTTGTCCGTTTAAATGTATTATTGAAAGTGACATTTCCAGTACAATATTAACTTATAGAGACATAAGAGTATTTCCTCCTCTCAATTACACTATAATTAATAATGATATGTAATACTAGCTCAAATCCCGTGCCAAGCACGGATAATTTAAAAAAAAATATTATAATAATGTAACATAAACAAAATTAGTATAAATTATTATGATATTAAATTGTTATTTGTTAACTATAATAAATCTATTGAAAAAATTATTTAATGTGTAAGATAAATTAAACGTATCAATTTACATTTTCTTATGCACGTCATATCATGTATTATAATAATTACAATTTAATCTTTTGAATATATACTTTTATGTGTATTTTGTTATATAATATAATATACTTTTTGAATATATTGTTTGATTATTTAGGCGTGAAAATTTTCAACCATAGCTTGACACGTGTCAATAAGATGCTTTTTGGTTTCTCTTTTACTCCATCCGTTCTCTATTGATGTTCCCATTGAGAATATTCACGTGAGTTAAGAAAAGTGGAATATTTTAAATATTGGAGATATTATTTTATTGAATAATATTGATGGAGGAAAAGTGGGGACCACAAATATTAAAAAAAAGTATTTAAAGAAAGTTAGTGGAAAAAATATGGGGACCACAACTAATTAAAAAATATTTTTATGAAGTTAGTGGGAAACATGTAGGGACCATAAGGAATATAAAAATGTTAAAATGAAGATAGTGGAAGATATGTGGGGACCATAATCATTATTAAAATATTAATATGAGTATGGGTGGGGTTATTTTTGTCAAAAATTTGTGACATAAATGGAAAGATTCCTTATGAGAACAACAATTGAAACATCCAAAATGGAAAGTGGGAACTTATTTAAGGAACGGATGGAGTAGTATATTAGTATAGATATAGATATAATAGATAATATAGATACTTTGATTGAAAATAGTGTAATCACTACTCATGCACAAAAAAAAACAATAACTTAATTACTATATTTAGGCGAATGAAGGATTTCCTAGTATATACCATTTTGTCTCTTTGAGGGAAAATAGTGAATGTGAGAGTGACATGTGTCTTGTTGAAGAACCCTTTTAGTATACAGTAATAGATATCATAATTAGTTTATTTCAAAATAAAATTAATATACTCACCCCAATTCACAATTATTGTCTCATTTTTCTAATGGGTAAGTTCACCCAAAATGCCCCAATTCTATTTTGAGTCATGAGTTTTTACCTAAATACCCTATGTTCACACAAGCAATGACCCAAATACCCTCACTTTAACTTCTTACAATACCCCAACTATCACCTTTACAAATAATTTAATCAATTAAAATACCTAAACTATCATTTTTTGTGGACCTCACCCCATTTTTAATAATATCCGTGTCCAATCAAATAGAATAATAGATATGAATTGAGGGAGTATTAATCAGTGTGGCGATGGGAAAATTGAACCTCACTACATGAAATTAGACGGTGTCGGGGACCTACACAGCTACACTCGGTCGAGCATGTAGTGAATAGCGATGGCTTCATACTTCAGTCTTCACTCACGTGCTTAAAAGCAAATCCTTTCCTAGTTGCCTAATTTCTTCCTTTATCACTAGCTACTTTAAATTGATTATGGGGGTGTTAGTATGTCAAAAATAACAATCAGATTAAAAATTTTAACTAATGATTAAATCTTTAATACTCCCTCCAATTCAATTGTGTTGTCCTATTTCTTTATTGGGACAATTCACTTCAATTGTCTCATTTCCTTTTTTGTCTATCTGTTTTTACCTAAATACCCTCACTTTTCCAATTCCCAATACCCCACTACCTACAATTAATTTAATCAAATTAAAACCCCACTTTTTCAATTCCCAACTACCACCTTTACAATTAATTTAATCAATTAAAATACCCAACTAACACCCACTCTTAATATTTGTGCCAAACCCAAATGGGACAACACAAGTGAATTGGAGGGAGTATATTATACTCCCTCCAATTCTACCCATTAGTCCCATTGATTTTTTTTCACTATTCACTTATCACTCTTAATTTGTATTTTATTCTTAATCTATAAGTTAAAATATAGTCATGTGGGATCTTATTTGATTCGTCTCAATACAAAGATTATTAATATCTACTTTTTATAATTTTTAATTAAAAACAATTAGAGATATTAAGGGTTAAAATGTTGTCTCGGCAAGTGTGAAAAACCAAATGAGACTAATGGGCTGAATAGGAGGTAGTATATTTTTTGAACATTATTCTGATTCTTTTTAGGGGTGTACAAGGTACGATTTAGTTTGATGTGAATTGTGATGTAATTCTAAAATCAGACCAAATTAAAAATTTTGGATCAGATTATTTAAATTATCAGAGTGGATCTGACCAAACTGTACTACAATAGTCTGGTCTACGTTTTTTTAAAGTTTTCAAATTAATATGTATGTTTATGCAAATATTTCGTACCTACAATCATAAAATACAATAATTTGTAATTAGTTGATTGCATTAACATCATTCAAGTATATACTAGAATAAAAAATAACTTTAATTTGATATATCTAGGTAGCGACTTATTATTTTATTTATGATTTTCAATTATAATATGGTTTGTGGTCTGGTCTTGTTTGAAAAATAAAAAATCGGGATCAAATTGTTAACCGCATTTTATTTGAAAAAAAGAACCAGACGGTAGACCAGACCAAATACAAAAACTACGTTTTGGTTTTCGGTTTAGACCAAACTTTGCTTAGCCCTAGTCCTTTAGAATAATCATCAAAGACAGATTGGATTGTTATTATGAAAAGGTAGATATCATCATACACTATATTAATTTTAATGTATAGTGAAGTAAAATGTGAGTGAAGGATAGAGTGTCATTTGTAATTATTTTATTGGCCAATATTTATGACAGGAGTGTTTATGAAAGGAATTTATGGACAGGAGTGCAGTATAGTAATTCTTTTAATATATGGCAATAATAACAATGAGATCAGAGATTTTGACCAGTAATTATTTTATTTATGGGCAATAATAGTATAGTGATTATTTTAATTATATTTATGACCAGGGATTTTGACAACTGAGACAAAATTTCTACAATTTTAAAACGACATGATTACTTAAAACGACATGATTATTATATGGCATAAAATCAGCAGGATTATTCAAAACAACATGATTATTATATGGTAGAGATTTTCCATGATTTTCGTTAATACTAAATAATATACTAAATATAATATCCTAAATAATCATCATGCACTATATTAATTTTAATGTATAGTGAAGAAAAATGTGAGTGAAGGATAGAGGTCATTTGTAATTATTCTATTGGCCAATATTTATGACAGGAGTGTTTATGAAAGGAATTTATGGGCAGGAGTGCAGTATAGTAATTCTTTTAATATATGGCAATAATAACAATGAGATCAGAGATTGACCAGTAATTATTTTATTTATGGGCAATAATAGTATAGTGATTATTTTAATTATATTTATGACCAGGGATTTTGACAACTGAGACAAAATTTCTACAATTTTAAAACGGCAGGATTACTTAAAACGACATGATTATTATATAGCATAAAATCAACAGGATTATTTAAAACAACATGATTATTATATGGCAGTGATTTTCCATGATTTTCGTTAATACTAAATAATATAGTAAATATAATATCCTAAATAATCATCATACACTATATTAATTTTAATGTATAGTGAAAAAAAATGTGAGTGAAGGATAGATTGTCATTTGTAATATTCTATTGGCCAATATTTATGGCAGGAGTGTTTATGGAAGGAATTTATGGGCAAGAGTGCATTATAGTAATTCTTTTAATATATGACAATAATAACAATGAGATCAGAGATTTTGAGCAGTAATTATTTTATTGATGGGCAATAATAATATAGTGATTATTTTATTTATATTTATGACCAGGGATTTTGACAACTGAAACAAAATTTCTACAATTTTAAAACGACAAGGTTACTTAAAACGGCATGATTACTATATGGTATAAAATCAACAGGATTATTTAAAACAACATGATTATTATATGGCAAGGATTTTCCATGATTTTCGTTAATACTAAATAATATACTAATATAATATATATACTAAATTATAACAATACCTTTTTTGCAAAATTTGCAAAATCCAGCAATGATTATTATATTTAGTATACTAAATAATAATATACTAAATATAATATACTCAATAATAATAATAACAAAATTTTCAAAATTTACTAAATTTGCAAAATTTGCAAAATTTCTACAATTTCGTTAATACTTTTTTGCAAATTTTGGTGTTAATCTAGCAATAACAATAACAATACCTTAAATGAAGAATTGAAGAGTTTGCAAAATCAATGAAAGAGTTATTATGATATTGCAGTATGCCAAAATGAAGAATTAAAATGGTATGTAATAACAATACCTTAACACATATTTAAAAAACTCATTACACGGAAATTGGTAATTTATAAAATACCTATATCATTAGTCTTGGATTAAGGAGAGGTATTTCAAACAAGAGGTGAAATATGTCATCGTACTGAAAATGTAGTATATAAAGAGGTGTTTCAAAACCTATAAACTCTATCAACAACCTATTTTCTGTTTTTTTATAATTCTTTTTTAATTACAATATATGTATGTAAATACTTTATTATGCACCTTCATTTAATATTTTTATTCGTCTAAAATTTCATTAAGATATAAACGTATTCAAAATTCGTGCATTGTATGGGTTTCTATCCTAGTTTGTAATAAATGAAGAGAAATATTAAATTGAATGGATAATATTATAAGAGAATTAAAATAAATAAATAACTCATTTCTAATAAATATCATGAAGTAATGGAATCTAACTCACCAATATAATAACTAATATATTTTATTGGAAAAATTACCTAGAATAATCAAAACTATTCATGATTTTTCTACAATAATCTCACCTATTGATTAACCATAAATAATTCCAACTTTGAGGGGGTATTTTGCTAGAATAAACTTGGATAACCCAATGACCTGCTATAGTAGGTAATTCACCCAAAAAAATTTAAATATTAATTTAAAATTAAAAAATATTTTTAAAAATTTACATTAAAAATTCTAAAGAATAAAAAAATCATAAATTTTTTATGAACATTTTTTTCGACATTTTATTTTAATATATATATCTTTTATTTAAAAAAATAAAACTTGTTATAGCAAGTCATCCGGTCACCGGGTTATTCTAGGAAAATGCCCCTCAAAGTTGGGATTATTCATGGTTAAACAATAGGTAGAATTATTGTAGGAAAATCGTGAATAATTTGGATTATTCAAGGTAATTTTTCCTATTTTATTTGCCTATTAGTTAATATTTTACCTACCGAATCAACTAAATTTTTTTCTTCAAAACACGCTTATTAATTCGATTTTCACACTGAATTTAAAGATATGTTAATTTATATAGTAGGTGGTAAGGTGCAAATAATGCAGGTTTATTAAATTAATTATATGGAGAATACTATGCAGGGTCTTAATTAAACAATTAATCTTGACCTCTCGACAATTATTATCTGACACATGCTTAATTAAAAGAAAGATTATACTCTTGTATATTCTAATTAAATGTTTTATTTATTTTTTTATATTATTTATTAATCATTTTTAATTTATGTTAATAAGTTAAATCACATTCAAGTATAATCTTATTTGATTCGTCTAAAAATAAAATTTTGAGCGGAATTTTACTTATGATGAGGATGATGATTAAATATAAGTTTTATTAATATAACTTTTTATAGGTTTTTTCATGTACAATTAGAAATATTATTCTACATCTTCTTTTTTGTGTATGGTTTGCCGTTTTCAATCCCTCTTTAGACCCTGATCATATTTTTTATAATACACCTGTGGTAGAGATGATTATGATAATGAAAAAGAGATCACATTATTGAAAATTAAACTAGTATATCGACAAGTATATTAATTGCAAATATAATTACTTCCTAATTAAGTCGTTCTATCTGATGTACCTATTAAATTTTTTAGATGATGAAGATATTATTTTTATTGAATAATAAACTAATGAAGTTAATGGATCGGAGAAAGAATAGAAACCATAAGCAAATAAAAAATATAAAATAAAGTTTATGAAAAAAATATAAGGATCATAAACATAAAAAAATGTAAAAAAAAATAAAAATAGTGAGAAATATATGGAGAGCTTCACCGGGTAAATAACCATGATTTACATCAATTGTAAATCACTGGTATGTGATATTATTCATAGGTCCATAATTTTTCTAATTTTGTTTTTCTTTTTTTTCTTTTGATTATTTTATTAGTTTTATTTTTGTCTTGTTATGGTTATTTACAAATAACCGTAATTGACTAAGATTGTCTAATATATGTAGAGACAATAAATAACATAAAATTGTCATTGATTATTTATAATAACAATTGTATTTTATTATATACATCAAACAAAACTATTTAAAATAAAAAATATGAACATCAAATGGAAACAAAAAGGATAAATAATTAATTTAGATGCTTTGAACAATGAATATAGTACGAGATATTTTTGAGTAGTTGAGCAAAATTTAAACGTTAACTTATTACTTATTATTGTGGGAAGTTAATGCTCTTATCAGTGGAGAAGTAACCAATTCGTTTCAGACGGTCAATCTTCTTACATTTAATTTTTTTACCCAATCTAATGTATTATTTTGTTCATTTCATTTATATGTCGAATTATACACATTTAAAAATTATAAAAAGTTTAAATTATGAAAGTATGCGATTAGACGATTTAAACAAGATACCACTTGACTATATTATTTATTAGCCACAATATATAAAATAAGCTAAAACGATAAATAGTACCCAAAAACAAAATATAACAAGTATTTCGGAACGGAAAAATTACAGAGCAGTCACAATCTCGTGGTTATAACTTATAAGTCATAAGATAAGATCATAAGATGATAAGAGTAATAGATGGTATGTGGTGGTGCTCCCTTCGAGTAATTTTAATCCTCACTAATATACTACATCCGTTTCAAAATACTTTAATATTTGTCTTTTTCACGCAGTCCAATGCACTAATACAATTCTTAATACCTATAATTATGTATAATATAAAATTATAGAAATATGATATTAATAATCTTTACATCGAGACGAATCAAACAAGATCTCAGTTGACTATGTTTTTACTTATAAATTACTTATTAATCACAAATTAAGAGAGATAAGTGAACAATGCTTATTTTTCATATGTTACGACTATATTGGAACGGAGAAAGTACGTGCGAGCAAATTAGAAATGACATGACCACTTAATTAGGGATGGAGGCATAGTGAAAAGTACGATGACCGGTACGATTAAGATCACAATCACGATAACGAAACAGTATGGTGATGTGGTAATGTGAGTGATGCGGTCATTATAACGCTTAAATATTGATCGAAACCATAAGACATCTTTTGATACTGCCTAAAACCCAATTCTTTTTACCCTTTCGATGACCTGAATAAACACCTCAGATTAGGGATAAATCTAATTACAAAATGTTAAAATTTGTGCCCTAACCCATACATAATTATTTTTTTTGCGATGTATATTGCATTATATTGTTTGATAATTATTAAATTTTCTTTAATTTATGTTATTATTAGTGTTAATAATACGTGTTTTGTTTTGTCTTGCCTTTTGTGCTGCCTCTAGCGTGTTCTAACTTCTAAGTATTGTTTTCATTTGCAAATTCTCTTGAACTAATTGGGATCTCGTTAGTCGCAAGCTTCTAATCTCCTTCGATAATCAAGATAATATGGTATGTCATTTTTCATCTTTCATTAATGATCTGTTTATAATTTTCAAAATAAAATATACTTCCTCTAAGATTATTATAATGATTATATATATATAATCTAAAATCAATCACTGTCCAAAATCAAACAAATTAAAAAAAAAAAATTATAAAAAGACAAAGATTAAACCTATAATAGCTCCTTATGGTCTAATATGCTCTCAGTCACGCACCCTCAACAGTACAACTATTTCGAGGTTGTTGTGTAGCAAGTGTTTAGATCTAAACCTATTTAAATTTACCTAATTAATTAATTAATACTAATATATCTATGGATCTCAAGGAATAATTTTACATGGGTCCTATCTCAGCTTAATTAATTATTTTAAAGAAAAACTCATGATAATATCTTCATTATTTTATGCAATTATAGATCTCATTAGACCATAATCATTCATTTTATTTTTGGTGCATTACATTATGATTAAAATATCTCTAATAACGATTCAGTCGGTTGACTCTTTGGCCGCATCCTTTTTTATAGGTATGTGTTGTCATTAGGGTTGGCCCTAAGGGTGAGTAAGAGGGGCTGTCTCTCAGGGCCCATGTCAAGGAAAAAAATTAATGGTTGTAAAAGGTTCATATAAATTATAAATTACAAAGGAAAATGACCTCAATGTGCTATTTTACCCAGAGCCCCAAATATCTAGGGCCGGCCCTGGTTGTCATATTTCGTTCAAGATATAATCTAATACAATGAATACGATAATGATGATAATTGATCATAATCGAGACTTATCTCAGTCAAAGAACAATTACCACTTTTTATAAAATATATTTTAAATTTAATTCTTACGTAACCATGTATTCCCTCTGCGTACCTTATAATTTAACAAAATTATCTCTTATGATCATAAACAACAAATGATGATGTATCATTGATAAACTATATTGTTGTATTAGTTTTTAAGACTTGCTAAAATAGTCATGAATTATGTTATCAGTAATATTTTAAAGATATCTTGTATTATAATAGAATAATATGTATTAATATTAATATTTTCTCATTTTATATTTAAGTCACTTAATTTAACATTTAAAAGGAAATGGTGTACACAATTTTTACCTACTCATACACATATAAATATTCTAACATGTAATGAATTCATGGTTTTACTTTTTTTTGAAAGGAAAAAAAAATAGAGATACTATATGACATTTTTAGCTGAAAATCTTTTTTAAAAAATTTTTCTTAAAAAATTGAATATAATTTATAATTTAAGATGGGACATGGGACTCTGTAACAACAAATTTATATTAACTATTACTTTCTACGTTCTGATCAATGTGCTATATATTTTTTTATATTTGTCTATTATAATTAATTTGTAACATTTTTTCAATTCCTAGCTACCACTTTCTTTAATTTTCCATCAACAAATATTTTTTTAAAAATTAATTATTTACATGTGTGAAACTATTTATCTTATTTTTCAAACAAACTAACCATTCATTTAAAAAACGAAATTTGGGATCTATGTTCACTCTCCAATTTATCTTTCTTTTAGTAAAGCTTGAGGATCATGAGCAAGTTCCATAATTTTCATTGATGGATTTCACTAGGGAACTAGACTAATAACTAATTAGTTAAGGTTTTTTTTTATAAAAAAAAGGTTAAATAAACAAAAAAACTAATAAAAAGAAATATTGAAAATCATACGAATACAAGAGAGTAAAAAAAAATAATTATGTTTTAATTTAGACAAAACCTCGATCTTAACTAGCCTAGTTTTTCCTTCTTTTACCATGTGTTTTATCAATCATTGCCCAAAAAGTTACTCTAGTCAAAATCAAATAAATTGATATTCTACTCTTTTTTCCTCCACAATTAATTTTCATATCCTTGAAGTCACATTACTATTATTATATTATCAAAATATTTTTAAGAAAATTTCACATAACATCCAATTTTCATGAAATTTATAAAATTATAAATTAAACGAAATTTAACAAGAACTTAACGAAAAATGCTATGGCAATTAAATAGCGCATAAAGTGATAATACTGACATTTCATGAAAACTGAATGCTACCATGTAGAATTTCCCTAAAAATTATCACTTTTTTTATAATCATAAAGTCATCACTTATAACCTAAAATAATCACTCAACACAATCCTACAATGATCAATTATAAAAATGAGCTGATCATATGAACCCGTCTCATAGTAAAATAATTTCATAGAAGACTAGCTTGGTGTATTATTATGAATCTTTTCCCTCAATAATGTTTTTTGAGAAATTATTTCCCACTCTACGCTAATGGAAAATTTATTTCCAATGATACCGTCCACGTAGGACGGTATAAAGAATATTTTTTTAATTTATTCTTTAGAACAAACCGCTATCTGAGATGACGGTTAATTCAAATCATATTTTTGAAAAAAAATTAAAATATATAAGTAAACCGCCATCTCAAATGGTTGTTTTACCCATTTTAAACAAAACGCTATCTAAAAGAGCGGTTTTGTCTTCGATTTAAGTCGCCCTTTCGAGTAGCGGTTTACTATGGGAAAACTTTTAAAAAAATTATTATCCTACATAGACGATATGAAGGGAAATATGTTTTCCTTCTCCGCAAATTGAGAATTATTTTATGAAAAAATAATAATGTGGGAATAGTGTCTAATTGTCTATTATTATTTATTACCCATTATTTACACCATACATAACAATAATTAATCTTTCAGCTCGTTCGTGTGAGACCGTCCCACGCTGAGACGAACTCAAAACAAGATGCCCTAAAACTAAATTTATCTTATTAGACTATTTAATTCAAATATAAGACATATCTCACGGCAAAACCGTCTCATACAAGAATTTGGGTCAATCTTTGTGGGTGTGCTAAAGATGAGGAGTGGTTGAATCATTAAATAAATGAAGGAAGCCAGGTCATCCCTATGATTCCTCTGGCCCTAATTGTCTTTCGTTGTTTATCATTTAGTGCAAGTAATTTTGATAGCCAATAGAGAAATTGACCCAATTCAAAAAATGACATAAATAGGGGAAGCAGTCAGGAACCACACAACCCAATATAAAACCAGAACTTTGATCAATTGAAATTGCAGATTTGGGATCGGCTGTAGTGACAATATTTAACGTGTCATTACTGTCTCCTGATACTCTCTAAAAATTCTCCACCTTTGATAATCTGTGGAGGGAGATTTCATTTTTTGTCTTCTTGTTTTTCCAATCTGTCAAGTGTTTGTATAAATTCCTCACTGAAAGAAGGAAAATTTTAAGAGTGCAAGTTCCTGATTTTGACAGGAATTACACCCATAACCTATTTAAAACATATATTAAATTTGGGTTTTGGATTGAATTTGATTTATTAAATTGTTTTGATTTGTGGGTTGAATTTATAATTTGAAGAAAAAGATGGGTAAATCTGGGTTGATTAATGTGGCTTTGTTTAGTGTTGTTTTGGTGGGTTGTTTGATGATGTTTGTATCAGCAAAGGAGAAAATTGTGAAGGAAATTGCTGCAACTGAGATTGAAATGGAGGAAGTTGAAGTTAGCTTGCTAAGAAAAACCATTAATTTCTTATGGAAAAGTGGTCAAAATAGTTACACTCATGTTTGGCCTGTAAGTTGAGAAATCTTTTTACTTTGATTATGATTTGTACTGTTTTTTTTTTTGAGGATTTGTTGGAATTGACTTTGAAATTTGTTTGATCATTAATTAATTGAAGTTAATGTGATTGATAACAGGAAATGGAATTTGGATGGGAGATTATTGTGGGGTCATTGATTGGATTCTGTGGAGCTGCATTTGGGAGTGTAGGAGGTGTTGGTGGGGGTGGAATTTATGTTCCTATGCTCACCCTTATCATTGGATTTGATTCCAAATCTTCAACAGCCATATCAAAGTGTAAGGAATTTTGAAGGGTGTTTTTTGTTTATTGAGTTTTTATTAGATTCATCTGTGTATCTTTTTCGAGCCAAGATACTCTTTGGCCGCACTCTCCTTTATGGATATGAGTTGCCGCTTTCCTTTCCTTCCCAGACCCTTAATCATAGTTTTCTATGAGCGGATACACCGGGTATGATGATAAGGATGACGATCATACAAGGATCTTGTTTATATGCCCTTTTAACTAATGATCTAATTCAAATTACTGATTTTATGAAGCCTGAAATGGCTAATTCCAGGAAGAGTGTATGGTTTTTACTAATATCAGGCTTTGTAGTGGTCAATGGTTACTTGTACTTTTGTGCAAATTAGCATAGTTTTGATTCTTAAGATCATTTTCAATTTGAATACAGACAATTCAGTGTTTAATTTCACCAAATGATAATAAAAAACAATCTATGTAAGAATAAACTCCCTTGTCTTCTAGACTTGAACTTGATCTATAGTGAATTGATAATTTTGTCATCAAATTTTATTTTAACCAATTAAATTGATTATTTTAAAAAATTGGTTTATTTCAAAAAAATGATTATTGTTGTAAATCTTGGTTCTTGTTGGCCTTATACTTAAATTTAATGTCGATTATAACTGATTTTAATTGAATTTCAATTTTTTGATCTGGGGTAAGGCTATAGAATCTCAGAAATAATCCTTCCTGTAGGTGGTAAGAACTGAACCACAATTACAAGTGTGAAAGTAAAAATACTTTACCATTAGACTAACCCATAATTCTCATTAATTAATGTTTTTTCCGTCTTAAATGATGGTTAATTATTTTTTGGGTGCAGGTATGATTATGGGTGCAGCAGCTTCAACTGTCTACTACAATCTCAAACAAAGGCATCCAACTCTGGATATGCCTGTCATTGACTATGATCTAGCCCTTCTCTTCCAACCTGTGTTGGTGCTTGGAATCAGTATTGGAGTTGCCTTTAATGTTATTTTTGCAGATTGGATGATCACAGTTTTGCTCATTATTCTCTTTTTATGTATGTAATAAAGTGATTAAACTTTTTAATTATAAATTATTTTGGCATTAACTATTTAAAAGCACTGAATTAACACTTTGAATATGCAGTTACTTCCACTAAAGCATTCCTCAAGGGTGTTGATGCTTGGAAGAAAGAAACAATTATGAAAAAGGTCCTCTACTTATTCTTTGTATTAATTAATTTGACTTTATTCTTTTTACCTTTATTTTCTTGTTGCTTTTTCTAACATTGGTTTTTGTTTTTTATTTTCAGGAGGCTGCTCAACGTTTGTTGTCTAATGGTAGCTACATTTTGGCCCTTTTCATATTTTCATTAATTTGTTAATATGGAGAACTTTTCTTAGAGAATGCTATAATATGATTATTTCTCCAATGTGTAGGTGATAACGGTGATTACAAAGCTCTATCTGGAGTTCCTAGCAAAAAGGAAGAGGTAAGATGATTACTTCTATTACTATGGAATTGTAGGAGTATATAGAACATTTACGTAGGCACGACACGGGTAAAATTTCCTGGTTTTTGCATCATATTCACCCTAATTGGGTCGGGTATGGGTATAAATTTGGCAGGTAATGGGTGGATATGAGTAAGAAAAATCTTACCCGCCATGAGTTGTGGTAAGGGTGATTGAGCAATTTCGCTGTATTTGCATCGGGTTCGCCCTAATTAGGGTGGGTATGATTTGGCAGGCAATGGGTAGATATGAGTACGAATAGTCTTAACCGCCATGAGTAGTCTTACCCACACCTGCCCTCCCATTTCGCCATTCCTCATTTACATTTCAAACGAAAATGACGATTGATCTTGTTATATGATCAGGTCTCTATCAAGGAAAATGTGCACTGGCCAGTAGTGGGTGTTTTATTTGCTGTTTGGTTTGCTATTCTAGGACTTGAAATTGCTCAGGTTTGTTCTAACCTTTTCTGGTATGTCAAGAAGCTTAATCAAATCCATACACCTAACTTAATATATTTTGTATCTTGCAGAAATACACCTCTACTTGTTCTATTGGATACTGGGCTACCAACCTGCTTCAGGTATCCTCAACGCGCCTAAGATTCTGATCTAATCAATATCTCCTGTCGAAAATTGATCGTCACACACTGTTTTAGGATCGAGTTTTTCAAAATGTTGTGCCATATAATGCCCTTGAGCGCAAATGTGACGATTGATTTAGACCGAAGTGTGGTGTTAATTTATAATCTTTTCCATTTTGTTAGTTCCCTGTGGCACTCGGAGCATCTGGGTACGAGGCTTATTTGCTGTACACCGGTAAAAGAGTGATTGCTTCACGAGGCGATTCAGTCGGATCCTGGAAAGTTCACCAGCTAATTCTATGCATGTGTGTTGGTGTTTGTGCTGGAATGGTTGGAGGACTGCTTGGTCTTGGTGGAGGATTCATTTTAGGACCCTTGTTTCTAGAATTGGGCATCCCACCTCAGGTCAGCCTACCTCTCAAAAATAGAATCACTAGATCATGTGCTTTGCCAATTTTTGCTTAGCTTTAGTGCTAATTAGTGATTACCTTTTGATTTATCCCTTATTATATTAATACTTTTCCGTCTCATGAGTTTGCTACAGATTGGTACTCTCTCTGTTCTCTTTTGTGCTTCTCTTTCACTTTTTTCGCAGATTTCAATACAAACTTAAAAGTCAAATAAAATTATGAAAAGTTGATATTTGAAAAATATATGTTAAGAAGAATCTATCAAGATCCCACATGAATATATTTTTTCGATTTAAATTCAAAAATTTTGAATTTTGTGCATGATATTAACAGATGTTTTAATGAAAATTAAAGCGGTAAAGATCATCTCTAAATAAAGAAATATGACAAATTGAATGAGACGAACAAAAATGAAAATCCCGAAAGAGTAAACAATAATTGAAGGTAAAGTGTGAATATGCTTTAGAGAAAAGGAAAAAGGGAAATATTAGAGGGTATTAGACTATTATCATAATCATTCTTTCTTTGTTGGATTAAGATCTCTAGTTTAGGTGCATGCGCATATCCTGCCATGAAACTTTTTTTTTCCGGAAATTCTTACTATAGACCGTCTATAGCATAGACGGGTAAATATGGGTCAGCCCATTTTGCAAAACAAGTAACTAATAAGTCATTAGCCTTATTTTTCAATTTACAATCATTGGGCTGGACTGTTGGGAGAGTCGTCTTTGCCATAAACAGTCTCTCAAAAGATCTTTTGTTTTTTTTGATTATGTGTTTAATGTTTTTTTATTGGATTAGTGCAAAACTGCAAATCTTCACATTGCTTTCCAGAACTTTAGTCCAAAAATATGCTCCGCTTTTTCATTATATTAAATGTCACTTTTGTTAATGTTGTTAATAATGGTTTTCTTTTCTATAGGCTATACAATACACATTATACACCACATACAATTGTTATTGTCGGATAAGGATAAAGAAATCATATAATAATAATAATGCCGAAACCTTAATCTGACCTACATTAACCAAAACAATCATTGTTATTGTCGGATAAGGATAAAGAAATCATATAATAATAATAATGCCGAAACCTTAATCTGACCTACATTAACCAAAACAATCAACGTGGTAGATCGGAAGAAAGAATTGAATATGAGTTTCTTTTTTGTGTGCACTTCTTATTCATTTAAAGTTACAGATGTTTATTGACAAGGGTAAATTACTAAAGTTGCGTATATTTGACTCCTCCAAACCCCACACAGGTGGGGTTTATTTATTTAATTATATTGGGGTAATGTAATGTATTTAGCTATCAAGTTAGACAGAAAGAGGAGAAAAACAAAACAATAATGATTTTGGTTTAATGTGGTACCATAGTGAATTTAGGATACAAAATCTTGTTTTGGTAATGGTGTCAATCAATTAATAGACACTATAATTAGAATATATGTGATAAAAATGATGTTCAATTGGATGCTTACTTTTGTTACCAGTCTCTTTCAGCTTTTGTGTCACATTCTATGTACGTAAAGGCTGCTAGAGGTGTTCAAAACAAACCTGATGACTCTATATTTACTCGACATTATAATCGAACTCGATTTGACCCGACTTCAAATATTGGTTAAAAATTATGTAAAACATAAAAATAAACACAAGACCCGATTTTGATTCAACATGAAGCATCTAACCCAAAATCGATGCGATTATCCGAATGAACACCTCTACCACAGGCCCACAACACACAATTACGAATGTATTAAGAAAATGGTGAGAACATTAACATCGAGTAGATAAGTGGTAAAATCAATTAGCAAGTAGTAAGTGATCGATTGACCCAGATGGAATTGTTGGCATACTCATGAGGACACAGCCCGCACAGGGTGTATTCGTTGAGAATCAGAATTACCGACTAAAACTGATTTTTACTTACAACGCTCTTCATAGCTTAATCGAATACATGAAAGGGGTGCTAATAGTTTTTGTTTCACAGGTATCAAGTGCTACAGCTACCTTTGCCATGATGTTTTCCTCATCGATGTCTGTCGTTGAATACTACCTTCTTAAACGATTCCCCATTCCATACGGTAAGCTCAGGCCCATGAGCGCCTAAAGGAAAAGATACGACGATTTCTTGTTGAAAGATTACTCTGAATCTGTCAAGCAATTTGCTGAACTATCTGTTTCGTCTTGCAGCCGCCTACTTTGTTGCTGTTGCCACATTCGCTGCCTTAGCCGGGCAAGTTCTTGTAAGGAGGTTGATTGCCATTCTTGGAAGAGCATCTTTGATCATCTTTATCTTGTCATTCACTATCTTCGTTAGTGCAATTTCACTCGGTAAGTTGATGTTATGGTAATTAAGTCTCATTTCGCTCAAGTCATTTATCATTCTCGATCGAATAGCTCTTTGGCATACACATTTCTTATATATGTGAACTACGAAAATCAACCTCGTGTGTTATTACAAGGATAACATTCTGTTATTACAAGGATAACGTTCTGTGTATCGACTTTTCTAACCCTACCTATACAGATGCATCTTAGGGTAATGGAATAGAAAAGTAGATGTGTAATAGAGTGTAATAAAGTTGAGCTGGACTTATTTCAATGCCAGCATATAATGGGAAATACGGCGTGCACACTTCATAAGTCATGGAAATATCATCTTAAAACCATATGACAATATGAGGAAGGGTTGAATGACATATAAAGTGTGCACGCCGTTTTTAATTCATCGATGTGGGATAAACCATCCCAAGATAGAATGCTCTTTTTCTCACATTTGAACTTATGGTGTGGTTTTGTTACGACTTATGCAGGTGGAGTAGGCATTTCAAACATGGTGTACAAGATTCAACATAACGAATACATGGGATTCGATAGCTTGTGCGCATACAAAGTGTAAATTAAAATTTAATTGTTTTTGGCCGTTTCTTTTGATCAAGTTTGGGCAAGTACGCTTCTACATGAAGGGTGTCTGTTAGGTGGTGAAAATCGAACCACCGCAGTTAGTGTGATCACTATGAGGGTTTGGCTATGAAGGTGTTGGGTTTGGTTTCCTCATAAGTCTTGTCAACATGTTTGCCGATAAATTTTGTGTGCTTAAGTGCACTTGTAGAAGTACTTTTTAGTTCATTGATTCAATAAAATCAAATTCACATTTAAGCTTCTATTTTTAGAGAAATTATTCATGGTGTCTTTTAATATAAAAAATTTCACAAATTCTTACTTGAGACCGTTTATACAATAGACATCTCAAGTTTTATGCTGACCCAATTTATTAATTTTTTTAAAAAAACTGATTGGTGGTTTTGTAAGTTAAAAGGGAGATATGAGTTGGGCTCTTGAGAGATGTCTATACTATAGACGGTCTATCAAGAGAGGGTTTTGTGCGGTTTGCCAAATTACCAATATCATATCCTTATCAATCACTTTTAATCCTTTTATGAAGTACTTATTCATAATTTAAAAAAAATAGGAGTACTTAATTACTTTAAATCATATAAAGTATTCTCGTTGTTTCAATATGTTTTCAACTAAAAAGTATCTTGATTTTCTTCATATAATTCATTCTGATGCATTACCACTTGAACATGTGGTATCAGATGGTAATGGTAAATTGTGAACCATTTTAAAGTTAGAAGTGATCACTTCATGACTATAAAGAAAGATCACAATAAAACTGTGACTCTGTGAGTGATCAATTTTAAATTGTTAGTAATCACTTCATTATAATCAATAATCACTTTAGAACTGTAAGCGATCACTTTAAAAATATAAGTAATTATTTAAAGATTATAAATGATCAATAATCACTCCAAGACTGTAAATATGCTATACTGTAAATATACTTTGAGTCATACAAACCATCTCATTTACGAATTTGTATTTTCCAATTTAAATTACCCTCCTATTTTTATCTTTCCACAAACACAATAACTTATAATTTCAAGTTCTAATCGTGCCAAAAATTTCTGATGTCAACAAATTCATCTCATTTGTTCTAAACTTTATTTAGGTGATATGGTCTAATTTGAACATATTGTAAATAGACTTTAAAAACAAGTTTACAATGATTTAAAATTAATGTGGATGCAAAATTTAATTTTTTTCCAATCTGAAACACATAACTCTTGACCTGTTGGGTTTGTAGAAAATCATAACACGGAATTTGGTTTGGGTTTAATCTGGTGAATACTGAATTTGTATTAAATAATAATGAGAGGTACTACCTCTATTTATACATGAGATTAAGACTAAAAATAAGAAAACAAAATATTACAATTATCATAACTTCCTAAACACTTAAAATATTATTCTAGAATATATAAAATCAAAATATTCTGCATATAATTTCCTAAATTTATTATTTCCTACAGGGTCCATTAATTTCCTACTAAATTAAAATTGTTCCAATCCAAAATAATTCAATTTATAAGTGACCAACTCCAAATAACCTTACTAAAAATAATCCAATTTTAAATGCTAATAATTTGACAAGTAATTTAAAAATAAATAACATAAATAATTAATTTGAATATTTTCTCAACAAAGGTAGGCGAGAAGCATGCTGCTCCTGGATCAGAGTAAAAAATAAATGTTGATGAAATCTTGATTAGTTGGCTGATTATTAGTATTTAATTAGTGGGTACAAATACAAACAAAGTGTCAAAAATTTATTCAATTTTAGATAGGAATATTTGATTGTCACATGCCATTTTATTTTGAAAATGTATGACATGGATTTGGTTTATGCTATTTTTTTTTGCAAATAAAATTTATTTCATTCACCAGAAAAAACATAATACATTAAGGCAAAGGAAAACTCAGAAATTCCTATTTGCATCAGAAATTCCTGGATTTGGATTTGGTTTATGCTATTTTAATGTGTACTTAATTGTTTTTTATTTGACAAGTATAATTATTGGAAAATATCTTTATTATTAGATTAGTGTACATTAAAATTAAAAAAATGCATATCGATCATGTCATTATTAAATTAGTGTACATTAAAATAATGCATATATCAAGTCTATACAAGACTTTTATTTTTATTTACTCTTTTTAATTGCTATACTTTTATTTTTATGCTGGTCGAGTTCTCATTTATGTGTATGAGTTGTCATCGTCCTTCTCTCTTCAGACCATGACCATAATTTTTTATGGTCGGGATACACTGTGTATGAGATAATAATGATGACTTTTATTTTTATGCTATTCAATACATTATGCATTATTTTAATTTTTTAATATATTTGGTATATTAGGTCAAAAATTTTTAAAAATCAAAACTATGAAAATATTCATAAAGATGAATCAAACAAAACTTTAGTAAAATATATTTTATATAATACACAAAAATAATATAAGCAAAACAAAAATCAATTAATAAACATTAATTGGAACAATGACAAAAAATCCAAAGGAAGTATAATTCTACACGAAAAGATAGATTACTATTAGGGGTGGCTGTTTTGATTTGATCATCTAACAATGTGTGATCTAGCTCTAAATTATATTTAATTACATTTTGTCACTATTAAACAACTTGTGAATTATATATATATATATATATATATATATATATATATATATATATATATATATATATATATATATATATATATATATATATATAGGATCAAATAAGAAGGATTTTTGTTTGATTTTGTTTGGTTACTTTACTATATATAAAAAAATGATACTAAGTTATAAATTTAGAAATTATGTGTTTTTGGCTCAATCGTGACCATAGATTTTTTGATTGTAGTGAAATAACTGTTTAACTTTTAAACATCTTCCGTCACATTATTTAATGTTAAGTCATACATTAATCATTAATTATCACCAACTAAATTTATAAAAATCATCAAGATTTAATCCTTGATTTTTCAATCCTTGAAACTTTAACACTTTTTAGCCATCAATCTATTATTTTTTTCTCTTTCTTTTTAACAAAAGAGATGAATTTTAATTTTTTTAACAAATGAGTTAAACTTATCATTATAAAATCAACATTAATTAATTAGAAATTATGTTGAATTCTTATTTATTTTTATTAATTAAGAATTAAATTGTGTTAAGCTTTATTTTAGTTTAAGAAAATCTCACTTTTTAATTATAAAAAACTCAAATTTTAGAAATTCACTAAAAATGAACAATTTTAAAATTATTTACTCCGCCCTTGATTATTAAAAATACAGAAGGTCTCCTGAGAGACCGTCTATGGCAAAGACGGCTCTCCCAACAGCACAACCCAATGATTTTAAATTTAAAAATAAAATTAATGACTAATCAATTACTTATTTTGCAAAATAGGTTGATTCATATTTACCCGTTTATACTATAGACGGTCTATAGCAAGAATTTGTGTTAAAAATATGTGGATCGTAATAGATAAGCGATAAGAAAGTGTCCTTATAAGAAATGGATGGTACATAATAATAAGGGTGTCTTAATCACAAGTGGAGCATAGAAAGATGATGTTTGGATTATATTTTCTCCCTTATATAATACTTGCTATATTTAACTTTTTTACGCAATTTAATGTATTATTTTGTTCATTTATATTTCGAATTATACACATCTAAAAATTATAAAAAGTTTATATTATGAAAGTATGCGATTAGACGATTCAAACAAGATCCCACTTGACTATATTATTACTTACATATTAGCCGCAATATATAAAATAAGCTTAAACAATAAATAGTGCCCAAGAACCAATTGTAGCAAGTATTTCAAAACGGAGAAAGTACTTATTAATATCATACTAGAAAACAACAGAGAGGGAGTTTCGTTTGTGATTACCACTCTTCACTCTATTTGACTCTAACCAATAAGTAAGAGCCAATAGCTGGAATGAGCGTACGAGGCGAATCAACATTTTTGTTTTTTAGCATCACACTTCATTAGAACTGATGGAGTCGATTTCGAATCAAGTGTTTTCGATCGATGTTAATCGGATTTTTAAATTCATATTGATTTTTTAAAAATTCTCGAGCCGGGGTACTCCTTTTGGCCGTACTCTTCTTTAAGGGTATGAGTTGCAGCCGTCCTTCCCTCTCCAGACCTTGTTCATAGTTTTCTATGAGCGGGATACACTGGGTAGGATGATGATGATGGTTGATTTTTTTACAAAATTGTTAATCTATTTTGATGATGTTAGGTCAAAGTCGAATTCAATCACAAGATTGAATAAATATTGAAAAGTCAAATCTGTTTTGAACCCAATAACACTCAATAATGAATATTCTTGCATTTATTCTTCACAACTATTATATTAATATTAATCACACATGACATACAAGCTACCTCCATTGTGTTTTGTTCCAAACACATGCTAATTATTGGTGACTAAAATCCAAATCAAATTAATAATACTCTATCTTAGAGATTTTTTTATTAAATTTGAATTTTTATTGAAGCAACAAGTAGAATGCCATATAGAAGTAGTAAATTTTGATAAAATATTTTGATTATGTTAGAAATTTGTCCATTTATCGTATTAATTAATTGATTTTTAATTCAGTTGTCGTTGTGCGAAGACTAAACGATCATTGTTTCGGTTCAAAAGATATTCTCTTACAAGAATATAAGATAAGATTTATCTCCATTACACTATTGTAGTTTGACTTTTCTTTATCTTCACTCTTGCGGAACTACTTTACTTAATAGACTATTTGTCGTATCAAATTCACAAATCACAATAACAACGAATGAGGAGTCAGAATTCAAGTGTAACCTAGTCATATTTAAAATAATTTTATCGACTATTTTTGTGTAAACCATCTTTCAATGAGACAACTTCAAAGAAGGATAAACTTAAGATTTATTATGTTAACAATATATCTACATAATATTTTATTCTCTCTCTCCCTTTGCATTTGTACTGTGTTATTCAAATATATAAGAACTTTTTGAGTCAAATGATATATAAATTCGAAGAAACAGAAAAAATATTTCCTGAATTAAACTTTTCTAAAATTTAGAAGTATTTATGTTAGGCAATCGTTTATCCATTGCCTATGTTTTTACAAATTGTCAAAGTTTGAACGCATCCCTTTGTCTAGCATATAATGAGAATTATCTGTCATTCCCACAAAAATAAAACTTTAATCACATAAAAAATGTCTTTTTCGTAAATTTTTATTAACTCCTATAATATTAAAATTATACTAATTTTTCATTATTATTTTCACTATTTAATACTGAATTTCAAAAAAACAACTCTAGAAGATACTAAATTCCTATTGTGGATTTACTTGGTCACAACTCAAAAATCACAACCACACGTTATATTGAAAGCTCATTATTAACACTAACACTGTAACACATGCCAGACCACTCATATCATTTGTGAGAGTGGAGAATAACATGTGATGTTACATTTACATATTACTTCTATCCAACCAAATTTATCAATAGATATATAATCGAGAATCTAAGATTAATCGGTATTTTACAGATAAGTATAAAAAATATTATAGATAAATAAAAATATAAGTAGTATTTGTGGATAAAAATCAAAGTAAAATCATATGTCATGATTAAAAAAATGGGAATAGGAAAATTTTAGTGGAGCATAATTGAAAAAAGTATGAAAAATTTCACTGTATAAGAAAGTATTATATATATATATATATATATATATATATATATATATATATATATATATATATATATAGGGAGAATCCATTAGAAGGTGCCAAATAGAAGTATGAGAAGGTTTATAGCGTTGATCTTATGAAAATCTACGTGAAAAATTGGTTCTTCTCTCTTATTCTCTCTCTCTGTTCAAAGTCTTTCTTACCTGAAACAATCATTCCATCTTTCTTGATCTTCTCGAGAAAATGATCTATTATATATATTTATATTTATATATATATATATATATATATATATATATATATATATATATATATATATATATATATATATATATACATTGGGGATGTTTGCTGTATTTTATTACTCATCACTGGGGTATGGATATGATTTATCCAGTCTTTCGAAGAAAAAAATCTCATTCAGACCACTTGCAGTGGGAGTCTCGAAGGAATTAGGGCCCTGTACGAATAATAAAATGGGCCCTTCACCTTTTATTTATTGAATTTCTAAAAATACTACTTTGTTAAATTCAGTGTTCTAAAGAAAAATTTCTTATTATTTATTAAATTAGTTTTGTAAAATAGTGAATGAATATTCCAAAATAAATGGATCACGTAAGCTGAATAGGAGGAAATATAAGTAATGTCAAAAATTAAACAAAAAACACTAAAGAATAGGGAAATTAAATTAAAGTATTTAATAATGAGTAAGAGTTATGGTATTTTCCAACATTTTAGTCACTTCAATTACTGTTATTTGTGAGCTATAATTAATAAAAAATTATTTTATCATTATTTAGAACTATAATTATAATTATAACTTATAAATGAAAGTATGTAATAGAGCCTAATAAGTAGCAACTACAGTTTTGGTTTGATTACACAGCAAAACAAAACAAACAAAACAAAAAAACAAAAAACAAAAGAAAAAAATAAAAAAATAAAAAAATAAAATTTACAAGCCCAACAAGTATCAAACCTCAGACATGATGTATAGTACATGATTTGTGAAGGATTTGCCGCCGCTGCGCCACTACCAACCCATTGAAATATTAATACACTAACATATAATTTTCCACTAAGTGAGGCCCTATTTACATGGATCTTAGCCGGGGCCCTGTGTTGCTGCCCAGCTTGCACAGGCTTATAGCCGGGCCTGTGTGCGGGATACCAACATGGTCCTTTACCTTTACTTTTTTGTAATTCAATATGACAATCCCTTAAATATGTGATGGGAAACATAGACCATACATATTACATAGGAGCAAAATAAAAATTTAAGGGGAAATAAAAGTTAAAACATTACAGAAAGAACTTATTCCAAATTCCAATGTAAAATGACAAATATCTTGTAGCAAAAAAATTGCTGTAATTTGAATGATAAAAGTTTACTCCCCATACAAGAATAAACCCGGAATAACTCAAAATGTCATGCTTAACTTACCTGGTTTCCATTGCAAAACTAAAACTTGAAAAGATAGTGGGGATGTTTATCAAATTAGCTTATTGAGCAATTTTAGCTTATTTGGATATAAATAGAGGGTTGAGTGGTCAAACCAGCTAAAAATAGTGTTTGGTGAATTAGCTGGTTGAAACAACTTATTGATACGAATAAGCTGTTTTTGAACAAGTTGCTTATAGCAGCGGGTTCAAAATCAGCTGGTCAAACCCGTTAATAAAATTAGCTGGTCAAATCAGTCACTATAATCAGTTATCAGCTACCAGCTATCAGTCATTTGCCAAACACCCTCAGTGTCGATCATGTATTAATGAGTGATAGTTGGTATGTCAATCATTAAATTATGCGCATTTTTTATTTATGTGAAGTCACATGTGATGTTTGATATTCAGGGTTAATCGAAAACAACCTCTTTGTTGGTGTTATCAATAATAAGGATAAAATTGCGTAAATTTAACCTCCTAAAACCTACCTTAAGGGGAAGCCACTTGATAGAATTGAGATACTCTATTGTAATTTGTCTTTTCGTTATCGAGTATAGTATATTCTCCGAAATTTAGCAAAAGAATAATGATGAATATTGATGAAACATACAAAAATGATCCCAAAAAGGGAAGCTTAAAATTCACACTTGTTAGAAATTATAGACTCCAACGACCAACACCATTAGGAAATTGCTTGGAACCTCCCTCCATGCAATCTTAAGCAATTATTGGCAATTAGGTACATACTCGTGTTAAGCACGAAATCATTAAAATTTTTGGAAAAACATATGAGAAAAAAATTGGACATTAAATACTATTTTAGAAGAGAAAAGAGACATCAATGAAAAAAACATATAAGGCAAAATCAAGTATGAGTTAAATTAATTAAACAAATCAACGGAATAAAATTTAATTTAAAAACTACCTAAAATAACTTAAGCAGAATTAAGCAGAAAAATAACTCTTAAAATTGTGACACTTGTCACATTCTTTTATTGTTTTAGTAGAATGTATGATCGGAGCTTGTGATTTACACTTCACTCTAAACATTATTACTTTCATGCATGTTATATAATATGATAGAACATATAATATATTATGAGATTTCAGCTGTTAGTTTAAGTTTTTTGTTGAGTTGAGCTATTTTAACATAATAATTGCTGAAAGTGAAACGATTCGAACAAGAATAGGAAATTTCGTGGGAATTCCATGCAACCTAAAGTTTTGATGTGCCATTGCAGATCCTAACCATGGAAGCTACATTAGACTTTTAACACTTTAATTTTTAGAAATTATTAATTTCACGTAAAATGATCAAACATATAACATATTTTAGGGCTTAAATCATCATTTAAAATTGTCGGTCCCTTATCCATGTTTTACTCTCACCAATGTTAAGAAACATAACAAAAACTTAAGTTGATATTTGAGACCGAGGATATGTTATATATATTATAACACAATGATAATGCCGTATTGTTCTTGTCAAGGACCAAATAGGCAAATATAATTAGGGAAATTCCACATGGTAGCATCTAGTTTTGATGAAATGCCAGTGGTTGCACTTTTTCAAGAAAATTCCCCATGGTAGCATTCAGTTTATGCACTATCTAATTGCCGTAGCATTTTCCGTTAAGTTCTTGTTAAATTTCGCTAAATTCATCATTTTGTAAGTTTTTTTCCACATGGTAGCATCCAGTTTTTGTTAATTTACTATTTTAACTTTTAATTCACCATTTTAATGTTTAATTCACCGTTTAATTCATTAACGCTCATAAATGTTAGATAATTTTATTGAAAAATTATAACAAACTATCTAATCGGGTCGAAACAAGTACTTATTCGCCTATTTTTCGATACGTTAACCGAAAAAGATATTTGGCGTCATTTTTACCTATCATAACGATTTTTTTTTCAAAAAACGGACGTTGCAATTATCCTTAAGGGTAAACTCTTTCGAAAATCCGGTTGAAACAAGTACTTATTCGTCTATTTTCCAATATGTAAACCGAAAATGATTTTGACGTCACTTTTACCCATCATAACGATATTTGTTGAAAAAACAGACGTCACTACTATCCTTATGGGATAACTCTTTCGAAAATTCGATCAAAACAAGTATTTATTCGAAAGAGTACTTGTTTCGACCGATGAATTAAATATTAAAATGGTGAATTAAATGTTAAAATTATTTTTCGGTAAATTATTTAACATTTATATTTTTTTTCCATAAAATTATTAAACATTTATGGACATTAATGAATTAAACGGTGAATTAAACAATAAAATGGTGAATTAAACAAAAACTGGATGGTACCATGTGGAAAAAACTTACAAAATGATGAATTAAATGGAATTTAACAAGAACTTAACGGAAAGCGCTACGGCAATTAGACAGTGCATAAATTGGATGTTACCATGTGGAATTTTTTTTAAAAACTGCTACCATTGTCATTTCATTAAAATTTGATGCTACCATGCATACACTATATTAATTTTGATGTATAGTGTAGAAAATTAGAGTGAATGTGAGAGTGTCATTTGTAATTATTTTATTGGCCAACATTATAAGAGTATTTATGGCCGGAGTATTAATTAAATGATTTACAATTCAATCAATTTTAATCATTTACGGAAATAAAATGTTGCATTCATATTAATGGCAAGAATAATTGCAGGAATTTCAATTCAGTCAAGTTTATTCTTTACAAATATAAAAATTTGGATTTATATTTATGGCATAAATATTAATGGCAGGAATATTAATTGCAGGATTTTCAATTCAGTCAAATTTATTCTTTTAAAATAATAAAACGTTGGATTCATAATAATGGTTGGAGTAATAATCGCAGGAATTTCAATTCAGACAATATTATTCTTTTACGAAAATAAAAAATTATGACTTACATTAATGGCAGGAATATTAATTGAAGGAATTTCAATTCAGTCAATTTTATAAGTTGACAAAAAAAGAAATTGTCTTTCAATAGAATGACATGAACTACAATATAAATACACCATTTGACCAACTTAATTATTTGCTCATATCGTTTCTTTTTTCTCAAGCTTCAGTGTTGGTGAATAATATTTTCAATTATAACTGTGAGATTAAATTACATTCAGGAAATACAGAGTGATAGGGGGACATGGAAAATTAATGCAAAGGTCATACATATGTGGGAGTATAAAGAGATATGTGACCACATCTATTCACTTAATCATGGTGGACGAAAATGGAACATCTATAATGACTTCAATGGGAAAAATTTTTACAATGTTAAATCATTCTAAATCATTTGTGTTAGGAAAATTATATTTTTTGCAAAATTTAGAGTTAACCCTGCAGCGGGTGAGTATAGATCAACCAAACATGAATCGAAGATGTTCTTCTATAAAACATCAATAATCGAAGATGTTCGTTCGTCTAAAATTTCGTTGAGATATAAACGTATTTAAAAATCCGTGCATTGCACGGGTTTCTATCCTAGTATAATTAATTAGCACTAAGCATGGCTAGTACTAGGATGATTATGAGAGGAATTGCATGTTGAGAGACTTGACTTTCCTGTTTAGCCCTTTTGCAATAAGACCACTTCAATGACCTAGCATTAGGGATGGTCATGGGGCGGGTTTAGAGCAGATCCAACTTGAGCTGGATCCAGACCCTTTTAATTTTTTGAGATCCAGACCCGGATCCGGACCCTAAGGGTCCAAAATTTTCAGACTCAGACCCAGACCCTCTGAATCTGATGGGTCTAGGGTCCTTAATGGGTCTAAAAAGAGTCTCTTTGTTTGTCGAATTTGAACCATTTGTAAGTTATTATATTTTTCGTATATTTGTAAGAGAGTTATTATCGCATTTTTACAAATATTTAATACTAATTTAACATCTAAAGTCCATAGTGCCATCCATATACGCTTAAATTCTATTATAAATATAGTTTGAGTCCATGAAATAAGGGTAATTGGGTTAGCACTAAGCAAGTAGCATATATTATTAATATATATTATGATTATATGAAAAGAAAATAAGTGTTGGGGGCAAAATTCATACGTAGAAGATAAATAAAAATGAACAATTTAATATTTATAAGGGTCCAAGGGGCGGGTCCGGGGTCCAGGTCTCGGACCCGGACCCGGATCTGTCAATTATTTTATTGATCATGATCCGACTCGAATCTGATGGGTCTCAAAAAAAAAAGACCTAGACCCTTAAAAAGGGGCGGATCCGTGGCGCGTTCAACAGGGTCCTGGACCCGTGACCATCTTTACCTAGCATGCACAAGTAACAAGCATTATATTGGCGTAGAGGTTGACTCTGGAGGTCTGCTCCAACGCTCATGTCAGTGAGTATTCGCATAGGAAGCCCATCCTAACTCCCAAGCGTGCACTATGTCTATAGTCTTGGCTTGGAGAAACCTAGTTAAGGTATATTTGTAGCGTAGAGGACTTAATAAATGTTATTTACTACAAGAGTAATGCTAGGAGAATGAGTGTTTGTTCACAAATGATTGACAACAATAAGTAAGTGTCAGTTACCATTGAGGTGGTGGGTACGAGAGTATTTATATCGCACGATTAACAAGGACCAATGGAAACCCTAAATACCATGGAATTTCCTCTTTGAACTTTGTGCGTACCATCTGTTTTTCTTTGACGTGATCATGATACCAGGATCAAAGTATAATTCTGGTCGCGGAATAGAATTAGGATTGCAATTCGCTATTTAGAAAATTTAAAGGTGAGAACAAAATGATTTTGGTTCGAAATTTCGTAGATCACAGAACAATTTAGTTTGGGTCGAGGTACGATTTAGAGTCAACGACTGTAATTAAAATGAAGTACTTAAAAGAACAAAATACTTTACAAGTTAAAAGAAAAAAGAAATGAAAAAGAAAAGGAAATGGGAAACCTAAGGTTTTGTAGTTTAAAATATGTGGAATTGTGGATGTAAATACCTTCCAAAAGAATGTGAATGAAAATGGGCTTAAAACATTAGAAAGCCCAAAGCCTAAAACCTAATACTTACTTCATATAAAAACACTACAATAAAATTAGCACAAATTCTTGTTTAGAACAGTCCTAAAATTAAAACGCTATTTCATATGTGATAACTTTTAAAGTTTATGTGATTACTTTTTTATAAGACTTATAAGATCACTTTTAATACATATATGATCACTTTGAAAGACCAATTGCTCAATATATTCTAATATGTGATCACTTTTAAAGCATACTCGATCACTTTTAAGGCTTGTGTGATCACTTTAAAAGCTTATAGAGATTGTGTTCGGTAATGGTGATGGCGGTGAACTTAAAAATAAAAAATGATCACATATGCCTTAAAAGAGATCATATATGCAACAGATGGACCCCATTAGTATGCAATCTGTGCAATTTGACCATGACCTCCACACATATAGTGGAAAATAGGGTTTTGTCCATGGTCATTAAACGATTCTATATCAATGCAATTTAGATTTCAGTCGCTAAGAACTCAAAAAATTTTATAATACGATCAAAATACGGTGATGAAGCAGAAGAAAACTGTTATTATAACATTAGTATGCAATCAATGAAAATTTGCTCCACTGAACTAGCTGATAAGCTATTTAACAACATTCTTGTTGCGGAGTATTCCAATGTTCAGTAACCCAAATCTAATGTTAACTTGAAGTTCCATTATCCCTGCACTAAAATAGAATATATGGAAACATTAACCCCAATGAGGGGTTTATTGACTGCACGCATCTCTCTTTACTCCCTTCTTGGGGGTACGAGTATAATTTGTCCGCATCTTTCAAGAAAAAGAAAACCCCCACTCACACCCTGCCTTGTGCGAGATACCGAGAATGTCCTTTACCTTTACCTAACCCCAATCTATACTCATGATCAATATAGTAACACTAATTTTGGTTGTCCATGCACCCATTGGTGAATCTATCATAAGTGAGAAACCCACTTTATGCGTGGGTGGACCACAAATCTTGCGTTTAGCCGTGCACACTGTGTAGTCATTGAGGCCAGTTGACATCAGTTAAATACAAAATAAAACCTAGTATATGTAAATAAACCGTAGATAAGTTGATTAGCATATTGTCTTCCATATAAGTTACCAGGGTTCAAAACCCATAAAGTGCATTTAACTTTAAAAACTATCTTGACATTACTTCTTATTTTTTTCTGGATCTGCCATTGAATTTTCCTACAGCTAGTCTCTTAAGAGACCGTCTTTTTGAGAGACGTATCTCAAGTTCAGCCCATTAAAAATTAATACCTACTAACCGTAATTTTAATGCCTACTTACATTATCCTTAATGTCTACTTTCAATATCTTAAATGTCTACTTACGTCATTCTTAATGCCTACTATAATATTTTAAAAAATATATAATGGACAGACCCAGTTAGGAATAATCTCTCACAAGAATTTGTGTTTATCCTAAAGAGTGTCTTGCTTAGTATGCGTACGGGATTGTAAATTATCACTTTAAAGGTAAAAATTAAAGTTATATCATCAGCCCAATTCCCATACCTGTACCCCTTTCAAGGATAAAATAAAGAGAAACTGTACACTCTCTTAAAAGTGAACGTGCATATTTTATGGTATCTAACAAGCAGGACCCCTGCAGCAAACCCAACACACTGCTAAAATAAATCAGCTGAACCCACAAGCTAAAAATTAGCAGCCCAAAAAGAACCCAACAAACCACAGGCAGCAGGAAGCAACATCCCGAACAAAACACAACCGCACAACCCCACAACAGAAGGGCGGCAGGACCAAAGTAACCCATGAAGCAGACCATCACCCCCATGACGTACAGTCTCAAACTTGATCATATAACATTATCTATAAACACTTGCACAAAAAATGATCGAATGAGCAAATTGAGACAATAAACCCATATCAAGTCTATTTCATCGACCAAAATCAGTCTCAACCGATTTTTTTTATTTCTAAAGTTTATACATATACCATAAAACAGCCTTACTGCCGAAGATTATTTACATGAACAGCATGGAGATCAACCATTTTCTATGAAGCTCGTTGTTTAAGTTGCTCCATAGAGGTGCTCTCAAATATCTTATCGGCATTTCCAACCTCAAACCCATCACGTCGATGAGATTCCTTTACCTATCAAGAGTTATGCATTCAATAAGTAAAACCAAACATCAAACATAAATCTCTTCCTATATTTTGCTAATGAAACAGATAATATTGTCTTGCATCACCCAACATCATTTATGAAAGACAACAAATACCTCTTTATCGGGTAAATTTTTGTATTGTGGAAGGACAAGCCTTTCAGCAAACTCTATGTATGAACATGGAACCGATTCTATCTCTCCATCGGCAAATCGGAACGGCATTGAATCTGCTACAGTTGAACTTTGCAGCAAGAAACCATCTGGGCTTACTGTTCATGATATAAATCGATTTTAGATTTGCATCGAAAAAGCTATCATCTCAAATTTATTTAGCAAATAAAATACTCTCAGTAGTGATCATGATCAGGAACATAAACACACCATCAAAACGTAAAATATTATGAGATATGACTACACGAGTAATTCGATACCCATAGTACCTTGAGGCCCTACACCAAAAAATAGTACTCCCTCCTTTTCATATTGTTTGTAACATTTGAGCAAAAAGCTCTCACGGTTTTGATCAAAGTGTAACAAACCATATGCAATGATGGAGTATGATAAGGGGATAAATCAGCCGTTTATAAGGGTGTTTAGGACGGCTTTTATATGCAGAGTTTTGAGTAAACAGATAAATTTATCACAGAAATCTAACCTTTCAAAGTTCCTCCTTCAGAATTTAAGTTGAATCCATTATCCTCAATGAACTGATTAAGGTGGTTAATATTTTTTAAGTGAGAGTTCAGCCAGTGAGTCGAAATGGTGACGTGATTCAGAGCATACCCATTAACAAGGGTCCATGCAGCATATTCACTTTCTCTGCAGATTTCAAAAAAAGAAAAACATCAACTTTAAATTAGAGTTAACACTCGGGCCACTCAGCAAACAATCTTAGTATAAACTTTCCACGTGTATATCCTTCCGGTTCTTACTCAAAGAGCATACCAACAGGGATTTTACCGTGCTAATCGTTGAAATTCAGAAAGCGAGGGTTTCTGCCATGTCAATGACCCTTGCGCACTGGCAAGAGCTGCATATTTGTTTCCCTTTCCAGACATTCCAGTATATTTTTTTATTATTTCCTGCAACGACAAAAAATTTAAGAGTAAAATCTCACAAATATTCCAGCCCATGAGCCAAAGGATTTGAACTACATAATCACTCAAGGAGTTAATAGAGAGATAAAGAAATGATATAGTAGAAAAACTGAGAAAATGTATACTCCTTTGAATAAACAAATTCTTGCAACATCCAAAGCAAATAATGAATTCAGAAAAAGCCAATAAGTTCAAACGATTCAGAAAACGGCCACTTAGTTCATATGTACTCACATAAAAACCAATAATTTTAGATTAATGAATAAGAATAAGTTCTGATTAAATAAGTTCTAATAAGGTCAAATGAGGGTCAAAATACAAAGTTTATTAGTAAACTTTCAAGTAAAATAAAAGCCATGTTAATTGCTAAGCATCCACAGATATACCCCAGAAGGAAAAGCTACGAGGTCGCTTATATTTGTGCTAAACAGAACCAAGAGTGTATAAGTGTACCTGAGCTTCAGAACTAATTTGGTCTACAAGAAGCTCTGAAATAAAGATCCTTGGCAAAGGTCCATTTACGCCACTGCCATCTTCACAGGAAACAGCAGGAGGAGAGAACCAATATGCCTTCAATTTCTTAGCAGGAAATCTGAGTTCATCTTTTTTAATGTAACCAAAGTCAAGAAAGATCTCAGCCATTGAATCAATGCCATGACCATTCACCTACAATATTGGAATCAAAATGATGTGCATATGACCTTAACACATAAAGTCGATGAAAAGTTGTTAAAAGCCAATACGTTGTGCAATCAAACATGAAAGTTGGCTTTTGATTTTGGCAGTTGACTTTTGACTTTTGGTTTGTTAGTCGATCAAAAAGTCCAAAAATATTTGGTAAATGTTTTTAGCTGGCGTTTAAGTCAAATTGAAAACTTGCTCCAATTGGCATTTTTCACTGGTTTTTAGCTTGTTGATCCACTTTTTTTCTTACAAACAGTTAATCAATACCTAATTTTTACAAACATCTCCCTAAAAAACTAGTTGAGGCAAAAACAAGCCAACTCCAGGCGGTCAAACAAACCGACTATAAAAGCCAACAACCAAATGATGTAATGGCCAATAGCGAATAACCAATTGCCAAACCCCCATATAAGCTAGTTGGTATTCAAAATTATTTATATTTAACCAGATTCGAACGAAGAAAGATACAATGTCACCTCAGGATGTCAGTATAAGGAATTAAGCATACCCCAAAAGTTCGAAAGGCAAAATGATCATAAATAATCCTATCATTTCCTGCTGAATGAACAAGCTCCAACACTCTTTTGGCAGTTGGGTTCCTATTCAAATAAACAGTCTCCATATTTTGCAGCACGCTTCTGAAAAATGATTCTGAACCCTATATAATATACATGCACCCAAAAATAACAATGTTACTTAAAGCCAAAATCTCAAAAGATGGCCCTGTGCTGTGCACAAAGTGTCATGCAACACGAAGCTCCATAGAAGGGTCCGACCACAGAGGTGAAACAGAGCCAAAACATACTTCTATAATGACTAAGAGCATAGTAAAGCTTTTAATCATTGTATTAATTTTCAGCTTGTGATCAAGCCAAATGTTTTCCAATAACCAAACTTCATATATTCAATCACCCACCAAGAGTAAAAAGACAGACAATCACAGGGATGATTCTTAGAGTATATTAGATAGCCGGCCTCAACCGACAGATTAAGATTTTGGTTGAGTTGTTTATATGATATGTTATCAGAAGCCGACAAGAGTTCACGAGTTCAAATCTCCCCAACTCACTGGAATATTACGTACGAGGAGGGCATGTGCAAATCCATTCTTTTAGTCCAAAAGCAAAGGGTATGTTAAGAGTATATGGGGGCTAACCATCTTTCGGTTGAGTTGGTTACGATGATAATGTCACAAAAGTGCTCTATAATCATAAGTTATTCTCTAATTTAGCGGAAAAAAGTGTAAATTAATGATTAACACAGTAAACAGAGTAGTAAGCAATCTGATTTTGAAAATCAAACAAAACTAAAACATAAAACCTAAAATTTTTCATATAAAATTACTGACAAAATCCTCCACTCTTTCAATCAACCATAACAAAAAAGCTGACAACAAACGAGAAAGATGAAATTCTAATTGAAATACACTCTCGTGCAATCATCCCGCTTATTAGGGTGGTTTTGATTCTATAGAATATGGCAAGATGTTCGATCCTACATCACATTCACCCCTAATTAATTTCAATTGTGTGTTTTTACTTCTTCTATACAATCCATGACCTTCAAATCAAATTAAAAATGGAAAAAACTCCCAACTCTTTGCTTGCAAATTGCAAAACAATCGACCCTAGCAAATTGCAAAAACCCCAAATTACTAATCCAAATTTTAAAAAAGTACCTGAAAAGACGCAGACGCATAAGATTCATGTTGTGAATCAGATGAAGACGCAGTTTTCATGGAGATTGTTCGTCGACTAGAAACGATCAAGGGGTGACAAGAATGGTAATTCCGTTTGCAGATTGAGTTTTTGAAAAAGGTTTGAGCAGGGAAAATTGAACGAGCAGCAGAAGAAACACAAGATAAGGATGCATGTGTTGATGATGAATAAATTAATGGATACTTTATGATCAAAGAGGCCATGCTTGATTTTGGTGTTTTATTATTAATTTGATTTTGATTCTTAGTTGAAAATTAAAATAAAATTCAAGAACTATTCAATTTATAAAGCATAATCAAATTCAATTCATTTGAAAAAAAAAATCAAATTCAATTTGTAATCATAACATTTGTAGGTTGAGTATTTGTATGTCAAATTGAAATATTAATGTGTAAATATCTACTCTCCTTGTGTGGTTTTTGCTACAAATATAAATTTGAGACAAAACATATTCCCTTCACTTCAATTCATACTTCCTCCGTTCCAAAATACTACTATTTTTTTGGAAATCCGTTTCAAAATACTTGTTATTAAGTGTGACATGTTGTGTGGGAAAATGTTACTATCGGTAGCAAGTATTATAGAACGCGGAAAGTATAAAAGAAATGTCTACTTTTCAACACTATTTACTTCTAACTCTTAATTTTTTATTTTATTCTTAATCTACCTATAGATTAAAATATAGTCAAATGAGATCAGGTTTGATTGGTCTCTATTCAAAGATTATTAATATTAAGATTTTATAATATTTCATTATGTGTAATAAGAGATATTAAACATTAAATAAGCACATAGAATAATCTGAAAAAGTAAATATCCTATCCAAAGGTCTCATGAGAGACCGTCTATAACAAAGACGACTCTCCCAATAGCCTAGCCCAATGATTTTAAATTTAAAAATAAGGTTGATGACTAATCAGTTACTTATTTTGCAAAATGGGCTGACCTATATTTACCCGTCTATGCTATAGACGGTCTATAGCAAGAATTTGTGATATCCTATTTACTATGAATTTGAAAGGGTATAATGAAAATGTGTATATAAAAATTAAAGAAAAAAGAATAATTTGCAAAATTTCAGACTTTAAGTTCATGATTTTTGTACAGCTTTAAAGTTTTTTTTTTTTTTCGAGTTACAATTTGCAAATTATCGAAACTAACAAAGACATGGAACGTTTGTGAATTATCTCTCTTCATTTAAACCGTTATCCGCCTTTTTTTTAAAAAAAATAATAATTTTCTATTTGCTCCAAACTATAGGGGACAGAGGGATAGATCCAAGAACGTAAAAAACCAAAAAGAATTAATTGCATACGGTACACGTAAATGATATTGATTGACTAGGTTTGAGTTTTGGATATCGATGATGACTTTGCAAAACAAACTGGAAACGAGATACAAACGACGCGTGGATTAGCTTTGTAAACATTTTTTATATTTAAAAAAATAAACAAAAAGTGCATGTATCTACTACTCCGTCCTCTTTAAATAGCATCAAAGAGAAATTTGTGTATTTTTAAGAAAGTAGTAATAAATGAGGAGAGAGAATGAATTGTGTGGATAAAATTAAAAGAGAGTTAAAATGAGTGGACGAGATTAAAAGAAAGTGGTGGGTCATTGTCCAAAAATAGAAATGATGCAAATTAAATGGGACGAACCAAAATGAAAAATGATGCTAATTCAATGGGAAGGAGAGAGTATATAATTCTATATAGCTTGCCACGTCACTTATTATGTATGTCCCGTTAAAATTGCATCAAATAGAAAATAATTGATCATAAAGAGAGCATGTAAAGTTCGTGATAAATGACAAGAGTTCTTTCTGTTCTTTTTTATTTGTCCATTTAAATTTTTTTTATGGTAAAAATTTAAATTAGATTTTTAAATATATATTAACTAAAAGAGAAGAATACATATTCAAAAAAAAAAAGAAGAATACAACCAATAAAACTAATAGAAACGAGAAAAAGTAAGAGAACAGGAAGCCCAAAAGGTACTCTAAAACGAAATCAGTAGTCTAAAAGATAACACGCCTCTAACTACCCCAATCCCTAGTCAGGTCCTTAGAGAGGTTTAACTCATGCAAGTCAACTTCTATTTGCTCGTCCCAAGTTCTCCTAGGTCTTCCTCGACTCCTCTTACCCTCTACTATAATGCTTTCGACCCTTTTCACAGGGGCGTCGAAAGTCTTTTCTCTGCACATGTCCAAACCACCTCACTCTATGTTTCGTGAAAGAAGGGGTGACGAACAGGCAACCAAAAAATCGGACGCCATCTAAAAAGCTACTTAGCGACGCCTTCGCGACGAACTTTTCTGGACGCCATTTGGAAGCTTGTTTCAACAGAATATTTTTTTTCTTTTTTCGTAGAATATATATATATATATATATATATATATATATATATATATATATATATATATATATATATATATATATATATATATAACATCAAAAAAATGTTACACACCAATAATAATAGAGTTCGACGTAATCCACTTTTTTATAAAGCTTGATGTGATTCGCTTTTTGTTTGATATCCGTGCATTTAATTCAATAATTAGTAAATAAGGTAATAAATTAAATATTATTATTAGCATTTTGACTTAAATGTTAAATGCACGAATTAATCAAACAAGGTCTTAAGTTCGATGCATGTGAAGACAAAATTTTTTTAATTTTTTTAGGGCCATGGGAACAAACCCTTGTCTAGTGTGCCCCGGGACATCCATGATGTGAGATCTTATTAGATTAATATAGTAACTTTCAATTATAATGGATAATAATCGGGTAAGATATTAATTATTAATGGAAAAAATTATTTTCATTAAAATATTATTGTAATAAATCGTACTCCCTCCAATTCATCTAAAATGTCCCATTCACTTTTGGGACACTATTCATCTATCACTCTTAAATTGCATTTTATTATTAATTTATAAGTTAAAAACATAGTCATGTGTGATCTTATTTGATTCGTTTTAATGTAAAGATTATTAATATCAACTTTCTATAATTTTTAATTATACATAACTCGATATATTAAGGATCGAATAAGTGCATTGGATAGAGTGCATAAAGTAAATGAGACATTTTAGATGAATAAGAGGGAGTAATACACACTCAGCAATAGAATTTGGACACTTGTCACTATAATTTCATATATAAAAGTTTAAAAGTCAGGGGCATTTTTGTTATTGTTGGTCACCTTTTTCATTTTATCGTCACGTCTATTTTAAATTAATTATATAAAATTACAAAAATGCCCCTTGCCTTTAAACTTTTATAATACCCCCGTTAAATATTATCTGCAACTTTTTTCATTTTTGTCCGATCAGAGTTATCTGCAACTCACTATTTTGTTTCCCTTTTTAACTAAAAATAACCAATTTAATCATTTAAAATATTCCTACATTTTCTCTCTCTTTCCATTTTCTCTCTCCTTCTTTCCTTTAATGGGAAGGAAAGTGGTTCTTCCTTCATTTTCCCTCTCCTATAAAGAAATACATTGACAACCGCGAATTATACCACGGTTGTACATAATGTTTAACGGAGAAAGTATATAATTTTCCACAATTGCCCTTTTATAATCTCAAACTCAAAAACTTTAACATCTCTCTGACGATCTCAAAAAAAATCTCTAAACTAAAAGAAATCTCTAAAAATCTCATAATCTCCAACTCTATTGCGGGTCCCAATTGGAAAATTCCCATCGTTGACCAAATTTCCTTGGTGAAAGAGATAATTTGTTCCTTGTCTATCCAACACATACACACGTCATCATATTATACGTAGACCGAACCTGACACGTCATATAAGTAATTCAGTACACTTCCAGCACATACACACGTCATATTTTTCTTAGCTCATTTATTTTTCATCCATTGATATTTCACAAATTCTTACTTGAAACTTTCTATACAATAAATGTTTTAAGTTTTGAGGCTGATCCAATTTATAAATTAAAAAAAAACTGATTGGTAGTTTTGTAAGTTAAACGAGAGATATAGGTTAGACTTTTGAAAGACGTCTATACTATAGGCGATCTCTCAAGAGAGGATCTGCATCTTCAAGAGAGATATAGGTTAGACTGTTTTTCCTTCACATTATTCCTACTACTTTTCTTTTTTTTTTTTAAATTAAATGACAACATTTGAAATTTTGAATGGTAATTACTATTCATTATCAATTTTCTTTTACAATACTTTCCCAATGTGTAAAAAGACATAATCAAATAAGATTTTGTGTGATTCATTTTAATGTATAATTTTACTATTAATTTTTAATATTTTATTTTGCATATTTATAGCATATTATATAGCGTGAAAATTAAAAAAGTAGTCATTAATAAAACAAAAGAATGATAAACCTACGTAGAGAAAAAAGATGAATATATAGACGTCGTTTTCATTGAGGTTCCCTCTTTTAGATAGAGTGAATCTTAACTTTGGATATGCCAAGTTCTTGGCACGGAACATTGATTTAAACCTTATTAATATTAAATTGCGTAAGATATAATATAAAAAATGGTCAAATTAATTTTGTACATATGTAAATATCGGCGCTCAACCCATGTTAAATGAGTTGGACTTATTGTCAATATCTGTGTATAATCATGAAAAATCAAGGTGCACCCAATTTATAAGTTAAGGGGATACCATCTCAAAACCATATATTATCAATGAGAGCATATAATCTGATAAATACGAGGTCTATACACTTAATGAGTCAAGGAGATATTATTGCAAAGTCATATAACAATGAGAGAAAGAACACAACTAATATTATTATCACTCCAATGACTTATAAAATATAATATGTACACCATTTTTCATTCGTACAAGTGAGATAAATCATCCCAACCACAACGCACCCGATATTATTACACAAATTCTTACATGAGACGGTCTCATCATAAGATGCGTCTTATATAGGTTAAATAGCTCAATAATACAAATTATTAGCATATGAACTTCTTGTTTTGAGATCCCACGGAAAATAGGAGTCGTCGTCATCATCATACCCAGTGTATCTCGGAACATAGATAAATCTATGTTCAGGGTCTAGGGCCACGGAAAACGGGAGTCGAAGTGAAAAATTGAAGTTCATATTTGTCGGCAAAACAACACAATACTCACAAAGTAGCACTAGCACACAAGTAGCACTTAGAAAATTTTCACACATAAGAATCAAAATGGTAAACAATGCCAAACCAAATCCGAAGATCCAATTTATACCTTATTTCTGGCCATTTTGTTGAACATCTTATTTAACCCTAATGTACTCCGGCTCGACAAAGATGGTAATCGAGCGACATATTCAATTTCTGATCCAAGGAAGAATCTACGGCCTAACCACATAACAGTCGTAAATTCATACAACTTGTGTTAATAGTGGTTTGCCATTAAAATGAGCCTCCAAGTTCCCAAGAACAAGATTAGCCATGTCGGTTCGTGTCTCAACAGCCCCACTAGCTACATGAGGCAGGATTACTACGTTATCGAGTTTAAACATTTCTTCGGGAACATGAGGTTCATTATCAAAGACGTCAAGCCCAGCCCCAGCTAGCCGACCTTCAATTAGGGCTTTCACAAGCTCTTGTTCATCAACATGAGGGCCTCTTCCGATGTTGATCAGGACACCTTTGGGCCCTAATGCATCGATGACTTCACGGTTGACAATATGTCGTGTTTCTTCCGTCAGGGCACAGGAAACTACTAAAATGTCACAATTAGATGCAAGTTCAAGGACACTAGGATAGTAAGTATAATCAGAATCTGGCCTTTTTGTTCTTGAGTGGTAAGCAATGGGACAGTCAAAGGCCTCAGCTCTCTTTGCAATTGCAGTGCCAATCCGGCCTAAACCGATGATTCCGACCTTTTTTCCGGTGAACTGAAAACACGAAGCAAAAAGCGCAGTAAGTGAGGAGCTAAGGTCCGACTGAAGTTATAATATGGATGAAATTTAGTAGAAATGGAAATTTTGTGTCCTAATATCAAAATATTAACACAAGTCACAAGGTCACAACATGAACATCCTTTGAGATATCCTTAAGCGATTTTTACTTTAAAATCGATGCACATATCCATGAAGGCGAAAACCTTAGAAGCGGGAAATGAACAAAATGTGGAACGTTTAAAGCGAAGATGGAAACTCGTTCAATGACCGAGTGATTATAAAATCGCGAATCATACGGTCTCTTTGTTCTTCTTCTTACCGATCCAACATAAGCAAAGATCATAAGATCAATGATGAGCTTACGAAAAGCTAAGTTGCAGGAAGATTGAGCCAAATAATTCATGTATTATATATATGCAATTACAGTAATTACAACACAAGCCTGGTAAATTGGGGTTTGTGCACAAGACACATATAAGAGGAGAGTTAGCAGCACATAAACCCGATGAGGTTCCATCCTAATTTTGATCATAAAACAATTTTCCATTACAACTGAATTAATGAAATTGAATGAATTTTGTCGAGAAAATAAATTTGTTTGAGCATGAGCATTAAGTTTGTCGAGAGATATTCCTACCAAAATCACATTAATTTTCTTATTTTCATTCCCATCATTTAATATAATTACCAAACAGACCGTTAGTACTTCACATAAATAACAATTGCACGTGATTTGATGAATCAATTTAATACATTCCATTATAACCTCAAATCAAACAACTATAATCCATTATTTAAAACTCCAAAGTTTCTAAATTGTTGCTCATCTTGTACATTTCTAATGGTTTTCATCAAAACAAGATCAACCTACATTTTGACATCACACAAGCACAGATAAATCACTAACATCACCACAGATAAATAGCAACAAATCAATGAACTTAAATTCGATTATAATCAACTTTCATATAATAATCAATTTAATCCCCAATCAGTCAAATTGAAAAACCATTAAAATGTACAATAAGAAACATACATACCCTAGTAGCCAATCGAAAATCCCCTTTCTTCCACAATCCAGCTCGAACATTACGATCACACTGAGGAATCTTTCTCAAAACAGCAAGCATAAGCCCAATAGCTAAATCAGCAACATCATCAGTTAATACATCAGGGGTATTAGTAACTTTAATCCCCTTTTCTTTACATTTTCCCAAATCAACTCTATCAAGTCCAACGCTGAAAGTAGCGACGATTTCGAGATTCGGAAGAGCGTCAATAAGGGAAACGTCGGCACTGATAAAGGAGTTTACGATTAGGGCGCGGATTGAATCGGCGTTTTGAGAGAGGAATTGGGTTTTGTCTGGAAAGTTCCAGAAACGGAAGAGGTTATAGCGTTTGCTAAGTTGTTGTTCCAAGTATTCATTCATTGGAACTCCTAATAGTACTCCAATTGACTCCATTTTTGTTGTTGTTCGAAGTTAATTTGCAGTTAGGTGGAAGAATTGAGATGGGTTTTTGTTTTTCCAGGAGAATATTTGGATTATGGAAGGAAAATTTGAATCGAAAGATGGTGTAGAACAGCAGAAGTACATAATTATTCCCAATCGAAGACTTGAAGTAGTGGTTGGAAATTCTCTTGCATAAGTCATAACCATGTATTGTCATCTAGTGCATGAGTCATGACTATTGACTCATAGTCTATAGAGACACTATCTTATGATTTTGTTTGGACTCCATGAACCACATGAAGCATGACACTCTTTGCTAATAGAAACTATTGGGGCCGCGATTGACGAACGAGAATCGTTTAAGGTGATTTAATCGTATATAATGAAGATGGTTTAGTGCATATTACATGGAAAAGAAAAATAGAAAGTTGAAATTAGGTAATTTTGAGAGATTTTGACAACATGTTGCAATTCAACTTTCATGTATGATTTATTTGAAATTTCTAACCTCATTTATTATGTTGATATGATATAAAATGAAGCTTAAAACATAATATTTTATTTCTTTGGTATTGTTATTGATAGTGATATTTTTTCCACAACATGTCACTATCAGTAACAATCTCAAAGGAACAAATGGAGTAAACATGTTGCAACTTGCAAGTAGTTGTAATGGTGAGGAGTATTTGTACCCGGCTGCACATTTTGTCATCCATATTTACAAGTTGCAAGTGGTTAAGATGGAAGTGGGTCAGCCAGGCACATAGGTTGGCCAACCATGGCTTACCTGTAACACGTCACAACATTTAAAGGACAACTTGACATGATACAATTTGGCACGAGGCAGGAGTTACAATAGTGGACACATGAGCAAATAGAAATATACATCCATAGTTAAACCTCATTTTTGTATGTCAAATTACAACACTATCTACAACATGACTTGAGACAATATGATTTCGCACAATGTACTACAAACACAAGTCTGACTCATAATGTACCCAATCACCCAAACAAACACATTTCAACCCATTTTAATTGTCGTCATCATCAAATTTAGTATATCCCGTCCATAGCCAGACTATGGTCAGGATCTGAAAAGGGATAATAGATAGCAACTCATACCCATTAGAGGAGTGCGGTCAGAGAGTCTCCCAACTCTAAAGAGACGATTCCAATTGTGTAGCAACCAAACAACCTATTTAGTCCATAATCCATATGAACCATATTTATTCATTCAAGCAAAACAAGTCAAAGATGAGCTAAAATCCCCTCATCTCCAAACAATCCTTTGCCCCAAAAAAATGTCTCAAACATCCTCCCTCCTCAAACCACCACTTTCTCTCTCATCATCCAAACCCAATTCCTCACTTTCCACCCCTTTCCTCCATGGAACTTCCACCTCCAAATTCTCTCTCCTCCCATCATTTTCCTCCCTTTCTCTCTCCTCCCCACTTCCACCTTCTTCAACCTATACCGCTTTCCCTATCATCAAAGCCATGAAATCAATGCAAGGAAGAGTAATTTGTGCAACCAATGACAAAACTGTTAATGTTGAAGTGGTTCGTCTTGCGCCCCACCCGAAATACAAACGTCGGGTTCGGAAGAAGAAGAAGTACCAAGCCCATGACCCGAATAACCAGTTCAAAGTTGGTGATTTGGTTCAGCTTGAAAAATGTAGACCTATTAGTAAAACTAAGACGTTTCTTGCCGTTCTTCCTGAAGGTAGAAATGCTCCTAAAGCTGTTGAATCTGTTTCTTCTGAACTTGGGCTTCCTCTTGAATCCCAACAGTAAGTGGGTAAGATCGAGTGATCAAAGTTAGGTACTGGGTTTTACTTCGTTTGGTTGAATTATTGTTTACGAGGCTGTTTTGAAGGATGACTGTTGGGTGTTTGATGAAATGCCTGACTGAAATTTGTAGCTGGAGCATTTACTTATAATGATATTTGTACCCTTTTTGTCAAAATTAATGCAAAATCTTGTCATACATTTGCATATGATTTTCTGTAGTTTTGTTACTTATAAATCTGAGAATGATGTGGAATGTTTTGTTTTTGCGAATTATAGCTTACAGTCTAAACTCTATAGTATTCATGTCATGATGTCACATCACCCAATTTCGTCCATTCTACTAATTAGTATTCATGTCATGATGTCACATCACCCAATTTCGTCCATTCTACTAATTTAGTTTAAGAGGTGGAAATTTTATAATTTAGCCTGAACGTCATAAAAGCTAATACTTAACTAGCCGTAATTCACAAAGAATAATTGTTGAAACTGTAATTCGCAAAAGTTCTGAACTTTATTACCGTCCAGGCCCGGTTATATATAAGGGCAACTTGGGCTATAGCTCAGGGCCCCATAATTTGTAAATTTTTTGCTATATTTAAAGGGCATAATTTGCTAAAAAATATAGGGTAACAAGTTGATATGCTTGGGCCCCTTAGTACACTATACTCAACTAATAAATTGCAAATAACAGTAGACAAAACAAAAAATCAAAGTTGATATGCTTGGGCCTCTTATTAGGGGGCCCAAAATTAATATTAGCACAGGGTCTCAAATTTGTTTAAAACGACCCCGTTACCGTCACAAACTGTTCTAAACTCAAAGCTTGGTTTTCTTTGTATGTAAAGTTTGTAGGTATTATGTGATTTTTGAAATGGGTTTTAATCACTTGAGTTATGTATCAGGTAATTATAACATACTAGTATCGAAACTCGTGCAATGTATGAATTTGTTAGTGCGAAAATACATAAAAATAATTTCAAATAATAATGTAAGTATTGTATACTATCGTTCTTAAATTTACCAAGTTCATGATTTTTTAAATCGAAACATAATTACTGATGTTTATTTTAATTATTTACCTGATACATAACTTTTTTTTCATTCAATTGAACATATTAAATTCTAAGTTAACAAAATTCAATTGCTATAGTATATCATAAAAATACTTTACCTAATTTAGTTTCAAACTTAAACAAAAATATTAGATTTTAAATTTGATAAATATTTTTATGCCTCTTTAGATGATGACACTTGGAATTTTCCAAGACTTTTATAGCATTGTATGATTGTATGATGATATGATTTTTTCATTCAATTGAGCATATTAAATTCTAAGTTAACAAAATACAATTGATATAGTATATCATACAAATACTTTACCTAATTTAGTTTCAAACTTAAACAAAAATATTAGATTCCAAATTTGATAAATATTTTCATGCCTCTTTAAATGATGACACTTGAAATTTCTAAGACTTTTATAGTATTGTAAGATGCCTCTTTAAATGATAACACTTGGAATTTTTCAAGACTTCTATAGTATTGTATGATATTTCAAATTTGATAAATATTTTCATGCCTCTTTAAATGATGACACTTGGAATTTTCCAAGACTTTTATAGTATTGTATGATGCCTCTTTAAATGATGACACTTGGAATTTTCCAAGACTTTTATAGTATTGTATGATATGATATGATATGATATGATTATTTACCTGATACATAACTTTTTTTTTTCATTCAGTTGAGCTAATTAAATTCTAAGTTAAAAAAATACAATTGATATTGTATATCATACAAATACTTTACCTAATTTAGTTTCAAACTTAAACAAAAATATTAGATTCTAAATTTGATAAATATTTTCATGTCTTTTTAAATGATGACACTTGAAATTTTCCAAGACTTTTATAGTACTGTATGATCGTGGCGAGATGGAGCACTGTGGTTGTCAATGGAAGACTACAAGACTAAATGACCAAAAGCAAGGAAAAAAATAGGAAAAATTACTGTGAATAATATGATCTTTTACTGATTTTTTCACAATAATACGAACTTTCGATTAATCCTGAATAATACGAAATTTGATCTTAAATTTCCACCAGCATCCCTTTTTACCTGTAACCTATTAAGGCAATAACTTTTTTATTTTATTCTTTTTAAAGGAATTAACTAATAAACTCCTTTATTGCTTCGGTCACATTTACTCTCACCCACTATCCTTTAGTGCATCAATTTCTTAAAAAATATTTTGCATATGAGAATTGATGCACTAATTAGTCGTTGGTCAAACACCTATAAATTTTCATATGAGACCATTGCATATGTAGAACATGTACGATCTAATTTATTAAAAAAAATATTTTTCAACAAACTATTTCAACAGTTAATATGTTCATTTAAAAGCTTAAAATCTCTACTTTAAGTATATACTCCAAGCCTTAACATTTGCTCAATCTTTTTTTTTTTAAGAAACATTTCCTCAATCGTTAAAATGCCTACAACACTTAAAATGCCTATGAAAATAACCTATTAATATAAATTTTTAACAAGTCTTGTATGAGACTGTCTCATCACCGTGAGACGGGCTCATACAAGCAGTCCAATTAATGTTTTTTTTTAAAAAAAAAACTGATTAAGTAAGTATAAAATAGTTTTTTAAAGCAAATATTGGGCTAGTCTATATTAATTAGTCTTACGATGAGACGATTTTAATAAAAATTTGTCATAAACTTTTTATTTTGTGGTCTTTTAATTTGACTAATCCCTCAAAACTAGGGGTGTTCAAAATCGGATACCGGGTCGACCCCAAATACCCGATTTTTCGAATACCTAAAAATGCGATCCGGTTACGACCCGGATTTCGGATACTCGATTTAATCCGGATCGGATCCGGATACCCAATTGATAATTAGTTTTTTAAAAATATTTTTTTTATCTTTTTTTTGTTTATCCATGCGTTTTTTTATCTCTATCTTTACTTTAGAATATTTTTTATAGACAATTTAAATACTATTTTTATTTTAGAATATTTTTAATCTTCTAAGTGTGTAAAATATCTACAATACGTCATTTACATGTTTAAATCTTGTAAACTTCTACCTTAAGAAAAATAACGATTACATTATTGCTCATTGGTTTAAGTAAGAACAACCATGAAAAAAATTATGCAAGAGAATAATTATATTAAGATTCAACCCAAAGTTAGCTTAACATATATCATTATTATTTTATTTGGGAAAAAAAAAAACTGGATACCAGATACACAGTTTCCCAAAATATGTGACCCGGATCCGATATCCGATTTTAAAACCGTGTACCCAATTCAGATTATCCAACTTATAAAAACGGGTCAAATATCTAATTTTAAAAACCTAATACCAGATAATCCAAATCGAATAATTTAAATCGAATATGCACACCCCTATTCAAAACAATATTTAAAAGGAAAATACGGAAAACCCAGAAATGAAGAGCAACACGTTTACATACACACTTAAAGAGTGCTCCTACTCGTGTTAATACGAAAATTTTTCGTCATTTCCCCAACAGATTTTTGGGCTTTTCATAAGCGTTACTGCCTGCACACATGATACATCCCTTCATGATTTCTCTGAACATCTATTAATTCATGAAATGCTGGTAGTTTATGCATCAACCCATAAAATACTACAGGGCAGATGATAGATTGTAGTATGAGGGAGATGATGATAATTTATCAACCACCCAAAAAGAAGGAAAAAAAAAAAAAACCCAATTTTTATTTTTGATAATCAACACAAAAAACCCACAAAAATTTCAAAAAAGGAGCGAAGAAATAGAACCCACAAATCATTTTTCCATATTCTGCTGTTTTTTCTGGTATTTTCTCAACCCAATATAATCTTTTATGTTTTCTGATAATTTTTTAGGTGTTGGATTGTGTTTATTGTGATGGGGTGTATTTTAATCAATCCATTATGTTAAAGTTCTGTTCTTTTTGGTTTTATGAGTTATACTAAAATTTGAATCTTTCATGTTTTACATAGTTTTCTTGCTTAGAGTTGGATTATGATTTGTTTCTTCAATGGAAAAGAACTTGATTTTTGATTGCAAATGCTGGTTGAATGATTCAATGGAAAATTCCACTTGGTAAACCGTAGTTGAACCTCTTTTCCCCTTTGGATTCTTTAACGATGTGTTTATTTGGGTTATCGGAATTGAATCTGGGTTAGATGTTTTGGGTCGATTTAAAATTGGATTTTACGTTCGTATTGGGATTTTTCACATTTTTAAATTCATTTTGAATTCGGGTCAAGTTGGGTTTGTTATAAGATCGGGTAAAATTCGAGTTTGTTTTGAACACCTCATCTCTAACCTAAATTCACGAAAAGTTATCAAAAAACATCAAACCTTTCACTCATCCGCTCTCAATAATTCCACCTATGAATTATCACAAATTCTTGTGAGAGACGGTCTCTTTGAGAGACCAACTCTAATTGGATGGCCATAAAAGAAAAAAATATAGAATAAGAGTAAGAATTAAACTCTAAGGGACTGGGTCTGAGAGCGGTCTAAGACGGCCTCTCAGGAGACTTTCTGATGAATTATTAGATTAATAATTCAATCTTCTCTATATATTTACTCGCAGCATATCCAATGATCAGAACTACCACAACCTACCCTTTGAACCACCATAGCCGGGTGGGTCTTGCAGTCAAGCTCCCTTCTGCCACATCTGGATTGATGAATTTAACATCCACTCTTAGGAAATATTTTGGTTGGTAGATACATAAAAAGTTGAATCTTTGAATATAATTCTATCATTATAGTCTTTTGTTGTAGCTTTTGAGTTCCTTCACAATGTTGTTTTGGATTTGTTCTTTAATTTTCAAGTATCACTAATATGCCTTTTTATTTACCATGGTTTATACTTTATATGGAGTACGAACTAATGGCTATGTTTGAACCGCAGTATGGCAAAGATTACATCACGAACAAGATGTACTCGATCAGCATCAACAATGGTTTCTCGGTGATCCAAATGCGCATTAATCGTGGTCATCAAACTCTTTACCACTAAATTGTCTGATATACGACCTTTGACATGGAAATATTCGAGATTTGGGTCATGGATTACAAATTTATAGAGGTAATCTACCGATATATCAATCACAAATCTGTAGCTAAAAGAGTAACTTCTCAAAGTAAGTATAAGAATATATGTCACCATAGTCTTCTCTCTTAGGGTTTCTTCTATGACCAACTCTTTAAGGACTAGACAATCTACACAAGCAAAATTTGAATATAATTGTCATTAAACTCCTAACCCTTCTAATTTTCGGTATCTTAAGCTTAGGCAAGCAAACAAAAGAAGGGATAGCGATGGAAGGGTGAGATAGTTTTGTACAACAACTGTGTTAGACATGAAAAACTTCCTAGAAAATCAAACAAATTCCCTTTGAACAGACAAATAGAAATCAAATTCAAGCTCTAAAATATCATGGAATAATAATGCACACAACCACAACGTTATAATTTGTTCACGAAATTTAGAAACGTAATCTCTAATATTGATTTTTGCATTTATGTTTAATATCATGTTCGACCATAATCACAAGTAGCATGTTGATGTAACTAGCAATTATTATGATTATTTGTTCATGTTGATGGAGGTATTTGTTGACTTCAGAGTTCTGTTCCCGTACTCAATTTTGATACTAGAGAGGATTTTGCCCTGTCATTAATATAAACGCAAATCGGGGATCAGAAACCACCTTCTGGAATTTTGTGAACAGAGTAATGCTTTTTAATGAAGTCCCAATATCTTAAAGTTTCGTCTCATTTTTGAGTGTCATCATAGTCTTACTCTTAATTCTACTTGGTTGCTTGTGGCCATTTCCCATAATATTCTAGAGCTTGAACTTGATTTTTATTTGTCTGTTCAAAGGGAATTTGTGAAGTCGTCTGGGAAGCTTTTCATGACCAGCACACTTGTGGTATTAAAGCCACCTCGCATGCCTCTCTTTGTCCCTTCTTTTGTTAACTTACCTAAGCTTAAGGTACTTGAAATTAGGAGGCTGATGGGTTTAGGTGACAATAATACTCGAATCTTGCTTGCGGGCTGTGCAACTCTTGAATAGTTGGCCATAGAAGAAATTACAAGGGAGCAGACAAGGGTGATAGATATTTCTATACCTACATTAAGAAGTTTCTCTTTTAGTTACAGATTTGTGATTGACATATCGGTAGATTGCCCTTATGAATTTGTCATTAATGCTCCAAATCTCGACTATTTCCATGTCAAAGGTCGTATATCAGACAGTTTTGTGGTGAAGAATTTGGCGACCTTGATTGTTGCGCATCTGGATCTCCGACATATTGCTGTGGATGCTGATTACTATAATATTTATCATCAACATGTTTGTGAGCTCTAATGGGATAGCAAACGTAAAGTTCCTTCCCTTATCTAATGACATTGTTCAAGTAAGTTACCTTATTATTCTACATTGTAATTTACATATACATCGAATGATGTAGTTTGGCACTACTAAAATTGTGCTCGTATAGTTGTTGTGTGTACGTTGGCATTAAGTCTTGGTGTTGATATTTGCTTGGAACGTCTAACGACAGGTTTATCAAATGCTCTCCGAATCTAGAAGTTATTGCATTAAATAACAAGGTTAGCTCGATTTCAGTTTATGGATTTAATGCAAATTATGTCTCTTGGGTTTTCATGAAAAGCTTACGACTTATTAACATTCTTGTTAGCAGCTAGGATTAAACGGGGACATATATGAATTGCTCAAGAGTCCTCCACAACATGTTTCGAATTTTCTGCTATCTCGTCTCAAGTGCATTCTTCTTCAGGAGCTTTATTGTAACTTCTTGCCAGATTCGGTCGAATATTTGCTGCAAGATGTGAATGTTCTGATGAAACTTACAATTATATGTCAGTGTTCGTTTATGCTCGGAAACCCAATTCCTCACACCTTTGAATCATAGTAACTTTTCATGTGTGAAGAATATGCAACTTTTGCACCTTGTTTCGAGAAACTTGCATCGCATTTCTTTCGATCTTTCTCATCAAGAACAAAGTAATTTGTATGAAATGGTTCATTTGGTTGTTTGCGATTAATGCTCCTATTGACAAGCAGTTCATCTTATTTTGTATTCGGATTTGAGCTTTTTATGCTGTCAAGCTTGATCTGTATTCAAATGTTTATATCAAAACTCTAATGTTGCTATCTTGTATCATTAGGAATCAGAGTCCTAAATTGTTAGATTTTGAAATAAAATAAGAAGTAAACATTCAGATAAAAATCTAAGTTTAACACGTCATTTATATATCCTCGCATTTTCTTCATCCTCTTCCCTTTCCCCTCTTCAGTATTATTTAATCTCTTCGCCTTTTCTATCTCGCTTATTCTTCTCCTTCCTCACCTTCTTCATCTTTCTCTTCCCTCCTTCTTCGCCTTCATCTTCTCCCTCCTCATCCCTCGTCGTCACCTTCTTCATCTTTCACCTCTCTTCTAAGTGATAACATCATTATCATAATGATTGAAAGTGTTTTAAATTTTGTCAATGTGAGATCACATTCGGTTAATGACAAAAAGTATATCCTTTTGGGTTGATAAACCCTTAAGGTATTCAAATATCACTATGAACGTACAATCAGGGGCGAAGCCAGGATTTTGAATTAGGGGGGGCCAAATTGTCGATATATTCGAAGTTTTTTTAATATATAAAAACTAAAGGTGTTAGATACAGATACGATGACCCGAAATTTACATGACATTATAACCGAATTCGATTTGATTCGACTTTAAAAATTTATAATTATCATGTAAAAACAATATGGACACGAAATCCGATTTCAAGCTCACCCGAAACACTTAATCCGAAATCAACGATGATCCCAACGAACACCATTAGACAGTATTTAAAACTTTTGTATAAAATTTAAATCTAATCTAATACCTAGAAACGTACAAACAAGAAATCAATTGTTACTTATATACGTTCCCTAAATTGATCCTCCTCTGAGCTTTTCCTCATCATTATCCTCCACGCTAATATCCTCCTCACCAAAAACCGGTATCATATTCAGCTTTATCTTATTCCCTACTCACTAGTTCATGTAAATGCTTAATCGCAATTACTCTGGTAATTATTATGGTTAATTTTGATTTGGCAATTCAAAATGTTCATAGTTGTATTTAAGAAAAGATACACCATTTTTTACAACCTATTCAAACTCTCTCCAATAATATTGCAAAATTTGGTGAACATAATTTCTCTTTGATTTTGTGAAATTTTAAGAAAAAATACTACCTATTTTTCTGCTATTAGTCTTATTTGATTTTTCACACTTGTCGAGACAACATTTTGACCTTTAGTATCTCTAATTATTTTAATTAAAAATTATAAAAAGTAGATATTAATAATCTTTGTATTGAGACGAATCAAACAAGATCCAACATGACTATGTTTTACTTATAGATTAAGAATAAAATACAAATTAAGAATGATAAGTGAATAGTGAAAAATAATCGATGAAACTAATGGGTAGATTAGGAGGAAGTATACCATTAACTCTTTAATCTATGTACTTGAGTCAGTCAAATTTCTCTCATTTCTTCAATTTTAAGAAAAGATACACCATTAACTCTTTGACCTAATATGTTGTACCCAACACCACTAGATCATACAAATGAACCTTTGACTCAAATTTGGTAATGTTTTATGTGCAAAAAAGTAATGATAGAAAATTTGTAAACCTCATGGCTATCGAGTGAATTTTTTTTAAAATTTTAATTACCACGTAAAAACCCAAAACCTCATGATTACTCCGTGAAATTTCCTATATAATTTTACATTTTAAACGCAGTGGATCTTGACTAAAAATAATGTTGTGGAATTGAATGTTGACATCGAATTGAAAATGGGTCATAACGATTGTATTTGAACTTTGATCGGATTTTACCGACATTTTCCGGGTTTCAAATCTAGTGTTTTCAAGTAACGTGTCGAAAATTTTCAATCGGGTTTCGAGTCAATTTTGGTGAGATTAACAATTTTTTGTTTGCCTAAAGAGTGACAAACACTGGATCAATTAGAATCACGGTGAAGTTCACACCGGAGCTCTCACCTTTCATTTTTTTTTATTACTCCTCTCTTCGATCTCCCGTACAATTACTGTTCATATTCATCTATTCTCTCAATTCCATAGATCTCTCTATCAATTTCAGGTTCGCTAATCACTGCTTCATTGATCGATTTGCCTTTTGTTTTGCATTATGCTAATTAAATTGTGACTCTCAATTGTTACTTGATTTTTAATTTATCGTTTTTGATGTGATTTTAGGGTATCGTGATGTATATAATCTGAAACTATTGCGGTTTTGATCGAATCTAAGATCAAAAATGGACTGGTGGGGCGGAAAGGTGTCTTTGGGAAACTTGGATTTCTCAGGGGCGGTAAATAAGCTTCAAGAAAGTGTGAAGAATATTGAGAAGAATTTTGATAGTGCTCTTGGTTTAGAGGATAAGCCTCAATCCAGCGATGAAGGTTCTTTTCCCTCTTTTTGCACTTTTTTTTGGTTTTTTAATGTGTGCTTGAATTACCGATTAGGATGTATCGTGTTGCTAGTTGTTAAATTCTAGAAGAATTCTTTGTTACTTGTATGTTTGGGTGTGAAATTTAAATTTGGCAAGATTCGAATTGGATCAGAAAACATCTAGATTTATAGGAATAGTTTAATCAGACCTGTCGAATTGTCTTACAAAGTCGTTAGCTAGTAAGTTCGATTTGCTTTGCTAGAGATCGAGTGCCTGGAGAGTGTTTCTATTTTGTTCCTGTATCTGCACGATGAAAAGTGTTATTTTACCACATCGTAGTGAGATCACTACACATAAAGTGTGAACTTATGCATGTTAGATGTTAAAATTTGCTGGAATATGTTGTATAATTTGTGGAATTCAGAGCATTGGTCTGAACCGAATGGAGCAGGTAATTCAGTTTTACTGAATGTTTTTATTCTCATGAAAACATGTGGTATGGTGGTCCTTTTGATTTCCTTTAGGGGCAGTTTACCGTTCAATCCGACCTGCATTCGTATCCTTAATGGTGGAAAGATAAGATTGGGGTGATAAACTATTTAAGACAAGAATAATAACTCAACATTGAGTTTCTTGATCTTTTGGTCTAAAAACTTTTGCTCTATTTCTCAACGAGACGTCGGGTACAAAGGATATTTAGCACATGAGTGATGGAGTTGTAAAGGTTGTGGGTTTGATCCCATTTTGTTATTAAAATCTCGATTCTAATATAATCCAAAAATAGGCGACCGATCCAGATAGTAGGTAGAATCTTAATGTTGGTAAGCTTGTGCGATCCTACATAACTCAAGAATTTAGGTGGTAGGATTATAACACGCTTCTACGATTCTACGATCCAATGATTCAATCCTATCAAGGTAGTTTCAATCGTAAAATATTTTATATAATCCAAATTTTACTTATGTATAAATATATATAGTTAGTATAATTATATCAATACCACTTTACATTTCAAGTTTTTCTTGATTCACGTTTTAAAATGATCATTAAAAGTATTCGTTTTCGTAACTTAATTGATGAAATCAAATAACTTTTTATTTACACCTTAAAACTTTAAAAATGGACAAATATAATTGATAACCAATAATTCAAAGCACATTACATATTTGTAGGATCACATGATCCTACGATCCGATTCTACCGAGTTTGATCCTACCTACTCAACAATCCTAGGTAAAATCCCGATTTTAACAACCTTCATCCCAAGTATCCCTAGACCTTTTCTCGAAAAATGAAATAAATTTTCAGCCCATTACAAGATTCATAACTGTATAGAATCTGTGTTACTCAATGTTCATACTTGATAATTTGCAGTAGATAAGATGTCTGTAATATAAACTACAATGGGGGGCTCCCAGCTGATGCTTCTTTTGCATATTGTTTGTATCAGCTTCTGGACCACAAACCTCTTCGAATAGTAGAAATGCACTATTTGACCCTGTTATGGCTTTGATGGGGCGTAGAGATGAGGAAAATGTGGATGAGTCTGAGGACAGAGAAAGTCCTGAAGATAAGACAATAAAGTCAGGGAGTAAAGTGGATTCACAAGAAATTCCAGAAAGAACACATGATCTCTCTGTTGTTGAAGCGAAGAAAGATGATGCTGTTGATACTGAGCTTAAGTCTTCCACAGAGCATGTGTTTCCCTCTGAAGTAGTGTTTCCCCCTGAAGTAGTAGAGGGGGAGGTGAAAGAGCAAAAAAATCATGTTGGTCCTAAAATTGTCGACGAGGTGATTTTATCAGATGATTCTAGTAAAGTTGCGTCTGATACACAGGAACCTGTTACCTCATCAGAATCCAAAAATCAGGATGTTGTTGGAACCACTGAGTCTGATAAGGAGCTTGATATGGAGGAAAAAGTCGAGGGGGTAACCTCTGAATGTTCAGAATCAACTCAAAACAAAACACAAAGTTATGAAGTTACTCCAGACCAAATTGATAATGATATTAGTAGGGAAGCTAGTGATGAGGTGGAGGCACCAGAAAGTATGCAAGAGCTGGCTGTAGACAGAGAAACCATTCCTGAACACGTGGAAGATTCAAGTGATAGCCACGCTGGAATCCTGATTGAACAATCAGAGTCCAGTGATATTAAGGCTGTAGCTGAATCCGGAAGTCCGGCTCAATCAGTCAATAAACTGCCTGATGAAATTCCTAGCAATTCAATTCAAGTTGTTTCTGAGGAAAGTAATTTAAATGCTGTAAGTGTAGAGTCAAAGTCATCTAAGGAAGATGAAGGTGATGCTAAGGATGACAACCATAGCCGCTTGACCCATGTGTCTGACTGTGTTGAACTAGAGAAATTGAAGGGGGAGATGAAAATGATGGAGACTGCATTGCAGGGAGCTGCTCGACAAGCTCAAGTACGTCTTATTTCACCTATCTTGTATGTTTGCATTTTTGATTAAATTACCTTTTTATGTACTCTCTATGGCATTTATGATTTACATCATTTTTTTATTTGTATTTTGTTTTATTTCCAGGCTAAAGCAGATGAGATTGCCAAGTTAATGAGTGAAAATGAGCAGTTGAAAGCTGTTATAGAAGAGCTGAGGGTAAGCATTTTATGTATTTTATTGTTCCTGTTTTTGTTAATGTGGTCCTACCAGTTTTCTCTTGTGTTAGATAGAACAATCGATATCAAGCTCTGTAGAGCGGAAGCAGAAAAGCAGGCTATGGGGTCTGTTGAGTTTTCTCTCAAGCCTATGCCCTTTCTCCTTTATATGTATGAGTTATTTTTGTAAGTGTGATTAGAAGTACTATTATTCTTGAAAGGAAAAGTACAGAAAAGAAATTTCTTCAATCAGGGCAGAATGACTTGCTCTCAGAGAGAATTTCAAGTTTTTTTGTACATATCTATCATTTCCTGCATCCGCTTCTTAGGAATTAGCTTTCTTTTTCTTTGGCTTTTCTTCTGAGGAAAAGCTCTTGTGGACAGGGAATTGGGAAAGTTCTACTCTGTTTGGTTAATGAGTATCTTTTTACATTATGCTGTATAGTTTTTGTGTTAAAATTGTCTTTTCCACGAAATCGTTGTCATTTACTCTTAAATCATTGTCTTAGGGTGCTGAACTAGTGAACACTAGCTAGGTAAATTCATGTTTTTTTGGAATATCAAGGTCCATCATTGTCTTAGGGTGCTTCTTGGCTTGGCTTCCTTTTGAGAAAGATCTATTATTGTTGATACTTGACAATCTATCTAAATACAAGCTTTGATACTATTACAGAGGAAATCCAATGACGCAGAAATTGAGTCTTTGCGTGAGGAATACCATCAAAGGGTTGCAACTCTTGAACGGAAGGTAAATTTTTTTATTATGAACTTAATTTGGGGGAGGGGTGTATTAGGATTTTTAATTTGAACTTCTATAAACTCTCCTTTCAGTTTAATTGTATTGGAGCATTCCTTTTGAAGTATTAATTGAGGATAGGTTGTGCTGAGGGAGATGGGCAATTAGTGGGACTATCTACTGTTTGCCTTATAAATATTTATCTACTCAAAGGCGTGCTATTCTTTTATGATATTGGACCGCTAGCAGTATAGCCTTATAAAACAATGATGTGCTGCTGTCAATTATTTTGCTCTTATGTTTGCTGCTTGTGCATTGTTTCAGGTTTATGCTCTTACGAGGGAAAGGGATACATTACGGCGGGAGCAGAACAAAAGAAGTGATGCTGCTGCCCTTCTGAAGGAAAAAGATGAAATTATCACTCAAGTTATGGCTGAGGGTGAGAGCTAAACTTTGAGGAAGAGGAAGTCTTTGCTTCATTCCTCTTTGAACTGTATACAATTTTGACTTGTGACTCTGCTGTTTTGTCAATAGCTTTGTTACACACACATACGGAATATTTGATAGCTGCATTGATAGGGAACCTCCTTTAATTTATAATTTCTTTGTTACTGAAATAGAAGACAGAAAACCAGGTCCCTCAACATAGCTTTTCTGTTTTGTTTTTTAGCTAGAATCCTAGTGATTTATTTTAATAATTATTTATAAAACTTAAACAGAAGGCTACTTTGAGCTTGTGATGAGGAGATGGACACTTAGTTAAAGTGGCTGGTTATTGAAGCTAAACCTAATGCGCAACTTGACATTTGACCTTATGGCTGTTTTTCATCTGATTTAACATTCTGATGCTAGCAATGCTGTTGGCTACATCCCGTATATCTAATAGTACGAAGTAGGAGGCAATATTTATTTTTTAAATGTGTTATATAGCAACACTTGATCTCATTATTAAGCTGGCCAAAGGCCAATACTATTGGATTGTTGGAACTTGGAAATGCAGTGAAATTTGCCTCTACGGCTCTCCATCACAGAACGTTTATATCAGTTAACTTTTCGAAAACATTAAGGAATGCAGTTGAGAAATCAAAGCTTATAAATAGTCTCATTGTGATGGAAACTGAGATTATCAATTTGGTAATTGCATATAGTTAACTAGACAATGAAATGGGATCTATCAAGTGTTGGTATCATTGTCTTGATAAACAACTATATATGACATTTAGTTAGTAGCCTACTGAATGCGATTTTTCAGGTAGAAGTGTTTCTTTTCTCTTTGGAAATTGTTTTCTTTGATTTGATTTCCCTTTTCTTTTACGGGGTTGTATAGTATGGATCTATATTGGCATGAATTTCTGTGACAGGAGAGGAACTCTCAAAGAAGCAAGCTGCACAAGAAGCTCAAATTAGAAAATTGCGGGCACAGGTATTTTATTGGTGTTCTGCTTATTTCTCTTTTTGTAATAAGATAACCCACTTTTGCAGGTACTAATTTAATTTTTGAATGGTTTCCTTGCAAGCTAGATTAGAGAATCAGATGAAGAGAAGAAGGCTTTGCTAACCAAGCTACAGGTAGTTCACCTCTGGACTCATTAGACTGCTATTCTTTCGAAATCTGCTTGACACTGTACAATGTTTTGCTTTTAAAGTGTTCTTTTAACAATAAAGCAACAATCTATATTTTGTACATAACAGGTTGTTTGGTATACATGGGAAGTCAATGCCTACAAGAAGTTCTAATTCATAATTTATTAGAAAAATGTGTTTGGTTGACATGCAGAAATTCTAACTTCATGGGAATTTAGTTACCAATTCGCATGTATTGTAACAATTTTTTTGAGATGAATTAGGGGTTTCCAACAAAAATGGATGCACGGATTTGCAATCACGGGGGTGATAGGGCGAGCCACTTCCTACATTATGTGGGTATTTGCATTATCCATGTATCTGCAATACCCAGGTTTTTAGTTAATTAGTGTCAACCAAACAAGTGTCAATTGGAAACAACCTCTTTATTATCACTAACAAGTTTATAACAAGGGTACGTGTACATCCAACCCCTCAAACCCCACTCTAAGTGGGAGCTATTTAATGGCATTGGGACAATGAAATGCTATTAACGGCCTACCAAACAACACACTTGTTTTGTAATTCATGGGCATTGCAAATACCTACATAAGTACAAGCATACCAAACGAGCTTTAGGACTTTTGGTGGAGAGCAGATGTGACTTTGGTTTGTGACTCATGTTGTGCGACAGTGGAAGCCAAGATCGTAAAAACAATAATGAAACAATAAAGATTCAAACAAACAAGAAAAGACACAAGAAATTTAATGGGGTTCACTATCAATGTGATAGCTACGTCCACCGGCACCGAAATCAAATAATTTCACTATGAACCGCAAAGATTTACAAGATGAATCAACCTCTCAATCACAAAGAATAATGGCTCTCTTGTGATCTCTCTCTATTTTGTGAATGATGATCCCTAGAACTGATAGGAGGGTGTTTATATAGTAAACTCTTCGTAAAAGATACTTGGGAACCAAGCAAAATAAAAATAACCATCACAAATCGTGTAAGAAACAAAAACCGCAAAAACCGCTCAGAAACTCGCGGGTCGTACTCCTAGTCGCGAGCCGCGACTGCATTGAATTCCAAAACAGAAACTTTTTACTCGCGAGCCGCGACATTCCACTTCTCCAGAACCAGAAGCTTTTCTTCACTTATTCGCGGACCGTGATACTCTTCGCGTCCCGTGACGCCCTTGAACCCGAGTTCAAGGCATATTAACAACAACTCACCTACCATAATTTGTTTCACACTGCCTTTAATATAACCTACTCGTTTTCTGCTTCATATTTCTTAGTGGCATAGTGTCATGGTGGAAACGAATAAGATGTGTTTTCAGCGATACTTTTTCCTTTAAAATAAACTGTTCTCTTTGTAAATCTGTTTTGATTTATCTATGTATTTACTTTGCTATTTATATCCTTCCTCGATGTTTTTTTGTACTTGCAGCGTGTTTTTTTGGGCGGGGAGGGGGGCTAAAAATATGTGAGGGGTTAGATAAGAAACAAGAACCATAAAGAAATCAATTGTGAATCTTCTTTGTTCTTCATTAGATCTTTTGTCTTCAATTTATTCTCACTAAAATGGATATTCACTCTTTTTCTACTCCCATCTGCCTCATCAATTCTAGTTCTAGTTTATCAAATGTATCAGAAGTAACGGCAGGTCAGTGGTGCACTGCAAAAGGGTAAGGAATGAAAAAAAAGCGATAGAGGGACAGTGCTAAAGTGGAATTTGAGGTGAGGAGGCTTTGAATAGGGGGAGAAAGGAAGAAGATGAGATCTGGTTTCAGGTAATTGGGTTTAGAGAGGGGGAGTCTTGGCTGCAAGTTATGTGCTTAGGGGAGAAGAGCTGGGCTTGGTAACTGGAAGGGGGGTTTTTGCGGGCAGCCGAAACTAGAGGAGGGTGAAGTGAATTGGAAAACTAGAAAACAAAATCTCTTCGGTCTATTGATCTTTTTAATTTGCTTATAGCTCAAATATATAGAAAGAGTGTTTCTTTTGACCTTGTGCTAACGGCAACAAGTTGCTTTGCTACAGTTTTGAGCTTTGGATGAATTATTTCCCCATTTGCCTGATCTGAATTCGTGTTTCTTCTATCTATTACCCTTGTGTTTGAAAGCTTTCTGATTTCAACCTATGCATATAATTCACTTTGAGTAAGCCTTTGCTGCTTGCGGCCAATTGTTCGAGACAACTAACATTTAGGGTTTATTTGGTGGAAAAAATTAAGTCAAATGAAATACTTTTGTGTGCAAATACAAATATTTGAAGTTTTCAGTTTCCTTATAAAAAAATGAATTTGCACTTTTATCTTTATCTATTATATATCCTACTTAGCATATCTTTCTGAATGTGTGTAGCTTGAAGAGAATAAAGTGGAAAGTATAAAGAAAGACAAGGCTGCAACTGAAAAGTTGCTACAAGAAACAATTGAAAAGCACCAAGCAGAGCTTGCTGGTCAAAAGGAATATTATACTAATGCTTTGAATGCAGCAAAGGAAGCCGAAGCATTAGCAGAGGCACGGGCGAATAATGAAGCCCGGACAGAGGTTGAGGGACGTCTTCGGGAGGCTGAGGAACGTGAAACAATGCTCGTCCAAGCACTTGAGGAATTAAGACAGACGTTAAGCAGCCAAGAGCAACAGGTTATTTTCTTAACATATTTGCAAGCTGACATCCTTTTTAAGAAACATTTGAAGATAATGTGCTATATTTGAAGTGTTACTTGCCTTCGATTTTCATACCTTATAGGCTATCATGAAGGAGGACATGTTACGCAGAGACATTGAGGATCTTCAGAAACGATATCAAGTGTGTTGTGGTCTATTATTCTTTTTCAATTTTGTTATCCTCATGTAATGTGGCTGCTTGCCTGCTGCAAAAAGTTTTCTAACTATGTTGGTTTCTAGGCAAGTGAACGTCGATGTGAGGAACTTGTTTCACAGTTACCTGAATCCACTAGGCCTCTTTTGCGACAAATTGAAGCTATGCAGGTTTTCCTCTTAAATAGAATACCTAACCAGAATTTCAATTTTTTAGGTTTCTTTTAAAAAGTTTGAATTTTGTGCTTTGGGTCTGGTTGCAGGAAACATCTGCCAGAAAGGCTGAAGCTTGGGCTGCTGTCGAGAGAACACTTCAATCTCGGCTTCAGGTTCCTATTCTTCCTGTACATTTGTACTTGACATATGTTTATGTTTTCTCACGAGGATTATTATACAGGAAGCAGAAGCCAAAGCTGCCTCTGCTGAGGAAAGAGAGCGATCTATAAATGAGCGATTATCTCAAACTCTATCTCGGATTAATGTTCTTGAAGCTCAGGTAGAGTTCCTTTAGTTTTTTGCTATAGACAGTGTTGATGATACAATTCATTGAACCAAAGCTGTATGCTTATTTTAAGAAGATTAAAATGCTGGCTCATTCTGGTTGCAATTTGTAGATTTCATGTCTCAGAACAGAGCAGACACAGTTAAATAGATCTCTTGAGAAAGAAAGACAAAGAGCAGCTGAAAATCGGCAAGAGTATCTTGCAGCAAAGGAAATCGCTGATACTAATGAAGGTCGTGTAAATCAACTTGAAGAAGAGATCAAGCAACTTAAGAGAAAGCATAAAAATGACTTGCAAGAATCACTGACCCACAGGGAACTTCTACAACAGGTTGGCGTTGTTTATGATTTATCATATATTCTATTTGTATTAAGTCGTGCTTATACATTTATGGATAATTTAGGAGTTAGAACGGGAAAAAGCAGCAAAACTAGAATTGCAAAAGGCTGCGCATATACAGTCTTCTTCTTTGTCAGATCAAAGCCTAAGTTCGAAGAACAAATCCACACTCGAAAATGGTATGCCACTGAGTTGCCCATCAAAATTTTGCTTTTATTCTTTTTGCTTCTCTTACACCCATATTACTGTTGCAGGACAGTTAACTCGTAAACTATCAAGTGCTAGCAGTGTTGGGAATATGGAAGAAAGCTTTTTCTTGCAGGCTTCCCTAGAGTCTTCTTCCTCTTTGTTGGAGCGTAGAAATTCTGGAGAGGCTACCATGAGTCCTTATTACCTGAAGAGCATGAACCCAAGTGCTTTTGAAGCCGCACTTCGGCAAAAGGAGGGAGAACTTGCATCATATATGTCTCGCCTGGTATGAATTTTATATCACGGCTATTCACAAGACTCTCGTGAACCAATCTGTTATTGTTTTTATATTCTATGTTAGATATAATTTTTTGCCTCTTGGTTTCATGGGTTGCATCAATGATCAGTATATATTTCGATGTTCAAAGGCGCAATTAAAAAATTGCAACAAATCTTCAAAAAAAAAAATTGCAACAAGCTTACAACTAGGTATGGTTGGCGGGTAAAATTCCATGGGTTTCGCACCGCATCCGCCCTAGTTGGGACGGGTATGCGTGTGAATGTGGTGGGTAGATGGATATGGGTATGAAAAGTCATACCGTCATGGGTAGTGGATATGGGTATGAGGTCATACCTGCCTCATATCCACAATATGCTGCTTTATAATAATTTTTCATATTTTTATTAGAAATTATAGACAAAATGAGGATAGTATATTTTTCTAAAATTTCCTTGTTAAAAGTACTTTATTTTTTAGCTATAGAAAAAAATCTAATCTGAAATATGAAATTTAAATATTAGTTTACGAATAAATGCATGAAGAATTATCGACCAAAAAGTTTCGATTACATCATATTACAAATGCATGATTTAAATAATATGTTATAAACAATTATTTTGTAAGAATGACAATCCCGTATGGCGCATATAACGCTGGAATGAAATGAATATGAGGTGGGTTTTAGGTGGGTATAACCCTAGTGAATATACACAGTTGGGCAAAGTGGGTAGGGATGGTTTGAATTTATACCCAGGGGGTTTGGTGTGGGTATGAAAATTTTACCCACACGGTGGGTAGGCAATAACCATTCTCCTATTCAGAGTCATGCACAACTGTTGTTACTTGTATACTACAGTTCCACTAATAGACTTGTACCCTATAGCAATTTTTTTTTTCATCTTCATGAATTGGAAGTTCGATTCAAATAATTTCAAAAATATAAGGATAAAAGGAATCTATTGGAACCAACTCATCAACGAATCTTGAATAGATCTCTGACTGCTTGTGGCAAGGTTTTATGCTACAAACGTGATTATTCTATATTTGAAAAAGATAATTTAAAGTCGTCTGTTTCACTACCAAATGATGGTAATTGAAATTGATGGGTGGAGATCAAGATAGTGAAAACTTAATTGCTGGGTCAATCCTCTTTTCCAAAATCTGTGTACTAATAGTCTCCAACTCTCTTGCTATGTTTTAGGCTTCATTGGAGTCTATACGGGACTCACTTGCCGAAGAGTTGGTAAAAATGACTGAGCAGGTTTGTTCTTTTTCAATCACCATACCTTTATGAGATCTTGCAATATTCTGTTTTTTTTCAAAATAATCTGCTTTTCAGTGTGAGAAGCTGCGAAGTGAGGCTTCTATGCTGCCTGGCATTCGGGCTGAGCTAGAAGCTCTAAGAAGGAGACATACAGCCGCTCTGGAGCTGATGGGTGAACGTGATGAGGAGGTATGTTGATTCGTGCTACTTTAATTGTTGTGGCCTGCTGATTTCTCAAACTTTATTCATTCAATTCTTATGTTATTTAATTTAGAAGTTAAGTTTGTGCCATCTGAAACTATGCCCTGGATTGGAATACATTTATAGAAATTACGTAAGTGACGTCACCTATAGTCGTCATCGTCGTCAGTGATGGTCAAAACCTTTTCCTCCAAGCATTAGGAGGGAAGTAAGGATTATATCCACCAGGAAAGTATAGAGAATTTTATCTTAATTAAATTAAATAACAATAAAAGGGTTTTATTTAGAGGTAAGAAAGATTACTTGATAACTGAATAATTAAAAGGTTTAAAATATAGATGAATACACTTAGTTAAGGATTTTGCTGGTTTCATTGATTTATTGTTTTCTCATTGTGATGTTTAAACTTTATATGTTCGTTTAGTAACTTAACGTGTAATTAAGAAAATCATAATCTATATTACTTTTTAGATATTAGTTAAGAGTCCCAATCGTGCACTAATAATTCTAACACTAAAACACCTAAACAATTGTATTAAAATTTATTTTAGTGCCGCATTAAGTGGATTAATTTCACTAAAAACAATCGTACTCAAATCAATACAATCATATTTAATATCATTCAATAATTAATTGTATTATCACATATACTTAGATTGTTCGTATCAAATTCAAAATCTAAGGTGATAGAAAAACCTAAATTAGCTTGCGATTCGAATAAAAACCTTTACTTAAGAATATAAGATTATGAAAATTATAGTACTAAACAAATAGATATAAGGAAATAAAACTCTCAATTTTATTCTATGAAACACTTGATTACCTTTACTTAGAGAAGAAAACTTATAACATAGTTGGGGAGAAACAAATATTAAAAACTAAAGTACTATGATTAAGGATTCTTTACAAGTGATGGCTAAATTGCCTTATTTAAACTAAAGCTCTTCAAACTAATTAAGATAGATAGTCCTACGAGTAGTAGGGATCCGTACATATAATGCATGAGATAATTCACAGATTATTGATGTGGCAGAAGCACTTGACTATGCAGAAAATTCTAGATTAATAGCCACTTAAGTAACAACAATAGTAAGGCTATAAATAGATAGTTGGGTGAAGTGAAGGAGTGGTGAAGTAAGCCAAATTCAAATATGCTTTTTTCACACAACAAATTAAGGGTGTGCACCAGTTATGAATCACATGAGTGCTCAAAATAATTAAGAAAATACAAGTGAAGATTATAGGTGAGGAATAAGTGTCCCGCAAAAATATTGTACAATGTACTTTGTAATTAATCATTTATTATTTTGGTTCATTACCAATTCCGAGTGCGTCCAAATTTCTATCAATGTGCGACCTCACGTGAATTGGTGTGTGTCCGTGCATATTACAAATTAAGATATATTTGCACTCACGGGGTATGTGGGCCTTGTACGATGCACACCCTTGGTATGCTTAGTGCGTAGTGAGTGCCTGCGCGCTGTAGGCTGGGCATAGTTCTTCTTTTTTCCTTTCTTTTTACATAGCCGTTAGCCCATTATTCTTTACTTGAAGTATTTGGAGTTTTCTTCGAGCTTCACCTGCCTGCTTTGTAACCTTGTGATGATTTTTGACTATTTGATGCATAAAAGTGCTAAGAATCAATAGATATCTATCTATAACTATTACTAATACAAAACACGGCTTACATCATCAACTTCTAAAATTGCTTATGTGTCGCTTCCTCATTAAAAAAATTTCCTCTAAAATTAAATGATGAGGTCATTGTTTTTATGATCTTTGACTTTCTACTTTCTTATTTTGAGTATATTATTTTTTATAAATTGTTTTTTTTACTTTTTAGGTTAAATCACATTTAATGTATTAGAAAACTATATATTATATTTCATTTATTTTAATTATATATAAAATACTTTCAATTTTATTTATTTAATGAAAATGATTTAGTATATTGGATATTTTGAGATGGTTAAAATATAATATACTTTTATTATGATTTGTTTTTATTTATACTCTTGGTTACTTAAACGCAATGATTAATTTTATTCAAAAAAATGCAATGATTAATTTTATTCAAAAAAATGCAATGATTATTTCTAATAAGGTTTAGGTTGTGACTATCTTTATATAAGTCACTTATGTTTTATATGAGCAAAAATTATCTTTATCGTTTAAACTAATATAGTAATTTTACATATTTCTATGTATTAATATTCGATTTTAAAGCGTGTTATTAATAGTAATAATATTTAATACTTCTATAAATTAATGTATATTTATTTTTGTTAGCAAAAATTAATAAGTTATTTTTAATTAAAAAAACTCATAATGTCATATTGTACGCAGGGTACGTCTAATGTATACAACTGTTCAAAATGAAATGAAATATAAATATAATAAACCAATATGTTAGAAAATTTGATAAAGCCGTGCATTGTACGGGCACTATCAAGTTACTCCTATATTTTAACGCACTTTCCTCCTAATGCACATTTTCTAATAAATGAATATATAATAAGTACATCAAAATCATTAGATAAGTAAAGTAAAAGTGCCTCCTTTGATGAATGTATAATACGAATTTTCTAATACACTTTCCTTATCACTTTGGTGGTATTAATTCTCCAATGTCTTTTTCTCCATTTGAGACGACTTTTTCTTTTCAGTTGGAAGAACTCCGTGCTGATATTGTAGATTTGAAAGAAATGTACCGGGAGCAAGTTAATTTACTTGTTAATAAGGTATGGTCCAGCTTCATCTTCACAGACTACAGGTATTTCTATTGCAGTTCATATTTATATTTATGTTTTAATTCTGTCTACATCTCTTACACAGATTCAAACGCTAAGTTCACAGATGGGTGCTGCTTGATCACACCTACGATTTTACACATCCAGTTTCGCATCCATGTAAGTGTAGCACCACGTACTGTCTGCATTCAGTTTTTCTCCCTGTAGTGTGCTTTCTGTATTCCATCCATGCAAGTATAGGCGTGTAGCACCAGTTTTACAACTCGCCAAATTGCTGCCAATCCAATCATTTCAATATTGCTGGGTCTCAAGTAAGAAACTGCATTAACTCTTGATTAGAATTGTATTGAATGACGTATACAAACTTGGGAAGATGGTTTTTGGAGAGAATGGGGCATGGCGATGTATAGCTAGATACCATGAGGGTTGCCCTTTTTTTATTCAATTGTATCTACTGTGCAAATTTTTGTTCCCGTCATTCTTTTGGTTGAACATGTAAAGACTTCCCAATACTTAATGTGCAATAATTCTTGTTTGAACATCTACCTCGCAATAATTCTTGTTTGAACATCTACCTCATCTTCATTTCACTTGCAGAAAGGTGAGTTTGTATTCGCATTTAAATTTTCTCCAACTTATATTATATTTGTTACTGAACTTACCAGAAATTAAGAGAAGTATAATTGTTTGTGCTTCATTTTTTTTTTTGCATTCGTAAGTTGGGCGTTAAAGAAGGGGCTTATTTGTGTCGAATCGATTTTTCACTTTGGGATGTTTATTAGTCTTTTTTGCTCTATTTTGGAGTTGTGTTAGCTACGAGTTACGACAGACAATTAGTGGCAATCTGCAGTAAGTTTTGGTGGTGACTTGTATGTTTTGATTATGGGGTTTCCGGAGTTCATGTCCTGTTGCTGGGCAGCTGATGAAATGATCAAAAACTCAGGTTTTGATCCGTTGGAGTCTGTTGAAGTAGAGATTACTCCATACAGACTTCCCGTATCTCCAAAATGGAGACAAAAATAAATATTGTGGCCTATCAAGTAGTGTGGGTTAATATGTGGATGAGATGAGAGGATAAGTTAGATGTGTAGACGAGAATTAAGATTGATAATTATGACCAAAATTAGAAAGGGGACAACTTTTATGAGACGAACTAAAAAGAAAAGTTCCACAAATTTATTTGGACATAGGAAGTATATGCCTGATCCCACAAGTTTCGTTGCGAACAGTCTTTCTCTTTTAAGTGATTAATGTCTGATGATTACCACATCAAATCGAGAAGGATGCTTCGTAAGATTGATGCCTATTAGTCTATTACAGTGAATCGTGATGACATATGACAAATGAATGTTCAAAGTTTAGAAGTTTATTTTTAACAGGTTTTTAAAAAAACATGTCTACTTGACACAGTTTATTTTAGTTCAATGAGTGTTCGAAGAGAGTTTATAGAGAGATCTTAAGTAAAAATGTCATTATGTTGAGTAAAAATAGCGTAAAGTTAACAATAAAACTTTTTCTTTGTCTACCACAAAAAAAAATTAGAAGGTTAAAGTCACCTTTTGAATTAAAAAAATATTTGTCTGTCAATAAAAAAGCCAAAAATTCATAATTACCACATATAATTTTCGTTAAATTAGGAAATTATTTTATCTATCCACTTGCTAAACCAAGTGGCAACCGGCAATGATACAAATCATTAGCTAAGAAAATGACAAAGTCGTAAAATTGGGAAATTATTTTATCTATCCACTTGCTAAACAAGTGTTGTTTAGTTATATACTTTCTCTCATAATACTAGCTATATTTTCTATTTTGGAAAGTTTCATATTACTTGCTATATTTTCATTTTTAGTAAAAAATTAATCATTTTAAAGTTCCACCTACTACTATTTTTATCCTACTCTATACCTCATTAACTTTTATATCTACCATTGTATAATCTTTATATATTCTCAATCATCTAAGAAACATATTTTTCTTTTTTATTTTTCATTAAATAATATTAAAAAAAATTCTAAAAAGAAAATCCCACATACTCCTAATAATTGCAGAGTACTTCCTTAATGTGTGTTCATGTATTTGTAGCAAGTAAAACAGAACAGAGGAAGTATACATTAATAAATAATGAAATTCAAATCATCAACAACATACATATTTTATTTATCCATCAGAAAAAAATTATATCGAATAATTTAACTTTTTATTAATTTTCTTATAATATTTTTCACTTTTAATTAACCTTAAATAATCCCAATTTATCACGTTTACTATTTAATGCAATTCAATGCGTTGGGTTAATTATTTATATTTTGATTTTTAAACTATGCATAACAAAAAATTAAATAAAAATAATATTGTGAAAATATGTCATTACGATTTGTATAAAATTTCACTTGACTATATTTTTCTTATACAATCACACGATAACATATAAAATAACCTTTAATAATAAGAAACAATATTTCAAAAGTAAAAGTACTGTAGAGTCCTACCCATGTATGCTAAATTACAACTCTTTGACAGCTTGTATTTTGCCGCTAATTGCACGACCATCTCAAGTACTCCAATTTTTAATAATACTCAAAAAGACAAAAATATATAATTATTATTTTTTTATTTTTCAGTGGCGCCAATTTATTTTTTTTAAATGCTTCCCAGCCGTTTGATATTGATATCAATTTGTACAGCCTATAGGCCCTATACTTACTCATTTCTTACTTACTACTCTCACTTTATTATCCAATAAATTACAATGCAATTTCATTTTTATTTTTTTGTCCACTTTGCTATCATTATCATTATCATCATATTCAGTATATCCCGCTCAAAGAAAACTATGGTCAGGGTCTGTGAGAGAAGAAAGAGTGCAGTCAAAGAGTCCCTCGGCTCGAGAAAGATCTCCTAAGAGAGAGAAACATGTAACTACCCAGAAGCCTGTAATTTATAACCACATTGACCATAAATAGTAATCAATTAATTTAAGATAGGAAAAATTGTTTCTAAAAAGCCAACCTTTTAGCCATCTGCAAATAAAGAGTCAACATTTCATTTATTCAATAAAAATACAACCTTTGTCTCATTTTCGCAAATAAAGAGTCAACATTTCATTTATTCAATAGATTTAGAGTTGAAAACTTACCTGCTATCCTTTTATTTGCAAAAATGAGACAAAGGTTGTATTTTTATTGAATAAATGAAACGTTGACTCTTTATTTGCAGATGGCAAAAAAGTTGGCTTTTTAAAAACAATTTTTCCTTTAAGATACATAATAAATAGAATACAAACATATAATTAAAAATAAAGATAAAAGTAAAAATAGAGTTAAATAACAACAAGTAAAGGCAACAAAGAGTAGCAAACATTGGGTAGGTTTTGTCCACTTTGCTATATTTCTATTTAAATAATTATTTTAACACTTTCTTATTTATTCTATATATTTTCTCTTACTTTTAATAATTTATAATGATTCCATCTCAAAAAAAATAATTTATAATGATTTAATTGTCACTACTATTTTCTTCATTACTTTTTCTTCTTGATCTATTCTATATTCCAAAATAAAATTGGGTAATAATTTTACTAAGAAAAATAAATTTCCAAATTCTTATTATTTTCCTCCTCATGCTATATTCAACCATTAAATTGGGTAATGCTTTTGAATTTAGAGGTGTTGCGGGTCGACCCAACGGGTCAAGAGTTGAGTCATATTTTAACGAGTCATTAACGGGCCTTTGTGTCGGGCCGGGCCAGGCCGGATAGTTATAGAATTTGGTTTTAAAAAATATTTTATCACTTTTTTTAATATTTTAATATGATATTGTTATATTCATAGTTGAATTGCTCTAACGGACCATAAAGTATAATAAAAAAACTATTTTATGAACTTTTTTTAAAACGGGTCAAGGTGGGTCGTATTTGTGAGGACTTGACCTGCTCAAGCCCGTTTAACATTTGACATGAAAGACCCAGTTAAATTTTGACCTGCCCTGACCCGGCCCATTGAATACATCAACTTTTATTCTGAAACCCAAACTCAAGAAATTGCGTGATAACCGATTGAAAAGTAATGTGATAAATTTGTGGTCATCATAAATATACTAATTCAGAAACAATTGTGACAAGTGTCACTATTTTAAAATCACTTTGCCAAATGTCACTCTAATAGTGTTATATTGTTGTTTTGGAACTCATCTCTTCATCTTCCCTAATGCAATTTAAATTGTCAATAAAGAGTTTTATTTAAAGTGGTTTTATTGACATAGACTCTACAAATTCATATTCATACTAATATTAATAATGTTGTTTTTAGGTTTATAAGAATTATCATTATCATGCCTTATCATGCAATGGTGAAAGATTTCATATGAGGATGTTGTTAAATTTTGTAAAAGGTCCTACATGTTATTAGCCAAAACAATTTATAAAACTAAAAGTAAACCTACAATGTGCATTGCACGGGTATAATCCTAGTAACCTTATAAGTGATGAACAAAAAATAATTCAACTGAACAAATAAAAAAAAAGAAAAATTGACATTAATAATCCCACCTTTCATTTATCTGTTATGAATAATCTCATCTTTTAATTATTTTCTAATAATCCAATCTTTGTGATAAATTTGTCCACAACATACCGTATTACTAATAATGACTAATAATAGGGTATGTTGCTAGCAAACTAAAATAAATATTAGATCATTCACGGTGAACTAAGGGTAAACATTGAATTATTTGAAAATAATCAAAAGATTGAATTATTAATGTGAAATTTTCAAAAAAAATAAGCAAACTTGTTCATTCCAAAGTTTGGTTTGTTTCACATCATTATTGTTTTTTTTTAAGGTACATCTTTATTGTTTATTGTTTATTCATCAAAAACAACTACTATGTTTCAAGTTATTTTAAAATCTCTATAAAAGTACTAGTAGTACTTATATTAATAGCTAGTTTTTTTAGAGACATTATTTTTTTAGAGACGTCTATCAGGCCCAACCTATTAAAATTTAATGTCTACTTATATTATTTCTAATGCCTACTTATCGTATCCTTAATACTATTACCTATTCACAATATCTTAAATATCTATTTATCGTACCCTAATTTAAAAAATCTCTCTTTGTCTTCAAAAAAAAAAAACACACTCACAATATGTTAAATGTCTACTTATATCATCTTTACTACCTACTTATAATATTTCAGAAAATATATATTAAACCAGCCTAATTAGTAATGGTTTCTCAAAGAGATCGTCTCTCACAAGAAGCTGTGTTACGTTAATTGAATTCTATAAGAAAAAAGTTACAAAATTTTTTAAAAAATTACACCTCTAATTTTTTTGATTTAATTTTTTTGATTTAATGAAATGGAAATAAATTTTTGACCTATAACCAAATTAAAGTCAATCTAACTCAAAAATAATAAGCTTATCTAAATCGATAATAATATAATAATATGATCAAAATTAAGTCGTCTAAGAACCTATAAAATACAAATAATAAAAAAATATAAATATAAAATATAAATAATAAAAAAATATAAATATAAATATAAATATAGATATAAATATAAAATATAATAATAATCTTATATCATCGTTTTGACAAGTCTACTTTATTCATCATATAAATATATAAGTAATAAAAAAAAAATCACATGCTTAAACATTAAACAAAACCCTCTCTTTTCCCAACAAAAACTCTTCAATATCTCTCTCTACCACTCTGTATCTTTTTAGTCTGTACCACTTTATCTCCCTCTGGCGACCACTACTTTTCCGGCGGTTTTTTCCGGCAACAATGTTGTTCGATTGAAATTGTGCTAACCCTAGTTGATTTTATTTCATTTCGTCTTCGTTGTTATATTACTCTACTTCTGCAATTTTAGTCAGATCTGCAACTTCTACAACTTCGACATTGTTCAGTTGAGTTTCGATTTTAATCTATACTTTCTATTTTCTGGAGAGGGAATCTGCGGGAATCGGATTATTCTTCTGCAATATTTGAGTTATCGTTTTGATAAGAATTTATTCTTATCTTCCGACGGGTGGATAAGCTGTCATCGACGAAACCCTATTTCATCGGAAACTTTATTCATTGATTGGTATTTCATCTTTTTGGTATATTTGTGTTGTTATTCTCATTTCTGTTTGTTTAATCTGGTTTATTGTTTGTACTGTTTTATTTATAATGTAGGCTGTTGTTGATTGGGTTCTCTGTAGCTATTGATAGATTTTTAGAATTTTGGTGTTTGTGGAGTTTGATTGAGGATAAGATGGTTACTTTTTTTAATGGATTGTGTAGCTTGTTGAGTGTGAAATATAAATTGATGAACTTACATGTTGGGGACTTTGTGGATTCTTCCAAATTTGTATGAACTTTTTAGGAGTGGATTCATAGTGTTTTTGTTAAATAAAGCCCCATTCTTTGACTATTATGCTAATTTTGTAGTTTAATGATGCTACTCAAATGTAAGGTTGTTTGCATCCCACACCCTCAAAATCCGTTAATGCGGGATTCACTAAAATCTAAATGGCTTTGGGTAATAGAATGTTAGTTGTGATGGAGTGTTGTTGTAACATTTGTTACCAAAATAGTAATGTACTCCTATTATATTATTTGATGATCCTTAAAAGATTAAATGCTGTGATTTTGTATGAATCCAGCTTGTAAATGTTTCTTACAATATGTTGGCAGTGTCTTGCTAAGCATCTGTTGATTGGCATTTCTTTGGTTGGACTTTGAATGTATGTTTGCATTTTCTTAGACGTAAATGTGTATAATTATTAGAGAAGTTCTTGTGCTATACACTTTTCTTGTACAATCATGATGGAGATGACCTTTATGAGACATGAAGAATTTTTGTTGCTTCAAATTCCTTATGGAAATTTCCTTTTAGAAGTACAATGGTACAAGTACTCTGTGTATAAGAAGGAGAATTGAAGTAATGGGGTCCTTTTATGAAGCTGGGTTTTTTCACTCCTGGACCCTAGGGGTGGTTGTTGTGGTCTTATCTTTTCGGTACCCACATGCAGCTCAACCAAGTCTTTCGACATTTGCATTCATTCACTACTTGGATTGTATGAAATACTTGAAGTAATGGAGAATTCTACTCACTAATGCAATACATGCTTTTGAAAAATGTGTCCTTTATGTGCAATGTTTGACTGATGAGCTTCACGCCTTCCTCTTGAAATGTTACAATTGACAAACAGAAATTTGATTGTGGTGTGCGGTGTTATAAAGCTGCATTGGCATTTGAGTATTGTGGACTAGCTGAAGTCTAAAGTTAGTAGTAGTCTTTCCAGCTCCAGTTAGACAGAAGAATCCAAGTCGTATGATGTGTCACATAACCTTGCTACTCTCAAATGATAGGCTTGACTTGTAGATACTATTGGTGACCTGTATAATGGCTTCACCCCATAATTCTCAGACTTGATAGCTAGAAAATGGCTGGATTTTATTATTTAAATGTTTAGTTCATGTATGGCGTGCATAAAACTCAATAATTGCTTTGCAGCCTTCCTTAGAAAGGTTGTGTATTCAGTAGCCATAATTGTTACAGATTTGCAGACGTGGGCTTTCTTAGGTTTTACAAATACAACTTAGTCTCTATTCAACAAGCTAATGTATTAAGTGTTCCCTTTTAACACATCTTTATTATTTTGTGATGAATTAAGTTGTTCTAAACTTTAGTAAATAACTAAAACTTTGATTCAGACTGTCTATTGTATGTCAAAAGCAATGTATGGTTAAGTGTAAAGCTATTCCTGTAATAAAGTGTAAGCGTAATAATAAACCCTATTATCTGGTGGATTGCAGCTAGTGCATTTAGAAATCAGGTGCATTAACAGTTTTACATGTCAGCATTTTTTTCGATTTGAGATAAATATATTCTATTTCTTTTTTTCCAAAATTATTTTAGTGATCACTATGTGGCAGGCTGGCAACTTGTGCACCATGTCAACCTACTTTTATTCTCCTCTATCGAACAAAAGTTTGGTTTCAATTGAAAGTCTTCTACGATTTGATTTGTGAAAGGTGGTGTCGATTTGGTTGCTGCTGACCTACTGTCATATTATGGATCGAAAAGCCTCATTATTTCCATTTTAAACTAAAACTCAAGTGTTCTATTTTACTATAAATCATACGTGTGTAGTGTATTTGTTCTTATTGTCAATAATATCAAGTGTCAGTTATTTGTTTATGATATGATCATGTGAGCTCTAAATGTTGGTAGATATAAAATATGAGTGTAGGTATTTCCTTCTTGCAAGACACAATAGGAGTAGTAACTGTAATGATTTGAATTGAGTGGATGACGTCATGATATAATATTGATACTGTTCGGTGATGTAGTTGCTAGAATAGCCAATCTCAATTATTTAGATCCCTGGGTGATACTTGTCTTATAGTGTGAAGGTGACCATGCAAAATTTGAGAGAACTTGTCGCTGTTGTTGAATGCCAAATTTAACTAAATGATTTAGAAGATCTTAGGTTTATTCAACTGTTGGACTTTAAACTCTTTTCCTCTTATAGCATTGCGAGACACAAAAGAAATAAGTTTTTGATGATGACCTAGTGAGTTTTTATAATTGACAGGCAATTTTTTCCTCTAGGACATGGCGAATCCCAAAGGATCTGCAAACATCAGTAACCTGATGCATAATGGCAAGAACTATCTTCTCCCCCCTAAAAGTCCATTCCCCTGTATTACTCCATCTTACACTGAATATGGACCCAATGCCTCTCTGGGATCAAAATCTGCCACAAAATGTAGAGATGGAAGTGCCTTTCATCAAAGAACTTCATCAGAGAGCCTAATAGAGGAGCAACCCTCTTGGTTGGATGAACTTTTAAATGAGCCGGACACCCCTGTACGTAAAGGTCATCGCCGCTCATCAAGTGACTCTTTTGCTTATTTTGATGCTGGCAACATGTTGAATGCAGATTATATGTCAATATCACAGGATGAGAGCAGGTTCCAATCTGTGGCGTCTTCTCCTTTATGGGGGTCACAAAATTTAGATCTTAGGAAAGATACTCATCAAGGATCTCTTTATCACGATCCTAAATTTTTTGGGAAACCTAAGAATAGGCCATTGGAGCTAAAAGTAGTTCCCATGAATCATACTAGTGGCATCTGTTCATCCAGAGATAATGTTGTTAACCAAAGTATGGGAGTATCCTCTGCACCACTTGAAATGAATCCAATTTCGTCTATAGGGGCTGAAAAGCAAGGCCACAGTGAATTGGGCTCTCATGATTTAAAAACTTCCGAGAAGAAAGATGGTTCCCATGCAAAAACTCCATCTGACAATGATACTAAACGCGCTAAACAGTAAGCCTCCGTCCATGTCTCAACTAAATAATTATTCACTATTATACTCTAGTTCTACTTAAATTTCCTCTTTGGTGTTTGTTTCATCAGTGTTTTGATTCTAAAATCCTTTCATATTTCATGCACTTTTATACTTACGGCTCGTTTGGTTGTTTAGTTGATGCTTGTTGGTATGATATGGTTGGCATAGTAATGAAAAATTATGCAATTTAGCTAAAAAATTATTTTAACAAGGTTTATGATCATGTTTGTCCTACTTTTATTAGGAGTAGTTTTTTCTTCACGAAATTTTTTCTATTATGTTACCGCTTGACAATGTGGCATTAGGTGGTAATGGAAAACTGTTGAAAAAGCGTGTTTGATGTTGAAAGCTTCATTACTATGAAATGACATAGACATTTTGTAACTCATTTTTATTACAACCATATAATACCTAATAACCAAGCGAGGTGATAGTAACATGTAATGCTTGTATTGATCACTATTAGTGAGGTGCTCTAACGTTTGAGCTTGTTTTTTAGTGTGTTTTATGTATTTGTAATTCGTGATAGAGTGACAATTATGTGAAAATATATTATTTTTTTTGTTTAACAAGTTGATTAGATGTTCAATAGCTGTGAACTGACCATGTTATATCAGCCTCAAGAACTATTCTTTAACGTCAATCTAATGTAGGCAATTTGCTCAACGTTCGAGGGTTCGGAAGCTTCAGTACATAGCAGAGCTGGAAAGGAATGTACAGGCCCTACAGGCAAGTATAATTTGGAAACTCCTTTTTCATACTCTTGTTTTTGTTTTGCTGTTGGAGGAAAGGCAATGGAGTCATAAACTCACTGTTTTGTATATTGTCACTTATACTATTTGTCATGGACTGATTTAGCCATTAGATGATATCAATAGTTGACAGAAGAACAAAATGTATTAGCAAACTAATTGTATGACAAAATACAAATGATTACTGTGGAAATTGAAAGTAAATGAAATTGTTTAACTAAGAACAATTGTAAACATAGAACGATTACAAACGTAACGATAGTTACAAGCAATTCGAGAAGCTTGCGATCTCCTAAATGAGTATAAAACTCAATACCAAGTGTATACTAGTTCCTGGATGTCCTTTCTCCTTTCCCTCCATCTTTATTTATACTAAAAAAACCCCTCTCAAGTAGCTTGCTCCCCAAGCCAACAACTAAAATGGTAATTACTATATTACCCTTAATTAGTTACTTACCCTCAATACCCCATTCATGACATACCGACCCCTAAAAAATCCACCTTGTCCTCAAGGTGGGTAAAAATTAACTTGGCCTTCCACCGTAAATTCCCGACGATGTACAGTGTATAGAGCTTGAAATGACTTGGTCTGCTTCAAAGTAACGTGAAAAAATCCATTTGAAACCCAATTTCTCTTTGCTGGATACATTGATGAGTCACTGCTGACATCAGTAATGATGTCATCATTTTCTAAACTTAAATCCTTGCTTTTCACTAGAATCAGTAAATCCCCAAATGCCCATTCTCTCTCCTTAAAACCCAAGGACTTGCAGTGCAGAGCAACTTGCAATGAACAGCTCCACCGCAGCGAGTAACTTAAATCCATTTGAATTCCGGCGACATTTTTTTCCGGCCAATCGCCACCTCTCCTCTTCCTTTCTTCTTAGTTTTTCTTTCTCACCAAGCTTCTCCATCTCTGATTTCCTTATCACGTCGCCGGCAGCCCCCTTCCCAGCATCTCCACCACCTCCGACCGCTTCCCTCACGTCGACAAGCCACCAGAAAATTCCGACGCCCTCATTTCTCCCTTCTCTATTTAGTACAACTGTCCCTATAAACTTTAGATATCCTCTTTCCAGATCTGAATTCCTTCTCACTGCCATGGATTCTTTTCCCCTTTTGTTTCTCAAACAAGCTAACGTTCCCCACCACCGCCGACCACTTGGACCACCACCAGACCCGCAACTCCCATAGCTCCAGTTCTCCCTCTCTCCTTGAATACCAAACTCAATTGCGTCGCCTCTACCAACTACCATTCCTCCGCCGCCGCCATAACTAACATCATTGTCACTTAAATCAGTGGCGTCTACAACCGTTGTTACAAAACTCAGTGTTCCAATCCCGAGCCCTAATATAAGCCCTAACCCTTCACCATATCTAGCCAACCTTTTCTGCTGAGGTTTGGAATTTCCGGCCGACATCCGATCACCATTGTCAGATCTGGTGTGAAATATACTGACCAATAGTTTGTGTTCACTGCCTTCAAGATTCTCAAAAATATGGACCGTATCGGCGACAGATTGCCTCACTCCTTCACGTTCTGCCGCCATAATCGCAGTCAAATCCTCTTGTGGTGATTCTCGGTGAAACTGAGATATCTCCACCGAGTGTTCTGGTTCTCTTTCGAAAATTGCACCATTTTGTTTGGTAAGACATTCTTCCTTCTCTGCTTTCTCCATTTCACCAACCTCAGCTTCATCAGAATTCGTACGTTCTTCTTTCTCTTTATCTAATTTGTTTTCCTTCTTATTTACAGAGATCTTTTGCTTCACCAACCCAACCAATTCATCCTCACTCCCTTCATTAAAGAAAATGATCGAATATCCACTTTCCTTGCAATTATGCCCTGATAATCCATTTTCTCCTATACTTTCATCACAAAACTCACACATACCTGTCCTCCATTTTTCATAGAGTTCATCCACAGAGAAAGCTTTGAAGGAGTGAATAATGTTGCATTGTACAGCCATTTTCAGCTTCATTAATGGTGGAAATCTACCATCAACCTCTTCCAAAAATGCATCTAAAGGATCGGTTTCTTGAACCTTGTCGGCGAGTCTGAATTTTCCGACACCGTCACGGCCTCCCGGGACTGTACCGCTCTGATACCAATTGTCATGGACTGATTTAGCCATTAGATGATATCAATAGTTGACAGAAGAACAAAATGTATTAGCAAACTAATTGTATGACAAAATACAAATGATTACTGTGGAAATTGAAAGTAAATGAAATTGTTTAACTAAGAACGATTGTAAACAAAGAACGATTACAAACGTAACGATAGTTACAAGCAATTCGAGAAGCTTGCGATCTCCTAAATGAGTATAAAACTCAATACCAAGTGTATACTAGTTCCTGGATGTCCTTTCTCCTTTCCCTCCATCTTTATTTATACTAAAAAACCCCTCTCTCAAGTAGCTTGCTCCCCAAGCCAACAACTAAAATGGTAATTACTATATTACCCTTAATTAGTTACTTACCCTCAATACCCCATTCATGACACTATTTTACAGGCTGAAGGGTCTGAAGTTTCAGCTGAGCTAGAGTTTCTCAATCAACAGAATTTAATCCTTAGCATGGAGAATAAAGCTTTGAAACAGCGTTTGGATAACTTGGCTCAGGAGAAGCTTATTAAATACTGTAAGTGTTGTCAACTATTCTGGAACTCTTTCCTTTGTTAATGTCTTAGATGTGGGCAGCCCTTGGTTCGATTAAGTTACAGCATGCTCCAACTAGATCTGGTTATGTGAGTTTTTCATTTCAGAAAGTTGTCGTGAAATTCAATGTGTGTCTGCCTTTTTTTTATTTAAATTTCTCATTAGGCTAGTGATGATTTAATCTTTGAATAAATAAATCCTTGGGCATATGGTGAATAAATAAGTTCAGACATAAGAGAAACTCATGCTAGTCTACACAAAGATACTAGATTAGGGTGTGATAATATTCATCCTCCCGACTCATTCAAAGCTTGTGTGTGGTTATCATGGATTCATGTCAATTATGGTTTGACATCTACTCCCCTCGTACTGAGGCTTTTGATTAATGCTGTTAAGATTTTACCTTTGGCCTTGATAGTCTTCAATTTGGGTTTTGAAGTTGCCAGATTTTAATTGCCATGTTGTTTGGCTTTGTAGAACTTTTCTGTAGTTCCTGGCATTAATATGTAGACTAAAATGTGGGAAGAAAATATATCATATTGATGATGTTAATTGGCACTCATAGTCATATCTGTTGCTATGTCATGGAGTTGCTGCAATTTGATGGATTAAGTTGAGTATCACAAGTTAAATGCTATAAATTAAACATTTAAGACTTGTTTTTTGCTGGAGACTTAGTTTTCACTATTTTCTGTTGTGGTTTCCGGTTTCCTCTAGCTATATGTATGACAGCCTGTATCATGTGGCTAGATAAAGCTTTTGTTGAGTTTGAGTTATTAATAACAGTATAAATGATTTATGTTGGATTCAGTGGAGCATGAAGTTCTGGAAAAGGAGATGAGTCGTCTTCGAGCCCTGTATCAACAGCAGCAGCAGCAGCCACAGCAGCAGCAACCTCATCAGCGTCTGTCATCTAGCCACAGACGGAAAAATAGCAGAGATCTTGATGCTCAGTTTGCAAATCTCAGTTTAAAGCACAAAGAAGCTGGTACAGGGGCTGACTCTTTTAGTGGTCCAGTTCGTATCTAAAAACTTGGGATTGTCTGGATTATTTCTACGTTGTCTTGGTTGCCATTCAGGTGAAAGCTGTAATATCTACCACTTTGGTCCCTTTTGACATTGAGGTTGACCTCGGCTCAGATAACCTAATTTCATTTTTTCGGTTTTTTGTTTCCATTGAATTACAATTGTTTGTGCACCTGGTGAGTGTCCCTGGAGTGGAAGTAAATTCTAAATTCCAGGTAGATCCCTTGCCCGAGGTGGTTAACGGAAGGGTATTTGACTCGTGATGTAGCACTTACTAATTTAAGAATATGTTCATCCAGTTGTTTTCGCCTTATGGGCATAGCAACTGTCAGATGTGTAACCCTGCAGAAAAGCAGGTGAATAATGGATGTTAGTTACTTGTGTAAGAATATGTATCGCAGTTTAAATGTAAATTGTTCAACTCGTAATCAAGTATTTCTCCTTTTTTGATGCATTAATGTCTTGTAGTTTATCTAGCCCCTCTTCCATCACGCCAAGCAATCTATTTGATTCCATTGAATACCATGGCTAATTAGCAAGAGTTCATATTGTAATGAGAATCTGATGCAATTGAATATACAGCGACTAATTTGCAAGCATTCATATTATCGTAATGAGAAATTATGTGACCCCATTTATCACGGTGATGCTTGATGCAACTTGTTTTTGTATTCTGGGGCTTTAACACTTTGTCTTCCAACAGAAACAAAATGATAGGATCAAATGAAGATGTGCAGCTTCAGCACAAAGCTTAATGCTATATTCATTTATCATAGACATTAAGCTCTTTTAAAAAACTTAAGGGTTCAAAGAAATCATATACACTCAAAACAGCTTCATTCACCTTGCCATTGTGCTTATACAAGTTGAAATATGTGTATTGACATTTGATCTAGTCTTGAAATTACAATGATCTATAATCATTAACAGCATGTACTGATGTACGTATGGGGGATACAATGTGGACGTTCAAGAACCAAGTAGCTTTTTCCACCTGGCATATCCTAAAATGAGAAGATACATCAGAAAGGAGAAGACAATGCCACCTGCAACAACATAGCCAAAGACACCGTCCTTGGTGTTTAAACTACAGGGTATGTTCATGCCAAAAAATCCTGCTATAAGGGTATCGATTGCAATAGCAAATGATGCAATTGTAAGATGGAGTTGGAGTTGAATGAGTTCGTTACGCTGGTTGTCGAGTTGAATATTGACATAATCTTCTGTATCATCAATGTACTCCCTCACCTGCAAATAGAAAATGTCATCATGTCATCATGTAGATAAGAGAACATCAACGCATTTCCGTTTGCGCTTAAAGCATCTTAAGTACCCACAATCATTCACCAAATAATCAACCATAAAAGATGGTATTTACAAAACAAAAACATGCCGAGATTGATATAATGACAAATATTTGGGAAAGTTTGCCAATATTGAATCATAAATATCAATCTATTATTCTCAACGTAAATGATGAACAGAGACCACCAAAGCTTGCAACATATCACCATTAATGTTTACCACATGTCACAAAAAAACAATGGGACATCATTTATAATTGCATAATCAATAATGACCGATTTAGATTCCTCGTAAACAATTCTGAAAAATCACATATCCAATATTTACCACCTCGTCGTAAACAATTCTGAAAAATCACATATCCAATATTTACCACCTCATGCATATCCAATGAACAAAAAAACAAAAGGCTCAGAAGAAGACCCCTGCATCACACTGGAAAGCTACAGCAAAATTGCAAAAGTTTAGGGTGTCACAGTGCAAGAGAACAACCCCCATCCCCCACCCACCCCAAAATTACTCTTGGGAGTTCCAAATGTGTGTTGGATTAAGGATTTGGCAATGTTGTTACGTATGCTAATTGTGACTCCATAGCAATCAATTTCATTTTCTTAAGGCACACCAATTTGTTCTTTTGGGCCACCCCATCAAGGGACAATAGAATAAACCTCTCTAAAATATATAAGAGAAGCTTTTCCACAAGTGGGGAAAAGGGGAAAACCATTGTAAGCTTCAATCACATGTTGTATCGCCTGCGAAGGCACACTTTTGCAAGAATACAAAATTTGAGCGCTCTACAACAGTGAAAATCACCAATACCAGTCTCAGAAGCTCACATGAAAAGAAGGCTCCCATGCCTCAACGGCAACAAATTAAATATCAAATAATGCAAAGTAACAGATTGCTATTTACCTTCAAAAAAAGCATTCTCGCCACATAACAAGCCTTATATAAATAATGCTCATTTCATAATCAACGGTACCCATGAATATTGTATCCTTGAAATCAGGTTTAAGAAAGAAAATGAAACCCTAGTCCTGGAAATGGAATACCTTATAGTATACTCAGGAGGATCCCCTAAAGGCAGCCTTATTTATAGCAACTTAGCCCTGAAATATGGACACTGATGTATGATGTAAGAGTTTAAAACAGAGTGTGAGAATACCTCTTGGATTTTCAGAGCATTGTCAAGGCAGTGGAATTCGAAAAAGATCTTATCAGATAAAGTAAAAGAACAGAGTAAAAATACCTATTTAACAAAACAAAAGCAAGCATATACACAGACAACAAAATGGAACAGTACCAAACACAGACATGCAGAAACACACACATATACCTATCTAAAGAGTTGAGACACATTTACACAAAAGAAAACAACAAAATCATTTGCAGTCAAGACAAATTCTCAAAGGTCTTTCACTCTCACAATTAAGCAAGACTTACAGAAAGTATCCTGTTCCTAGTCCCATCCAACTGCATGAAATAAGCCTCCAGTAACATCTCAAGATCTTCAACATCATCATCCCAGTAGTTGCTAGTCATGATACTTCCACTACGATAGGAACTGTTTCGATGAAGAACATGTTGTGGGACAATAGCATTGGAAGTAGCTTGATTTAACAAACCTTCAGATTGTTGATACTGTATCAGCTTCCTTGTAAGATATAAGTGAGCCATATCTTCATTGTCATCCAAAAGATGCTCAATTTCATCTCTAACCTAAAAATTAAGAATTTGAACCTTAGCATAGCAATATAAGCCATATAATATATTGAAGCAATGAGAAACTTTTCGAGGCTTGTTGACAAGATGCCACCGATAAAGATGAGTCAGAAAATATTGTCATATCTAGTCCCCTTAATATAGAGTTGTTATCTCTGTTTTTTTATATTGACTACTGATACTAAAAAGAAATCTAGTCTGCCTAGATGCAACAACAATGTCAGAGTCTTAATACAAAAGACAAGAGCTAATTTAGATATTAAGTGACAAATAAGAGAAAAACATGATGAGGTACAAAGGTAACACTATCTAATCTGAGAATTTACAACTTCCGGCTGCAGTCTACACAATGCACCAAAGAAGGAGTGTGCATCCATGAACAGAGTGATGAGATAAAAGTCGTAATTTTGATGTACAAGACATGAGAACCCAAGATAAGTAGGGAAATGACGAAAAAAAAATCAAAATTCAAAACCCATATAAGAAACACAGATGTAAGATATGAAGGCTGAATATGAACAATCTTATAAAGCAACTAACTATTTGACTTTCTTAATGATTACTAATATATCATAAAGACTTTTATGTTCTGTTAAAAGCTTCTCTAAGTTGTGATTTTCTATAACACAAGGAAGAATGTTAGAAAGCTACTGCCACTACTAGTCAGTAGTCACTACTGCCTCCTCTGCATTACCCATATTTTCTATCTTGCAAATCCATGAACACCCCCATTTCCCGCTAGCATATCCCTACTTTGTCAATGTTGTTGCCTATATCTCACACAAATTATATACTTTGTGCCTTTGTGCTTCTTGTTTGTTGTTTTAAAATATGCCATTTAATTTTGGAAAAATTGCTTCTAAATAATCTCATCTTTTATCAATTTCCCTACAATAATCCAATCTTTTGATATATCGAATCATTCCAAATTTAGAGGATGTTTCCTTAAACATCACTAGCTAAAAACCGACCATTTTTTAAAGTATTTGGATCTTTCTAGCAAAAATTTCCGAAATTTTGGGAGTTGGGAGAAGGGAAAGCAAGGAAGATTGAGAGAAGTATGAAAGAGGTTATGGTGGGATTACAGATTTCAATTTTCCTATTTTGTAATCTAGCAAAAATATTCCCCAAGTGCACTCTAGACAAACACCACTCAGATGTTGGCATTATTGTAGAAGATTGGTAAAATGTGGGATTACTCGGTAATCTAACCTTTACTTTTAGAATACTTTTAGAATATAAAATGAGGAACGATGATAAAAGATGTGAGTGCAACAAAATTGAAAATACTGTGTGAAAGGAAGAGACAAGTAGCATGAACCATGATCATTCAATGTAATGAAAAGCCTCAAACTAGTTGATATTTAAAAGCATAACTCAGATCTCATATTACCTTTTGGACCCGAGCAAGCAAGCGAGTGAGGTTACTCTTCAAGCTCCTCACACGTTCAAGATTCTTGGTGCTTACATTCCGAGCCAATTCATCTAATACAGGATACGCGTGTTTCTCAAGCTCAACCACATTAGAGTCCAAATATGAACATACAACCTCTAAGGCAATTTCTAGCACCTGAAACTCAAATGGAAGCTCCTGCTGTTCACCTTCAACAGCTTCAGGGGTGCGTGCCCATTGAGCCTCGGTGGAACCTAGTTTACTGTCCCCATCATATATGGGTCCTGCTTTACTCATTACCTGGTTCTTATGAGGAAGTTGTTGTCGAAGTTGTTCGACAAAAGGAAGAACCTCCTGGCGAAGAGGATCAAGCAAGAGAACCTCTTCCGCAGTAACAATGGCCTTTATAAACTCCAAATTGACAACCATGGCTCTTTCTCTAGCTGCCATTAAAAAAGAAGATACTTAGCTTGAAACTCTTTACCGTCATCCCAAAAATGCAAGTCAACTTCTAAATGTACAAAAATCATTTGAGTACTAAATACAAATAAACATAAGCAAATAGCTGACATTAAGTCTCCACATTAGGGGTACTCCGTGAACCGTGATGCAACATACTTGCCTAACACCTTGGACAGGAAATGGATCAAATAACCTCTCAACCCAAAGTGAAAAATATGCAATGAAAATAGTCCACTAGCTAGTTAAAAATCCATATTCAAGCAATTATGAATCAGCAACCCAATTTTCATTAAACCTAACAAACTATCAGCTAAATCTCCCACTCTTCCTATCAACCACCGGCAGATCAGTAATGACTACCCACATCCTAATTATAAGTTGTCTAAATAATGATTTTCTTAGCTATTGCATCATTGTTCTAAAACCAAAAAAACAACCATTTAGTAACTATAATTAGTCAAATGACATTTAAATTAATTCAATAGCCCCTCCATTATAAAGCATGTGCACTTCCATCTTGTAAATAGTTCGTTTAAGAAACAATATTCTGTATATACTTATTTCCACCAAAAAAAAACCCTTAGAAAATAAAAATCAGATGGGTACAAACAATACTCTAAGTAAGCAGTATTCATACGAGCATATCAACTGGACATGTATTCAATTGCAATTAAAATTACTAATAGAACTGCATATACAATAAAAGTGACAAGTAATTAGCATCAGAAAACCCTAAATAAACCAAAACATCCACACATATGAATTTTCAATCATTGTCAATCCTAAAAAGCAGAAAAGCAAAGAATACCAAGAATATTGGACGAATGAGAAAAAACAGGACCAAGAATTCTCAAATCCCTAGCAGGAATACCAACACGTTTGATAATACTACTTTTATCCCACTCAATCAATTCCGATTCACCAAATTTATCGAATTTCATCCATAACCTAGCTCCTCCCACTTTCTTCTTCCCTTTACTCACCGCCGCACTAGAGGTTCCCGCAACATCGTCGTTTTTCGACGTCGGTACAATCTCAATCCCCGAACTTTCCGGCGGATTAATCACCACCGGAACTTTACGAAGATTCCGGCGACGGGAAAGAGTCCGACGAAAAGAGAAAGGGTTCTTCCCCATTCTCTCCCCTCAAGAAGGTTCTAGAAATCCGGAATTATGGATGGAGGAGGAAGGAAGGAGAGAAAGAGAGGGAGTTTCTCCCTCTTGTAGATGGTTTGAGGAGGAGTTGATATTCCGACGGGTCGGGTTTGTCTGCCGTTCCCATCAACTTGCCCTAATTTCCACTGAATAATTTTTGTCTTTGTTTGTTAGAAATGGGATCTATCCTTATAGTATTCCCCAATCTCGATTATGCTAAAGGCGATAAATGATGATACTCTTAATTGTTGACTTGCTCTAATTTTTTTATTTGAGGAGTGGGCAATGCTTTCTTTCCATCCAAATGACATAGTCCTGATTTTCGTATAACACGTGATCTCTTGAGAGACCGTCTTTTGTAAAGGCGACTTTCAAAAGTTCATCCCAAATCTATATTTAGAATTAATATTGATTAACTATGAATAATCTCAACTTTAAGTGGTATTTGCCTTGAGTAAACATGGGTAACCCGATGACCTACTATAATAGGTAATTCAACAAAACAGTAAACTGAAAAATAATTTAAAATTAGGAAAAAATTTGAAAAATTACATAAAAAGTTCTAAATAATAAAAAGAATCATAAATTTTTTGAATAATTTTTAACATTTTCGACATTTTATCTTTTTTTTAAGATCAAAGCGAGACTTAGCATTAATGAATCAAATCTGAAAGTACAATGTCATCAATCCATGACGGACCACCATTAAGCCAAACACTTGAACAGTAACTCGACATTTTATCTTAATTTATCTTTTTTAAGAAAAATAATATTTGTTATAGCAAGTCATCCAATCACCGAGTTTACCATAGGAAAATACCCATCAAAGTTGGAATTATTCATAGTTAATTCAATAGGTGAGATTATTATAGAAAAATCACGAAGAGGTTGGATTATTCTAGGTAATTTTTCCTTATTTCTTATATATAAATATTTTTTGTTGTGAATTTCAAAAATTACCATACTTATATTCTTATTTAAAATTACCATATTTATATTCTTATTTTTATTTCAAAGTTACACACCATATCTAAAAGATCCCCTTGAAAGAGATTGTATCAAGCTGCGATGTGATAAAGGGAAGACTTCGGTGTTGGATCTCCATTATACTGATGGTGACTTTTTCTATATAGAATTTTGTTTGATTATGTTGTGATTTAATGGTGTGACTTGAGTGCACCAAAATAACTCATGAGCATTGTGAAGGAATTTCATGGGTGGTTTAAATATGTGTGTTAATGGGTAAGTTAAGTGTGAGTCTTATATGGAGTTTAAAATGATGATCAATGCATAGAATAAATGGTGTGTTGATGAATGGACTTAAACAAGGACATTAAGTGGTATGATGAATGAGTTAATGAAGAATTACAAGGGTCACCAAGATGCCTTGATCAATGCACTTGAAGACTATCAGTAACCTCCTGATGTGCACCCGCTCAAACGAGTACAAGAAGGCTCGAACATTGGATTTTATTTCGTGGCTTTTCATTCTCTGGGAGTAGTTTCAAGTAATTGAATTACGAGCCATTCAAAGTTCTTGATGCTAATTTAATCATAAGCTTTATATGCTATCCTTACAAACATCGAGTTTATAGTTTGCGTAATTTGTTTCACACAAGACTTCATACTTCCGATCTTGGTAATATTGGAGATTGAAACACATCGTTCGATCTCTAATACGTCATCGTTTTCAGATTAAAATTATTATGTATTTGATCGATTATTATTCTGTTGTATATGTCGCATGACATTTTTATCAATGAATTATTGGTTCCTTTCAAAAAATTACTCATTCATACAATCCATCTTTGTTTAATTCAAAATTCAAACCTGTTACCCTAATTTTACATAATTTTAGAATATTCAGTCTCCAATTATCTCCATTTTGATATCTAACCACCAACCTAATTCTGAAATACTTTTAGGGGTGTTTGACAAGAGGGATTTGAGCAGGGGAATAAGACTTAGTTCAAGTCTTTGTTTGTTTAGGGGAAATGGGAATAAGAAATGAGTTTAAAATGGAGGAAAGTCCCCAAGAAAAACAGGTGCTTTCTTGAGAGACCGTCTTTTGTAAAGACGAGTCTCGAAACTCAAAAGTCCAGCCCAAATCTATATTTAGAGTTGAACAATATATATTTAGAATTATACTGGACTTTTGAGAGTCGTCTTTTCAAAAGACAAAGACGGTCTCAAGTAAGAATTTGTGCAAGAAAAATGTCTTGGAGGAGGGTAGGTATTTGGGTTGAAACTTTAATTCTATATCTTTCTTCCAAGTTTCTACCATAACAAATAAGGGATGGGACTTTCTTATTTTCAAAGTCTCAACTTCAAAGTTTTATCTTAAAGTTATAAGTTTCATTCCCTTATACCAAACACTCCCTTAAGAACCTAATTCTACCTATTTCTTTGATCTTCACTTGTCTATTGCTACTATCTTCATCATCCTTTCTTTTATTCTAGGCATAACTTCATTTTGAAACACTTTTCAAGATCTCTAAATCACGACTTGATTCTAGAATTTGAAGTAAAACTATAAATTGTCAAGGAAGCAAGTATCAACTCAACCAAAAGCTTAAGGTGATGATTGAGGCGCCCAAGATATGTTATATATACTCTAACACATCCCCTCACACAAGAGCCCAATGGGTTGGCGCTAAATATTCCACTTTAAATGAGGGGTGGTTGAGATTCGAACTGTGACCTCTTGTCGCGTTAGCGGCTTGGCGCTAATACCATATCAAAAAACCAACTCAACCAAAAGCTTAAGCTGATGGTTGAGGCCCATGATATGTTATATATTCTAACACAAACGTCCTTTCTATTTCTCGACTTCATATCTCTCTCTAGTCTTTTCATTTTCCTTAACTTTTTTTTATAGGTGTAACGTTGATCTGCACACTCCCTTTTACATTTAAGTGAAATTTGTTGCTCTCAAGGGGCAAATTTTAAGGTCCATTGATAAGGATCTAACCCCTTTAAAAATTTTAGGTCATTATATAAAATCAAAATATCATATATAATAAAAATAATAGATAAATGTAGCTTTATGGTTAAAAGTATAATTCTAAATAATGTAGAGGATGAGTTTAAATCCTAACTATTAGGATTTTTGGTGACCTATGTTATCAAGTAATCAAAACAGGATTAAATAAATTAGTCAGTGAAGAGTAGAAGAGGACAATGTCAATGTATTACATGTTTGTGATTTGGTAGTATGAGAATCAAAGAGTACATGACAATGGAAAAGTATATTTGACATGTGAAGAGTTCAAAGAGCAAAATCAGGCATAGGAGATCGTGGGTATCACACAAAAAGAAAGCAAGCAATAAAGAAAGAAATCAGATCCAACCTACATGCTGCCAGGCCAGCTACTGTGATGCTCTTTTGCTATGGCCCGCTTTTGTTACTTATCGATCGACCTAAAAATTACTCCTTAGGGGTCGCTTGGATTGAGAGTAAATATTTAAGATAGTAAAAAAAGTCAAACTAATGTAACAAAGGTAATTAGATATGTAAATGAAGTTATTGAAATAATTGTGATAGAGGTAGAATAGGAGTAGATTAAAAAGGATGAATAGAAAAAGAATTTGATTTCACTCATTAGGAGGTAAAGAATTCCTCCACCCCCTATGGTAAATTTATACTCCAAAATAAGAGAACTTATTGCTATTTTCTCTATTTTTCATTACTCCCTCCGTTCCTTTTTGTTTTTCCACCTTACTATAACGGGTAGTTCCATTTGTTTTTCCACTTTGGAATACTTTCCATTTTTGGAAAGTTTTTTTTACACTTATACCACTTAAATACCCTATTTTACCTTTAAAAAAATCGTGATTCCCCTTTGGATTCTTTTATTTACCTCGGGTGAATCAGGCGTCATAATGTGCTGATTTAACACTCCTCCTTCTCCAAAAAACCAACCGTTGGTTTCTCTCTCTTCCTTGAGTTTCTTCCATGGCTTTCTAAGCCATTACCCCCTGTTCATTCATCAATTTTACTCCATTTTTATTGCACTAAAATGTAGATCGGATTTTGTTCTTCATTTTGAGGTTCGTTTTGTGAATTTTGGTTGAGTTTGATTTTTTAAGCCCTCTGTTTTTACCCCCTTTTCTTCGACTTCCATTGTTAGTGTTTTCATCTTTGGTTTGTCCATGGAAAACGACGAATCTAAGAGTGATTCAACCATACCATCATACCTTTATGACGGTTTATGTGACCGTGGAGAATTTTGTTCTTGTTCCATTAAATGGAGGTCACACTCATATTCCAATGAAATTCTTAGATGGACCAAAAAAGATCTTGAATCATACCAAAAGGCAATTGAGGATGATGCTATTTCTAGGTTTCGTGATCCTACTCCTTCTTCTAATGTTGAAGAAGAATTATCAGAAAGTGTTCTTGAGTATTTTTTGGAGTCTCCATCTGATGAAAAACCTTCAACTCCATCTAAGATTGAAGAAGACAAAGATAATTTGGTTGTCCCTGACACTCCTGAGGACGTAATTGCTTCAAGGGGTGAAAAAAACCCTAAAAAACGTAAATGATTTTTGTAAGGTTTATTATGACTTCCTTTAATTGTAAAATACTGGTATGTTTGCTGTTGGAATGCTGGTGATGTTTGCTGTTGGAATTGTTTGATTATCTGATTTTGGATTTATGTTTTGATTATCCATGATTTCGTCCATATTTTGTTAAGTCTGTGCATGAAATTTTTTTTTTTAAAAACCCCTGTGATGTGTTCATGCTTTTACTTCTTCAAAAATCTGAAAAATTCTCTATAAGTACTTGGTTGAGTAGCAATTGTGTACAATGGACACATCAAATTAATTTTAGTTTCATGTACTGTAATTTGCTTCATTTGTTGTTGATTTTTGTAATAACTGAGAGGTTGAAAGACCTCAATGATGAATCAGGGGGCAAAATAACTGAACTGATCATTGAAGTAAATACATATGCATGATCTTAATTTTTTTTTGATGTTCATTTCACAATTAGTTGCTCCTAAGTTTTATAGAAATAATTTTAATGATGACAACAAAATAACTGAGGGGCTTCACTTTCTGATTATCTTTGAGATTCTTCCACTGTTTCATCATATGCTTCAAGTATTTGTTGATTATGTTGTGCAACATCTTCATTTTCTGTTTGTGTGCCTAGCTGATTTGTGCTTGGGTTAAGAAAACGTACAGATTTCGTAACCAATTGTGATGGTACTCGCACTTGTAATCGTAACCTTCCATTGTCTTCTTGCACCTTTTTCCCTAGATGTGGTTGAACATAGTCGTTTGACCCTTTAACCTTTAGGATTTCATTTAAATGATGTTGTAACGAAATCCAAACATTGGTTAAGGTCTTTGGATGTAACTCTTCGAATGCATCTTCCACTGCCTTTATTAACTCATTTATGTTCTTTGGCATTTTCTTATGCATTAGTGATTGTATGCTCCTAAAAAAACCTAAATCTAGAATATTACAATCGGGACTATTTGGTGGTTGTTGAGTTAAAATGAATGTTAAACCCCCCTGCCTATTGTTTTGTTGCCAAATTGGATCATCATTTGTTATGTGAACCCTTGCGTTATCTTGTTGGATGAAAATTGTTGATGGACCATCACTTGGCCATTTCCTAACAATAGCTGGAATTAGTTGTTCAATAAGCATGGTCCTATAAACTTCTTGTGTAACCGACTCAGTTAGTTTAATTTCTATAGACCCCCTTGGACGGTTGATTGAATTTCTTTGTGCTGCAACCCTATTCACGAAAGGGAAAATACCAATTTTCCCATCAAATATGCATTGGCCATGTTGATTCCATTTAGGCCTTGCAACCGCCCCTAAAAACATGGCTTTCGGAATGAATTTTGATGACTTTCCCGCTCTATATGGAATTTTTTCCTTGTTTGCTAAATAAACTCTTTGTGTCTTCTTGAATAAGACTTAAAATCCACTCAACCCTTCTTGCCTTGTTCGCATCCGTCAATGAAGGGTGTAGTGGATTTGAATGTGCCTTAATCTCCCCCCTTTGAATTAATCGCCAAACCGTTGTTGGTGCCAAGTCTAAACAAGTTGCAACGTCTCTTATGCACGTACGTTCACCCATTGGTTTTGATTCTAGTATGTTTGGTGGCACTTCAACTCTTTTTCTTCCACAATTTCTGAACTTGGCATCGACAACATAAGGCTTGTTTTCTTCTTTGCTTTGAATTGCACGTTTCCATAAGTTTCGAATTGTTCTTGGTGTGTACCCGTATTTGTTTGCTATTCTAACGAGTGTTCCATGTGGGAGTGTGTCACTAACTTTGAGTGACAACATTTCATGTAATATGAGATTCCTCAACTCATTTGTAAGCCTTGGCTTACGTTGAGGATGCTGTTCTACTACTGCTGCATCATTTTCTTGTGGTTCCTCCTCCTCCTCCGAGCTGGACTGTGGATCGTATTCGTTTGATCCAAAATACCAAGCCCCCTGTAGTTCATCTTGATTGTCTAAAGCCATTATAAGGCTAATGATGCAAAAGAGGTAATGCTGGACTGTTGTTTGAAGCTACTGTGAAGGTTTTGTCTTTGATTTTAGTGGTTTGAAGTTACTGTAAAGGTGATGTTGTGATACTTTGATGTTTGAAGCTACTGTGATGTTCGTGGGTTTGAAGTTACTATTCTGATCCTTGCTCATCAGCTTTAATAGGCTGATTAGGAATTTGTAAGGTCATTTTTTGTTGATTATACTTGTAATAATTGAATTTACTAATCCATGTATTCTTAATTTGGCCAATGCAAAGCCAATATTTTCTGTTTTTGGATGGCTGTTTTGATGAAGATCATCAACTTACTTGTAAATATTCCCTCCTTTTTTTTAGAACCAAAATTGGAAACTTTCCCAATTTGGAAAGTTGTTAATTTCCCTCCATGTATTTCTCTCTCCTTAATAAAATCAGATTTTTTTTGATTATTTTATTATATCAACAATTATTTTCTCTCTCATCATTCCAATAACATCATTACTTCCCACTAATTTCTAATTAAAATAATACCCACTAACCTCAAAGATTCTCTTTTTCTTAATATGTGTGAAATTCCCAAATAGGAAAATCATTTAGGAACGGAGGGAGTACCTTCTAATTTATTCTTCCACCTCTACAACAATCAAATTCCTTTAATCACCTACCTAACTAAGCTTAAATCCCTACTTTGACTTTTATTACCCCTTAAATATTTACTCTCAATCCAAGCGACCCCTTATGTAAATTACTCTCTATGCATATTACCTTATCTGCTAAAATAGAGAGTAATCAGATCGATAAGGATCTAACCTCATTAAGTATACCAAAGTTTCATCTAAGAGTTCCTCCTTATGTAAATTACTCTTTATTCTTCTCTTACACTTATCTCTATTGTAATTCCTTCAAGTTTGTATTTTTCCTTTAAACGCATTAATATAAATTCTAGGCTACATGATAGATGTAGCCCAAGACTGGTGAACCACCTTAAATCTTTGTCTTGATTATTTTCTTATTATTGTCATTCATCATTATATTGTATTATTTGGTTCTTACACTAAGGTACAACACAAACATCTACTTAAACTTCATATTTCTTATCCTTGAATGAGGTTAATAGCTTTCCTTTTCACTGACCTTTTAATTCTTTTTTCTAAGATATAATAACTTTGGCCTTCTTTTTTTGACTAGTTTATTTGTTCACTGTTAGTAACAACCAATATATTTAATCTCAAACTCGGACGCAAAAACACTTATTTTGAAAATTAAAATTCTCTGAAACTTATGTTGGAATTTTTTTATTATAAACTTATTCTTATTTTAAAACAACTTCAGGCATGGGATCATAAAATCGGGTTTATATGGTCAACCAAATTCTGAACGACTGTTAGATATAATAGAGAAAATTTTATTTGTGAGGTTAATAAATCACTTTTAAGCGGTAGGATGGGATTGGGGTGAGAGTTTGTTGTTTTAATTTATCGTTTCTGATTTTATTTATTTTATTTTTTTTTGTCTTATTGTAGCGATTTGCAAATCATAATTATTCATCGGAAATTTTTGTAATAAATAAACCCAACCGCTGCTCAAAACCTGCTTCATTTGGACTCTAATCACGCATATGGAACACGACCAACCAATGCCTAACACGCGTCACTTCACAAGAGATAGTGAACCAAAAAAGGGCCCACATTAGTGTAGAAGCTGGAATTTTTTTGGTATTTTCCCAATCAAAAAGCGGGTCACCCTCCACGAGATATGGAGGCCCTCCTCCCTCAAATAAAAATTCGTGAAAAAATTAATAAAAGTGGATTAAATGTTATTTTATAGTAGAATGAAAGAAATCTATAGATAAAACGAAATTATAAATTAAGTGTGTGAATTTGAAGAATTAAAGAAAAAAATATATATATTATAGCAAAAAATAAAAATAATACTCCTTCTATGCTTAAATAATTGTCATAGCATACAACTTAGAGAATAAATAATGACTAAATCATTAAAATTGTATGGATAATAATAAAAATAGTTAAAATGCGCGGATAAAAATATAAAAAATTGATGAGTACATTTCCAAGATAATTAGCTAAGTAAAAGGAAACATTGAGTTTCCTGTGAGACTGGCCTAAGGCGTGCGAGTGAACAAGATGCATATAATTTATAATTATATAAAATTCTGACACACTAATTTCAAAACATAAAAAAAATTTAAGATTTAAAAGGTCAAATACAGGACTCATCCTACTTTAAAGCTAGAATGCGAAATTTAAGCCTTGAATTTGGTCTTGTAACATTGGAATTAGCATTTAAGCCTTTAAAATAATCTTTGGTCTTGAAGTAGGTAAAAAAAAATTTGGGCCGGCACAATAAGACATGTCTAACAAGTGAAATAGTCTCACTCAAAATTTTGTGAATAAACATACGCTCACGGTAAGATCGTTTGCGTCTCATATGAAAATTTGTGAAATTTAATCGAATTATAGTTACGTGTAACTCAAATGGACGAAAAAAGGAATATGTTTTTAATTGCCTCTTCATTAACCTATCATGTTTACTCTCTACGACAATAAAACACCCACTAAACCTAAGATTGATAAATACTTCTTTTGTTCTATTATACTTGCTATATTTCACTTTTTACGCAATTTATTACATAATTTTGGTCATTTATATCTTAATTTATGGTTAATTTATTATAAAAAATAATACTCTTATAAAAATATACAATTAGACAATTCAAACAAAATCTCACTTTAATATAATTCTTCTTACACATAAAGCTCAATATAAAATAACTTGAAAAATGAATATTATCACAAATTGAAAGACTTTTCGCAATCTCAACTCATTAAAATTTAATTAAACTAAAAAATAATAAAAGAATTACCAAATTAAAAATAATCTTTCGAAAAACGATCTATCACAAAAGTTCCTAAAATTTAATCATGGAAACCGGTGTAAGTTTTGTGACACTATATTTGCAAAACCGACGTCGCACAGTCACACGTGTAAGTCATAAAACGTAGAACTGTACACTTAGATTTGGCAGTCAGTCATCCACACCTGATATCAACATTTCTCCTTTAATTAATATTTAATCCATCATTTTCTGTAATCCCTCTTTAATCACACTTTAAGCTTCCTCTTACACTTTGCGTATATATAACTCTTTTTTTTTTCTTTTTTTTTTTTAATTTTACAAAACATTTCTCAATATTTCCCCACCATTTTTCATATCTCACATTCTCATTCTTCACTCTCCCGCACCGACATTTTTACCTTTTTCATCATCTCTCTCTTCGATTTCGATCAGAGAGATAGCAGAAATCGCAGTTACTTTTGAAGGTATGGATTTATTAAATGTTTATTTTGTCTGATTTGATTTCTTGATTTTTTGGTTGAAAATCTGGTTTGTTAAATTTGAAATTTGAAATTGTGATTTACAGTTGTTCGAGTGTAAGAGATCATATTTGAATCTGAATCTAGCGATTTTGGAAGATGCGAGGTCGTCAGGTGCTGGGAGATGCTGCTTTGTCTATTTACAAACGAGTCGCATCTAAAGATCATTCTGATGATTACTCTGTTGACGGTATTCTTGATTTCATTTCTTTTAGTTTTGGTATTGAAATGTCCAATTATTTCATAATCGTCAATGTCAATCCAGAAAACCGGTATACTATGAACCTTTTTTTGTTATGTGTTATTCAGTATTTTATATTCAGAGTTTTTAGTCAAATAATTCAGATATTGCTCCGGCAAGTCCTAGCCTAGATTCGTTGATGTTGAATCCAGCATATCAGTATAGTACGAACCAAACGGGCATATTCTTTTTTATGTGTTACAATTTAATAGAAGTATATTTAGTGTTTTTTATTAAATGATTTGGACAATTCTTGGGCAAGTCCTAGCCTAGATTTCCAATCATCTTATTTCTTAATTTTGTGGGCTGTTTTTTTGGTGAAGCAAAGGTGCCTGCGAGGTGCGAGCTGTGACAGTGTCAGATTTTGTATAAAGGAAGATCTAATATTTGCATGTTTCATTTTAATATATGCAAATTGAGAGAATATACTGCGATTCGGATTTATAAGTAAAAACTAACACTAGTTAACTCGCTAGACTGATATCTTAAGGCTACTGCAGTAGTCTTAAGCTCATTAATCTAACTAGCTACCAGTCAATTTGTTTATTTTTAAATTTTTAAAAAATTGTGCATTACATAGATTATTTCAATATGGGTTGTGGTGTATTTCATGCAATTTGTATGCTTTTTTTTTTTTATTATTAGTATTAGTATTAGTATATTATATAGCTACTACGTGTGAAAGATAAAGTGATAGAGTATTATTTATCATTCCTCTTGATCATTTTTTTATCAATTGAAATATAAAACCACATGAGAAATAGAGTTATGATTGAAACTTTGATATTGTTGTTGTGGTGAAATATAAAGCTATAATTGACTCTTGGTTCAATTTTTATTTAGTAAAATTGATGAAATAAAAGTTTATCATATCTTTTCTTAATAAACTTATGAATTTTGTCTTGTATATTGTTGTTATTCTACTGAAGTCAAATATGTTAAGTTGTCGGAAGAGCAGATATTGTTGCAAAAACGGAGAGGTGTGTTAGGCAGATGCATTAACAATTGAACTTGAACGAATTGTGTAAAAATGGTTATTCTTTTTGGAAAGTACAATATGAAGTACTTTCTTTTTTGGGCTTCATGGCCAAAGCTTTTACACTGCTATATTTCTTGTTTGTAGGACGTCTCCAAGGTTCGGGGAGAGAAGGTGGAAATCCTCCATGGTCAAAGTCATTGCCTCATGTTATCGTAGCTACAATTGCGTCGTTCCTATTTGGATATCATCTTGGGTAAGCATTGAATATTTTTTCAATTACAAGTTTGACTAATTCTCATGTTGAAGTGTCTTCCCGCTTGCCATTCGAACCTATTTAATCAGTTAACTTTTTATAATTATGAATCTTTTACAACAAACGAAACACCCAAGAGGACCAAAGAAAGGAATGGAAAAGATAACCCTATCTTGGCTGGGATATTCTATCGACTATCCATCCTATATTTCTTATTATTTCCTTATAATCTGCACAGTGCCACTTTAACACTCACTTGTAATGTTTATTGATTAATATTAAATAGCATAAATATGACAAAATTTAGACAGGATAGGAATAGGATATAAGTTTAATTGACTCATAAGTAGAATTATAGTTTGGCAATCATAAATGTGTTTTTGTCTAAATCCATATTTTGAAAGAACAAGAAGTGACTACATAGTTTGCTTAATATAATTGGATGATTACATTTGGTTGTTATGTTTCACCATTCTTATGCTTTGGTTAAACATATTTGAACTTCTAGTCCTCTTAAAACATAGGTCCTAAATTTACTTTAGGAACATACATTTCACTATCTCGATGCCACTAAGTGATTTCCAACTTAAAGAGATTATTTTCGATTAATCTTTGGTAGTATACATCATTAGCTACTTCACATAAACATGAAGTGCACATAATTTAACGAGTCATTTTACTATAATTCTTTAAATTTTGAAATCAAGAATTTCATATGTTTAGCTCCATCGAAACAATACACTACTTTAGGAACAAATAGATGAAAGTTTTGTTTCATCTCTGTTTCCTGTCAGAAGTTGATGCCTTGGAACTGATTCACGCACTTTTTATGAGCTATTTTATTTTCAATTTGGATTGAGACCTGAAATTACAACCTTATCACTCTCAAGTTAGGACTTGGAGCAAGTATGTGGATAGGTTTCCCACCTCACTTCCCACAGTGTTTGACTGCCAAAATGAATTGAATGCACGGGGTGATTTTTGTGTCTTGCATCTGATATTATGATCTACACATGTCTTTGATGTAGGATTGAGTACATATTTTTTAAGCATTACTAGCTTCATTGAAGAGAAGAAAAATGAATAAGTATTTGAATGAAGGTGTTATCTGGCAGTTTTAGTTACCATGGAAAATAATTCTTTGCTTTTCGATTAACATTAAATATATAATAATTCTTGGATTGTTGAAACTTTTATTCTTGTTTGTGGTCATATGCAGAGTAGTGAATGATACGTTGGAAAGTATTTCCATAGATCTTGGCTTCCATGGGAATACAATGGCTGAAGGTAATTTAAAATACTTAAACACGAGCAAGTTCTTATTATCTTTCTCAAATATCTTGGATATATCTATGTCTTATTGTTCGAGTAATTCTTTTCTGCAATCATAAAATTTGGCCAGAGTAATGCATATTGAAGTTGTTTTTTGAAAGAATTGTCTAGATTTGACTTAGAAATGTTAACTTCTTGTAGGTTTGGTAGTCAGTACGTCTTTAGGAGGCGCATTTATTGGATCTTTATTCAGTGGGTCAATTGCTGATTATTTTGGTCGAAAGAGGTCCTTCCAGCTGGGTGCATTTTCAATGATTATTGGTGCATCAATGAGGTTAGTGCAAGTGATTAGATTATGAATAAGATACTACTTTATTGTTGCATACCTGATTCCATGTGTTTATGGTTTGTTAAATATTACTGTTGATATTTGAAAGGTCACACTGTGACTGTTAGTTGATGCAACAGGCCAGTTCTTCGATTAAGATTTAGGAATAAGATAAAACTTCGTCATGGTTTTTTGTTGATCTGATATTGCTGATACTAATGCATGAATGTAACTAGTTACTAGTCTGTTATTCACGCTTTACAAGTCAACTACCTTCATATACCTCCCCACCAATAGATAGAGACAAATAAGAATAACCAAACCACGTCTACAAAATGCCAGTACCATGCGGCTGCTTCAAAGCCAACGTGATGTTCCTTGGTCAGATGACCAAAATATTGGCGAATACCACATATAATCAAGAAAATAGTACCTATAATCACATGAAAACCATGAAAGCCTGTTGCTAAGAAAAAGGTAGAACCATAAATACTATCCGAAATAGTGAAGGGTGCTTGATAATATTCCATTCCTTGAAAGCCGGTGAATACTAGAGCCAGTAAAACGGTAGCTATTAGAGCGTAAACTGCTCGTTTTATCTCCTGGGGGAGAGGGTTAGGCAGGGTTGGTGTAATAGTGTAATTGAGAACACCTTTATAGCAGGATTTGTTGTCCATAAAAATAACAATGATTGATTAGAGAGTAACTGTTTGGAATGCGTGATATAAATTGAAATGTAAACGTATATTGTATTGTTGTAATTCAAGAATTACAATAATGGATAGCAACACAAGCATTCGAGAGACTTGCACTCTCCCAAAGATGAGTATAAACTTTTGAAAGAAAATTATATTAGATATGTGTGTAACCGATCAATTCTCTTTATGGAGTGGCTCTGTTCCATTTTATTACCACTGCTGTTTCTTGTACGGGTGGTCAGAACTTCTATACTGTACTGTTATCTATTGTTTGATGTCTAATAAACTGTCATCTGAGCCTCAAATGTGCAGTGCAGCGACAAGTAGTTTGACAGGCATGCTTATCGGGAGGTTTTTTGTTGGAATTGGCATGGGACTTGGCCCAGCTGTTGCAGCTCTATATGTGGCTGAGGTGTAGTGTTGTTGCTCTTTAATGAGTTTATGCATGTAGTCCATAAGATTCCAGCAGTATGAAACATGTTCCTTGCTGTTGTAGGTTTCACCAACATATGTAAGGGGTACATATGGAAGTTTCACCCAGATTGCCGCATGTTTAGGACTTATGGGGTCTTTTGTGATTGGCATGCCTGCAAAGGAAACTAAGGATTGGTAAGAAGAGCTTTGAGTTTTGAATCATGCTCATTTTTCCACAGCTTCTCCAAACCTTAGGCTTTTTGCAAATCAGAAATAATTAGGTCTGCTTTATTGTCAGGTGGCGTGTTTGTTTCTGGGTGTCCGTGATTCCTGCCGCGTTACTTGCGCTATCAATTGAATTGTGTGCTGAAAGTCCTCACTGGCTTTTCAAGGTTTTTTTCTCTGTCATGACCTTTGGTTTTCAGGAATTTTGTTTGTATGTGAAAATTTTGTATGCAATAGAATATAGATGGTATGGATAGTTATATATTCTAAGGTAAAGTGATTCAAGTTATGCGGATTGAGAGTAAGTTTCAACTTTTGAAAGAAAATTATATGAATTAGATATTATTCAAATGCTTAAAACACATGGTTTTATAATGATGTTAGTTTGCTAAACAAAACAATGACATTTCTATCAAAAAACATAACAATGACAAAGCCTTTGTCCCTAAAGATGGATTTTACTACATGAACCAAGAGTTTATTTCTTTTGGTCGCCCACAAAATCCTCTTCTTTGTTTGATTGTTGTCTAGTGCAATGTGCTTTTGCTCCCCCATTTTCTTTATACGGTTCTTCATTCACATAATTCTAGTCATCTTTTGCATCTCTCAAGCCTCAAATTCAGGAGTTGTGGTAGTTCAACACTTCTATCCTCTCTTTCCGTACTGGTGCATGTTTTGGTCAATGCCACACGTTGCACTTATAATGCTTCCAAGCTTTGAGCCAACATACTTTTCAGTTTTCATTTCTCTATTTTCTGGAAACCTTATTTACACGTTTTATCCGTCATTCCTTTATTATGAACCTAACCTGAGACAGTGGTCGAGTTGGCTTAACCATGCCTTTTATAATATTTCATCATGTAGCTTTAAACTTTTAGACTATTTAATCTGCTGTTAATGTTGCAAGTGTGTGTTTTCCTTGTAGTATGGAGTTCATCTTGATAACTTTCCATTTTGTATTGAATTTCCCGCTTATTTGACACAGAAAGGAAGAAGTATTGAAGCTGAAGTTGAGTTTGAGAGGCTACTGGGAGGTTTACATGTCAAGAGTGCAATTGCAGAGTTGTCAAAGTTAGATAGAGGAGAGGAGGCAGATTCAGTCAAATTCTCAGAGCTTTTTCATGGTCGACATTTTAAGGGTATGATTTTTTGCGCTTGTTTGGTAGTGTTTTGCCCTTTTTGTGGAAAAGGAACAAATTGTTTCGAGGCGATGCATTCAAAACTTCACTGTGTTCCAAATTTCATATTTTGCTTCATTTTGCAGTGGTTTTCATTGGGTCTGTCCTATTTGCTTTACAGCAGCTGTCCGGTATAAATGCTGTGTTCTATTTCTCATCGTCTGTCTTTAAGAGTGCTGGGGTTCCATCAAATACTGCAAATATGTTTGTAGCAGTTGTTAATTTATCAGGTAAGTAGACACTACTTTCTTTGCTAGTTTCATCAATCTTCTAATTCGAATATTTTTAGGTTATTTTTATGGGTTAGGGAACTGTTGAGGATATCTTAGTGATAAAAAGGTCTGATGACTCTGATCTGGATTCTTAGGTACATGTGCTGGGTTCTTGTCAATTTATGTTCTAGAATGTGAGTATGTGATCGACTCTTTTAAAAATATCTTTTAGGATCATGCACTGCGACGATACTGATGGATAAACTAGGAAGGAGGGTGCTTCTTCTGGGAAGTTTCTTGGGCATGGTAAGTCAATCTCTCAACAGTAATTTTGTGGTTGTACTCCTTAATTTCTTAATAAGCTTTGCTACTTTGAGACATCTTAATAGAAGATTTGCTTGAACTCCTAAACCGTTCTTTAAGCATGGAAGTTAGTGAAGCAAAATATTTGGTTCCTGATAAAGCAGTTGGAATAATCTATCTAATAATGAATTTTTCAATGTTCTGTTTGACTCATTGTTTTCCAGTCTCTTAGATCCATCACATGATGGTTGAGCTATCTAGTAGAATATGATGTTGAATTGTTGATATTTACTTAATTTTGTTGGACTTGTATGACCATTTTGGTGGTTTCAATCTATTGGTTAGTTGGTGATTGTGGATAGTCCATTTGTTGTGTGTTGGCTGCTACTGAGAATTCTTTCTCTCTCTCTCTTTTTTTTTTTTTTTTGCTTTTAACGATTTCCTTTGTGCACTGGTGTTCAGGCGATGTCTTTGGGTCTTCAAATAGTTGCAGCAAGCTCCTTTGTGTCACCTGTAGCATCAGTATATCTGTCTGTTGGAGGTGTGCTTCTGTAAGTATCCAGATCTTAAGATTTATATTAAGTCCTTTAGTTATCTGATCAATTAGTGAAATACATGATTTACTGGTTAGACAGGAGAAAATTCATTCAAGATTGTTTTATGTTGTAAAATCTTTGTTCCTTTGTTATTAAAATCTTTGTTTGCTCAGAGATTTGATATACTACGACAACATTCCGTTACCCCAATGCCATTAAGTGTCTCCCACCTAGGGTGAGGTGAGGTTTGGGGGTTGGATGTATTCAACCTTACCCTTGTTAGTGATAACTCTAAGACGTTTCAGATTGACCTTTCGCAGCAAAAATCATGTGCAACTTCACATAAATAAAAAGTGCACATGATTATATGAGCCATTTACTTTAGTTCATTATATTCCGAAACCAAAGAGTTATAAATCTTTGACCCCATCGAAATAAGGGCACACTCCAAGTCAGATATAAAGGTTCCTAATATGTTGTGAGAAATATTTAAGGCAAATAATTCTCTACTTTTACATCGAGATATATTTTGAAAACTATTGTAAAGAAAAGGCCTCTTAGATTCCTTTTACTCGGCCAATGAAAAATTAAAGCTTCGGTTTTTGGTAAAATTATCTCAAATTTCACTCAGTCTTTTTGCCGACAAAATGAAGAAGTAACCGCATAGTTGATGATAGTGATAATGAGGAAATCATTTCTGAATTAATGCCTGCGAAAATCACACTTGGATCTGTACCCTTATTCAAGTTACATATTTGAGTTCAATAGGCATATATTTTGTTACGATTATGGGTGAACCAAGTAATTAGGACAGGATTAAGAGAATTAATCAAAAATGTTAGTGTAGGTAAGAAGAGTACCAAAGTTCTTCTTTTGGATTGGTTGAGGGAATATCATGCTAGTACATTAGTACGTTGTACTCATTGTATGTGTGAAGGCTTGTAGAGCAAGGCTTGGCCTTGGAGTGCAAGCATTAGAGATTGGAACTTCTTTTCTCCTTTATTTAATTGTCAATTATTGTTATTCCTTACTTACATGCATATTTAGTTCCTACAACTAACACACACCATAAACACCCACTTAAACTCTAAGTTGTGATCTCTGGTGAGTCAGAGTGCCTCTAATTTCATATTTCAATGCTATAGACATGAAAAAGTTTAATTGAATGAGGGAAATGTCAATTTTGAGGCACTTCATTTGCCAAATTGGTTTGATTTACTGGTTTTGGTCTGAATTTCAGAATGTTAAAATTTGTTTTGTTCTGGTTTTCACCCAATTTCAGATTTACGCCTTTTGAGGTTTTGATAAACACGAATAAGCTAAAGAATTATATGGTGTGCTTAACAAAAAAAGGATCCCTGTCGTCTTGGTCTAAGAATGTCTTAGGCTGACATTTGATTCAAATTACCTTGTGTAGTTGTAGCCATAATGCAAAAATGCGGTAACAGTTGCAATCGTGGTAGGGGCACACTGATGCGGTAAAGTGAGTGATGTGGTTATTGTAACGTCATATGTCGGCCGAAAACATGAGGTATTCCTTGAAACGGCCCAAAACACGCTTTTTTATACATTCACAACGCGGTAAAAAGTTGCATTATTTTTTTTGTAAACCTTTACAACGTGGCTGATGCGATGTGATGCGGGCTTATTTTTGCACTATGGTTATGACGTACAAGGATGGTTTCAAGTCCATTTGTGAAAGTAGACTCCCAATCAATAAGAACAACCTTCTAAAATAGAGTCCCAATTAATAAGAACAACCTTCTTGGAGTTTCAGTAATTTTATGAGCCTAATATTGTTCCATTCGAACGGGAAAATAATTTTTCTACATAAATCAAAGAATGTCAGCATTCAGCAGGATTATCTATTAGTAGTCCCTGAAGTTTGATGTCCAGTGTTTTTATGTAATCATACTGCTGAAACTACTTTTTCAGGGTTGTTCTGACCTTTTCTCTGGGAGCTGGTCCAGTTCCTAGTCTTCTGTTATCAGAAATGTTCCCAAATCGAATAAGGGCGAAAGCAATGGCTTGGTGCATGGCCGTTCACTGGGTAATGTTTTCTTTTCCTTTGTAAAGTCTTTTTATGATTCTCGGAGTGTGCTTTTATGATATAAGTATTCACTAGCGGTGATTCTTTATTATTTACAATGTGCATTATTGATGAAATAGAATGTAGCTTCTTATACACATTCTATCTATAGTAGTCTCAAAGGTGAATTGAGACTAAGTTCAAAATTCAAACATTCATTTTCCTGAATAGATGGTGTCCTGTACTTAACTGTCTTGTAATATGTCATCCTGATTATCTTGCAAGTATCTAGAATGCTCATAAGTGTATAAAAGTATATGTTTTCGGTTTATTGAACAAATCTCAGATCTTTCACCAGTGTTAAGGATATTTCTTTGCCCTTGTGCTAAAATTCTTATATATTGATCTGCAGGGAGTAAATTTCTTTGTTGGTCTTCTGTTTTTGAGATTACTTGAGCAACTCGGGCCAAAGTTGTTGTACACATTCTTTGCAACCTGCTGTTTAATAGGTTTTGCATTTACAAAGAAGAATGTGTTGGAAACAAAGGGAAAGTCACTTCAGGAAATTGAGCTAGCACTTCTTCCAGCTTAAGGAAGGTGTGTGCTTGCTGAGATGTCCTACATATGTCCTTTTTCCTTTTATTTATTAGAATTGCATATTCGTTTGGTGTTTTGAGGCAATACGAAAATTCATATTGTGTTGTGTTAACACTTGCCTGGAATTTCGGCTAACTAGCTGTTCTCTCTTTACGACAGCATTGTCCTCTTGCTGTTTGTGCAACAAGGACAATGATGCTAATAATCATGACAAGACAGTCACTCAAGGAGGCGAATGCAGATTAATCCATTCTCGGTTCATTGACTCACAGTTTTGGTGCTCATAGTACAGTGTCTGCAGTGTGTAATTTCAAGAGCAATCGGCATTTGCGATTAAAGGTGTTTTTCCGAGCCTGGTCTGGTACATACCATAAGAGCCTTACCGTCATCCCTAGTATATTAGATCAAAATTACACTTAGAAGTGGTCTAGGAACATTGAATTAGGTCATTGATATCATTCTGTCTGTTCAATTTTCCTTTTCCCCACTTGTTATATTCTTGCCAAAAAGCATGTTTTTAGTTTGGAAAACATTTAATTTCATCTGTTCAGCTCTAAGAATGTTCAACATTCTGGAGAGTTGTACTTCATTCAAGTCTCAAGACAGATATTTATATTGAGAATAGAGTATATAAATTGATTTCATTCTTGGAATTATTTTGTGTTGAACAAATGGTATCTTGCTTCTAGTACAGAAAGAGTAACAGGACTAATGTTACAATGTGGAGAGTACCACAAATGATTAAGACAATATTCTACGGGGGATTGACTAATCTTACGTGTACGTGGTGAGAATCGACCCTGGTGGAACTTATACAAGCATTATAAAACTAGTTTATGATTTCGATAACACCGAATTGCCATTAACACTTTAATCCTGAACTTGGTGTAAACAATCAACAATGTGAAGGAAAAATAGTAGTATTTGGAATGAACAACAATCTAGATAAATTTTTTTTTTTGAAGAAACAATCTAGATAATTAATATTCAATGAAGTAACAAGTTTGTATGAAAAATTCTTGAACATTTCTATTGAGTGTTACAATACACATTTATAATTTAAAAGTGATCAATTATAATTTTAAAGTGTTTATATATAATTTTAAAGTGATTAATTATAATCTTAATTACTTACAAAATTACAATTTTAAAGTGATCACTAAAGTGATTTATTATAATCTTAAAATTAACTTATAATAGTATGTTTTGAAAATGTGCTTATGTGGTTCAAAAAAAAAGAAAATGTGCGTTCTTTTAAATTCTCACCTACACATTTTAAATATATTTTCTAATACTACTTCTACAATTCAAATATTTTCATTATTTTATAATCTTTATATAATATAACATTATCTTGGAAATTGAATGATTACATTAAAATTTTATATAGATTTGATCCGTACTATTTTAGTATACATCAACTCAATAAATGAAAAGTATAGATCATTATAATTATAGTCGATATTACATATCAAATAAAAATACTTAAAATTTTAATATTTTAAGATTGGTACAAATTAAAATTTCTATAATTAAATCCAAAAGTTTATTCTAAACAAACCAAATTTACTAATCAAGTCCCCCAAGTTCTTAGCCTGGCGAGTGGAGAACACTACTTCACCCAGTATTTCCCTAGAACAAGGTAATCGGTTTATTGTAATGATAAATTTGTTGATGGTGTTCATATCTATCTCTGAATTCAATGCTACCTTTCTGCAGACCATTTTAGATATTGAATGAGCATTAATATTATAAACTTATATAAGCAATCCCCTCTTTTTTCATTTGAATTTTCTTTTTATTTTTGATAAAATCTCTCATTTCATTGCTGATTAAAATTTCTGTGTATGCCATATTGTTGGGAAATTGCTAGTATGTACATTTTCTTGAACATCGGCATAAGTAGATAGTGTTGGGAAACTGCCGATTAAGTGTGAAGTGTTTGTAGATATGGTGTTCGATGAAATGTCTAAGAGAGTCGGTTGTGCCATTTAGTGTGGATCTTGAACAATTTTTATGGGGCATTGGGGATACTAATTTAATATAAAATCAAATGGTTAAAATATATTTTAGGAAGGCCAAGTCATCATTATCAACCAGTAAATATCTGCACATAGAAGCTATGATGGGGAGGGATTGAACACGTCAAACCATACTCTCGTCATGTCAGAGGAGCTGAGGAGGTTGTGGCCAGCGAGACTTTCGGCTCAAAAAAGACCTGCAAATGGAAGGCTGAGAAAAATATCTTAATCATTAAAAAAGATTTCGTGGATCAAGCCCTGGTCAGCCTCAACAACATACACTGTTATATTTAATTTCATGTATGAACCAAATGCCAAAAATACCAATCATAAGCCTGAATGAAATCTTAGTTTAGCACTGAATCAAATTGCTATGTATATGAGTTTAAGGTTTGTTTAGTGAAATGATATGGAGAAAAAGTACCAATGCTCATGTTATAGGTATTGATGAATTTGGGCCCTTTTTGAACATGATTTCAAGCAGTAATATTTTTTAGGGTCATATACTTGAGCATAGACTTGAGAGTGAGACTGTAGGCTTGTGCAAGCTGCTGGAAGTCTGATGATCAACAAATGTCTTGATGTTCCTCTCTTGTTTCTTTTGCTGATGGTAATTGTTGTCCCGCCTTGTCTTCTTTATGCATTCAGCAATGGAGAACGAAGAGGATGCAGTCAAGAAGCAGCAAATTATTGATGCTAGGGCTAGAAACATTAGTCATAATGTTCGATGCACCGAATGTGGAAGTCAGTCTATTGAAGATTCACAAGCTGATATTGCTATCCTTCTTAGAAAGGTAAATCCTATTTTCTTACATCACAGAATATTTTATGTTTGGTGAAAGTTGAAAAAGGAAAATTATTAGTTTTTAGCAATTCCTCAAGTGTATTTGATATTTAAGCATATTTTCAGAACATTAATGCCACGCAGATCACATACATTCTACATTATACTTGAAGATGTTAAGTGTAAAGAGTTTGATAGTTGTAATAAATCTATCTTAACTAGAATTAAAACTTCAGATATTGCAGATATATATTTCATTGTTGCTTTTTTTTGCGTGGAAGTCATGTGATTCTCGAAAGTGGAAAATAGTTGCGATTCCTTAAAAGAAAAAACTCGATTTACACAGCTGGGTTCTGAAATATTGTTTTTTCTTTTCAGCAAGTCCTTACATTTGGACTTAGAGCTTACATGAATAAAAATTATCTTGTGAATTGCGCAGCAGCTTTCAATCACTATAGTATCATCTTATTCCAGTGGAAACTCATTTACACACACATACACAAATAGAGATAGGGAGGGTAGGGAACTAACTTAACCCGCTATTCATTTTTAGTTGATTTAGAGCTTATCATTACAGTGGATTGGAGCAAGTGGCTGCATTATATGATCAATGGTAATTGTTTGAGCGTATAAAAAATTGTCGACTTAATCTTTGGTGTAAAAGGTGCTTGATTCGAGAGGCTGTCAAATCACCTTTTAGTATATCTTTGTGCAAAATGCTATTTGTCAAACACATAGACTTGGTGTTTGATTACGCCAAATCAATGCTCAAACATTTCCTCTTCCTCAAAGTAAATCGAAGAGCTTATTTATAAGCCTGCAAGTAAACACCTTGTTTGTGCTAAAGCTAAAATATGACGTATTCAATTCATCTCACGAGAAAATGAAAGGGTATTTTTACTTAGCGAGGAAGCATTTTTTTTGTGTGTGTATATTTTTTGTTGGAGCATACAACTTCATTTGTAAGCCTTATTGTGTAGCTGCATTTAATTATCGAATTATGTTTCTGTGTGTAACTCCTTGATGGACTTAATGTAGAGTGGGTTGATCAATTAAACGACATCCAACAAAAAGTGACCACATTACGGATTTAAATTGTGTGACTGATATAAGTGTTATTCAGTAGGAAAAAGTCATTTCTCATCATGCATATAACTAATTCTTTATTTTATGGAACAGTTGATTCGTGATGAAATTCGATCTGGGAAATCTGACAAAGAAATCTATAAGAAGCTCGAGGATGAGTTTGGAGAGACGGTTCTTTATGCTCCAAAGTTTGATTTGCAAACTGCTGCTTTGTGGCTTTCACCAGTTAGTTTCGAATCTCATGTTATTCATAAATATATACTCCATACCATTAATAACATTAGGTTTCGGAATAAGGTTCTTATTGCAGGCGTGGCTGCTGGAAGTTGGGCTTACAGGAAGCACAGGCAAAAGACAAATGTGCATATCATGGCTTTAAACCTTGTTAGAGGGGTTCCATTGACACCAAAAGAGAAACAAACTATGCTTGAATTACTTACACCGCCTCCCTCACAAGCAACATCCTCTTTCTGGTGGAGTAGATTTCAACGCAAATAAGGTACGGTTTTTACTTATCGCTGCACAAACCAAGGTTTTGCTATATCGTTGTCATCTTTCCAACAATTTGTATTTTTGTTCGTGTGGGCGTGTGGCTATCATAGTAATGATTGCGGTTTATTTATGGCTAGGATGTTTACGGGTGATGATTCTTTGGTCGTTTTTTTGTTTGGGTTGCGCTATGATGTAGTCATTTCAGCGAATTTCCATAGTCTCTGACTCTCTTCTCACATTCCTCTACTTTTTCCCCAGGCGAAATACATGAACATCAAATCTTCTATCGAAATCCTTGCATTTTTTGAGCCTGTATAAATGCCGATATAAAACTTAGTTGCTGCTACGATTAGTGGTCGCTTATCTAGCTCGCTTGTCACTACAGTTCTGTTGTGTAATTGATACGATACGACTGTAACATAATGCTAATTCTGGTTTATTGTATGATCTTCAGAGCTCGTTTAATTTTTCTAAGGTGCATGTTGCTTGGTAACATATTTAATCTATTGTTAGAAAGACACCAACTCATCAACGAGTATGGCTTGGCTACTATGTTGATTCTTTGTAAGATTTATTGTGTCGCTTCGAATGTGTTATTTTCACGAATGAATGCATGCTTGAAAAGGCACGTTTAAGAGAATCAGTAATTGTCTCGGTTGAAGCAAGTATCATATTCTTAAAGTAAGGTTTTGAATTCGATTTTCACTTGACTTTTCTCTTCCCTTAGCCTACTATGTAATAAAAAATGCATGTTCAAATTGCATTATGAAAGTGATATGAAGATTAAAGCTCTAAATAAGAGACAAACATTTGCATAATTACTCACAATATGATAAAATTAAAAATCTTTCAAATTCTTTTTTAAAAAAAGTTTCTTGGAAAAATTTTGCTCATAAATATTTAAGAATCTTGTTCTTTTTACTCACAATTATGTCTTACAAAAGTGCTTACAGCCCGTTTGGTAGGTGGTAATAAACGGTGTTAATAGAAATGAAAAACTAGTGTAATTTTGGTTGAAAAATCTCTTGGCTACGTTGATTGTCATGGTTGTCCAACTTCAATCATCTCATTTTCTTCATAAAATTCATTCCAATGCATTACCATTGGGAGAGGTGACATTAGTTGGTAATGAAAATTTGTAAACAAAAAAACTTTTTTGTGATCAAAGTTTCATTACCATGGAAATTATCTGAAACTTTTGATGAAATTTTACACTATAAATTCCTTTTTCAAGAATTTGAGATATATTAATGCTTTAAGAAAACTAATTAAAGTTGTGTAACGGAATAACAATTTAAAAAAATTGTAATAAAACTATAAATATACGATAAAATTACATGTCAGTTGATACAACAAATGTTTATTGTTATACATATAGAAGTACATTATTATTTTTTAGAAAAGTGCGTTCATATGGGTAAAAATTTAGAGGGCTTTGAGAATTTCGTCGACAGTTGAGACCGAAAATTCTCCAAGGGCTTCAATGTTGGCTACTTTCACTTTGAGATCGTCGAGGAGCAAAGCATACCTGTGAGACCTCTTACCGAAGCCGTAGTCACTTAGGTCTACCTCAAGACCCACCGCACGGGCAAAAGCTGCCGAGCCATCCGCAAGAAATTTTACGTGCTTGTTTTCTGGGAATGTTTTCGACCATTCTTTCATCACAAAGTGGTCATTTACTGAAAATCAAAAAAAAAAATGGTCGTTTACTGTGTTTTTACAAATATAGAATAAACTAAATAAATTATATGAAAAATTAATTAAAAGACAGATTATTATGAATAATAAACACAATAAATATGTGCGGACCCTGACAGATTATTATGAATAATAAACATCCGCCCTCTCCTTATGGGTATGAGACGCCGTCGATCTTCCTTCCCCGGACCCTGACCATAGAGTATCTATGTGCGGAACACTGGATATGATGATGATGATGATGATGAATAAACACAATAAATATAATTTATGAAGTAGGAAATGTCATTTGTTTATTGGCACGGCAGTCGATTAGCAAGGGTAGAACGGGCTATTATACAGGGCCTCGAATTTTTCAGGGCCTAAAAAATTTATTTTTGTGTATATAAGTGAAATTATTTTTATTTAATTTAAATATAACTTACATTTTTTACTAAGTAATATGAGTTCTGTGCTTTTTTTATAAAGTAGTTTAAATATTAACAATAAAAAACAAAAGATGAATTATGTAGTATTATTTGTTACGCCTTAAGTTTTTAGGGTCTTTTTGTCTTTTGCTCTGGGGCTTAAAAATAAACTGGACGATCCTGTTTATTGGTATTAGTGGAGTGCGAATTACTTTGACTTTGTATTTTAGTTTTAGAAAAAAAAATCGTATTTGGTAAATGTTATTTTGATAAACTGAAAAGTTGATTTTTAGGGGTGTTTGACAATTAGTTTTGGTGTTGGCTTTATAGTTGATTTTTGGCTTTTGTTTTTGAATTGTTCAAACAACCGGAAACATGTTTTATAAATGTCTTTTTAGGCCACCTAAAAAATTAACTTTTAAGCCAAAATAAAAAGATATTCATATTAGCTTTTTAATAGCTTTTGGATTTTGGGGCAACTTTTGTTAGCGTTTTCAAGGGCTATTGACTTGTTGACCCAATTTTTCTCTAATGCTTCATTTTACCAAATATTTTTCAAAACAATTGACTTATTCAGCTAGTTTAAAAGTCAACAAAAACCATCAACACTTTCAGGTGAAGATGACAACCAAAAGTCATTTGTCAAACAATCCCTATAAGTTAAAACATAATGAAGTGGATCTTATTTAATTCATCTTTATAAAAATTTTCTTAATGTTTATTTTTTATAATTTTCATTCGAAAACAATTAAAAAATATTTAAAATTAAAATAATACATCAACAAATATAGGGATATATAATAAATTTGGGATCAATGCTTAATTTACCACTTATACAAATGATTTCAGCAACTCCCTTAGACTTTAATTCCTCGGCCTTTTCGATAAATCCAGGTACATGCTTCAGACTACATCATACATAAATTCAAATTTGTCTATTAGTAAATAGATAGTTTAATCACTAGGTTAACTTATAATTTTTTTAATCTGATGATCCTTAAATTTTATCATTATGCTAGCTAGCGGAGTGTATTTAACAAACATAAATTTTTACTTTAGACCGTCTTTTGTAAAGACACTCTTAAAAGCCCAGTCCAATTCTAAATATATATTGTTACAACTCTAAATATATATTTGGATTGGACTTTTGAGACTCGTCTTTACAAAAGACGGTCTCTCAAGAGAACACATGTTTAAGAAAATATGTAAATATAAAAAACAAAAAAAAGAGAGATTAAATTGCATTGTGATGTTAAATTATAATGTGTAGATAAGATAACACAAAAGTGGTAATATTTATTTCCAAATAAGTAAATGAAGTAATATGAATAGGAAAATCTAAAAAAAAGAGATGAAAGGGACATTGATAAAAGGAGTAAGAATTAAGATATCCGTTTCTCAATGAATTTCCATAAAAATATTAAAAAAATTTAACAAACAAGAATATCAAATAATTTCATGTCTATTAGTGATGATGAAAATAAAAAATAAATAATGTAATTATCATTTTATCAAATAATAAAATTATTGAGAAAAAATAAGAACAATAATATTTAAAATGACAATATAAAATTAATGCAAAAATGTTAAAAAAGAAGATAATTAGTGGTGAAAATCACTATTTCGCAACCTAATTTTTTAGTTTAGCTTCAAGTCCTTTTAAACTTTTATTTTCGGCCTTTTTAGAATTTTCAAAAATGTTACATACTCTAACGATTAGCACACATGTCGTGTCATAAAGGCCATGTACGACAATGGGCTAATTGTCATGTTGGCTAACCTCAAATAACGGACCAACATGACACAAGCACACGAGTCCTGAACTAAAATACTCTCCCTGTCCCATTTAATTTGCAACGTTTTCTATTTTGCTACGTTCCACTTAATTTGCATCATTTCTATTTTTGGACTATGGTTCACCATTTTTCTTTTAGTCTCATCCATACATTTTAACTCTCTTTTAATTTCAACCACATAATTCATTCTCTCTCTTCATTATTACCATTATCTGCATTCTTTTTAACAAACAACAATTTTCTCTTTGCTTCAAACTATATGAGACGAAAAAGAAAGTAAAGAAAAACGAAACCTGCAGGTAGGGGTGTAGGCACCGGGAACAGCGACTATAACGACAAGTTTACCGACGGCTAAGGAATGGAGGGAAACATCTTGTTTGGTTTGCGAGTCATCTAAGTAAGCCAAATTTACGTCAGGGATAGTTTCTCCAACTGTGATGGGTGCCATTTTTATAGAATTTGTGATTGGTATGTTGAAATTAAATATAACAATGAGATATTAATATGAAAATAATTAACAACTTTTGCCAATTTTATATTAAGAAAATGTTACTAATATAAGTATTGCTTAATAATTACTGGTTTATTTGCTTTTCCAACATTCCAACATTGTATTGCAGCGTCTTTCGTTGAATTTGACACTTGTAAAATTTTGTAAGTCTAAAAGGAAAAAATAATATGAATGGATAGATTTTATTTTAAATTTGGTGGAAGGATAGAAATTTCCTATAAATAAGGGAATTAATTTTAGGTAGATAAAGAGAAAAAAAATCTTATTATAAGGATGAAATAGAAAATTCTCTATCAATAAGATAATTTAAGATTTGAATAGTTGTAATTAGGCCTAATTTTATTTTGGATGGTAATTTTTCCTTGCAACAAACTATTACTTCATCCTTTTTTTTTGTCACATGAATTAAGATCGTGGAGGAAAAATTGAAATGTTGCAAAATTTTCTTTGCTTACATAATAACATTAAAATTAAGTAGGAAAAAAATAACTAGAATAATTTAATTTTTTCATAATTTTCCTACAATAATCTCATCTATTGATTAACTATAAATAATTCCAACTTTATGGAATATTTATCTAGAATAAATTTGGATAATCGATGACCTATTATAGTACGTAATTCATAAAAAATGTAAGGTGAAAATTAATGTAAAATTAGAGAAAAATATTTTGAAATTTATATGAAATTTTAAATAATAAAAAATTTAGAAATTTTTTCAAATTTTTTTTAATATTTTTATCAAAATTTTATTTTAATTTATTTTTTATAAAAAAATAAAATTGATATAACAAGTCAATCGATTACCAAATTTACAATAGAAATATACCTCCTATAGTTGGCACTATTCATAATTAATCAATAGTTGAGATCATTATAGCAAAATCATGAAAATATTAAATTATTCTAGGTAATATTTTCAATAAAATATTAAGTCATTATGATATGAAGCGAAAAAAAACATATTTTAAGCGATTATATTTTGCTTAACACATATATGATATGAAGCGAGTATATTTTGCCTTTTTGGGCTATATTTAACACATATATGATATGAAGCGAGTTTTACAGTGAGAACGTCATATACAAGAATTTGTGCATTTGTTGAGAGATGTATTCAGATTGAAATATTTAAAAAAATTTGGATGACATTTGTAAATATTTTATACCTTAATTTACATAGTTTTAAAAGCCAATACAATAACCAAAAATTCCCTGAAAAAATACCATCATAAACACACCTATAAACAACATATATGGTTACAAGTCAAGCACAACAATCTGATTTATATCCTAAATCATATATATTTCTTTTACTCATACTAAAATAGATCCACCTAAAATCATGACACAAATTCTTACTTGAGACCGTCTTTTGTAAAGACAGCTCTCAAAAATCCAGTTCAATCCTAAATATATATTGTTACAACTCTAAATATAGATTTATACTGGACTTTTAAGAGTCGTCATTACAATAGATGGTCTCTCAAGAGAGCACCTGAAATCATGATAATCGTGGTTGGAGACTTTTCTATCACCCTTCTAACGAAGTCTATACAAAAGATTAATTTCCCCTTCTTTTCACCTCTTCATCCGTAAGAGAATTTCTAGGCTTATCCCATAAAAACATAATCTATATTTTTACCAAATAGAAGTAATAATCATATACATGCATCAAGCTTGTATTGGCCACAGTCCTCTGGCGCTCTCTTTGAAGGGAATACAGGTATGGATAGTCTATCAGCTTATCTCATCAGATCCTATTTTTGAGCGGCACAATAGGTTGATGGTGATGATGAAGCATCAAGCCTCATTTGATTGTTTCTCTTCTCATGGACACTAGTATTCCTTAGCATAGCCAATTCTTCTTCATCAACAACCTTTTGTTTACTTTCATCAATAGGTCCATAAGCCCAACTACACAAAATATAGTACAATATATTCAAGAAACTTATTGTAGCCAAAAGAAAATAGTAATAATCAATGTGTCCTTTGTTAATGTTGCTTGATACCCAACTATCTTTTCCTCCTTTCTTTGTGATATCATCTACTAAATTTAAGATTAGGCTAGCTATCAAGCTTGCCACCGCCATTCCTACCCCGAACATACACGTCGCTATACTCGACATGCTCTTAGGCATTTCCGAGTAGAAGAATTCGGTTTGTCCGATACCATTAAAAGCCTCAGCTAACCCGCTAAAGATATGTTGGATTACAAGCCAAAAGGCGGACATGTTGAGGACGCCTTCAGGATTGTTTGTGAACCCTTGCTTAATGGCATGTTGCCTTCGTACGTGTTCCACTAGTCCAGCAACAAACACAGCGATGAACGAGAAAAATAGACCGATTCCCATTCTTACCTTCACACCAAGGCGAACAGGCTTGCCGCGGATTTTTGATGCCAAGGGAATTAACACCCGATCATAAATAGGAATCCAAAGTACTATAGCGATGATCATGAATGTACCAAAAGAAGCAGCCGGTACTTCAAACTTTCGGCCTAGATGTCTATCCATCGATTTTGCCTGAAGCAGACCGAATGAGCCTTGGTTCGTGTGCAAAGACATCAAAACCCCGGTTGACCAAATCGGTAGCACTTTTATAAGAGACTTTAGCTCTTCCACTTCCTCCACCGTGCATAGTTTCCATGGATTTTTCGCCAATCCATCCGTACCAATATCTTGGTTCGGATTTTGAATTATACAAGCTTTATTCAAAAACCTAAATCCAAATTAGAATCAGGTAAGATTTCTCGTCTAAATCCCGAACTATACCAGTTAACGGATATGCAAGAATATTCTATTACTCCAATGCCATTAAGCGGCCCCCACCTAGAGTGTGGTTTGTGGGGCCAGACATTCAGATATACACAACCTTACCCAAGTTAGTAATAACAAAGAGATTGTTTCCGAAATACAAAAATATATATAACATACCTTAGTCTGTCACTAGGAACAGTTATTGAAGAATTCTTCTTATGATAATACTGCACACTTGAACCTTGTGGTGGTAGACTCATTTTTCTGTTTCGTACAGCAGCGACAGCAGCTTGAACGAGACTAGTAAATAGACTCTTCTTGACCTTATTCTTGACATAAAATGGGGAGGCGAGGAAGAAGGAAAGTGCAGACAAGAACATGAGGATTACCGGGATTCCAAACCCGATCCTCCAACCAAAATGATCTTGAATGTACACAATTATCGTCAGAGAAATGATGACGGAAAGGCAAGCGCAAGCATAGTACCAACTAAAGAAGATTTCGAGAGTCCTACGATTCTTGGGATTTTCTCTTTGATCGAATTGATCAGCACCAAACGCTTGCGAACAAGGCCGCACACCACCAGCACCTATCGACATAAGAAGATAGCCGAGTACTAGGAAGGCGTATTGTCCTGTCGTAGGCGATTTGCAGTTGTTGGCTGAAGGGTTGCAAGGAGGAGGCTTAACATGTGGTACTATTGTGGTTAGCCAAAGAAAAAATGTCCCCTGCACCACCAATTCAAATCATCATACTTAATTAGAATTACACTTGAAAAACACTTTTAAAGAACTTGGAATTATAGTTAAATTGGTTTGGTGTCAATGTTAATGTATACTCCCTCCGTTTCGTGTTTGATGTTTTCCATTTTAAGTAGTTTCTATTGTAAATCTGCTAAGGAAATCTTTCTATTTATATCATTTTTTTGGACATAATTAGTCTTAGCCACGCTAATCTTGAAATGTACTAGAATGCATGTGTTAAAAATAAGAGCTACTCTTATGAGAGACCATCTCTCGCTAAGACGTCCTTGAAACACGAGTCTATATGCTAATCTTAGTATTAGTTGGACTATTCAACGCATATACGAGGAATATTTCACGATGAGACCATCTCACACAAATTTGTGTTTAGTTAATGAAAAGAATAAAAGACTAAAGAAAACCATGAACCACAACTGATCCTACAATTCAAGATAGGAGTATAATATGTGAATTTGATTGTACGTACTCATCTGTTCCATTTAAATTGCAACATTACACATTTTTATCTGAAAGCATTTAAAGTGAAATGATAATCTCAAAAGGACGGAGAAAGTATTTAAAAGAATATAATAATGATAAAAAAATAGAAGGGATGGACAACAATGATTACATAAAGAGGAAGCCAGGTAATATGGTCCCAAATTAACAACTCCTCATTCCAACTCTTCTCTGTTAACTTCTCGACTTGTGAACCATTGCAATTATGATAATGATACCAAATGCTATCTCTTTCCCAAGGTTCACTAAATTGTCTCATTTTGTTCATTTTATGTTAATATTTTTAAGGAAAAATTATTAAGAATAATACAATATTTTGCTTATTTTCCTACAATAATATCAACTTTTGATTAACCATGAATAATACCAACTTATGAGGGTGTTTCCCTAGAATATACCTAACACGTTAAAAATCAAACTATAGGTGATTATATGATTAAAAAAAAGTAAATTAGTTAATAAACTAAAGTTGGTATTATTCTAGGAAAAAACACCCCAAAGTTGGTATTATTTATGGTTAATCAAAAGTTCGTATTATTGTAGAGAAATTAACAAAAGGTTGTATTATTCACGGTGATTTTTCCTATTTCTAATTACGCATAATTAACAATTATAAAATATTAATATTAATAATTTATTTAAATATATATTTTAATTTATAAATTGAAAATAAAAATATAAATTTAATGTGATCATCTTCAGGTGATACTCGAGTTGAAGAGCTCTCTTCAATTGCAACGTACTCGTAATGATTTGAGGATATCGTTTTTAACTTGTTTTCCACCATTTTTAGACTCTGCTTACGAGACTCATTGGGATGATAATGAGTATGATCACTGAATAGAGTAAAAAAGATAAATGGAATACTTGAATTATTATATTTTGACTAATCATTACTCCCTTCATTTTTAAATGTTCTTCTCATTCACTTTTTGCATAGTTTTCAAAGTAAATTTTGAGTTTTAATAACTCTAAATATACATTATAAAAAATTATAACAAATATATAATAAAAAAGTATACATTAAAACGAATCTAACGAAATCTCATATTGATATGTTATATCATCGATATATGTCTTAAAAATCTTAATCAAATTTCTCTCTCCAAAATAGAATATTTTAAACGGTAAAATATTTTAAACGGAAAGAACATTCGAAAACGAAGGGAGTAATTAATAGTTTTATAATGGACCGTCTCTAGCTATACTCTCATTGCTAAACTGGCATTCCCGCGTTTTTAGGAGACGTGAAGTACCAAATTCGTACTCCACTACCTCTTAATTTTTTAGTTAAACCGATAGATAGATATAATTAGCTCAAATCGAGCTTAACTAAAGTTTTGAGACAGGCGGGAAAATGAGCCATACAAATTTTCTCAATTTTTTTTTATTAATTGATAAATGCTTGTTAGAAAAATTTTAATTTTTTGGATTTTTACTTGTTGTTTTGTCAAAAAAAAAAAACAAAAAAAACGGCTTTTCAGCCAATTGTTTTTAAGTCCAAATGACAAAGTTAGTTTGATTAGCTGTTTTCAATGACTTTTGATTTGTTTGACTTTTATCTAATACACATGTAATAGTCATAATTAATTTTTATAAACATTTCTCTAAAATCTTGAATTAAAAACCAAAAAAATACTAGTAATACTTTTAGCTAATCAAACAAATCTACTAAAAAGGTCAATAGCTAACAATCATTTGTCAAATACTCTCTTAATTATAGGTACCTTTTCCAATTCTTTGATTGTAATTCCTATATTTTGGTACTTGCTACATTATGATCATCTATATTTAATACATTGCCGCTAACGTGTATAATTTGTGAAATTTTATTTGAATTGTCTAATAACATACTTTCATATTATTTTATTGAGATAATTTTATAATTTATATTATTATAATTTTTAACTATGTATAATTGAATATATAAATGATCAAATTAATGCAGTAAATTACATAAAAAATCAAATATAACAAGTACAATGAATCAGATAAAGTAATAAAAAAAGAAGTAAGTTTAGAAACAGAAGCCAAACAAATACACATTGATTTTAATCATGAATATAGTTTCTAAAATAATATAGGAGTAACAAAAACTTTTCAAAAAAATCAGTAAAAAAAATTAAATTTTTTTGAATTCAAAAAGAATATTTAATTTTGGAAAAAAAAGTAAAAAACGTATGCAAAAAGTAGTTAATTAATTAAGGACAAAAACCAAGGACCCCCCATATACGCGTATATACATGTGATCTTAAGCAAATAAGAGTATTTAATTAATTAAAGTTCTTAAAATAATATTTTTAAAAAATAGAAAAAAATAAATAATTACGAGTTATATATTGTGCACTGAATCTTGCTGACTCGAGTATATATTAAACAAAACAACATCATGTGCCTTAGACAACTATCATCTTTATTGTTCTTCTCCTTTCTTAATCCCTCCCTGATTAAAATCAACAAATTAAATGCATTTTAATTTGTATCATTAATTAGTTTTTAAAAAAATAATTTTATCTCAATTTTTAAATTATACTAATCTTTTAAAATAGAATATTCAAATGTGGAAACTTCATTAAATGAAAACCAAGGAGTATATTTCATTCATTCTTTATTATGAGAAGAAATTGTCTAAAGTGTTTCGGTCTTTCACTTATGTGCTATTAATAATTTTATCTAGTGAACATTTTCTAATTCGATCAATAACAATTCAGGGTCAGGTTGTGGTGGTTTAAATTACTAAGTATTTGTAGGAGCAAACAAACAGGTGAGATTATTTCCGGCAAACGATTAAAATGTTGAATTATTTTCAACAATTTTTTCTTTATATTATCCTAATATATTCTAAGTTTCGTTATTATTTTTTTGACATGATATCAGAGCATTTTGATAAAAATTATAAAAAATAAAAAGAAACAAGAATGAGAAGATAGTAGGTTAAGCAAAAATAAAGATGCAAATAGTATTATGTTTTAGAGATTTAGGGTGTAACCCTTCCTTGAAGGTGGGTATCTTTTCACACTATGCAGTGAAAAGGTTGGAGGGTGTCTCCCTGTTTAATTCCATGTACTGTCTTTGTTTCGGTGAAATGAAATTTTTCAGTTTCCCCCAAAAAAAAATGCAAATTGTTGTGAGAGACAATCTCATCAAAAGATGTATGAGATATATTAATTAAATAGCCTAATTAATACTCCCTCCTATTCACTCAAGTTATCTCATTTTCTTTGATGGGGCAATTCACTCAAGTTGTCCAATTTCTTTTTTTGTCTATCTTTTTCTTACCTAAGTACCCCACTTTTCCAATTCCCAATATCCAACTACCACTTTTACAATTAATTTAATCAATTAAAATACCCCACTACCACCTTTTTGATGGACCTCATTCCACTCTTAATATCCATATCCAATTCAAATGGAACAACTTGGGTGAATAAGAGAGAGTATAAATTAAAAAAAAATTAGAAATGTAGTGTTATTTTGAGACACTCTCTCACAAAAATAACAAAAATAAAAAGAGTAGTAAAAAGAAATTACCAAGAAACTAACGATGGATCCAAGACCAATGGTAAGAAAACGACCCAAATAAGAATCAGCCAAGAAAGCACCGATAATGGGTAGGAAATTAGTTGCAGCTGACCATAAAAACAACAAATTCTGGCCTTTGGCTAAACTCATCTTGTAATCCTTCATCAAATATAGTATCATATTTGGTGTCAATCCATAACTTGCTACTTTCTCAAATGACTCATTTGCTGCACATATAAATTTATTTAATCCAACATTAATAAATACCCTATTAATTTCATAATAATAATTTATACATCAAGCAATCAATTCAATAAAATGAATAAGTATTGTATTCCGCTCATACAAATTATGATCGGGAATAGAGATGGTAAAATGGGCAGATGAATGTGATATGCTCTCTCTATACCCAAATGCACATAAAATTTTCATACCCATAAAAATCATATCTATACTCGCCCAATTGGGCGAAAGATAAGCTATATAATCAATTCTGCCAAAACCAAATCCTGTCAAGTGACGACATTGCTATGGTCTAAATCCCCCCTGATTGCAGTCAATGAGATCCTCAGATTGAGAAATCAATGAAATGATTTAAAAATTAATTAATCAACTTACCAATGATAAATGGCATGGTAATAAAGCCACCCTTTTTTCTCTTGGAAGGAACTTCATCTTCTTCATTATCTTCTTCTTGATTTTGCCAATTTATTTTTCTATCTTCATCACTTGAAAACCCCATTTTTGGTTAGAGAGAGAAAATTGTTGGACTTAGGAGTGAAGTTGAAATTGTGTTTTGTTTTGTGAAAGTGGAGTATTTAAATGTGTTGGAATCTCGTTTGGTTATTTTGAATTTATAGTAGAATTGATTAATACTTCCTCCGTTTCATAGTAGTTGTATTATTTGCTTTTTCACACTTTTCAGTGTATTGCAGTCAATTATATTACAAGTAAAAAAGAACGGAGTTGTATCATTTGCTTTTTCACACTTCTCAGTGTATCGCAGTCAATTATATTACAAGTAAAAAAACGGAGGAAGAAAATATTTATACTTTTATAATTAAAAAAAAAATGAAAGAAAAAAAGAAATGACCCATGAATGATAGTGGTAGTAGAAGGATAGTGGGGGAAGTCTGATGTTTCTGGCAGATTTCACACTGACAAAAGAGGGTGAGGGTGAGGGTGACAGAGGAGATTAGTAACAAAAATAAAAATACCATATCACTTCATAAAGGTTACGTGTCCGATCTCATTAATAACTCTTGTGTCCATCTAGTAGCCTAGTAAAAGGAAACTTTGTGTTAAAATGTGAATATATGATAACAAAATAAGTCAAAATAGATTAGTTAGAGAAAATTTAATTGATAAATGAATGTTGACCGATTGCCGTTGATTGTTGGTTTTTTAGTTGATTTATTTGAGTAGTTAGAAATGTTGGTTGTTTTTATTACGGGTGTTTGACAATTGATTGTTGGCTGTTGGCGGTTGGCTTGTTTGACCAACTGAAAATGTTGACTGTTTATTAGAGAAAAAGTGGGTCAACAAGCCAAAAGCCAACCAAAAAGTAAGAAAAAGTCAATTGCCAAATACCCCATTAGCTTTTATGTTAGCTGAAAAAATCAGTTGTTTGAGGAGATGTTTAGTAAATTTGAGTATTGTCTGTTGGCTGTTTATAGAAAAAAAGTGGACCAATAAGCCAAAAGCTAATGAAAAAGCTAGCTGGAGCAGTCTTTTAATTTTGGCTTAAAATTCATCTTTTCAGCTGATATAAAAGTCATTTACTATACACTTTTTCTGACTGTTGACCAACTAATAAGCCAAAATTCAACTAAAAAACTAAGCTAAAAACTAACAACCAAACACCCCAAATGAAAGTAATGCACTATTATTTCAAAAATAACAATAATGCAAAATGTGAAGTAACAATCAAAACTTAAAAATGTTCTATCCCATCAAATTTATCCATATTTAGTATGCATGCAACAAAAAAAAAGTTAAAATGAATGTGTTGATGAGAAAAAGAGTGCTCTCTTATATACGATGAGGTCTAATAACTGTCGCTAAATATATCGGACTAAAAGCAAATTATGTTTAGTATTATATCCATAACCTAAATTTAATTATTTAATAAATACAAAGTATGTAGTCAATAAAATTCAAATTTATATTTCTACATGATTAGTCTCATCAAATCCAGTAATACACACAAAATGACAAGCTTAGCTTATTTGTTAACTAATTTAATCCTACACCTTTACTATGTAAACTATTGAGTATTTATTTTCCTCAATGCAACCAATACTCATTAGATAAACTCACTAAAAATTTTATAAAAAAATTCAAAACATTGAAATTTGTGTTAAAACAAACTCACTCATAAACCTTAAGATATATAAGAAAAAAATACAGTATTTAAGAATATCTCAAAAATTTTAATTTAAACGAAAAAGTTTTACTTTTTAAAAAAAAAAATTTATTTGGAGAGGTCTCAAATTTCCTGCAAGTAGTAGTGTGTCCCTTCTTGACTTCTTGCATCAACTTTAACGAATTTGCTAAATTAAAAAATGATCAAGCACAAAAAACTCATTATACAAATTCTTGTGAGAGACGGTCTCTTTGAGAGACCATCTCTAATTAGGTCGGCCCATAAAAGAAAATGTAGAGTAAAGGTAAAAATAATGGGTTGGGCCTGAAGAATGTCTCTTTGAGAGACGGTCTCTCAAGAGTCCGGTTGAACTGATAAAAAATATTATATTACAACTCAATAATATTGATGTAAAAATTTTTAAAAATTCACTATATTTTTTTGGGAAATTTCACATGGTAACCCTGAGGTTTCGGGTTTTCCACGTGGTAACCAAAACTTCTAAAAAATCCACGCGGTAACCCTGAGGTTTACTAACTTGTTCTACCGTGACCTTTTTTGCACATCCAACGTTAGCAATGTGAATTTCAAAGCTTTAAGGTTGTTGTACGCCTATATATGCTACTCACCATTCGAAATATCATCAATTTCAACCTTTTCCCCCAAAACATAAACCCTAACTCTACCATATTTCATCCAAATCATATTTTCCCCCGAAATCCAAAGATGGTATAGTTAGGGATTATTTTTTGGGGAAGAGGTTGAGACTGATGACATTTAAAATGATGAGTCGCATAAATAGACATACAACAACCTTAAAGCTTCAAAATTTACATTTGCTTACATTTTATGTGCAAAAATAGTCACGGTGGAACATTTTGGTAAAACTCAAGGTTACCATGTGAAATTTTTAGAAGTTTTGGGTTTTGTTTTGGTTACCACGTGAAAAACCCAAAACTTCAAGATTATCACGTGGAATTTCCCAAAAATTTTTTAAAAAATTGAATCTATACTGTTTTAGTTCGATAGATCAAATTAGATAATACCTTCTTCCAACCAAAACCTAAATTAAACAAGAAGGTAAATCCCTCTATTTTAATGATCCATGCAAAACTATGCAAGTAATATGAAATCCATTGTTACAAGCAACCATTTTTATTTAGCTTTTGTCAATCAACACCACTCAATAATTTAAGGTTTTCTCAATTGGTGTTTAGTTAGACCATATTTCCAAATTTTTGACCAACAAATTAAAAAGCATATTTTAATGAAATAAATGGACAACTCCTATATGGACAAAACAAAGTCCCTTTCATATTTTTGACCTTCTTATCCTCTCTTCAACATTTTTCCTTTCTTTCACACATTCCCTTCTTCTTTGGATAGCACCTTCAATTAATGATTTCACTACTACTCCAATTTATACTATTATGAGATTCATTAATTTTTACTCATTTTGTTTATAAATTTTTCACAATAATAAATATCACCACTTTCTAAATTAGATAAATGATTCTTTGCTTGCCCTACTTCTTAGGGTAGTGTTGTTTTTAATCTTTTCGGCTTCTAGATAAAATTACAAATAAATGACTTTTTATATACAAAGTGAAAAATATGCATATTATTTCGATAAAATGTATTTCATAAGTTTTTTGGAATTCTAAGAAAAGCATTTACATTACGTTTGTCTTATACACAGTTACACACCGTGTTAGAAGAATATTAGGAATTCTGGTAATATCAATTGGGTAAATATAATCATATGACCAATCATTGACCATTATAGTTAAGATAGGAATTTAGAAGAATATTAGGAAATTTAGCTAATTACAAAAGTTTGAAAGTTTATATTATGAGATTAGAGTAAAAAATAGGATACCTTACAAGGATGGGCTATTAAGTGATTGTTCATTGTGCTCTTTGTAATGAGACCCTTAATATAATCCTTTGTAAAAAAACGTGAAATTCCAAATATAATGGGAGCAAAAGAAAGTTTAGCTATTTCTATCAAAAATCGAAAGATAGTTTTTTCTTTTTTATTAATTTTCTATATAGATCATCCCAACCTAAAAAGTTTTGAAGGGGAGAATTTAGGTTAGACGTGTAACGTGTGGTTAAGGGTTCTTTCTTATTTTTGTTGAAGCCTTTGAAAAAGTGTTGATAAACGTATAAGTGATTCTGGTAATATCAATTGTTGATAAACGTATATGTGCAAAGTTGTTTCAGACGAAACAATATCATACTAATGCGAATCATTCACGACTGGTGGGCTCAACATACATAAATAGTTAACTCTTTTACCTCTTATATCTTTATACGGTTTCTCTAGCATAAGAGACTTAATATAAAACCATTAGTACTAAAACTTTTTAACTCAATATAATATTTTGTTGTTTTATGATTGTCCAAGACAATTGACCCAATTATTGGACTTAGAGTAGGTGGGTGGTACTTATACATAAATAAAGGTCGGCCAAGAAACAACAAATGAAGGAACACATGCGGGAGTCCACCATAGCAATGTTACGTGCTTTTCGTCAAAGATTACGATTCCCTTTTGCGGCTCTCCTTCGCTCTTAACCGGCGCAAAGGTGAGCAAGAGGGGTCGTCGTTCAGGGTTTCATGTTAAAAAAGCAAAATTAATAATTGTAAAAGGTCTATATAAATTATTAATTACAAAAAAAAATAGCCCCAATATACCATTTCTCCCGGGGCCCCAATATATTTAGAGTCGGCCCTGCTCTTAAGTAGCTACTCGTCTCTTAGACTCTTACAACATTTCACACGGTCTATAAGACTCTTTCAGTCTTTCTTACGACTATATCTCCGTGTAATTAATACTTTCTCCGTTCTATTATACTTGCTGCATTTAACTTTTTACACAATTCAATGTGTTATTTTGATCATTTATATACATACACATCTAAAAATTATAAAAAATTAATATTATAAAAGTATACGATTAGACGATTCAAACAAGATCCCACTTGACTATATTTTTTCTTGCACAATAGCTGCAATATATAAGATAAGCTTGAACGATAAATAATGTCAATAATAAAAATATAGCGAGTATTTCAGAACGGAAGAAGTATAAATAAAGTGTTTTCTCAAAAAAAATCTGGATATTTAATAATTAACAAAAAGAGAATATTATGTGGATGATATTGAAAGAGACTTAAAATATAAAAATAAATTAGAGAGATTAAAATAGTAAATGATGCTAAATGCATTGGACGGAGAAATAAATGTGATTATTTCATTAGGAATTTAACAATGACATAGCCTAGCAATCAAAGGCTTTCTTTTTTACATTTATGACGAATATAATTCTCATAACTTGTACGAACGAATAATTTTCTTCTTCTCCATGTAGGAGATTCACCAGCCTTATATACATGATTACAAATTTAAATTCAAATATAAAAAGATAATATATATTTTCTCCGAACCAATTTAGTTGTCTCATTTTCTTATTAGGCAAGTTCATATTAATTGTATCATTTCCTTTTTTGTCCATCTTTTTTAACCTAAATACCTATGTTCACACAAGTTAAGACTAAAATACCTTCGTTTTTACTACTTACAATACTCCAACTACCACCTTTACAATTAATTTAATCAATTAAAGTACCTCAACTACCACCTTTTTAATGGACCTCACACCACTCTTAATAATCATGCCCAAGCAAATGGGACAACTAAATTGGTTCGGAGTATTTTAATTTTTAGTATTGCAGAATGAGATATTAAGATATCTTTGAAAAGTACAATGGGAGGTAAAGAAATACTAACTTCGTTCCTTAAAGAAGTTCCCACTTTCTATTTTTGAGTGTTTTAATTGTTGTTCCCACAAGGAATCATTTCATTTATATCACAAATTTTGGACAAAAATAACTTCACCCATCCTCATTTTAATATTTTAATAATGATTATTGGCCCACATATCTTCCTCTAATTTCATTTTAACATTTTTATATTCCTTATGGTCCTCATATGTTTCCCACTAATTTCATAAAAATATTTTTTAATTAGTTGTAGTCCCCATATTTTTTCCACTAACTTTCTTTAAATACTTTTTAAATATTTGTGGTCCCCACCTTTCCTCCATCAAATTTATTATTCAATAAAATAATATCTCCATTATCTAAAAGATTTTACTTTTCTTAATTTCCGTGAACATTCTCTATGGGAACATCAATAGGAAACGGAGGGAGTATTTATTTTAAGAGTGACTAATGATAGTGCTAAGCTCACTAAGAGCTCCACCGATGAAGTAATGTCATATACGTAACGATACAAGATGGTGGTATGTATTCCATAAGAATGTCTTACCAAAGTGTACTTGTGCATTTGCTACTCTTTTCTTGATCATAAGTTAAAGGAAAGCAACAAGTTTTCATTTACTATAAATGCTTAATTGCTAATATATCTAGATTCAACTTATCCAAATAGTGGTGAATTTAAAATTTAGATATGTGATAATTTTAAATGTAATGTATACAACAATGTTAAATATTGTCCTCTTTATTATATATATAAAAAAAAGACAATTCCAGTATGCCACGCAAGACAAGGTATGGGGTGGGGTTTTCTTTTCCTGAAAGAGACGGACATACCATACCCGTGTAGGCGTGTACCCTTCAAGGAGGAAGTAAAGAGGGATGCATATAGTCAAGAAATTCCCAAATGATATATCTGCGCATAGTCGAACCCAAAACTTATGCTCTACATGCATATGCTCTATCCATGCATTGAGACACAAACGCTTTTGGTAAGTTAAATTTGTGAATGAAAATAAAAAAATAAGATTACTACCTGAATTAGAGGGATTAAATTTTATGGGACGATTAACAAAAGGAAATTTCTTGGAACACAATGGATAGTCACTGGTGTAATTTTAGGTTATTTGAGTTAGATCTTTATGCCTATTGCCTCGTAATCAAAGAGAAAGATGAGTATTTTTAAAAAAGAAGTAATAAATGAAGAGAAAGAATGAATTGTGTGAATGAAATTAAAAAAATATTATACATAAATATAAATGGGTTATTATACATAAATATAAATGATGTAAATTAAGTGAGACGAACCAAAATGAAAAATAATACAAACTGCGACAGAGAAAGTATTTTAAAAATAAAATTAATATGATTTGATTAATTTCTTATCAAATGTAAACATCAACGCTAGTGGAGTCTTATATTGAATATTTTATATTTTCCAACTGAATTTGACAACCAAATTTGGGATAAGATCTCACAATAAATCTAGAAATACCCACTAAATGCTACTCCATTTGTTTCCACTTGTGTAGAAAAAAGTTTTATTGTAAATTTCAATTTAAATTTATAAGTCAAATAAATTTAAGTGTGAATTTTTAAAAATTATATAAATTTAATATTTAAAAATATATTATAAGATGAATCTATTAAAATTTAAAGCGATGAAAATTTATAGTTAAAATTTAACACTAAAATTTAATAAATTTATTAAAAAACAAAAAGAAAATTAAAGAAGTACTCCTTATTGAGGAAAAAGCTAACTTATGTCTAATTTTCAACGGCTATTATGCCTTTCTCTCCCAAGGATATAAAACATGGGACTTATATTCATATTTTCCTTTCCCATCTTCATCATATTTATCGTAACTAGGGTGGACCCTAGATATTTTAGGGCCTGGGCGAAATAGCACATTAGGATCCCTTTTCTTTGCAATTTATAACCTATACGGACCTTCTACAACTATTAGTTTTGCTTTTTAACATGGGGCCCTGGACGACAGCCTCTCTTGCCCACCCTTAGAGTCGGTCCTGATCATAACAAAAGAAGAATGTATAAATTATGACCAGATTTTTAATATCAAGTCTCATTTTTATATTTTAGCGAATTTAGGAAAAAAAGTGTTTTCATTTTACGTAAAATGTGCTTATTAGGTTTTGATTATTGGCTAGTCTTCTGATAAAACGTCTTTCAGACACAACCTATTAAGAGATTATTGAACTAAAAAATGATAATGCATGGACTGACCAAATTAGGGATGGTCTTTCAAAGAGACCTTCTCTCACAAGAATGTGTGTTACAAGTAACCTTCATTGTAATTCCTATTAAAACATCGTCATCCCCGCCCAAGACAGGATATGGGAGGATGAAAAAGAAAATTAATCAATATCCTCGTCATAAAAAGATCGCAATCGAAAGGAGCCCCACAGTTCGAGATTAACCACATCAAAACAAGATTAAAAAGAAAACTACATAAAAGAATACAAAAATGCATTCACTAATAATTGTATTGAGTATGAAAAATAGGGAAACTTAATTATTAAAATTTTAAGGATGGACAATTTGCTTTGACCCTTCAGGTGGAGGGATGTTCCAAGTAGAAGGAGGAACATGAGCATAAGTGAGAGGTGGAAGGGATGAAACATTGACATTTAAAGGATAAATTCTAAACTCAATGTCCATTTCTCTAAGTATTTTAACACATTCTTCAACCAAAAGTGCTCTTCTTTCCCATCTTTCCCCCATATCTTGGTGGTTCATCCTATGTTGTAACCAAATTGCAATTTTCAACATGTGTAATCCTTCTACATCTTTCAATATTATCATTGGGCTTGGATACCAATGCTCCTTCTTGCTCTCAATGTAACTACATATATAACAACAATGTTAGAAGACAAAAATTCTCAATAATAATACTTTATCTGTCCTTTTGAGTTTGCACTATATGATTCAGATTGTTACAATATGAGAGTATTTGAGTCATGTGGTGCAAACTCAAAGGGACGGAAGGAGTGTAGTTTCTAACATTAAGGGGTATATGATAAATGGTTGTTGGTTGTTGGTTTTTAGTTGATTTGTTGACCAACTTAAAATATTATTGTTTTTGTTGGCTTTAAGTTAGATAAATTCATAAATGGGTAACTCGACTGTCTAGGAAGGTGTTTGGTAAAACTATGTATTGACAGTTGGATGTTTATTAAAAAAAAGTGCATCGACAAGCCAAAAATTAATGAAAAAGGCTAACAAAACTAATTGTTTCATTTTGGCTTAAAAAACTAGTTTTTATAAGTTCTCATCTGACTAAAAAATCATTGATCAAATACTTTTTGGCTTTTTGACCAGCCAAAAACCAACTAAAAATGTCAACTGAAAAGTCATTTTACTTTCACAAATATCGCTAATGACTATAAATAATACCGTTGAGTGTTGTTACAAGCTCAAAGGAACAAAGAGGTAGTATAATCATAAATGAGAAAGAGAATTTTGTGTTGTTCACATATTAGGTATGTTTGATTGTTGGCATTAATTTATGTGAATAATGATGAAAACATAATGTAATCTAGTTACGAAAATTACTTAACAGGGTTTCAAATCATACTTATCCAACTTAAAATTATTTTCTTCTTCACAAAAATCATTTATGTCTATGATACCACTTGATAAAGTGATATTAGCTTGTAATAAAAATCGTAAAAAAATAAAAAATAAAAAAAAGTTTTGTCATAGTAAATTTTATCAAAATAAAAACTAAAACTCATTTTCAACATCACATATCTTTTAATACCATTAACCAAACGAAACGTAAAAATAGTCATATGACAATTTTAAAGATTACTTACCTAGTAATTCGTTGCCTCATAAGAGCAATTTTTTCACCGGGAGTTGCTACGTGGAAACATAATTCAATTGCATCTCCCATATCCGGGCTACGATAGAAATTATAAATAGGCTTTGTATTAAGTATATAGTTTGGGAAGAATATTTTTTGGTTGTCATATTTTAAAAATACTGTGGTCAAAATATTTATCTCTTCCACCACCATCTGTAAAAGAAAAAAATATTTACTTAGAAAATGCATTGTGCAAAATATTTTGTAAAAATTATTTAATCTTATTGAGTTTGCCACAATCATCGATATCTTCATATTCATTATATTCGCTCAGTAATGATAGTTCTATAAGCGAAATGCATTAGATATATATGATGATAGTGACTAGGGCTGAGCATATTTAGATATCTGACTAGAAACATGTAGTCAGATCAAATAACATATACCCGAAAACTGACATATTTGATATTTGATATCTAAATCCGATCCTGGAATTTTCGGATCGGATATCCGAAACATCTTTATCCGATGCCAATGAGGATTCAGTTCCAATCGAATATCGAAAATATCCAATACCCGTCATCCGAATTTAGGCAAAATGTTTTTCTTACAATATAATTATATTCTTATGAACATCGGATATCCAAATGTACAATATGATGCGGATATCCGATTATCTAAAATAGTGTTAGATATCTGATATCTGACTATTAAAAACATGTCGGATATCAGATCTCCGAATCTCTAAAATTGATATTCAAGTTTTCAAATCGGATATCCGATTTGAATTATAATTTGAATCGAATATCAAATCAAATCATCGGATAGTTTTGCTAAGCCCTAGATTGATGACATACTAATGCTAAATTGTTGCAAATTCAATAGAACAAAACGAGTACCTGAACTCCATCGATTTCACAACGATCGCCGACATCGTAAGGATGGATGACAAATAAGAAAATGATGGACTCAAAAACATTTTTGCAAGTGTTACCAAAAACAAAGGCCACAACAACAACTTGAGAGCTTAAGAATAAGAGAGATTGTGAAGTAATGATATTAAGTGAGGTAACACCAATAATCACTATTATTATGCTCACTATAACATTCACCATCACATTTAGCTTGTTAACGGCTGATTTTGTGTCATTTAGGGTCAATGCAAGTGATCTTCTATCTCGGAATGCTTTCACCTATAAAACAATTAACAACCATAACATGAATCACTTACATATTAAGGGCAAATTATAAGCACAAAAACTTGCACGAGACCGTCGCAAGTTAAGACGAAGTGTGGGCTGACCCATTTCACGCGCGTGTAACAACATTTTAATTTTCTGGGCATTTATCAATTTTGACCTTAAAGGGATCGATTTTGAAAACACAAATTCTTACTTGAGACCGTCTTTTGTAAAGACGTCTCTCAAAAGCCCAGTCCAATTCTTAATATATATTGTTACAACTCTAAATATAGATTTGGGCTGGACTTTTGAAAGTCGTCTTTACAAAAGACGGAAATTGATATTTTTAAGGTCAAAATTGATACCTTTAAAATCAAAATTGAAAAAAGCCCAGAAAATGAAAAAAAAATACGCAGGATGTTACACACTTACACACGCGAATTGGGCCTGTCCAAATTGACGTTCTCAGTATGAGGCCGTCTCGTCCAAGACTAGCTTATTTATAAGGGGCAAATTATAAAGAACTAGTTTTGTAAGAGATTGTCGTCTTTAGGAGAGACGACCTCAAATAATGCATAATTTACTTACTAGCCAATTCTTCAATGCTTTCTTGCTAATTCTCTCAGTTTCTATGGCTCCTTCAAACAAACTCATTGTTTTCAAGGCCTCATCTTCTCGCATGAAACGCATAATATCGTCCAAATAAATATATCTACATACAAAAAATAACACAAATATATAATCCCTCCATATCAACACGAATGCTTATTTTTATTATTTACTCAATTCACTACAAATATCTCATTTTTTAATTTCGAATTAAAGGCTCATTTATTCAACCAGTAATTACCTAGGACCCTCAGAAAAAAAGGGTCTCATATATAAACAAACTTCTTATAGTTTATCAGTCAAGCGTAACTCAGTTGCTGACATGTCTTCTTATTACATTACTCCTATTGGTTAAGGGTTCAATACCTATCATATCAATGTTAAATTTTTTTGAAATTTTAGACACATAATTACCATTAATAAATAAGGCTACTCTTTCCTCTACTCCTAATTATAGTGAATTATAGTAAAATGACCTATTGTGCAGATAACTTATAATTGTATAGAGCATAGGCTAGCTCTTGTTAAAGGCAACATGTATATGCAATGCATGCATCTATATATGTTATACATATTTGTGTATGTTATATTCAATAAATAGAGTATACACCTCTGTCTCTTTAATTTGCAATATTATGCAAATCAAGGTATGAATTTTTTAATATCGTGTAGCAAATTCAAAGGAACAGATGTAATAGGATGAACGAACCTAGAACGAGGTTTGGCAACACTTCGAAAAATTTTCCTAGCAGCGGCTTTGGCTTCAACTTCACTCCTAATATGTGTAGCAGAATCATCATCATGATTTATTGTATCCACAATTTGCTCATCCAAAGTTGTCAATGCCCCATGTCTAATAATTCTCATCAATCTCTTCATATTCCAAGCTGAAACATTCTTTTGATTTAGCCTATGTAACTTATCTATTGATATTCCTGTATTTTCATCATATTTTTTAGATATGGGACCCGAATAAAATCTTCTACTTTGTCCTATTGGACTCTTATTAGGTGCTTGTCCAACATTATTATTATTTTTTCCGTTCTCTGAGGGCACAGCCGTCGGAGTATGACTTCTGTTACTCTTAGTACGTGGAAACACACTTGATCTTAACTCAACCGGTACATTTATCCCCGCTCTTTGTAGCGATTGTACTTCTGCCATCGTTTGATCTTCTTCTTCTTGTACTTGTTGCATTTCAAATAACGGAGGGGACGACAGTGTTTCAATCACAAACTGATTAAATAATGAATCTTGAATACGGTCGAAAAATGCTTTGACATGAAAATTTGAAGCTAGTACTTTAACCAATAGGGTTTTTACTAACCATAAAATTGCACCCACTTCACCAATTATCAATAGTCTTGTAACAACCCTTAAGGGTTTACTTCTAGATTCTTCTACTATTCTTTTATCAAATAAAAAGTACCATGCTACAAGAACAAGCCCTAACCAAAAAACATTTTGGACTGAACTTTTTAACCCATAAACAAAATATAAAACCCTTTTTCTAAGTAAAAGACTTCTCTCAATTAGGAACATTAGACATCTAATTACCCAATCAGAAACTAATCTCCCACAAATTAATACAAGGATTAAAACATCCCATTTCCATAATTTCATACTCCATAATTTTTTTTTCCGAAGGACAGGCATAACAAGACTACAAATTAATGCACCCATAATTAAAACAAGGCTTACCCATTCAATAACCATCATGGTACTAACTTTTGTACCTTTAACATGATCTTCCGAAAAATCATCGTCGAAAAAGGGATCATCATCATCGTCATCAAATATAGATGGGTTTCCTAGAAAACCCGACCTGAAATTAAGCTGACCGGATTTTTGATGTATCGCACCGGATCTTTGATCATATGGGGTAGATGGTGGGTCCATTAGCCTAGATTTAGTTTTTGATAATGCTATACTTGGTAACCTTCTAGAAGATGCATTTGTATTAGTCCTATATGAATTACTCCTTAGAATTTCTTCACTATGATTGTTTTGCCCTTTATGATCATCATCTCCTAATAAAGATGAATCACATGATGAAGAATCATCTTCAACATTACTATACATAGATGAAGGTCTTCTAATCAACTCCGATGTTAATGATTCATGAAAAGATACACGAGGTTCTTTTGAACTATCTGTTGGAGTATATAACATATTATTGGTCGTAACAGGTGTTTTGTTACCTGTTCGATCAGGACTCTGAATTATTTCATTAGGAGGTAATGGAGGTCTAACCCCATGAAGAACTTGTCTATGAACAAGTGATGATCTAGTGATGTTTTGATCATGATCATGTTGTTGTTGCCTTCTAAGTTCTTCCATTTCCATATCCATGTCTAATGACATTTCTCCACTAGCTTTTTGTTGTTCCAAGAATTTTCCAATAAGTTTGGAAGTTGGATCATGTTGGTTAGAAGACTTATTAGATGTAAAACTACTTGTATCATCTTCTTCTAGAATGTTCTCATCATTTGGACGTGGAAATGAGAAGTCAATAGATGAATTTCCCTTCCATAAATGCCCACCACTACTACTACTATTACTTTTTTCATGGCTTGTATTCATTTTATTTGTGTATGTTTGTTCATCAAAATTTAAATGATTATCTATTTTAACAATGAATTCATCATGGGTAGATGGGTTCATGGGATGATTAATTTAGAGAAAAGGTATCATTAGTTATCTAGTTATGGTTATATGGATTAATGAATGAGATCGAATTTTTTTTTATTACAGAGCAGGCTGAAAGAAGGAAAGAAATAGATCAGAATGGAATGGGATTTTGTGAGAGATGGATCATTATCATCATCAAAAAATGGAGATTTGAAGGAGGAAGATCCATGGGATGATTTGTTAAAGGATGACTTTCTTAAAGAAAGTTCCATTATTAGAAAAAACAATTTTTTTTATTTTTATTAGAAAATTTCTTTTGCTAGGAATTTACTAAAAGTGGAAAGGGAAAAATAGAGTAAGATGAATTTGTGAGTTAGGGAAACAAATGAGTTATTTGTTGCTTGTTTGATGGAGTAGTTGACAAATTTACCATATATTTGAGTGTTTTGTGTGGTATAGTTTATACTTTATATACATGTGTATAGTGATGAGATATAGAGAAAAACTAGGTGATGCATTAAATTTAGGGTAATAGTTAAAACATTATTCACCTATTTTCCTATAAAAATTAATAATTTCATCATGTTTATATTGGTGCAGTCATTCTCTTATACCATTTATACATTCAACTTAAACAAATTCATGTGGTGCAAAGATAATTATTTTATGTAACTTTTATAATGTTGTAATTTAGAGTGTATAATGGTCATCGAAAGTTTAATTAGTTAAATTAAATAATTAAATTTAATTAAATTAGATTAAGTTTATCTCAAGGTTGTAAAATATATGTTTTAAGGAAAAATAAAAGTCGCAGATCGCAAAAATACTCGCGGCTCGCGAAAAATAAACAATCTAGCTTCTGTTTTGTGGAACGCATAGGTCGCGGCCCGCAACCTTTTACGCGACCGCCCGTGACTTGACTGATTTTTGCGGGATTTTTCTTGCGACGTTGCTTATTCTTTTGTTGGTTATTTTATAACTACCAATAGCTGTTATGGTTATTTTAACCATGTTCTTTGGGATGAATGGATTAATTAAAAGGCGAATTTAGTTCGTGAATTAATCTCGTGTTTCGTGAAGTAATACGTTACTTCACGGTGTGAGCTATTCTATAAATATAGAAGGCTTGGATGTTATTTGGGACAGACAATTTCTGATTTCTTTTCATCTCTAGCACTTTACAACGAGAACTTGCAATCTCCATTTGTGTTTTTTGTATCTTCTTCCATTTAAGTTTCTCTTACATCATTCTAATTTCTGTGTGCTCGGAATTTAGTGAAATTCTTTGTATCTCAAAACATATTTCCGATATACATTCCCAAGCACCGTAGTAGGGAGCTAGGAAATGATGTTTTATGAAGAGAGTCTTGCCTAGAATTTATATCAAGTCACATACAAAATCTTCTTGTTACATGTTCGATATATTGTGATTTCCGATGATGAAGTCTACATTTGATGTATGTTAAGCAAAGATTTGAACTTGTCATATGTTTTTGTAACCTACTAAATTTATGTACTTTATTTTATATGTTTGATTTATATAATTAAAATTACAATTTATAACATATAATTAAAAGGAAAAACTTTTGACCCTTTTATCTTTTTATGAAAATTTATTCTTAAAAGTCAAGTTTTAATACTCATTGAAATATATATAAACCATCAATCGTGTTTATTCACTCCATTTTTCACTTTATCATAGGCCAAAATATGTGCTCCTACTAAACTTTTCAATCTTTAGCTTTAATGAAGACATGATTCGCAATCAAATTAATTTACTTAGATTAGGATAATAAGGTGTTTTCGATAAATATTAAAAATTAGATAAATAAGATTAAAACTTAAAACAACAAATTTATTAAAAATTATAAGAACAAACAAGTTTAATAAGGTTCTCCCGGTGTGCGTTACGTCCTTCTTGATAGTGATATTTCAATGTTTGAGAATGAACTTGGAGTTCAAAACTATGAACTCTTGAAATATTACGATAGAGAGACATAAAGAGTTTCGAAAATAACAAATGTGTAAGGGGAGGTTAACGATATCATATAAATGTAAAGAGAATATATATTTACATACAGATTTTAACTCAAAAAAAGACAATTTTAAGAACAAAACATGCTTGTTCTAGCAATATTGGGCCCATTTGAGATGCTCGTTCAAGCATAAGAGCGACTAGTCCGAGGATGGCAATGGCTCGGACTCGGCTCGGATTATACATACTCCGACTTTGCTCCGGATAATAGTCGGACTTTTGTTTTCAGTCCACCTCCACTCGGAGTCGGATTATGCATACTCCAAGTTTGCCCCGACTCGGACTCTCGGATCTCCAACGGAGTCGGATTATTATCAAACAGTATTGTTGTGATATTGTACTATTGATTTTAAAGCATACAAAATTAACAAAATATATTTTTCATATACAATTTAACAAATAAATATGTACTTTAATTTGAATTCAATTTTAACAACAGAAATAATCCTACTACTAAAATTTAACAAAATTTTCTCGTATTTTGATTTAGCGTATTTTATTTATCTTGATTTCATTTGTCTTATCTTGATTTATTAATCTAAATAACAATACCAAGTACTTTTTCAAAATCGAAAATTACAATTAGTATAAGAGAGAGCTTGAATAGTCACATCTAGCGTTTTAAAGGAAACAAAATATTAGTGTAAAAGTCAAATTCAAAGTCGGATGTCCTTCAGGGTCGGAGTCTCGGATTTTTAATACGGTCCAACTCCGGTCCGTCTCTAACTCGGACTCGGATCGTAAAGTCGGAGTCGGAGTCGGATGACTTTTTCCTCGAATTCGAATCGGATTATTTTACTCGGATTAAGTCGGACTAGGGTCGGATTCGAACTGAATTGCCATCCCTAAGTCCGACCTACAAAGGTTAGAAACATTCTGCCTTGTAGTTATTGGGTTTTTATTCATATAACTCTTAATAGTTAAAATCTTGAGTCCGCTACTAATAAGTACCTCGAACATTTTGAGTTACTTTTTAATATGAATATGTGCACCTCAGTGTGATCATTATGCAACATTAATATCTTCTTCTTTCACCTAATATATTCTTCAACCTTATGTAATGATAGCTAATAATTTTGCTTCACTAACCTACAAAATTATTTTGCTAGTTTGTAATCAATTCCTTCAGCTATGATGTTATAAATATTATATATTGTCCCACTTATTTTGAGTCATTTAGAAGAATTCTTACATTGTATTCCAAAATTATACAAATTGAGTGGAATAGATTCAGATGAGAAAAACTCTTAACATCGTAATTCAAAATTATATAGATTGAATGGATCAGACTCAGCTGAAAAGTAAGTTTACAAAATGACATATCCTCTTCTTGATCTGATGTCGGACAACTCACATGTAATAATGGGTATTTTAGCACATGTGAGACAATTTAAAAGTGGGTAATAATAATTAAAAAAAAAAAAAAAAAAAAGAAAATGGGTAATAATAAACACTTTTTAACACTTTTTGACTTGTTTGGTTAGGCAAGATTTGGTGGATACTCTATCTTCTAAATGCCAACTTGTTTTTTTGAATGTAATCTTTTACTTGATTTTTCTCAGCTTTATTAGATTTATATAATTATATCTTAGAGTATGTATTTATCAATATTATTACCTACTATATCAGTTCTTGATACTAGTCCTTTTTGAACTGCAACATTGAGCTGTAATAATTTGTACCGATCATGATGAGCTGGAAATTATGTTTCATCCGTCCCTTTAAATTTGCAACAGCGATATGATAATTTTTTTCATGGTTACTGCATGTTCAAAGTGGAGTTTTTGTTACTTCAAGCATGCTTTTTAGTCATGGTTACTGCATGTTCAAAGTGGAGTTTTTGTTACTTCAAGCATGCTTTTTAGTAGACCAATTAAAACAAACAAGTTTAAATTACAATTAAATTTAACCATTAACTTTGAGTCAGTTTCAGGTTATAACCCATTAATATTTAACATGTTCAAGTAAATTTTGAGCTAGGTTAAAATTTGACGTACTTAAAATGTCTATGATCACATTAAACATGTTTTGATTGATTACATATAGTTATATATAATACAATTGTAGTTGGAATTATTTTTAGCTCAATCATTTAAACTTCAAAATGAGAAGATTTATATAAGCTTCGTGTGGAGCGGAGAGTAAAGAGCGTAAGTTAGCCAAAAGGCAACTGAAAAGTAGTGTGCAATAAACATAAAAGAACTATGCACACCCAATATGAGGATTAATATAAAAGCTTGAAATATGTCTACAATAATGCATTGTATATACAAGTACATGTCCTTTTTTAGAGTCCGAGTCCTAGTCATCAACACCCAGTATCCAGCACAAATCATGGTCCAGGGGGAGGAGGTTAGCGGATAGATCATACCCGTACCCTGCTAAGGAGAATGAAGGAAAAATGTGCACACTCAAGTACATATCATTTTTCATATCCATCAAATCTAGCAAACTCCACAAGATACCTAAATTTCAAAACCTCTTGAAGGCACCATGTGGTTCCACTTGATGCTTCCTTGCTTACATTACATACCATGGATTGCTGCCTTAGATGTTCTCAAGCTTCAGTCTTGAACTTCTCGGCGCTTTCGGTGCTGCTAACAAGAAAAATAAGGTGTCATGTTTAGAGAAAGAATGGTAATGTTTTTTTTTAACACAAATCACTACTCAAGTCATTAATCTTAAGGTGATGAACACAGAATTATTATGGCTATACCTAATCCGATAGCTTCTGATCCTTTCATGATCCGAAGTTTCCTGCAGTTCTCTGTGAACATCCTGTAACATGAGAACATTCGACCAGATCAGAATACCAAAGTTGATGCCATCAAATTGTTCAGCTGCCGAATGTTAATCAGTCCTAATCATGATGGGTAAAGAAGGTTGTTTCGGATTGTATCGTCCGCGTCAGTGTCACATGATTCGCTAATCTCCTCACGAATCGAAATAAGCGAATTATGGTCGGTTTTGGATTATTCTTGGGCAAATTAAGCGAATCGCAAATTCAAAAGGCGAATTATGTTACACTGGTCCGAGATGTAAAGGTTTAAAACTGAATCCATAATTATTATGCTGTAAAGGCGTAAGAAAAACTGCGTATTGGGCTGCATCAAGGGATGTCTCATACTTTAGACCGATATTTAGGCATTGCGATAACCACATCACTCTGCGACCATTACCACATTTTTACACTATGATCCTAATCTCAAGGTACATCAAATTTATAGAATCCCAAATCCAATAAACAAAACCACTTGGACTGGGTTGACATAACAATCATGTTCTTACAAGCCGTCATCTGATACTCATGCATTTATTTGTAAAACAAACATCCTCGAAGAAATTCGTATACACAAGGTTTCGTTAAAGGCCTTTTCTTTCAGGGTCGGAAGTCTAAACTGAAAAGAGATGAAATGAACACTTACCTCCACGGGACATCACCAACTAACATCCAATCGCCATCTTTGTCTTCGTATGTCAGCACATACTCAGCATTTTGGAGATCTGTTGATTGACTCTCGCCTAATCCATCCTGCGTTTCATGCCCGTTCAAATGATACTGACCTGGAACGTGCCATTACTAAACAGGTCAATTTTCAGATTATGTGAAGATAATGTATGATGCAAAACGTCAACACTAATTATATCATGAATCATCAAGTCCTCTTGATGTAAGAAAGCATCTACATATCGAACAAAACATATCTAACATCTTTTATAAACTTCCATTACCCCTCAACACCACTTACAAAGGTCATGACTCTTGCGGAGGTAATGAGTGCTAAAAGAGGGGAAGGGCGACATACTTGGAATGCAATGGCAAAATTGTGAACCAGTGTAACATGATTCACCAACTAACTAATTCGCTTTTAAATTTGTGATCCAGTAAATTGGCCTTTAAAAAACCCAAAACGTACCACAATTTGGTTTTTTTGATCAGCTAGTCTCCTGAGAGACCGTCATTCTGAAAGACGTCTTTCAGGCCTAGCCCATTAAAGCTTAATATCTACTTTTACTCTAAACTTTTCTTTATGGGCCAGTTCAATTAAAAATGGTCTCTCATAAAGATTATCTCTATTTTTTGATTTGCAATTCCCGGAGCAAATTAGCGAATCATGTGACACTGGTGTGAACAGTAGAAGACTTCCGTTAACATGAATACAGACAAAAGTGCAAGTTCACTAACATGAGTCCATGACCACCATATGTTGCTACCAATCAAACAGCCAATTGGGCTTTTCGGTTTAATTCTTTTGTTTGTGTTTCTCAGCCAGGGCCTCCACATAGAAGTGAAGGAAGTAAATTGGATCATCATGACATAAATGCATAGTAAAACAATTCCCCACAAGACAAAATTTTGTGAAAGGTCAACCCCACATTTTAGTTTGTGAAGTATGCCCTGATGACAGCTATTTCAATCTAAAGACCATACCAAAGATCAAACCAAAACTGAATATGAAGTACCAGATATAAAGCAGCCGAACATCTTCTCTAGAGCAGAAGACATCTCCATATAGTTCCTATAAGTTTGGAGGTCAACCTTCCTCAAGTATGGAGCACCGTCCATGCTAACCTTGATGAAGATGCATGAAGCTGTCTTTTTTTCCTCTGTTTGCTCATTGTTCTTTACAGATGTAGATGCAAGAGTATTCTTCCGAAAAGATCGAATTGGTGGCCATCCCACAACCTGTGCTCTGTTGCAAGGAATATCTTAGTACTCCACAAGTCCACATACACAAAAAAACAACTGAGTAGAAGGATCAGAAAGAAAAGTTATGCGTTAAAGGGCATAAATCGTAGGTGCTTAACATTAGTCGTATGGGCTCCACGTTACCAGATTACCAATGTTTTAGGCTTCAGAGTCTAGTGTATTGTCATCATCAACATCACCATACCAGTACTGGTAGAAGTTATGATCAGGATTTTGGGAGCGCCAGAAGACGGTCGAACATACCTTTATCAGAGGCGGTAAGGGCTGAAGTCTAGTGTAATGTATCTACCCTAAATTGATGTGCTAATGTACCCACACTAATATAAAAGACCATGTAACCTAGATAGGAGTACTTTTTTGTTGTATACTTAAAAGTCAAAGGAAACATATGTAGCACTTCTTCAAAGGCAACATCGATCCTTCAACTTAGGGTCTAGGGATTCATATCACATGATGCATACAAATAGGCCAAAAAAGTGACACATTTCATAACCCCAACGCCAATAACGACCCGTTCGTTAATCGGTACTAAATAGTGGCAATGGTGATGGAATTTTAGTATAATTTTGCTAAGAATATCTGTGATAAATTTAATGATCATATTTATTCTCCTTCAACAAGATCATTTTTTCACAAAATTCATTCTAAAGCATTACCACTCGAACATGCGGTCTTAGGTGGTAATGAAATATTGTGAAAAAAAAAACATTTTTATGATCACTTTCATTACAACCTTAATGACATGATACCTATCATGAACATTTACACCACAAATCATTTCCATTACCACCGATTAGTACCATTAACCAAACAGGCGGTAAAAGTACCATTAACCAAACCGGCTGTGAATGGAACAGGGTTTAAGGGTCGAGTGTACACAACCTTAATCGACACAAGGTAGCAAGACTAATGAATCAAACCATCAAACAAGAATAATAGAACATTACATCTCTATAATCAATTCACCCAAGAGACAGGGAAGGAAGGCAATAATAAGTCCATACATAAATAAGACCAAAACTTGCATTAAATCGAAAACAGTGTACAGAACAATGAGGCTATACAAAAAAGACTGTAGAACAGAAAAGAAAAGGAACACTCACTTAGCAGAAGGAGCACTACCATGTTCATTAGCACCAGAAACCTGTTTCTGCTTCTCCTGAACAGGTTTAGGAGTAGTAGGGACAGTCCCTTGAACAAATTTCTGAGATTTATTGTTCTCCAAATCAGTCAAATTCTTACCATTTTGCCCACTCTTGGGAGAGTACAAGCAACTATCTTTACTCATATTAGTGTCAGATTTCCCATTAATTGAGAAAACCCATTGCTCACAACCATCTATAGCATCAGAAAAACCCCTTTTAGCCCCAGAAGCAGAAGCCTTTAATGACCCAGTTGAATACCCATTTAGGGTTTTCTCTTCAAAATCCTTACCAAAAATAGTAACCCCAGAACCAATTTTCGTTTCTGGTGACTCAAAACCTGGTAACCCAAGACTCAAACCAGTCTTCAAAGCGGAATTAGATGATTTTGGGTTTGGAGAGGGATTAGCAACAGAGTTTTCCATTGAAGGAAGCTCTGATAACCCTATGTAATCATGCTCTAATGGTGTAGACATCAAACTCAGAATAAAGTTTCAATGCTTAAGAATTAACAGAAATTACCCAGTAAAGAAAACCTTGAAATAGTGAATGTAGAATATGAATACTAATGTATATGAATGTGTAAGAAGTAGAGAGTAGAAAAGAGAGAGATAGAATTGATATGCACTTATTAAAGAACAGGATTTGATGCAGAAAAGAACCTTCCTTGGCCTTTCTGTAGCTCTTTGCCCCCATAACAAAGCTTTCTTATAATGATGATAAAAAAATTTAAAAGCCTTTTTTTTTAAATATATTCAAAAGCCTCGAGTCTTTTATTTTTATACTCCCTCCAAATCAGTTTAGATGTCTCATTTGGGATTTTACGGATTTTAAGGGTTGAGTGGGATTCATTAAAAAGGTAGTAATTGGGTATTTTAATTGATTAAATTAATTGTAAATGTGGTAGTTGGGATATTGAGAATTGGAAAAGTGGGGTAAAGGTGGTAGTTGGTTATTGGGAGTAGTAAAAGTTGGGGTATTTAGGTAAAAAAAAAAGATAGACAAAAAAGAAAATGGGACAATTGGTATGGTTTTGCCCAATAAGAAAATGGGACATCTAAACTGATTCGGAGGGAGTATATCATAATCGTGTGCAAGTATTTCAAAACGTGGAAAATACTTGCTATTGATAGTGATATTTTCTCACACAATATATTACAATCGGGTGCGAATCATACAATACTATAAAAGTCTTGAAAAATTCCAAGTGTCATTATTTAAAGAGACTTGAAAATATTTATCGAATTTAGAATCTACTTATTTTTGTTTAAGTTTGAAGCTAAATTAGGTAAAGTATTTGTATGATATACTATACCAATTCTATTTAGTTAACTTAGAATTTAATATGTTCAATTGAATGAAAAAATAGTTATGTATCAGGTAAATAATTAAAATAAATATTAGTAATTATGTTTTGATTTAAAAAATCATGAATTTGGTAAATTTAAGAACGATAGTATACAATACTTACATTATTATTTGAAATTCTTTTTATATATATTTCGCACTAACAAATTCGTGCATTGCACGAGTTTCTATACTAGTATTTTATAACGGTGAAGTAGGTCTTTCTCCAAACCGAGATTTCACTAGCACTTTTTAATATTATATAATAATGTTTGTAAATAGTTGATAACTGATTATATTGTTTAGTTTGATCAATTTATTTTATTAACTGATTTGACCAGTTAATTTTGAACAAGCTCTTCGTTTGTTAAAAATTAACTTATTCATAGTTTGCATGACCAAAATATACAAGATAAAAAGACAATTTAAATGTGCAAATATTTTTTTCATAAAAAAAAGAAAACAGCTAGTAAAAGTATAAAAAAGAAAAATGATTAAAAAATAGAAAATTGTCATAAAAAAAAAGTACTCTAGTCCTTTATGATCATCATATAAACAGGGCTTAGCATATTCTTTTGATTGTTTATACTTCCTTCGTTCCATAATAGTTGCTATTAAATGTGATATATTGTGTGGAAACATGTCGCTATCAGTGATAAGTATTATGGAACAGAGGAAATATATTTAAGTGTCGGACCAGTTCCTTTATTATATTCTTTGTCCAACCTTTTTAGTGAGTATTTAACTGACAATTAGCACCGACAAATTACTGCAGAATTTCCGGCACAAAACCTTTTTATCCGTATATGGTTCTTTTTTTTTACACTTGTATATTTTCCTTTTTTTTCTAGTTTTTTCCTCGTCTTTAAACAAGAAACCTTATTTCAAAAAACAAGAAACCTATATTTTTATCACCTTAAGGCTTACTTTTTTTATAGTGCTACTGCTAGTATTACTAATTCACACTAATTATGTCGGTTTTTACCCTTTATCTAATAAACTAATTTATTCTTAAATATTTCTAATTATGAATAATTAAAATTAAAAAATTATAAAAATATGTTATTAAAACTTATATTTAAACGTATAAAATAAGATCTCATTTGACTATATTTTTGACAGAATATTTGAACAAAAGTTTGTCAAAAAAAACAAATGAGACAATTACTCTGAATTGGAGAGAGTATTTGTGAGTAAAAATATTTTTATTGGTAATAATTTCAAAAGAACAGAAGAAGAAATTTTAACGTGTTTGTCAATGCATAGGCCACGTTGTTCCAAGAATTTTCCACGTTGAGACAAGATGTTGGAAGATGAACAAAGACACATAACCGTGTGCAATTTTATATTTTTCCTAATAAATCTGTATCTTTAAACGCTTAACATAAAGTCATAAACTACGTAATTTAATATTAAAATTTCTAATTTTTAGAATAATATGCAGTCAAATATGTTAAACATATTCAGAACTTTATTTACATACAAATAAAACAAAGAACAGAAAGGAATAGTAACTAGTACCAAGTACCAACACTAAGCAACAGCTTGGACTTGTCCTTTACATGCTTTTCCACACGCATAGAAAGTAACAGCTCGTGTAAGAGAGTGACATAACAATTTCTATCTCTCAAATACTACCACAAACAATTCTACAATATTGCCTTTGATAAAAAAAATATTAATATAAAAAAATTAATAATGGTAAAATTAATAATAATAACATTACCAAATAAGCGATACACCAACAAAAAAAAATTGTTTTTATATGAGAAAAATATTACTTCCTCGGTCCCATCTATTCATAGAGAATGAGATATTTGTTTTTTTACACTGTCCAATGCACTTATTCAATGTTTGATATCGCTTATTATATATAACTAAATATTATAAAAAGTAAATATTAATAATCGTTGCATTGAAACGAATCAAACAAGATCTCACTTGACTATGTTCTAATCTTGCACCAAGATCGGGTCCTCCGGATTCACGATCTTGCACACAATCAACCCTTTTAATCGCAAGGAAAATGATTGAGTATTCTTCACAAAGATGCGCACTAAACAACCCAAGAAACCAATTCTTGGTCCCTAAAACAGTTCTCAGTCCACGTTCTTGTTAGTTTCACTAACCCACGATTTGGACTCCACACCCTCTTCCTTGAGTTTCACCCAATGAAAATAAAGGTTACCCTCTTAATTGTTCCACAATAAAGAGAATGGAAAGTGTTCCACACTTTCGTGGGGCTGAATTGAAGACAATACACACCAATCAAGGAAAAATCAGAAAAGAGGATTTCACAAACAAAAACTAATGCACCTCTTATTAATAAGTCAAAAACTAACTTTATTTACATGAGAAGTCATCTATTTATAGCCTATTTTAATTAATATAATGGATATAGGCACGTGCCTCCCATGAGGCATTTAAAAAGAACCAAAATAGAAGGAATTAAAATGCCCAGCTGCTACCGTGTGCATCTGTTGACAGGGGGACCTTGTGCTTCGATTTTAGAGCTTTGTGTGCACCACTAGGAGGGTTCTTGGGCCTTGGTGGTTAGGTCCATGTGCAAGGATCATGTTCCCCTTGTCCAAGTCGTTGATGCATACGTGGTGGCTCCACGGGTGGTGCAAGGTGGGCTGGTCGCCATAGGGGCTGATGGACTGTTCTACGTGGTCTTTTGTGCGTTTGGGCTGCTGTATTGGTCCAATTGCTATTTTGGTCCACTTGACTAATATCCTCTTGATTCATATGCTCCTCATAAGCTAAGTCGTGCATTTGAATTGAACCATAGGATGATAAGTCATGAATATCCCCTTGATTAATATGCTCCTCATAAACTAAGTCATGCATTTGAATTGAACCATGAGTTGATAAGTCATGCTCTTGAATTGATGGGTGTACACATGGTTCAACTCCTCCTTCTTGGGGAAGAATTGACCTCAATTCTTGATTCTTCTCGGCCAATTGTAGATCTCCATCCTTATCTATTATCTTTGCTCGCTCCACTGTATCCTTTGCTTCCCTGTCATCATGATTAGCACAAATAAGAGAAATGAGTAGAAATGGGTTTTCCCCATATATACTTTCGAAAGATGAGTGTTTGGTGGCATAGCTAATATTTCTATTGAGTGCAAACTCTGCTTGGCTAAGCTTTAAGTCCCAATCTCTAAGATTTGTGATTATTAGTGTCCTCGAGATGGATCCTAAAGTCTTATACGTGGTACCTAGCAGTCTCCATAGGGTTCTCCAGAAATGACTAGAAATTTTGTTATTCCAGTCAGACACAATCGTTCTTGGTACCCTATGCAACCTCACAATCTCTGCAAAGTATAACCTAGCTATGTGTGTAGCACCATCAACCTTAGTACAAGCAATGAAATGGGCCATCTGGGAAAATCTATCATTTATTACCACGATAGGATCTTTCCCCCTATGTGTCCTAGGTAAGGCCACGACGACATTCATGCTTTTATGTTCCCAAGGTTTACTAGCTAATCCAAAATGTTCACTTAAACTTCCTTTACATATTCCTTTGGTCTTTATGGGATTAGACCTATATGTGGATTTATCGGGAAGGTTTGTTCTAGGAATCAAGTCTACTTGGTGCTCAATTCTTCTAATAGATGGTGAATCCTGAGGAAGATCATCAGTGGCTTTCCTAATCATTAGATGAACAGGACTCCTAACAGGTGGTGGTATGATCTTATGTGGAGGTAAGGGAATCAAGTCTTTCAGCTTTCCCTCATGTCTGACAGTGTAGGTGTTGGTGTAACCATTGTGTATACTCTTCTTATCATATTGCCAAGGTCTTCCTAACAACACATGACAAGCACTCATCTCCAAGATATCACAGAGAACTTTTTCCTTATAAGACCCTATGATAAATCCTACAAGACACTGCTTGCTCACAGATCCACTAACATTGTTATCTAGCCACTTAAGCTTGTAAGGGTGTGGATGGGGTCTAGTCTTTAGGTTTAGCTCAGCAACTAGGTCTAGGCTTACACAATTAGTTTCACTACCACCATCAATTATCAAATCACACACTTTATCCTTTACCCTACACTTAGTTTGAAAAATATTTTCCCTTTGGTGGTTCTCCCTCTCCCTAAGTGTAGCATGTAGGCTTCTCCTCACTATTAGGTTATATTGTTCTTCCTCAGGCATAACCCTTTCTCTTTCCTCCTCTGAGTCACTCTCCTCGGTGCTATGCTCATACCTAACCAGTCTTCCTAAATCACTCACTCTATAGGTTCCTTCGGGTTCATCCTCAGGTACAGAAGGCCAACTCTCTTCCTCTCTACCATTCTTGGCTACAAGCATGACCTTAGGCTTGGTATCCTCTCTAATCTCCCTCCATTCCTGTGCTGTGAAGGCTCTAGCATTAGGGCAATCGTCCTTATAATGTCCATGACCATGACACTTAAAGCACACTATCTTCTTCAGAGGTACAGTTGCCTTTCCTGAGGTGCTAGGGTTTGGACTACCTTTTCTTGGTTGGTTAGGGAGACTATGATTGTTCCTCTTAGGTGGACTGTTATGATTCATAGGTGGACTGTTATGGTTCCTAGGTGGACTGTTATGGCTCCAAAAGGTCCTAAAGTGGCTCTTCTTTTTAGAGTAAGCTTGTTCAATGGTAGTGGCTATATTAAAGGCTAACTGTAAGTCTAGATTAGGTATTAACATCAATTTTCTCCCAATGTCTTCCCTCAATCCAGCTATAAACTTAGCTACCTTTAAGTCATGGGTCTCATTGATCTCACATAAAACGATCAATTTCTCCCACTCCTGTATATACTCACTCACACTTCTTCCCCCTTGGTTTAAGGTACTCCACTGAAGGTATAATTGGTGCTTGTAGTTGTTAGGTACGTATTTTCTTCTCAAATGTTTTTTCAACTTATCCCAAGTTTCAATCTTAGCCCTATCGTCCCTTTGTCTTTGTTTCTGAAGGCCTTCTAACCATATGGCTGCTAATTTGGTTAGCTTAATCTTGGCTAGCTTATATTGTCTCTCGGGTGTAGTGTTTTTGTACTCAAAGTACCTATCCAAACTTGCTTCCCACTCAATATAAACCTCCGGTTTGGTAGATTGTCCATCAAATTCCTTAAGGTCTATTCTCACCGTCCTATCCTCTTGGTCCTCATTAGGCGCAACCGGTGGATAAGGTCTCCTCGATTGCCTCTAACCTAGCGTCCATGTTTCTAAGTCTCAACAGCTAGATACCAGCACAACAATGATCAAAATAGACAGAAGAAAAGATGTGGTCTCTCTAACAACGCAAGAACGCAGTATGAAATGCACAAGAAAATATATCAACAAAATACGTGAAATAGAGAATAACCTATAGCAAAGTAAACAAATATCAAGAATGAATAACAAAAAGGAATAACAAATAAAATACGAATAAAAACAAACGAATAACGTAACGAATAACAAAAAAATGAACAAAACGGATATCGATATAAAAAACGAATGATAACAAATATAAAAAAATATAACGAAAACGATCACAAAGCCGAATAACAATGACAAATATCAAGACGAATTGCCAAACGATTTTTATGAAAGACAAAACACAAAAATAACAAAAACAAAAATAATGAAACACAAATTACTCAAGTGTAAACAACAAACCAATGTAATGATCACTCAAGCATACGAACAAATCAGCAAGATTTGTTAAATGGGATGCATGGTTTCTGACAGTAGTACGTGTAAGTCTTGGGTTTTCTTTATTTCTTAATTTGCCTTCTTAAAAAAATATAAAAGGATGTGTACAACTTCACTCAAACATTCACAAATTGGTACACTAGTTTGACAGCAAGGCTGGCACAAGATGAGTAATGTGTTCTCAAAACAGAAATGTGAAACACAATACAGCAGGTGCACTGTTCTATTTGGACAGCAACGAATTTTTCACAACTTCGGATTTTCTTAAATATTTTATTTCCTAATTGCCTCAAAAATAAGAAGATTAATTCAAAAACACCATGTTTGCACAAATCACTAAAAAAAATCAGAAGGTGCTGTGATGTGAGAAATGTGCGAAATTATTTATATATATATATATATATATATATATATTTCTTTTAATCTATTTTATTGTTAAAATAATAGAATGAATGTGCACAACAAGAATTTTTTATTAGACTCAATCAATGTAAAACGGCAATGCAAACAGCAATAATGGGCACACAAAATTCTGACAGCAATAACACAACGCAGATTCTTAAATTGTCCCACAAAATCTGTAATTCAAGACACAACAATGTGATCAATATTAAACAACAATGCATAAACAAAATTCACAAAAAAAAACAAGAAATCAATGTAGGAATATGCACGAATGAAAGAAAAAAAATTCTGACAGAAAATAAAGCAAATTTCTGATTCTAGAAGTTCTTATGATAGTTGTGTTTATCTTAAGAAACTTAAAAATGGTTCTTTGTTATATTTGCTCTTGTATGTTGATGATATGCTAGTTGCATGTAATTCTTTGTTTGAGGTGGAGAACTTGAAAGTATTGCTTTCAAGTGAATTTGATATGAAGGATCTTGGTGAAGCCAAGAAAATACTTGGGATGGAAATTTTGAGAGACCGGGCTAAGGGTGTCTTATACCTTAGCCAAAGGAAATACATTGAGAAAGTTGTGCAACGCTTCTCCATGGAAGATGCTAAAGGTGTGTCTACTCCTCTTGCCTCTCATTTTAAATTGTCCAAAATGTTGTGTCCACAAACAAAGAAGGAAGAAGAGCAAATGTTGGGAATCCCGTACACTAGTGCAGTTGGTAGCGTAATGTATGCTATGGTATGTTCTAGGACCGATATTGCTCCTGCGGTGAGCAAGGTAAGTGGATATATGTCTAATCCGGATTTAGGGACATTGGGAAGCACTTAAATGGTTATTGAGGTATTTGAAATGTACTTCTAATCTTTGTCTTATGTATGGGAAGGATTCAAGCGAGCTAACCGGGTTTTGTGACTCGGATTATGGTGGTGATCTTGACAATAGAAAGTCTACAAGTGGACTTGTGTTCACGTTGGGTGGTTCGGCGATTAGTTGGCAATCATCATTGCAAGATGTGGTTGCTCTTTCAACAACCGAAGCGGAGTACATAGCCGCCGCCGAGTCATTCAAGGAAGCTAAATGGCTCAAAGGTCTTGTTGGTGAGATGTGCAACAAGGTGTGTTCGGTAAGTGTGCATTGTGATAGTCAAAGTGTCATTCACTTGGCTAAAAATCAAAATACATTTCATAGAAGGTCCAAACACATCGACATCAAATATCATTTCATTCGGGATGAAGTTGAGCACAAAAGGGTGATTTTGAAGAAAATTGATACAAGTGAAAACCCGGCCGACATGATGACTAAACCATTGCCTACAACCAAGTTTGAATTATGTGTTGACTTGGTTGGTCTAGCTCTTTGCTTGAATTGATGACTTTGGGGCATATGAGGTGTGTATGTTCTTTTATTGCTTGTTTTGTATTCTTGTAAGATGGAGTGGATGATGGATGTTGTGACTTGGGTGAACTCAAGTCAAACTGGAGATTGTTGTGATTATGTGACTTGAGTGCACATTTGATGTGTGTATTCATGTGGAGACTCTTGGAATGGAGTTATTAGTGTGATTGAATGTGGATGTTTAAGAGTAAAGATAAATGCTTGAAGTTATTATGTATTGATCAAGGACATTATGAAGTGATTGACACTCAACAATCATGGCCTATAGCTAATGCTCGAACGAGGCATGAACAGATCAGCATGGTGCCTCGAACGAGCAGCAAGATCAGAACAGTCCAGTAGCTTCGAAGAACAGTGCTCGAACGAGCGTGACATCTGCTCGAACGAGCACTCTGCTGATTCCAAGACAGTAAGTCTCTGATCACCATGCTCGAACGAGCACAGTGCCTGTGTCTCTTGGTCACTTCCTCTGACGTTTCAATGTTGTCTGGATCAGTTTTTTTGGAATAGCATAAATCAGTTACTTGGCTCTTTATTCTCAGCTTTAAGAGTGTATTAAAGTGGTTAATTAGCTTTGATGTATTATGCACTATAAATAGAGAGCTCATTAGCAATCAAACACACATCAAACACAACCCCTAAGCCAAACACATAGCCTATTGTTTTATCTCTTACATCATTGTAATTCTCTATTGTAAGAGTGTATTCTCATATAATATAATACAAGCAAGCAACTACACACCACGGGGGACGTAGCCAATTTTGGGTGAACCTCCTTAAATCTTTGTGTTCTTTTTGCAATTTATTTTTCGTTCATACGTTTGTTAAATCATTAAAATCCGTTATCGTTCATCAAGCTATATCGCATCGAATCGATCTTAGTTTATTTCACTTTTAGTCGCAAGGAAAATGATTGAGTATTCTTCACAAAGATGCGCACTAAACAACCCAAGAAACCAATTCTTGGTCCCTAAAACAGCTCTCAGTCCACGTTCTTGTTAGTTTCACTAACCAACGATTTGGACTCCACACCCTCTTCCTTGAGTTTCACCCAATGAAAATAAAGGTTACCCTCTTAATTGTTCCACAATAAAGAGAATGGAAAGTGTTCCACACTTTCGTGGGGCTGAATTGAAGACAATACACACCAATCAAGGAAAAATCAGAAAAGAGGATTTCACAAACAAAAACTAATGCACCTCTTATTAATGAGTCAAAAACTAACTTTATTTACATGAGAAGTCATCTATTTATAGCCTATTATAACTAATATAATGGATATAGGCACGTGCCTCCCATGAGGCATTTAAAAAGAACCAAAATAGAAGGAATTAAAATGCCCAGCTGCTGCCGTGTGCATCTGTTGACAAGGGGACCTTGTGCTTCGATTTTAGAGCTTTGTGTGCACCCCTAGGAGGGTTCTTGGGCCTTGGTGGTTAGGTCCATGTGCAAGGATCATGTTCCTACCCTTGTCCAAGTTGTTGATGCATAGGTGGTGGCTCCACGGGTGGTGCAAGGTAGGCTGGTCGCCATAGGGGCTGATGGACTGTTCTACGTGGTTTTTTGTGCGTTTGGGCTGCTGTATTGGTCCAATTGCTATTTTGGTTCACTTGACTAATATCCTCTTGATTCATATGCTCCTCATAAGCTAAGTCATGCATTTGAATTGAACCATAGGATGATAAGTCATGAATATCCCCTTGATTAATATGCTCCTCATAAACTAAGTCATGCATTTGAATTGAACCATGAGTTGATAAGGCATGCTCTTGAACTGATGGGTGTACACATGGTTCAAATCTATAGATTAAAAATAAAATACAAATTAAAAATAATAAGTGAATATTGTCAAAAAATAAATATTTCATTTTCCATGAATAGGAGGGAATAAGAGGGAGTAATTCCCAATATTAATGCATGATAATTATAGCAAAGACAACGAAATTACATGAAGAAAAAAGTAAGAAATATATTTTGCTGCAGATTTTCAAATTTCTAGAAATTACATGACAGAGACAATATACTTCCATATTTCTAGAAATTTTCAGCAGTCAGCGAAAAAACGACAGATTTTTTGTTAATTTTTTTGAAATAAATATTTTATTTCTTATTCCATCAGTCCATTGTTCGCAACAATAATAATAATAATTGTTTCTATTATGAAACAGTCGAATTTGTAAAGGGAGACATTAAGAGAAAAGTTTTTTCAAATTAAGAGAGGTGAGATGATCTAACTGCCGCGAGTGGTGTACCTGCAACCACAAAGAAAGAATCAACCGAAGGCTGATGTCCCGGAAAAACTCTCTGATGCTTAAGTCAGATCAGAAAGGTAGTAGTGTTAATATGTGAGTTTTTAGAGTAGAATTGCGTAATCTTTTCATGTAGATTAATGAATATTTATAGCAACAAGTTGTAGGATTGTGAAGGTAGTTACTTGATTAATAGTAATTCATGGTGATCATGCTTGTGTAACAGTGTAAATGGGGGTAATAAGTAGTTACATTAGGAGTAATGAGTAGTTATTGAAAGTGGTAGTTTATACGTTGACTTATGTATTGACTTTGACCGTTGACTAGGGTATTTTCGACAGTGTAGGTATACGAGATATTTGACCCGTAACATTGGCCCCGCACATATAGAGGAAGAGAGGACGACCTATTAGAAGAAACGATTTTGGTCTATATGCGGAAGGAAATATTGTGTCATTTAGAGAAAATATCTTTGATTTGGATGTTTCAACATTTGGATGTCTCGGAATTTGTGAGATCAAATGTGTCGGACATGGGATAAAATTATAGCTTGATTTTGGCCCCACCTTCCAGGATGGACCAATAGGTAGTCCGACTTATAAAAGTCTCGGACCTAAATCAAAACGACTTGACTTTGACCCCAACACTCTATAGGGCCAATAGGGGTTTCGACTTATAGAAGTCTCAGACCTAAAATCAAGACTTGACTTGATTTTGGCCCCACCACTCTGTAAGGCCAATAGGGGGTTCGATTTATAGAAGTCTCAAACCTTAAATCAAGACTTGGCTTGATTTTCGACGGTACATGTATACAAGATATTTGACCCGTAACAACAACAATAATAATAATAATAATAATAATAATAATAATAATAATAATAAGTCCTATTTGCTACATATTTATTTTAGATTATAATTATAATATTGGACTATTAGTCTATTAGTGTGCAAAGCCGTGTACTAATATTGGACTATTAGTGTGCAAAGCTGTCTAATTATAATAAGAGAGCAACCAAAAATAGAGTCAAATGTTATTAATTATAATATTGGACTCTACTTTCATTAACTTTTACTATTGTACTTTCATATCTTATCCACATAATTTACAACTACTTTCATTAATCTTATTCTCATACCGTCTTATCCCTATAATTAATTTGTTCCTACCATCTAAACATGCTGAATGATCCAAAATTTATCCGACTTAATAATTAAGATGATAAGTGATCACATTAAGCTTATAGCTAATCGCTCTAAGATTATAAATAATGATCATTTTAAAAATGTATGTGATAACTTTAAGACAAAACATATTTGATTTTAGTTCAATAGAAATGACATCACAATAAAACCGTCTTATTTGTATTAGGCCGTGACAAGCTGTCACATAATCTCACCGTCGCCCATTTGTGTTGACACGGGACACCCGTGGTTTGGGCTCACAAACCCACGGGTTAAGAGCGTTGACTTGCACATACACTTAGTGAGGTTCATTGCTTCACAAAAACTACATGGTAGTAGAAAGATTAACTCACCCAATATATATGTAAGTCAACAACTCACTATTTTATCGATGTGAGATCTTATCTCACGTGTGAAGTATTTTCAACAATTTGAGAATTTGTGTATTCAAATTAGAATAACCAAGATTTACATCTCCAAAATAATGTGATATAAGTAAAAAAGTTATTCAAAAAATAACAAATAAAATTGCTAAAAATAAAAAAATTTGAAACAATTTTTTTAGGGAAAAATTGTAAAAAAATTGTCCTGAATAATCCGATCTATTGCCAATTTGCTGTGAATAATCCCAACTATTGATTATTTCTAAATAATCCAACCTTTGTATATTTTTTGCTGACAGCACCCCTTGCCACATTTTAACCGACTATTGTAGGTACCTACTAGCCGTTACGCTCACTTCTTCTTCCTCCTTATGCTTCTTTATTGGTCTAAGTCAAATCCTCTTTAGTGATAGTTAGCTATAACAGTCGGTTACAATGTGGAAAGGGGTGATGTGAGCAAAAAAATTCAAAGGTCGGATTATTTAAAAATAATTAATAGTAGGAGTTATTCACAACAAATTGGCAATAGGTCGGAATACTCAGGACAAATTTTCCTTTTTTTTTATAGAAGGAAAATAGGTTTATATAGGGTTTAGCTTATTAAATAACTTTGATTGCCAATCTGCATTAAAGAGGTCGATATGTCCGAGTGGTTAAGGAGACAGACTCGAAATCTGTTGGGCTTTGCCTGCGCAGGTTCGAATCCTGCTGTCGACGTTTTAAATCCTCCAATTTTTTTTGTGAATGTCCATAATTGTCAATTCTCACACCATTAATTTTTTAATTTTTACTCAAATATAAATCATCAGATAATAAACATCCGAAACAACCCTCATCCATGGCGGTCACTCTACAGTCTCAACTAAAACCTCTCATTACGCACCTTTCTCTCTCCTCCCGCAACCCGAACCCGAATTCACCACCATTTTCCGTCTACTGTGGGCCAAGAGACAACCGTGGGCCACTTGTAAAAGGCCGGGTTTTAAGCTCCGAAGCAATCCAAGCAGTCCAAGCCCTAAAACGGGCCCAAAGATCAACTACCGCCGCCAACAACGACTCACAATACCTTAACAAAACTCTCTCACGTCTCATAAAATCCGACCTTCTTGCTACTCTACGGGAGCTTCTACGACAAGGCCACTGCGACCTCGCTTTAACCGTCTTCTCCACCGTCCGATTAGAGCCCTGGTACAAGATCGATTTGTCTGTGTACGCTGATTTGGTGTCTGCTTTGGATAAGAAGGGAGGAATGGGAGAAGATATTGACCGTTTGATTAAGGAGCTTGAGATGGAGATCGACGGTGGTGATGTGATTGATTGGAATGATAAGAAAGGGTTGAGTAGATTGGTGAAGGGTTTGATTGCAGCTGAGAAAAGAGAATCAACGGTTAGGATTTATGGGGTTATGAAAAAATGTGGGTGGGGAAGCAGGGGATTAGGAGTTGAAGTTGATGAGTATTTGGCTAAAGTTTTGAGCAAAGGGTTTAGAAAATTTGGTGAGTTGGGTTTGGCTAAGCAAGTTGATTTGGATCTTGATTTGTATCTTAAAGCTTGCTTGGGCAAAGTTATTGGTTAGATCGTTTTTCGATCAGACGACCTCACTTAAGGAGTTTATATTCTCATAATATGTATGAGATAGACTATTTAATTCATGTTTGAAGCGTGTACCGTTTCATACAATAATTTGCGATAGACTTTAAGGAGGTGTTTTCTAATGGAAAAATTGATATGGAAAAGTTAATTAGATTATACATTTTATTATGTAATGTTAGTGATAGTTGTTATTGATTAATGGAAAATAAACTCAAATTTTTGGTAGGTATGCGTTTAGTCTACATTGTAAGAGTTTTTTCGCCGAAAAAACAAAAAAAATACGTCAAAACATTTTGTTGGAACATGAAAGTATATAGACTATGTGGTAAATACGATTTTGCGACTCGTTAGTCGTGACGAAGTTGATCTTGACTATAGATTATTATTGTTGGTGACGTTCTTCCCAAGATGCAATGTGCATGAACTTTTGACTTATATTTTGAGATTTAATAAAATGCGAGCCTTATGTTATCCTTCTCGAAGAGTATGGATATGATCTGTCTGCTATCACGTATTATGGGGAATTTTGGTTGCTTAGTAGGAAGTTAACCTAGATGTTGCTTCACCTCTATGAGTGTTGCTCAATGATGCTAGTATGAGGGCATGGAATACTAAAGCTGTAAATTTAATGTGATATCACCTGATGTTGAAAGAATTTTCTCTCTTGTTTATATTTGTTTTTATACTATTTTTTTTGATACCAAAATTTCAAACAATTTATAAATTTGGAGGAAAATAAAAAGTGTGTTAAATTTGACTTAACTTTTCCTTCTTAATGAAGAATTTTTCTATTTTATGTACGAGCAAAAAAATTTCTATCGCTTCACACTAAAATTACTACTAAATAAAACAAATCTTTCAAGACAAAAAGCATTATTTTATGGCCGAGTCAAATAATAAAAATATAAATCAAATGGGCGGTACATTGATAATTACGTGAATGAGTTGTTAAAGAATTTATAAAATTGTTAATAGTCCACTGATACTACAAATTGTCAATAAATATTCAAAATAATATTTTAAATTAAATAATAACTACTTCTTCCATTTTCAAATGTTTTTCCCATTTACTTTTTATATCAAAGTAAATTTTGAGCCCCAATAACTCTAAATACGCATTATAAAAAATTATAAAAAATATATAATTAAAAAGTATACATTAAGACGAATCTAACGAGATCTCAAATGGATATATTTTATTATCGATACATGTCTTAAAAATCTTAATCAAATTTCTCTCTCTAAAATAGAATATTCTAAACGGAAAGAACATTCGAAAACAGGGGAGTAGTTTATATTTAAGTACGATTATAAACAAGTACGATTAAATTAAATAATAACTCAAAAAAAAAGTATGATTATAAACATGACTTTTAAACACCACATCTAAACCATAATTTGACCTTAATTAAAAAATCAAACTCTTCTTTTTATGTATTTTATCACAAAATTCTTGTATGAGACAGTTTCACCGTGAACATTTTTTGTACTTGGGCTAAATAGCCCAACAACAAAAACTTTAGCTCATATACTTCTTATTCTGAGATCATCTCACCATAAGACGGTCTCATATAAGACGGACTGTTATTTTATAACTCTAGAGCGACTAAACCCAAATTTGACTCCGGGTCCGGATCCGGATCCAAAGTTTTGTAAACCATAAACTCTTCTTAATACTTATTAGGTCGAATAATACTTTTGCTCACCCTAGTTTTAAAAAAGTCGAGGTGGGGTTTTATATAAGCCGTATTTCCCGTTTACATATAGTAGCCCAATATCCATTTGTTCATCCCTTGTGTAAGTATTGATCTCCGCCATTAGCATTTAGCAAGAAGAAAGAACAACAGTAGCCATGAAATTGGATGTTGATGTTCTGAGATATCTCTCTAAAGATGATTTTCGTGTACTCACTGCTGTTGAGATGGGCATGCGCAATGTAAGCAACTTTGGTCCGATTGATTATGAAAACTTTTTCTTTGTTGTGTTTTGTACCCCTTTAATTTCTGTTTCTCTTTGGGTTTATTGTTTTTGAATGTTGCAGCACGAAATTGTCCCTGCAGAGCTCATTGATCGAATCGCTTCCCTGAAGTAATTGTTTTTCTTTTTCAATTTCTCAATATTCTTAATGGGGTTTTGTAATTTAATCTTGTGAATGTTTATTCTTGGTGGGGCAATATAGTTCATTGTTTTCGAATTGTTAAATCATGTACACTTCTGGTTAAAAATGATAGTTTTAAAATCGAAAACCTTTTGTTATCACTAACTAGCGTAAAGTTATATAAATATGATCCGCCAAACCCGTCTAAGTGGAAGCCACTCAATAATCAGGATTCACCGATTCAGGGCCAACCCCGAAATTTCAGGGTTTGAGGCGAAAAATAATTTACGGCCCTAATTATAAAATATATATTTATAATGACAAATTTATAATATAAAAGAATGTTACATACCAATGATAGAGATCGATGTTATCCGCTTTTTGTTTGATAATCATGCATTTATAGTTTATTAAATAGTAAATAAGGCAACAATTATCATTAGTAATACTTTGGCTTGGTGGTTAAATGCATAATTTAATCACATAAGGTCTCAAGTTTGATGCATATGAAGGCAATTTTTGTCTACTTTATTCGTGGGCAGTGGGTGCAGGGCTTTCTTGCCCTTGCCTAAGGCTGGCCCTGTCGATGATATTGGGTTAATGAAATGAATTCCATTATATTTTGTGAAAGGGACTAAATAGCTTACTCATGTAGGCACGGAGGTACTTATAAGGTGATGAAGAATTTGCTTAAGCACAAGCTGCTGCATCATGATTCTTCTAAGTGTTGGTTACTGCTTTCTTGCTCTTTTTAGTCATTATCAGTGTGTAATCCTCTTGCATTTTCAGTTAATTAAGTGGGTATTTTTGTTTAGATGATGGTTTCAGGTTAACATATCTTGGGTATGACTTCCTTGCCATTAAGACATTAGTTAATCGTGGTGTATTCAGTTCCGTTGGTCGTCAAATTGGAGTTGGAAAGGAATCTGGTAAAGTTTCTGTTATCTTATGTGAAGAATAGTACTCCGTTTTTTCATTTAGAGTAAAACTAATTTGATTCACTAGTCCCAAAATTTGTAAGGTGACCTAAAATTTGCTTGTTCCAAATTGCAATTAGCAATGTGTTACTTGCACAAAGATTAGCAGATTAGGTGACACTGGTATAAAATGTGAGATTTTAACTTAAGCAATGTTTTTGTTGGTGGTATTTAGATATTTTTGAGGTAGCGAATGAGGATGGTACAATAATGGCGATGAAGCTGCATAGATTGGGAAGAGTTTCCTTTAGGGCAGTCAAATCTAAACGTGACTACTTGAAGCACAGGAGTAGTTATAACTGGCTCTACTTATCTCGTCTTGCTGCTTTGAAAGAGTTTGCTTTTATGAAGGTTTGAATTTGGTCTCTCATTGATGGTGTTCAGATGTTTAACTACCTCTAATCTTGATGTTTGTCACTTGATTTGGTAGGCGTTAGAAGACCATGATTTTCCGGTACCAAAGGCAGTTGACTGCAACCGTCATTGTGTGATTATGTCCCTTGTCCAAGGCTATCCTCTGTAAGTGTTTTTCCTTCATGAGTATCTCAATAATAAATCAGTCTTGATGAATTATTATTGATGGAAGGGAAGCTATTTACTTGACCTGCTTTTTACTGCATAAGATTATAATTTAAAAGGAAGACATAAGAAAAGGCTTTGGAATCACAAATATTAAAGGCAAAGTGAGGGTAAATCATCTACATTGGTTTGGTGCAAAAAATAAAAAATTGCACTAGTTTGAAGAGTAGAAGATTCGAACTTTGAGGCATTAAGAAGAGGTAGTAGCTGATATGCAAAATTGGGATTTGCACGAGGCCAGGAGCATATGAGTATATGCCAATAGATAGGAATGAATGGAGGATAATATATTTAAATGATCATTAGAATAGTTTATGTTTGTTGTAGATTAGTATTAAATATTATTTTTACTATTAGATGAGGTTGAATGTTTTTTGTAAGCGACATTTTATCACACTGATTTTTAATTCATGTCAGTGAACCCATATTGTTGTATTGTCCTCTTCTTGTGTTGCAAATTGCAATCATTAGAAACCTTTTAAGGCTTTGGCAAAGGAACCATATTTGCTTCTTAGGTAAATTTGTGTACTTACGGTAATGAATGTGCACGAAGTAGAGTCTTTACTAGAAGTTTGTAGTGTTTTTCGGTCATCAGTATTGTTGATTATGTCGAGTAAGCTCATTTTCCAAACTCGTCCTTCAATTATTTTTCTTTTTTTTCACCTTAATTATTTCAATATTTGTTGTTTTGAAATTATGCTTGTGGTAGAAGTAGATCATCCTAACCATATTTTCTCCGTGAATTAGTGTGCAGGTGAAGCAATTGCAAAATCCGGATATCGTATTTGAAACAATACTTGGTTTAATTGTTCGTATGGCTGAGCATGGACTTATTCATTGTGACTTCAATGAATTTAATATCATGGTATGCGTCTCTTCTCTTTTCTTGCTCATTTTTGAGAGCTTATCCTACTGCAAGATTTTTTTCTTATGTTGTGTTCCTCTATCCATTTGGCTTCAATTTCTAAATTGTTTGCATGTTCAACACTTGTCATCCAACTTTTTATCAAACTAATTAAAATCATCAATTATTTTTTGACATGAAACTAATGTCTGCAGATTGATGATGATGAGAAGTTGACCATGATTGATTTCCCACAGATGGTGTCTGTTTCTCATCGCAACGCACAAATGTATGTAGTAATTTTCCAGAATTTTTAAGATTCCAGTATCATACTATACTTACCTACACATTATAAAGATATATATTTGTATATTATATTCTCCAACTTTTGTTCATCACAAAAAGTTATTTGTATAATCAACTTGACCTGGTCTACTTTGTAGGTACTTCGACCGTGATGTTGAATGCATTTTCAAGTTTTTCAGGAAAAGGTATTGAGAATCTTGTAACTTTTTTGGAACATTTTCTTTTTCGGATGACAAGAGATCCATTGATTATGGTAATATTATGTGGGATCTATGTGTACTGAGTCTTATTTTAATCCTGTAAGAATTATATTGCATTTAAGTTTAACAAAACAATCTAGAACCTTGGACTAGTGTTATTTGTTGACTTGATGCCATTGAGAGTTATGTATGATAAAATAAAGTATCACGACTTCTGATGTTCTTCCAATACGCTGCTAGCAGTTACTGTTTATGCTGAACTCTCTTTGTGTTCCAACTCTTTGCAGATTTAAGCTCACTTATGAAATGCAGTCTGATGTAGCTGATGGTATAGAGGAGGATACAAATGACAATAACAGGCCATGCTTCTCCTCTATTTTAAAAGTTGCTGATTCTTTAGACAAGGAACTTGCTGCTAGTGGATTTAGCAAAAAGGACCAGAATGAACTTGAAAGGGTATTGCTTCTGTTCTATGTCTTGTATTAAGTGAAGGCTTTCTGCTCTGTTTTGGTTTATATGTATAAGCAAACGGAAGCAATTCTGTTTGATAAAAATGATTTTACATTAATATGTCACTATCTTAAGGCCAAGTGGCTTTCTTCCTGGCAAGAGTCGAGGGGTTAGATGTGGGGAACAAAGAGAGGTTGTTTACGATTGACTCTTGCTCTTGATTGCAAAAGTCATATGCAACTTCACATAAACAAGAAGCATAAATAGTTTGTGGATGTTCCCTTTACACTCTTAGTTGGGCATTGTGACATTCTATTTATGACACTTCAAATTTGGTGGAATGGCTCAACGAGGAAGGGTATTCCTAAGAAATACATTAATAGTGCAAGATATGTATCGAGAGGTAAAAATGAATTTTAGGACATGTGAGGGGCAACAGAGAATTTTCCAATCACAATTGGGTTTTATCAAGGCTCGACTGACGACCCTAAGCCCCCTTTTTGTTTTTAGACGACATTTGATAGATGAGACCAGGGCTTGGGTAAATACTAAATTAGAACGATGGAAACAAGAGTTGTAGTCACAAAGTTTCAAATTAAGTCATAACAAGACAGAGTACATGGGTGTAACTTTAGCACAAATGAGATGACGAGAAGCACTATAAAACTAGAAGATAAAGAAATCGCTCCAAGTACATGTCTCAGACACCTTGGGTTATATTTCTGAATAGTGAGGACATCCAACAAGATAGGACCAATAGATAAGTGTGGGTGGCAAAAAATGAAGAACGACTATTGAAATATTATGTGCTCGAGGTGTACTCTTAAAGCTAAAGGGCAATTTTTATAGAATGGTCATTAGAGCCACGCTACTATATAGATGAGAATGTTGGATTTGGAAAGGATCATAGTATAAGGATAAGAGTACCAGAAATGTGAATGCTTTTGATGGATGAGTGAACATGCCTTGAGGGATAGAATCTGAAATGTAGATATACGAAAGGGTTTAGAAGTTGCAAATATTGAGAAAAAGATGAAAGGTAGTCGTTTAAGATGGTCTGAGCATGTGCAAAGACAGAGTATAAGCAAACCAATAAGAAAAATAGAAGGTTGGAGTTCAAGAGACTCAAAAAGAGAGCAAAGAAGAACGAAGATGACTTGGAGGACAAGAGTGTAAAAAGGATATGATGGATCTAAACTTACAAATTGAGATGGTAGAAAATCGAAATAAATGGAAAAAAAATTCTATGTGGATGACCATTGGAATGATATATTGGACTATTGGTTCATGTAGTTATTGTAGCCGACCCCAATATCTTGGGATTAAGGCTTTGACATTTTGTTGTGCTTAACAATTAAGTGGAATTGTGCCGTACTCTTGGTCGCCAAAGTGAATGTTGTCCTTTTATTAATCCCGCAAAGCCCCTTATCCTTTCATCTCTTTGTAACCTTTGCCATCATTTTTCTCTTAAGTATCTTTTCACTATAATCAACTCATTATCCACCAATCCTATTTGTGGAGAAGCATTGAGATGTAATGTATTCTAAAACACCTCTTTGTTGTGGTACACATAAACCATAATCTTTTAGAAATATAAGAATAAGTGATCCTGTTGCTGTGTTGTGTACCAAAAGCTTACCACCATCATCGTCCTCAATGACTAGAACTCCAGCTTCTTGTGCTAGAACAGAAACGAAGTTCTATGCCAATAGTGTCTGTCTGCGATAAACAGGAAATACTTGCCCCAACAGAAATTGATGAAAGAACAATCCCATTTCAATGGGATGGTACACTTAATGGTGTTGCCTTACGTGATTTTTAGAACAGCTCCACTTTTCCTATTACTTTCTAATTGCAAGCTCCCATTTTAAGTGTTGTGTCATGTATGCCAAATGTCATAAGTATATGTTTTTTATGGGATTTCTTTTTTATTTTTTGACTGGCAGTTTATCGAAGGGACTTCTAAGGACCAAGATTCTGATGATGAAGAAGAAACAGACGACGATTCAGGGGTTGATGAAGCAACTGCTGATAACCAGAAAATTAACGAGTGTAATGACACAGACATCAGGAACTTTGATTCATTATGTTTAACAGAGCAGGTACTGTTTATTGCTTACTAGTAAATCTATTTCCGCGTTTGTGTTCGGAATTGTTGATGCTTATTGCTTACTAGGGGCTGATGAAGTTTTGCAGTTATGTTTTCCGAATACTTTTTCTCTCATCAAAGAGTTATATTTTACCTCTTTTCTTTCATAGGATTCAATACATCGGGAAGGTGATGTAATCGATAGTGAGCCAATTTCTTCTACAGCTCCAAGCATTTCAAAGGTGCACAGTGCCAGTGATGAGGTTTGTAGTTTCTCCCTCCTTTTGTTTCCACAACGGTAGTATTGGTAGATTTAGGTTAGTCATGTTTATCCCTTTTTTTGGTTCTCTGCGGTTCTTGATGTTGATCTGTAAACAAGGCTTGTAAATATAAATTCAAACGTTTCTACTTTACTTCCTGATCACCGATAGTTATCTTATACCAACTGCACAATATGGCTTGCCAAGATCGGAAGACGTGAAACTTAGCATAAACCATCTCTATTATGGTAGATCTGGCTTTGTGGACTACTCTTTTTTCGTGGTTGGAGGGTTGTTTTAGGGTAATGCGTCAGATTGTATTTTTTTACCTCAACAAGAGTGGATAACAGTATCACATGATTCATTTATTTTTTCTTGAATCGCGAATCACAAAAAACTAATTATGGTCTGTTTTGGGCGGGCTATTTTTGGGCCATTTTGAGCAAACCACAAATTTAAAAAGCAAAATAACTAGCGAATTGTGTAACACCGATGGATAAACTGCTGAACAGGATGAAAAGGAGCAAGACTTTGGGGGATTGGTTTGTTTGGGTGTTTCGTTTGTTCAGTGCTTATAGAGGATTGAATTTTTAAGAGTTGCTTGTATGGAGAATATAAGTTGATACATTGCCCGAGATCTTCTTGAACCAAGGAACTCTTTGGCCGCACTCTCCTTTATGGGTATAAGTTGTCGCCTTTCTTCTCTATGAGTGGGATATATCGGGTAAGATGATGATGACGACATTGCCCGAGATTTATGAATTGTCATAATACAAAGTTTATTTCCTTGCAGGATGAAAATGATGAAGAAGGTAATGCTGAACTAACGAAACGACTAAGCAAGCAAAGGCGCAGAGCTATAGCTTCAGCCCATAGAAGGCAAAACGTTACATCTCGAAATACTTATAAAGACAAAGGTCGTAAATCATCACAAAACTCCAAAATTCAGAAACAGTTCGGTGGTTGGTAGGTCGTATTAGTCTTTTAGGGCGAAAGATGTCGCACTAGGCGGGTACGCCTGCGCTCCATGATCTTTGAACTTCAAAAGCTACAATCTTACTCGTGATTGAACAAGACTCGTATTACATCCATATTATGTATGTATGTGCCATTGTTAAGAACTTAGGGGAGGACATTATTTATACAAAATGATGTAATGAAATACATACATTTGTTGATGCTTACTTCTAGAATATCAATAGTAGATCGATATTTTTTCACAAATTCTTATGATACGGTCTCTTTAAGAAATCATCTCTAATTGGGCCTTCTCATTATATATTTTTTCACAAATAAATAGATACATTATATATATTTTAAAATATTATAAGTAGACATTAAGAACGATGTTAGTAGATATTTAGGATATTAAAAGTAGGCATTAAGAACATGGTAAGTAAGCATTAAGGATAATGTAAATAGACATTGAGAATACGATGAATAGACATTATTTTTTAATGGGCTGGACTTGAGATATGTTTCTCAAAGAGAATGTCTAAAAAACTAGCTGTTTTTTTTTTTGAAATTAATTTCTATGTATAAGATCCATTGCTCGATTTCGTATGGTAAAGCTTGCTAGGCAGGGCAACTCTTTTCTAAGTTAATTTAGGTATTTTACATTTTAAAATGTACTCCTTTCACTTGTTTTTACTTGCAATAATTTTTGATTTGAGAGTTTTCTAATATTTATGCCGTTTTTTGTTATAGTAAAATAGTTACTTTATTTGAGTGATTCATAGTTAAACTATCAAACAAGGGTAATATTAATATATCCTTTGCTATCAAACATAACTAATGATATTTTTCACTTGTAAATTTGAATTTATTTCTTTAATATTTTAATTTTAGCCTTTATTGCATTTATAAGTAAGGATAATATTATAATTGTTTAATTACATTTCCGCTATCTTAATTTTTGTGTACTTATACTTCACTTGTATTTGGACGCAACTAAAAAAATCTAAAAATTATTAAATAATAAAAAATATCTTCTATGCATATATGGCCTATGGGAAGGCTAAGTTGACGTGATGTGTGGATTGTTTAGTTCTCTCTTCATCCTCTTTGTTTTTTTTTGTTTTTTTTAATTAAACCTGAGAAAAATTATAAATCAAGCTTAGCGAAGGTTTGAAAACCTTAGGGGAGAGGATCCATATAAAGTTTTTCACAAGTTAAGCCCGTATCTCATCTAGCAACTAGATGTGCAAGTGTGTTGCCAGCTCTTTTGACATGACTGCACCTAAAACCTAACAAACTAGAACACAAAGCAACAATATGATCATAAAAAAGATGGATAGGGGAAAACCCCTCAACACTATTCTCAATGGCCAAAATGACGTTTATGGAATCATCCTCTTTCTTTGCTTTGGAAATCATAACATTTATACTTTCCCCATTTTATATTTTTTGCAGTATTTTTTCATTTTTGGATCTTTTATATTACTTGCAAGTTGTAATATTATCCTTTTTGGTAAAAAAAACAACTACATAATTCTCTATTTTACTCTCACTTTATTCCTTTCCCTAAATATCATTATCAACCTTACCTTTTTACTTTAATTATTTTAATTCACCTACACACTATCTACTTTTAATTACTCTAACAGATTATCTTTTGTCATTTTGATGGAAAAAAAACTATTTCTTAAATCCTGTGCAAAGTTGCTATGTTGTAATTAAAACAGAATAGAGATACTATGTCGAGAACTCTAAGGACCCACCACATTGCGGACACATTCCATGTTGGCTCTAATACTAAAGATGTAAACTCTCTAAACTATATAGAATTTCTTTAGCGAAGCTAATACATTTATACATACATTGTTGTAAAGAAAAATTTTATAAAAAATGAGGAATATTGACAGAAGAGTTAATAACTTGAAGAGAAATAGGTTATTTGAAAGATGATAAAAGTAATTCATTGAATAATTATTCGCTTTACAAATTACAACTTATATATTTCAATATATGTTGAAGATCACAATAAAAAAAGACAAAATCAATTTAATTAACTACTTTAATGGAGAGTAACTAGCGAGAATTAAATATTAATATCTTTTTAATGGTGAGGTAATAAAAATGAATAATTTACTAGCGTTAAAATTTAACATTTTTGCGAATTACAGTCTCAACGTTTATTTTTTATCAATTATAACCACTAAAGTATCAAAGTTTACAGGTTCAGGCCAAAACACAGAATTCCGACCATTTTGGTGGTCAAAATTTTAAGTTAAATGTTCGGAGTTTTGTGTTTTGACGTGAACATGTAAACTTTGATACTTTAATAGCTGTAATTCCTCAAAAAAAATTAAGGCTGTAATTCGCAAAAGTGCTAAATTTTAAAACTATAATTCACAAATTATTCAATAAAAATTAATGCAAAGGAAACCGTGATGATTTTTAATGAAATATCCTAAGTTTTGACACTTTATTAATAACTCGCCTAAGTTATTTTTATTATCAATGATACCCTCGTATTATTGAAGGTCTCCCGGCGCCGTCAAAGAGCATAGTAGTTTCGATCAGCTGACCATATCGAAGGCATAGCCAAATGATAATTCCCAGTGGCAGAGCTTTCTTCAGGTTATCAAATGAAAACAGAAAGACAAAAAAGCTCTTACCTAGTTGATTTTCTTCTCAATTGTTTTTAATTTATGCTTTGATCTCTCTAATTTTGCAGGATTCCTCGAGCTCGGCAAATTACGAATTCGTGTGGTTTATTCAATTTTACTGAGCAATTTCAGGTAGTAATTCTCTCGCATTTATATTGCACTGATTAGCTTCAGTTCAATTCGTCGTTTATTGTTCTATTCGATTCATTTAATTGTACATATTTTAAAGATGGGAACTGTACTATGCTTGAAATTTGAGTATTTTCAATTTTGGCAAATTTTTTATCCACAAGAGAAATTTCCAGTTGATGCATGTTGAATGAATCATTGTAATTTGTTGTGCTGTACAGTTTTATGAAACCATGGCTGATTGTATTTGAAATAACAAGTGCCCTAGGGTCTAAAGACTCAATCTTTATCCCTAACAATCACCCAAGACCAATGGTAAGGGTGTTCAATGCAAGTAAACAAACACTTCAATGAATAACAATGAAAAGCAATAAGAAAGAAAGCAATAAACAATGACACAAGATTTACGAGGTTCACCCTAATGTGGGCTACGTCCTCGGTGGTGGTTAGCTTGCTTGTATTATGTGAAGAATCAGTGGAGTTCACAAGAACTCTTACAATGAGTATTACACTTGGAGAAGAAGAAAAAAGAGAGAAAGAGAGGGTTTGTGTTTACTTAGGAGTGAGTCTTGAGACTCCTATTTATACTAGAAGTCATATACAAGTGATTAGACAAAAGCCCACAATAAAACATTTCCGTAAAAGCTTATCGCGCACGAAACAGAGCACAGAACTGGGCCTTGCTCGACTGGTTGAGCGAAGGTGATCTTTGGTCGAGCCGTCGAGCGAAGAAGCAGCGACTGACTTGGTCGAGCGGAAGGGGGCTCTGGTCGAACGGAGGTCCAGAAGGGTTCTGGACAGGTCGTGCCACTTGATTCGGGTTGACCAGAAGGGGATATGGTCAAGCAGCCTTACAAGCACCTCCCTCATCATCATTCACACACATACACTCATCCACACTCCATAAAGATCATCAAACACCATTTAGTGCACTCAAAGTCACACACCAACTCCAACAGTATTGTACTCCGAGTTTGATGAATATTTAGTTGTTATTTCATCTGATTACTGTATTTGGGAAAATATGTGGTGATTATTCTAATATCTATTGAGCTTTGCAACTGAATTGATTCCTTGTTGTCATGAATTTGTTTTGGTACTACTATCAAGTATCCATAACAAATTCCATTCACTTAAACGTTTTTTTCATTATTCCAATTAAAATGAATAATTAAGGGAGGTGTTTTGTTGTAGGAAAACATTTTTCCACTTAAAACGGTTTTCCATGAAAAGTATTTTTCAATGGAAAATGCAAATAAGAATTAATTTTCTTTTCTTTGGTTTAACGGAAACTCAAGGAAAATAGAAGTGCTGGAGGTGGAAGAGCTAAGAAGTTTTGGTTGTCCTCCGATTTTGGAGGAAAATATTTGCCAAGTTATAAAAATCTCTTTTTAATTCAAGTTTTCCATTTGAATTGTCTTGTCAAACTAAACAATGGAAAAGGGAAAAATATATTTCTAGGAAATTTATTTCGTCTAACCCTATGTTTCTAACACCCTTTGATGGATAAAGTTAAGAAATATACTATTATTTAGCAAAGCGAAAAGATTTAGGATTGTTGTACATTCTGATTTGTGAGTAACTTTGGATGAATATGATAAATGTTGGATCTATGTTGATTGTCGGGAGCTAAACGGAATTCAATGTTTTCATAGGATATGTTTTCTAGGGTTATTGAGTGTATGAGTGAATTGAGGTCATCCTCTATCAAATATAATACTTAAGAAAGGACAAAGAATGACTGAAAGAATATGTGAAGTATGTAAGTGGGGATTGGTATAGCTAGACCGTTCTAATGTCATACTTAGATGTTTTGGTTGCAACAAAAATGATTAGATTCAATGGCTTTTACATTTTTACTCAATCCAGAGTGTTGGGCTTGCTTGGTTTAGTCATTGAGACAATACCTGAGTCTATTTAATGGCTACTCAGTATTACTATCTGTCTTTTGCTTCATTATTACTAGAAAGCTTCTTCTGCTTGACGTTCTTCTTTTAACTTTGGGCAATGGTTTTCAGGGATATCATTGTCATCCTGGCTTAAACTATATCAACAAACGTAGTTTTTCAAAGGGGCTTTATTGTCCAATGGATTGGAGTAAAAAGAGGAAAACACTTAATGCTATTTGGAGGCCAGTCAGCAGTCAGTCCTCATTTAGCAAGAATCAGGGTAGGGTTTTTAGCATTGGTTATACACAAAATTCTCGCCTTATACATTTGTCAATATTGCATCTAGCAATGCATTTATTGCTATTGTCTTTGGCAGTTATGAAACCATAATTTTCCAAAACTGAATAATGGCCATGATGCCATTTTCAGATATTGGCCTTTGGTCAAGTTAAAATTCTGCCAAGTAGCCTTTGTGAAAATACCCGTTCGTGGTCTAATTTAACTTTTACATGTTAAGTTAGTGCCACATTTTTAAGTGACTTTGAACAAGATATGGAGCACCTTTATATTCAAGGCTCATTAGATTTATATACACGAGTTACATTATTCACTATGGAAAGTTTAGGAGATTTATCCTCCAACAAAATAAGTGTTGGAAACTTCTCTAGCCTCTTCGTGACTCGTGAGCTTTCGTGTCTCTTCTAGGTATGCTCAGTTTGACATCAGCAAATGTCAAATTATGAAATCAAGATACTCGATTTGTCCCTTAATGTTCTTTTAATGATGCCACCTATTTTTCTTTGCTCTTTATTAGCAATCCCTCATAGAATAGATGATATACATGTTCTGGAAGTCTAAATATTGATGTCAGCAGCTATATGTACTCATCATAGAATATTTTGCAATGTATGTCTAGCACAGTTGCTTGAGCACACTAGTAAATTTGTTTGGTGTTTGCATTTTAAAGTACTTGCTTCTCTATTCAGAGACATTATTCAAGAATCTAGATATTTGTTTAGCTCAATATTAAAAGGCGGAAGGCTAAGCTCTAGGCACTAGCCTTTAGATATGAGGTGTACCAAAACCCTGAAAAAAGTTAAAATCCTCAAAACAACCCCTAAAAGAAATAAAGAAGAGGATAAGAGAAAACATACATGATGAATGGTCACATCAAAAGGAATTCTTTTGAGGCCTACACCGTAAGACTATTGGAACTCGCTTTTAGGAATCCCCTCATCTATCCCTATCAAAGTGCCCACACCATTGCTCGCCTAAGGCCCTAGACCATTGCTCGTCCAAGGCATTCCCTTAGGCGGTGTCTAGCCCATCACTCTCCCAAGGTGCTTGCCTTAAGCACGCTTTCTGAATCTAAGATGTTTAGAAACCATTTATCTGGCTTTCATGTCAAACTTTACGAGTAGCTGTATCAAAATCATGGAGCTTACAGTCTGTAAACTTTAGTCTTGGGAAAACAAGGATTGGCAGGTCTACTAAAGTTGCCACTTTTTGGTAGTTTAACAGATTGTGACAGTGTCAAATCCTTGTGAACTTTCAGAGTGCTCTATGGAAAATATGATGAATGATCCTGAAAATATTGGTAGCATTGAACTAGGTGGACATGAGAAGCATGTTGTATCTTTAGTGAGTTCAGCTGATGATTCAGCAATCTCTTCATCTGTGCAAGCTGAAAATGAAGTTCATGAAGCTGAAGCCAAGGTAGTCCTAGTTAATCTGATGTTTTATTAAATTTGCAGAATTTACAATAAAAATTTGCTTGACTAAATTGCTGCACAGGCTAATCTCGGAATTGCAGATGCAGCACAAGTATCAACAGCATACAAGGAGAAACTTTTGGTTTCTGTTGAGGTAGGAGTTTATCTGCGTCTATACCTCTTTTGTGCTTACTACATGGTGATTGTTAAAAATTGAGCAATATTAAGAGCTACACCAATGAGGATCAACTTGACATATTAGCTCTACCACTAATTAAAATTAAAGATTGAGCAATAACACTAATACGCAAAAACAAACTTGAACTTTGGATTAAAACCAAGATTGGAGAGAGAAACAAATATTCCATACATTCTTCTTCAAATTGATTGCTAAATTGTACTTGGTATGTAAAACTAAAAACAATGATTTTCAAGTAAATTTTGTCGATCGCCCAAATGATTTTTCTTGAGAACTACTTAAAGCAATAAATGCGAGAAAATTTTTATGAAAATCCATCCCCCTTTGAAGAGGGAGAAATAATTCTATTCATACAAGGGTTATAAAATCGTCATTAACAAACTCTATTTGGTGGTTGCTCAGACGAGCATGAAAGGAACTTGAATGAGCCCACAAATGTAGATCCTTTTGCTATGTTGTTGCTCATTTTGCTCGGAAGAGCACACAATATGAGGACCCTTTGACTTGTTGTAGCCGTTTAATGTTGTAGAAGAATTCAGGTCACTCGAACGCACATTATTATTGCTCCCGCCTCCGCTCTTCGTGTGGCTTTGAAAACTAATGGTCATCAAACTTGTTAGCTTTTGCTTTAGACATTCAATATCAAAGTACTTCAACGCGTATGGATGTGTTTGGCTCGAGCACTTGGTCGTGAACTTCCATGACGCCAATACATGCCCATGCCAACAACGTCATATGGAAAACTAAGGCACGCATGCCAATGAACATCCAAGTGACTTAAAAAAGCCGAGTGACTAGGGAAGGGATAGGAAGCAAAATATGAATAAAGAAATGCAGCCAAAACTACCTAAAATGGATTTAAAATGCACATGAAAGCTACCTAAACTAGCTAAGCTATGGCATGTAGGCCTGTTCAAAAAAATCTGACTCGGTTGACCCGACCCGTTGACCCGCCGACCCACATCGTAAATGGCGGGTCATAAATCTAAAAAAATTGTAAGTTACGGGTCAGGTACCCGACTCGTCTTAAGCGGGTCGGGTCATGGGCCACAAATAATTTTATCCAGGTACCCGCTGACCCGTTTATTAGAGAAGGAATTTTTTTAAGACATATATTGTATACTGTTAAAGTGCTAACAAGCCTAGCCAATAACAAAGGTAACAATATTACAACAAATACCAACAAATACCAGCTTAATCACCAAATATAATATAATTGATTATTATAATATAAGTTTTAGAAATAAGTTATTCTAGGTTTCTACCTAGCATCGACATAACATTCAACTTGATCAATTTTTGAATACTTGTATTAGTAGGATGCTACTAGAATAAATACAGAGGGTTTATTTAATTTAGTGAATGCAGTAGCAAATGCCTTTCATCATTTGTCGTGAGTACTGTAGCTATACTATTAGTTAAAATATCCGGGTACTCGTTGTCCCGACTTGGTTTGTTCGGGTACCCGGATAAATCGGGTCGGGTCACGGGCCGTTAAAATAGGTACCCGACTAACCGGGTACCAGGCTTCCGAGTACCCGAAATGTCGGGTACTCGATTATGAACACCCCTAATGGCATGTGCAGACATTTAAACTATATGAAAATGATTCAATATGACCTTAAAACTTACGTAATGAGGAGATAAATCGCACTTGTCAATTCCTCCTAAGCTTGCCAATCGCTTGTCCCCGAGCAAGAGATCATGGGAAGTAGTGATATGTTCCACATGGATAATCACGAGAAATTTGCCAAATCTTTTCAAAGCATGAGTTTTAATCATTTATGAGACCAAAAAGAGTGAGAATGAAGCACGATCAAGTTGACAAGATAAATCAAAAGAGCTAAATTAAATCAATCATGCTACCACACTCCTCCATCTTTCAAGCTTAGCATGAATGCACATATCACTCATAATTAAGCATAGTTGCATGTGGATGCTCAATCTCAACTAAAAATGAACATCTCAACTTCCACATATAACTAGCTCGAACATGCTCACTAAAGGACATGATCTATACTATCAGGACTTAATAAGTCGCAAAATCAAATTTCATTTTCTTTTGACTTTAACTTTACATTATATACATAATGTTTCCCGTGCCTAGTCGTTCTCGAGTTACTCTTGATTGCGTTCCGAATTCATGTTCTCGTCCCACAATACCGTAAATATTACGTTCCGGGTAACAATGATGAAGGGTAAAGATGAGAACAAAGTCATCTAGCAACCCTATGCCAAGGTTGAGCCACATCATCCCCTATGTAAAAGGGGTGGTATTATGACCGATTCATTGTGAGGGAGGCTCAACATTGATTTAAGGTGTTTAATTTTAGTTTTGTGATTGTGAATGTTGAGAAGAGGAGGAACTAGCCCTTTATGGGTGACTTGCTCCATGAAAAGAATCTTGTCGTCCATCATGATATACATTCACATATGGACCAAATGGAGGGATATTTGGGTTTGTGCTTAGTAGTGGTGTTCAAAAAAAACCCAACCGATCGACTCGACTCGATGACCCGACTCTCCCTTGATGGAGGGACATTTTTAGAAAAAAAGTATAAACTACCAGCCTTCACTCATGAGCCAGATTTTGCTATAGTAAAAATAATAGGAAACTGAGATTTTCAAGCTTTTCAAATACAAAACCCCTTTTTTTATGGAAGCTCTTTGAATTTTTCGCAATTGGTGATTAGTTCATTAAATAAGGATTATGTAGGAAATCATTTCTTTTTTTGCTTCTTTTTCACTTCTTTCATGGTCATTAGTCATTAGTGGCTATTGCTTGGTACTTGGTAGTATAAAAGTTTATTACTTTAGGCATTAGTGTGATTGAAAGGCAATGTGTTTTGTTTGATATGGAAGGCAATATGTTAATTTTGTAACCTATAAATTCTAATTTCTAATGCTACAAGTATGGTATGAACCAGTAAGTAAACAAAACAATTAATTTTATAGTAGTTATCAATTATCAGTTAACATAAAAGGAAATCAATCCGGGTTGATTGGGTACCCGTTGTCCCAAACTGACAAATTAGATACCCGTATATTCGAGTACCTGGGTATTCGGGTACCCAAACGAGTACCCGATTATGAACACCCGTAGTGCTTAGTTTCGACCCTCCCGAGACTCTATAATCATACGTGGCCAATAGGGATAAGTGGGTTGATTTTGTGCCATTCTGGAACACGTGCGACTTGTGGTAGGTAGTATGACCAATTGATTGGAGGCTCAACACATCTCCTTTTCCCTTCAAGTGCATAGAGGGCTATAGTGTGGGAGTTTGCATCCACCTCACTTTGCATATATAAAAATGGGGTTTGGAGTAAAGTGAAGTTGAATGCATTTATAAAGGAGCTAGCTCCGTCATCATGTGCTAGTATAGGGGTACAGTTGCTCAGCCTCATTATCCTTCAGACCATGGTCATTTGGTTGAGGAAAGGGTTTTTCACTTGCCTAGGGAATGATGTGTTTAATGTGTTTGCAATGTTAGGAAAGTTACAAAAAGGACAAGCAAAAACTTATTATTTCTGTTTTCCTTGGTGAAATTTACCATTCATAAAGTTTGAAGTTGATGGAGGTTGAGGTAAGTAACAAAAAGGATTGTTAAAACATTGCCCTATGTGGCAAAACTGCGAATCCGCCATATTCCCCTTACATCTGTCTTGAAGCTAGCATATCCATATCACAAGTGATTCCAAACTCATCTTGTTGATGGAATTTCTACAAGTGAACTTTGTAGAGATCATCTTCTTACCCATCACTTTTTTAAACTACTCTTTTTTTTATTTTCTTAATTGTTAAAAAGATTTCAAACCTTCTCCATGGGGCATTTGAGGAGGAAATATGCGGTGCTAGAGGATTACTCATGGAGGCTCTTTTTTGTGCCAAGTTCTGGGTCATTTAACAAATAAACAACGCTAACAAAAAATGGTCTCAAAGACTCAAACGAGGGAGCAACAATACTTGTACAAGCAAATTCAAGTTCAGAAAATTTAATTACCTTTACAATTCAACCCATGCACGACCTTGTAATTTTCTCTATGGATCTTTATTCATTACAACTCAATCATGAACGGCCTTTACAAAAGTTTGCTCTATGGATCTTTCGTTCATCATTGAACTCAAGGTTTTGATACATTAAAATATCAAGGTTGCTTTATCTGTAATTGTACAAGATAATAGACAAAAATTATCAATCTAGCTAAGCTATTGGTGATTGTTCTTGATGTGTGTCGACAGGTAGGTGCTTCTGTCATGCGGTTCATCAGAGGAAAAGAGTAAGGACATCTTTCATTCTTTGAAATGGAAGGAATTTGTAGAATTTCTAGCAACATGTTACAATTTGGATATGCTATCTTCTTATTTTGCTGCATTTTGGGCATCCCGTTGCAGTGGTTCTGTGCAGAAAACAATTGAAGAGGAAATGGGAGTCCGAATAAAATTTCCAACATCAAAAAAGGAGGATTCCATAGGTACATACCTACATTGCATGTGAATTATTTTTTACCTTTTCTTCGTCATGCTCATGTATGAAAACCACTACTTATGTTTGCCACTCTTTTTGATATTTCTATCAGTCTATCTTTTTGGTTCATGTTGTAATTCAGTGATCAGTCATTGTAGCTTCTCATGCCGGTTAGTGGCATGGATTTGTACATGTGGACCTCTCCTTAGTAGGACTAAAACTAGGTGTTTAGTATTGGTAATAATATTCCTTACGTACAGTGGGACCGGTGTATTTGATTATGGTCACTGTGTGTGCAGGAAGGAATTGCTTTTTCAAGAAACCAGATTTATTTCACTAGTGTTTGATTTAATAAGAAAGATTAATCTTGCCTCTAATATGTTCTATTATTAAATGCCACTTCACATATGTGAGGAAAACGTGCTTTCTTAGAAGTGTCAAAATTAGCATAATAAGCATCAGCATAGTAGGACTTAGAGCTATACATTTTTCGAGTATAAAATTTTTGAGTCTAGTCAATTTTAGTTCTTGTGTATATGTATTATATTGAAAATTCGATTTGATTATTATAGGCGGATTATTTTCGGTCGAATCTTGTCATGTTCGAATTTAATTGAGTCAATTTGGACAGCTCTATGCACAATCAATTTGAATCTTGTAGAGTTAATGGGTTACAAGGATACTTTTGATAAGAATTTGTGGTGAATCAGTAGCCTGGCGTCAGGTTTAACTTTTAAGAGAGACAAAATAGAATATTAAGATAGAATAGCGAAAAGAAGAGAATGCAGCAGAGAGATATCAGAGGAAGGAAGAAGACAGTATATGAGAGAGAAGGATTGAGGGAGGAGACTTTGATTATATTTCATTGATACCAAACTAATTATTACATTATTATATTTATAGAGCTATACAAGCCTAACAACCTGCTGCCCAAATAGATTGGTTACAAGATTCTCCTTCTAGAATGTTTCCCCTTTATGCCCTCATAACAGAATTCGATAATCCCAATGCAACAACTTCATTCATCCCCCTTTTCTTGCTCCTGTGATACGCCTTCAGGACCTTAAATCGCTGTGCAGGTATGACAGAATCCTCTAGATTACAAGCTTGACATCTGACGTGTTTATTTTTAATAATTTGCACGCAAGAGAGACCATTTATAAACTGTTATGCCATCTGTGGGTCAATAAAATGAGGATAAGCCGAAACTGAATGACTATTGCCATAGTATAGACTAGAAAAGAGTGTTAAGGAGAAAGGGTTGGAAGTGATAGCACAAATTGAATAAATAAGCACAAAACACAAGGGCCAAGGGTAGTGATTGACCCATGTTTTTTTGCGCTGTTCATAAGATCATTGAATTACAAAGTTATTCCCTCAACTGATGAAGCACTCTCTACTTTGGGAAGCTTGTTGAGCCTATAGCTTACGTATTGGCTATCTTTTTCTATCCTCTCTATTGCGGTTCTCACCCTTCACAAAGCTCACATATGAGCTACCCTCAATATTAATCTCTCTAATGTTGGCTCTCTTTTCCTTTTATCTCTCTCTCTAGACTCTCTTGGAGGTTGCTCTCAAACTTTATTAAATTCTCTTTTGAAGGCCCACAATCTATGCTAGGTTTACTATAACGTTGCATTTTATTTTTGTAGACTTTCCATTCTCGGATGAGAACAAAATTTGCCCGCTTGAGCATAATCCCAAAACCTCACAGAAGCTCCTTTTTTTAACCTGTTCACGGCATGTGAATGTTTCAAATACCTTGGGTCATATTTTTAAATTAGTGGAAATATTTTGCCGGATTAAATGTGGGTGGAAAAACGAAAGGGGATCGTTGAGATATTATGTGATCGAGGTGTCCTTTTAAAGCTTAAGGTAAATTTATCAAAAAATCATAAGACCAACACTACGAAATAGGAATCAAATGTTGGGACTGTAGGAAAAATCATTGTAGGAAGATTGACGTAGCCGAAATGTTAATGTTTAGGAAAAAAGACATAAGAAGAGATTTAGGCGTTGTAGATATTGAGGAGGATAAGCTAAGAGAATTTTAAAGGTGGTTTGGCATGGTGAACCACTAAAGAAAATAGAAGTGGAAAAGGATACATAACACCTCGATTTACGGGTTGAGAGGGTAGATAATCGGAAGGAATGGAGAAGATCTGTTTATCTGGACGACTATTGCAACTCATTTATGGTTCATCTATCCGATCACAACCTTTTAGGTTTAAGGCTTTGGCAATTGGCATTGTTATTATTGCTGTGCACCCGTCCTTTCAACTTCATATTAGTGGAAATGGGATAACGGCTTCTGTGTTGTTGCGTGTCCTTACCGCATCAACGTGCCCAACTCTGTTTCTTGGGAGGGGGGCTACAGCACTGGCTGAGCTATCAAATTTGACCTTTAAAAAGTAAGTATATAGCTGCCATAGTGCAAAAATGCGGTTTCTGTCACAAACGTGTAATGGTCTTGATCGTGAAACTGCTTTGTGGTCAATGAGGATGATAACACAGTTATCGTGGCCAATATTTCGGTTGTCACCCGAACACACGAAAATTAAATTCAGGATGCAGCCTTGCATGATGAGTTGTCCTCATGAACTTATTTTCAAATTAAGCTGCCAAATTTTTATTAACAGAAGTATAAAAACTCCTAAGCTTCTATTATCGAGTGATGGATTTTGTAAACAAAAATTTCAGCATTTTAACAACTCCTCTTGGATTGTACATGATTCTACTACTTAATCTTCTTTTCTTAGAAAGCCTTTCTACAAGTCTTTTGTCTATTTTCCTTCTCATGAACTAACTATGACTCATGTTTCAGTTATTGGAGGTGACTGCATGGATGCAATTACCAAAGCTTCAGAAAAAATTCAAACTGTAATTGATGAGGTTAGTTAATGGAAATGGCATGGTTTCACATCGTTTCAGTGAGAATTAGGTTTTTGTTGATCATTTAAGAAATTTCGTTGCCGAGTTTTACACTTTTACAGTTTTTCTTACTAGATATCTCAGATCAGACAACCAAGTTCTTTCTGCCTATAATTTTTCGCTTAGTCAACAGTACATGCAAGAAGATGAATGTCCTAACTCCTAGTGTAATTGTTGGTTAGGCTTTGAGGGCATTCTGATTAATTTGAGGCTTGTCTCACTGTTCTGTCTCCCTGGCCCATGCCTTCGATGGTCAGTTTGCATACCTACTAACAACATACTAGATCCAAAAAATATCTGTATTCTAAGAGCTCTTTGTAGTTTTGTGCCAGTTATTTCCCTTCTCATTATTGCATACCTACTAACAACATAATGTGTTGGCCAAATGGTTGTTCACTAAAGCTGTTAGCGGGAGTTGTTAGCTTCGTCCGACCAGTCGGAAGTATTGGCTAATAAGCCAAATGTTTCTCCAGCACGCGAAGCCCCATTTTAGATCTATGCTATAAACATTGAGTTGCATCATTTTCTTTCTCTTGGCAGGCTGTTAAGAGTCCAACTTTGAATTATTCTCACTTCATCTCACTTCCGTTAGCAATACACACTGAATTGGTTGAAAAGCTCACCAGATTTCAGTCCATCGTACTGGGAGATTCTGATTCCAAAGGTGCAGATGAGACCACGGATTTTGTTTTAACCGAAGAGACTTCAAAAGATGAAGAAATGAATGAGAAAGCCAAAAAAGCGCCAGAAGAAGCCATCAAAATTAAGGTTGCTGATTCAAGTAATATTAAGGTGGATATGATGGACGTACCTCTTGTGAGCTATGCACCTAAAATATTGAAGTCTTCTGGTAAGGGATTTTTCTTTGCCCCTTGGTTTCTGCACAGTGTGCTTAATTGATCAGCTTATGTGTAGATCCAATAATAATCGTCTATTTTTTTGATATGTACTTTGTCCTCAGTAATGATGCGTTTCCTATCTTGAGTTTACTCTTATCCTGCATGAGAATGTTAAGGAGTCAAAGGTTCATAGAAGGTCGATGCAACATAGAAATTTTTTTCAAATTTATCCGACCAAGGGTCAATAATTTGCTTTTTTATATAGATATATAAAAAGAAAAGTTAGGATGCAGATGGGCAGATTTTTAATAAATTGTTTAAGTGTCTTAAATTATAATATTGTTCTTTATCAAAATAGGGATCTGGTATTGTTGTTTATAATCAAATCAAGGGACTAAATATTTGCCTCTTGGCTCTTAGTTGTTATTCCATGCCTTGTTTAGGTAGGAGCCCTACCTGAGAAATTGGATAATGTAGATATTGAAAATCTTGTTAAATTTTCTTGACAACTTAAGCATTTATCAGCTTGTACCTTGTATTTGTACTTTTCTAGACTCTGATAGCGTGGTAGTCTTTTGTTGGCAGATTTGGGAATTGATAGATCTATATTCAATAAAGTAAAGACCTTTCACTTGACTGTACTTATGCTGAAGTTATGGAATAAAGAACGCATCCATGCAGCAAAGCAGGTTTTGCAGGTACCATTTGCTGAAACTATGGTGATTGGTTTTTCTTAAAAAATCCCATTTTAATATTATTTGGTGCTTTGATGCAGAATGTCTCCTCTGAATTAGCAGAGGTCTTGGGCAATCGACCTTTGTTTGTTAGACTAAAGGGGTTGGTAAGATTTTTCTGAGTTGTACAGTTTGAAATCTTAGAATTTGTTAGTGTGTTTAAAGGCAAACCCAACACTGCCAGAGCATTGGTGGCCTTAAAAGAGAGATTTCAATGGAGTTGGGTTTCTAGTTTCTCTATTCTTGTCTCCTGCCGAACATCATATTTCTTACACTGTGATTATCTTGAGCCATCTTTCCAGTTAACTGTTTGTGATTCCAGAACTGCATGAAAGGATCACCTGCCAAAGCTCAAGTTCTTTATATTCCTGTTGAAGAAATAGGCAATGAAGGGCGACTTTTACGTGCATGTCGTATCCAGAACACGGCCAAAGCCTTAATCCCATCATATATGCTAACATTATTTCTTTTTACACAAAGTTTCGAGAATAATTACTTTAATATTCATGGCTTAGTCACTTACTAAAGAACTTTGTTATTTCCTGAACTGCTATAGAAATCATTATTGATGCTTATGTCAAAGCTGGGCTAGTTCTAGAGAAAGATAAGCAGCAAAAATTGAAGGTAAATTATCTTATGCCTTGTTTTCTGTTTAATTTCTGTAAAATAAGCATCTTTCTGTTTTCTATATCAGTATAACATGTGCGTTTCTGTGTTATCTTTTGTCCTCCTTTTTTGTCTTTTGATAACGTTGGGCTTATATTTTGAAGTTATCTTCCATATTCTGATGTCCACAGTGAAGTTAACTTTTAAGTTCGAGTATTTAGTTTTTGTCTTTGAGCTTATTCATTACCTGTTCAGCTAAAGAACTAGAATTTTATGCCTCCTAAGTCATAACTCATCAGCATATTCATTAAAAAAAGATTGACAAACACATCAACTTTAGAAATTAACCATGTAAACACTATAAATTAAATGAAATATGACTATCGAACTTCAGTTTTCAGTTTGTGATTATTGGAATATTTGCAACTAATTATTAGTTTGTGTTTTTTTCTTTTTTGAAGGGGAGAGCTAAGTGAGAATCGAACCTAGAACCTTTCATGAAAAGTGGTACTTGCTCTCTCCCACTGAGACAAGACCCGATTCTCAACAACAATAATTTTGAAGTCAACATTCTATCCTCTCATTTTGCACTACTTTCCATTTTATTTGTCCCACTGAATTTGCCTTCTTTTCTTTTTTGACAATGGTCTCACTCTCTTTCTTTTAATCTCGTCCATTAATTTATACTCTCTCCATCATAATTACTCATTTCTATTCTTCACTTGACTTTTTTGTCTCATCCTCCAACCAAAATTTCATTTCCACTAAATTTCACCCATTTTGCACTGGTGCAAAATGAGAGGGGCAAAGGGAGCTAGTATTTCTTAATCATCAAGAAAAACTAGTGGTTCAGATCTCAAAGAATAATTCAATGTTGAAAATTGTATGATTGTAATGGTTGTCTGAAAGCCAACCAATGTACAATTACTCTTATATTTTGCTCTTTACCAAGAATGATCTTAAACCATCTGCTTATTGTTAAAAGCTTTGAAATAGTGGGAGGGATGTGGATTAATAATTGATAGAACAAAATTCCTTCAATATTGCCGGTCCCTTTTCTACAACTTCCCCAGAAATGGCGGCTTACCAGCAAGTTGAATTGATGCAATAATACTCTTGGCATATCCTATATGAGATTTTTAGTTTTTTGATGTAGCAGGGCCAGGGAGGCAGGGAGGCATGGGATACCAATAAGTTGAGTTCATTTATTTGTTATATTTGACAGTGTTTGGCTGTTTGCACCATATTTTCCTTGGCTATATTCGTTGGAATTCCATGTTGATATTGAAGGGAATTCATACATTTTAACCATGATTCCAAAATTCCTTTTTCTACTGATAATTGCCTGTATTTGGATGTTCATGCTCATAGAAAGCTGTGCATGAGTGCTTTTCACTACACTCGTATTCAGCTTGCAATCTTCAAAACCATCTAGTGTTTGCTTAGGTCATGACTGCATCATGCATATCAGTGTGTATACAAGGACTTGGTAGTTTACGCAACTGAAAAATGAACACTTTTAATCGTAGATTCTCTTCTTAGATCCACAGGTCTTTCTTTTCTTTCTTTCGCAATCTTGATTTGCTTTCTATGACAGAATGTAATTTGGTTCATCTTGACTCTGATGAAAAGTCTTGCTTCGTTAATTTGCAGTTGCATGCTACTCTGATGAATACAATCAGTAGGAAAGGAGGGAAGAGGTCTGGGCTCCAACTCCTTGATCTTATTCAAGTTTGTTGTTCAATGAAGACGTTTTTAAATTTGGATTCTTCAACGTTGTAAATATATCTGCATATTAATTTTCGTCTAACGTGTACACTTCCATACAAGTGATGAGTAACTTGTGTTGTAGCAGGTTTAATAGAAACAAAAAGGACACGTTTGATGCCAGAGGCATTTTCGAGCAATTTGGGTCTGAACTATGGGGTGACTATCACATCCGAGAAGCTCATCTTTCACAAAGATTTGTGTTCGATAATAACGGTTACTACCATTGCTGTGCTTCCATACCTTTTCCTGAGATTGATGAAGCTGTTGAATCCAGCGCTACTCAGGAGCCTATGGAAGTGTCTATCGGAGAGACTGTGTAACGTTCTATGTGGTTCAATCTCTGTGCCAGCCATACTTTGAGCCACTAGCCTACTTTGCGCCTAAGAAGACAGAATAACTGCATCTAAATTTGAGCTTTACGTTTAAATTTCATGGTAGCAATGTTTTCTCGTTGTATCAGTGCTCAACTGCTCATCCTGAATCATGATTCAAAGAATAGTTCTTAGTGTTCTTGCTATGAGAAAGTCTTGTATGTACTTGATCCACACTATTTCAGTGTGCACCAACATGATAATAGTTCAACACAAGATGATTACAGTGCGCCCTCGACTACAAAGAAGAACACCAAAGAAGAACACCGATAAAGCAAACACTCTAGGAAACATTAAGTAAAGTTTTTATGTTTCTAAATTCACTTGAGTTAATGAAGAAGATGATATAAATGTTAGAAGCATAAGATATGCCATTGTTATTATGTTCGCAGGAAAAATCCACACGATAATCAGGCTGATACAAAAATACATGATAAATAAATTTTATTTTACATTTTAATTCTATTACGAATTGTTCTAGTGTTATTAAAACACATACAATTTATGTTTTATGGCTTTTTGTACTACCTCATGGTTTTTTGAGTATAAATTTTGTAAATAGGTGAGGATCACTCTTCACATTTTCATTTTGGTGAACAAAAAAAAACATGAATGGGAATATGGGATTGCTCTAAGATTTGTCAAACAATCTATATATGTGGTGACAACTATGGTGAATAGGCTCGATTGATCAATATGTCGACAACTTATAAAACAAACAATAAATTCAGTTTTCTCAACGGTAATCCTAATCTTGCACGACCATCCACAACATCCTATGACTTTGCTCTATGGACTCATGACTTGGATACAAAACATAGTCAATGTCTCAATGCACCCTTTTGATCTACTATCCTTAAACAACATATCTTGGTTGAAAATGGTCCCCAAATCAATGAAGTCCTATAAAATATTTTTTTGTGTGCCTAAACAAGTGACGATGATTAGCTATTATGAGCGTCTTTGTAAATAATGGGATGAACTCCATAATTAGACCCTCCTTCTTTGCCCTTGCAATTGTGGCTAGCAAAGGAATGCAAAAATAAACATGTTCATCAACTTTTCAACAATTACAAAAATAAATATTAATAAATCTTATGTTGAGATGAATCAAACAAGATCTAATATAACTATGTTTTAACATTTGAATTAAAAAAATATATAAATTTAGAGTAATTTATGATTAGTTATTCAAAAATAAACGAGACATTTACAAAAAAGAAGAGTGATGCAAAATAAATGCAGAAGACTAAAACACGTTAATTATACTTTCTTTACATTCTTGTAAGTACATCCAACACCTTTTTCATCTATCCTTTTTACTCAGATTACTAAAATATAATAATCATTCATGTATTATGTTCCAAAGTTTCTAAGTCCCTTATATTTTTCCTCCGTCCAATACAATTTATTTGATAAGTATTTGATGAAAAGTCAAGAAAAAGAAAATAAGAAAACATTGTGAAGACAATATGAAAAATGCTTAAATAAAATAAAAATTTAAATTTAAATAAAGATGTAAATTAAAAAATATATAAATTGAGACAAAATTACTCCTGTAGATGAAGTAAAGAGAAGGTCTTAATAAATAACGTGATTTATAATTTATGTTTTTATTTATTTTATAATTTATATTTTTATGTTTTATTTATTTTATTATTATATTTTTTGTCTTTTTATGGTGATTTGCAAATCATGATGATTAATTAGGAATTTTTGTGAAGTAAATATGGTTGGCGGTTGGCGGCTAATTAAAAAAGTGCGACAAATTTTGTTAAGAGACAAGTCAAATGGGGGATGCTACTGCTCATTTTGAAAAGAACTAAGGCCAGTTTTTCGACGCTTGAGTCTTGACGGAAGCAGGCAAGAACCGTAGGAACTAAATCACTGCATTGAATTCTGTTTTTCATCAACCATTTCTCTTCTCTGGTAAATCATTCCTCAATTATATGGCTAATTCCTTTGTTTTGGTTGCTGTTTGAGTTTTTTGTGTGGAGATTTTAGTGCTTTAATAGGGTGGACATAAGAAACTACATCAATGGATTGTTTTGCAAATTATATTTGTGTTATTTGCTTGATTTCCTGCTTTTCTATTCTCAAAATAAAAACTTGAAAATATAAACAATTTGATTTGGGATGAATAGATTGTTAATCGATATTTACTGATTAATAGCATGACAAGTAGAAAATTGCATATTTATAATTTTTGAATTGTTGAATTGCAAAAATTATCGTTCTTATGTGAATTGGTCTTATTGGAAACGTTTCAAGGAAGAATTTGAGTTTGTTTAATGCTTGACTTCATGACTTGTATTGTATATTGACCTTATACATTAAACTAGTGATTTTGAAGAAAAAGGGAACAGGTATAGATAAATCTGTTTTAGGAAAACCAACTTTGTTGTTGACTGAAATCTGCAAGGTGCTTAAATGGTAATCAACTAATGCTTTTGGAGAATGATTTTTCTGAGGGGTCCTTTAGGTGACTTAGTTGCATTTGATTCTAATTTCTACATTGTTGCTAACATCATCTTCCATTTCAGAGTTATTATGGAAATGCAATGTCATCTTGGAATCACGAAAAATATACCAAACATGCTGTTTGATGGTAATTTTTTACTTCTTTTTGAAGAATATTTGCCTTTTCTTCTTACTATGGTTGTAGCTATTTTGGGTTGTCGTGGTAGTTCAGTTATCTATCTCATTTCATATAACTCTGCTATCATTTAGTTATATTTACATTTTGTTCTGTATTTCCATTCAATGCTATGTAATGTCATCTTTGTCCCTTATTTGATATAACTTGTTTGATGCGATGACTCATAAGCTCATAAGGTCGACCCATATGATGTTTGTGGTGCTTTTTGATGTGGAGTATGTAATATAGTTGATGGCAAATGACTATAACAAGTGTGCACAAAGATCAGAATCTTAAGCTGGTGCTCGCTCGACCTGGTCATTGCTTATTACTGCCTAGTTTCTGCCTAAATTTTCTGTTTTGCACAGGACTTGCTTAGCTCATTCCTCTTGTATTATAAACATATAAATACTCATTTCAAAGCATTTTATCATGTATTGGATTGGATCATTCAATTGGGGATCTAGAAAGACCACAAATAAACTTTGGGTTTCTAGATAGAGGATATTAGGGGTTTTTATTTCTCTTATGAATCAAGCTAAGGGTGCACCGCATACTTAGGGTTTGGATTATCTTTGAAATCAAGAATATCTACAATCAACAATATTGTCTCGCAATTGTTTTCAGTGGGGTTTTATTGTCTAATACCACATTGGTATTAGAATTTTCCCACCTTTCAACTTGGTGTGTGAATCTCTTTTACATTTGTTTTGAAATTCTTTATTCATCCTTTGTATAGATTCTTCATAATTGTGCAATTGCTTTACAAAATTATTTTAAAAGACTCATTAAATGTCGTGCACTCCTTATTTATATGAAGTTGCAAATGATGTTTACTACCAAAGGTCAATTGAAAACAACATCTTTGTTATAACTTACAAGGGTAAGGTTGCATACATCCGACCCCCAAAACCCTCTGCATACGTGGGAGCAATTTTTTGGCGTTGGGGAAATGGAATGTTGTTGGTGGTGTTATGTTATGTCTGGTAGTCATAGAAGTAAAATTTTTATTTACGTAAACTTGGTGTCAACTGGCTGAAGAACATGCGTAAGATAGAGGTTCCATCACAAAACATAGAATATGAAAATGTAGATTATTGAATGCTTAAGGAATAGGCTTTATCGCCTTGAGTTAAAATGGATGGAGGCTCATCTTTTGTCAAGCTACTTGGCAAATTTAAATCTCTAATTTTATCCTCAAGTCATTGTGACTAGTCTACGATACCATTGCGGTATTTGAATGCATGTTTTGTCAGATGGAAAAAACTTGAGGTGATAGTTTACATGAAAGTTGGTTGGTTAACCCACGCCATTTCTGATTCATCACTTGTAGGAATCCACAAGAAACATCAACATTTTTCAAGACTACAATTCAAGTCAAGGAACACAAAAGCGTTGGCATCTTCTGACTCATTGGAAATGTCTCCTGTACCTAAGAATTATGAAAAAGACCGGCCTTTAGTGAAGATGTGTGGAATTACTTCTGCTAAAGATGCTGCGATTGCAGCTGAAGCTGGTGCTGATTTTATCGGGATGATAATGTGGCCAAAATCAAAACGTTCTGTTTCTCTTTCAACTGCAAAGGAGATTTCAGAGGTTGCTAGGAAGTATGGCGCTGAGCCAGTGGGGGTATTTGTAGATGATGATGCTGAAACTATTTTAAAAGCTGCTGCAGCATCTACCATAGAATACGTCCAGGTATGTTATTTTAAAGCATTGATTACGTTGCCAATAGCTTTCTTCAACCCGCTAACTTTTTAATGTTGTGCAGCTTCATGGGAATGGTTCGCGGAGTGCTCTCCCACTGTTGGTGAAGGAGAATCGAATTATATACGTTCTTCACTCCAATAAAGATGGGGTCCTCCTAAATAATATCTCTCAAGATTATTGTTCTTTGATAGACTGGATCCTAGTAGATAGTGTAACTGGTGGAAGGTATGTGTTTTTTCAACATTATGCATTCTTTAACTAATACCAATAGAATGATAGAATGGAATAAACATCTAAGCACCAAATTATTAACTCTTACTATGTTTATAAATGATTGTAAAAGAATGATTCCTTTGAGCAAAAAGACCATTCACTTGGAATCTTATATTAAAGTTGACTTGATGACAAAACCTGGGAGTTTGAACTGATGGTACATAAAATGGTATCTTATATTAAAGAATGATTCAGTATAGGTTGCATTCTGCGTATCCCGTGTCGAATTGAATTCCATACTAATAGGTAATAGCCCTGATAAGGCTGCAATCTGCATTTACTAGCTCTGAATATCATCAGGCTCCCACTTTTTTGTTGCTTATTTTCTGTTAATTGCCTTGGGTTTATTTACCCTCATAAAAGACCCTGCAATATCCAGTAATTCCTACCTTCATGAAGATTATACGCCAAATAAGCTCTATAAGTTAGTTTTCCGGAAGAAAAGGAAGGAAAACAACTGAAATGGCTAATGTCTTGGTTCATGCCTGAATTTCACTTCATTTCTCCAACAACACTTAATTTTTCCGACTTTGCTCTTCTTTTTTTGATTTTCCCCCTAACTGGGTTTTTAACTACTATTAAATACCTTTATCATGCCAATAGATCATTAATAAATTTGAAATGATGAGCCGCCTTGTATTTTGATTTCTCTAGGAATGGTATGTATTATTTGTTCATCAAGTTGGCTTAGTGACATTGCTTACCACCAATTCCGTCATCTGTTAAAGTAGGATAAGCATTTTGTCTTTTGGGAAGTTGATTGGTTCTTACTACTTAGTACCACCCTCTATTCTGCATATCCAGCACTACAATCCTTTAAGTAGAAATTCTTAATGACAACTTTTTTTTTTTACTTACATTTACAGTGGAGAGGGATTCGATTGGACGCAGTTTAAACTACCATCTGTAAAGAGCAAACATGGTTGGCTATTGGCAGGAGGAATCAAACCAGATAATGTTAAGGAAGCCCTTGTTACTCTCCGTCCTAATGGTGTCGATGTTAGCAGCGGCATTTGTGCTCCGGATGGCATACAAAAGGATGAATTAAGAATTTCTTCTTTCATGAAAGCTGTGAGCTCTGTGCGGTATTGAGGGTAAGATTACATACATCTTAGATCTTCATCTTTCTCGACCCATCATTGAATAAATGTACAGAAAATGACAACTTTCACAGGATAGGATCAGTTGCATCCTCCACTAGTAAAATTTGTGCAAGTTCTCATGTAGACGAGTCGATTAGTGTAAGTATATTATAAATGTTTCGGGTGTCAAAACAGATGAGAGAATAACAAAATATGAGCATCACTAATTTACTATCACTATAATTCGTTGATCTTAGTGTGAGAGTTAAGAAGGATTTCTTGTACCTTATATTACCAAATGAAACAGTTGCATTCTTGTATACCATGAAAAATAATAATATTAAAAATGCGAATCTGTTTGTAATTGGGAATTTTCTGTCATGATACTATTTTACGAGACATGTATGATGGAGATAAGACTATTATCTAGTCACCAATTGGAACAACATAGTCTTTCCTGGTAAAAGTAGTATGCGTAAGGGATCAGCGCTAAGCTCTTTTATTTTTACCACCATTGCGAATGAGCTTTTCAAATCTGTGTGGAAAATTGTGCTATGGTGCATGCTTTATGTTGATGATATTGTGCTAGTAGTAGAAACTAGCGAGGAGACTAATATGAAATTAGAGGAGTAAAGAGCACTTAATGGTTGTGTAATAGTCGTGCAAAAACAAAATATTTGAAATACAATTTCAGTGGGATTAAGCGGGAAAGTGATCCCGAGGTGACCATTGGACAAGATGTTGCAAAAACTGCCATATTTTAAATATGTAGATCGATTATTCAGAGCAATGGAGAGTTAGGTGAAGATGCAACCCATCGAATTCAAGCAAATTGGCTTAAGTGGAGAACGATCACTGGGATGCTATGTGTTAAGAAGTTAGTTTCCCAATAGACTAAAAGGTCATTCTATAGAACTGCAATCAGTCCAACTTTTTATGTTAAGAAGTCCTTTGAACAAAAGGAAGACGTAATTGAGATGCAAATGCTAATGTGGATGTGTGGAGATACACTGATGGATAAATTTTGGAACAAAGAGTTCAGAGAGGTTAGCGTTTGCCTCTCTATTGCTAAGCTACGTGGAAAAAAAAGTTGTGGTGGTTTGGACATGTGAAAAGAAAGATTGTCGACACACCCCTAACGATGGTGGAGAGCCTCGTGGTGAAGGGTAAGAGGAGTTGAGGTAGACGAAAGAGAAAGCGAGAAGGATAGATAAAAATAGACTTGCACGAGTTGCAACTATTTGAGGACTTGGTGAGAGATATAAATAGTTGGAGATGTCAAATGCGTGCTTTAGACTTTTGACTGGCACAAAGAGAATGTAATATTCGTGCTTTTACTTATTTATTCTTATGGCTCAACCCTAGTTTAGCCTATTATGTTTTGTTGGTAGCGTTTCTCATGAAGCGTATTGTCACTCATCTCTCTCCTTGTAGAGCTCTCTCTTTTCGGGGGTTTATTTGACTGTGCGCATTCCTTTTCACCCTATCTTTAAGGGGGTATGAGTATGATATATACGTTACCTTTTCCTTGTACCCTGACTTTATAAGGATTACTGGATTGATGACTTAATTATCTAATTGTCAATATTCAATTCTTGTCTTGTCTTTATAATCCTCTTTGCCGCTCATTTTGCATCATATAGGTTAAAAAGATTTCACAACATAATACGATCTGTTACAAAAAAGTAGAACAGAGAATTGTACAATACATTAAAATTCTAATATATTGAAGAAATATTTTTAATAAATTAATGATAATGGAAAGGTAATGAGAATGTTCAGGAACTATACTTTCTCTAGGAGTTTTATATTGCAAAGTGGGAGTGCTTCCTAGTTCTTACATATTTGGAATAATTAGTCTTAAATGTGCCAGTAAATTATTTTTTATAAACAACCAGAACAATATACTCTTAATAATGGAAGTACAGCATAAAGTATTTGACAAGGATCAATTTTAACACATTTAATTTTATTTATCTAATTTTTCTCTAAAAAAACCTCTCTGAACTAAAATCCAATATTGAAAGACTATGGAAAATGAAATAATTACCAAAATGATTCGGTAAGCATCGATATCGACTGTTAATTTCAAAAAAAATACATGTGTTGAAATTTAATACATGTTTACTCTTTTGGCGAAAACTTTTAATAGGAAAATCACATAATTGCAATGTTTGTGGCATTAGAACCTAGATTTCAAGATCTTTCCCATGATATATTATATGCCCTATTCCAATAACCGAGTGAGAAATGATTTTGCTTGTGGTGAAATTTGTTGCATGCTTAATTTTTGAGCATCACTTTTTATAGAAAAATCGTATTAATGCAACGTTTGCGGTATTAGAAACTAGACTTCAAGAGTTTTCCATCGACATATTATATGGTCAATTCCGACAACCGAGCGAGAAATGACAACCGTCTAAAGTTTGTAGTGATAGTACATCAAGTCGCGTAAAACACGCAACCATACCGCGGTGCGGTCTCGGAGTACAGAATGTTGGAAACTAGGTCTTAGAGTACACGCATTTACACGGAGCATGGCCTGAAAGGATTCTCGCATATGACCGTCATTCCGAGGCAAAATACATCTTATAAGCTACCACCAAAAAAGTTCCATCAATAAGAAAATTTGCTAACTGCACAAACGCCTTCATCCTTAGTAACTACAAGTCTACAAGACATGTTCTTCTAACTACAACATGTCACAGAAATGCCGTGCCTCGTACGAGTTTACCATACTACGGCTTTATTGCGAAAAGAATTTATTGGTCCTCCAATCTACAAGGTAGACGATTGCGTTGATAATAAAAGCTTCGCCCTTTGAATCAAAAAAACTAAACCAATCTCTTTGGATCACGCACTTGTACCATATGATCCTGCCAAAGAATTAAGAACACACTGATCAAATCGATGCAACAGAAACGACCTCGTCTAACGAATGAAAATGGGTACTAAAAAACATTTGTAGACAAAAGAGGCGATTACGGGTGCAAAACTTTCTTTCTTTATCAACTCTGAGAACTAGGCACAATTCAAAGGACTTTAAGTTAAAATGTTAGCAAATCAAACAGACATAAGATTATTATACCTTCATATTTCTAATGGACAACCAATTATAAACCATAACCAAGTTGCAACTTGTTGTTTGCCAAACTTAATCTTTCTTTCATGACACTTCTATCCATTGTTGTTAAAAACACGATCTGGATCGTAGATTTGTACGCTTCTACGACCTTGATCGGACCAACATTAGTAGGATCATTAGCATTATTGGTAGGATTGTTCAAAACTACTGATTTAAATTTTTTTGCTAGTATATTTGTTCTTTTTTGCTTACTATGGTTTATTATTATATTCTTGTGTGTATGTGCTCTAAATATATCATGTGTAGTGTATATCTTATATATATTTTGTCATATCATTAAGAATAGAGAAAAAACGACATTAAGAAAGAAATATATGTATTTATTAAAAATTAAAGCAAAATCTTATGTAAATGTAATGATTCTTATTTCTTAATGCTTTTTTATATTGAAAATGATCAAACAATAAACATAGACATACTACAACTTGTTAATTCTGCAAATTTGTAGGATCCTCAGAACCTACAATCTAATCTTACGATCTGATCTCACCAATTGATTTTCTATCCTACGTGAAATTCCAATCCTAACAATCTTGCAGTTGAGTTCTATCCCTCTTATACCCAACCTTAGTCCCACCACTGAATGTTTCCACTTTGCCCCCTATTCAATCGGACTATCTCCTCCCCTTCACTAGTTAAGCAATAGCATCAACCTTATTGATTTTCTCGTAAATAATAATTGTAATAAACCAAAAGAATGGAGGTATATTCTTACAAACTATTTCAAATGTTGTTTTTGGTTACACAATCCTTTGACTTTCCACAACGATGAAGGAAGCACAGTAAATCTAAGATTCCACTCACAAATTCGCGTCTTCCAAATGTTTGCCCCGTTCCTCTTATATGCATGAGATATTTTGGAGAAGTACGGGGCAAACACTTAGACCTTGTTTGGATGGAGGGAAATGAAGAGAAATGAAAGAAAAGGATTTGGATGGATAGAAATCTCCTTGTTTGGATAGCAAAAAAGGAGGAAGAGGATTTGAAGGGTAACTCCTTTCATTTTGTTCCAAATGTCTTTAGGAAAATGAAATTGCTTTCTTTCCCCTTTCTTTCCTTCATATACAATGTAGTCTTTCCCTCTCTTTCCCTCCCCTTCCTTTCCTTCCCCTTCCCTTCCTTTCTTTTCTCTCCTAATTTGCTATCCAAACATAGCGTTAGGGGCTGATGAATGTGCTTTACAAACCACTCACCACTGCAGCATTTCAACTATACATAACCTAAAGCTACCCTAAATCCTCAGAAAGATAGACATAAGAACAAAGAGACTACAATAGAAAAAACAAATCAAACCAAATAGAGAGTGGATATCTATCAACATAGGTTAAAAGAATTGAACTAGAAATTTTCTTACCGTGATAAAATCAAATGCTTTCGTATCTTCCTTTGGAGCGTTCATGGTGACTGTTGACGTATGTGAAGGTATGTTCGCATTAAATATATCTGGAAAAGGGGAAGCACTTCCCCCGAAATTTGCAGCAACTTCACCACCAGAAACATTACGGGAACTCAAATTTCCTAAGGAGTGGAAATTAGCCATAGCTGCCATAAACTGCTGCTGAGCAAGCAACCCACCCATAGGAAACATGGCATTTGCGTTAGCGGTAGCTGCTGGGTAAAACTGATTATACAACATTCCAGGAGGTATACTGGATGGAAAGGAACCCATAGGAAAGACGTTATTTGCAGTAGCGTTAGATTTATGGGGATCAAATCCACTGCTCAGAGCACCAGTCAACCCTTGAGAAATAGGATTCGAATTTGAACCCGAGAGTATTGATTCAGAAAAGACGGCAGAGTTGTTTGTTTTCTCATTTGCCAATGAGCCATTCCCACTGACGGATAAACCCGCCATCAGATTGTTAACATCATTTGTGTGATTCGTTTGCGTCTGCACCAGTTCTGAGGATCCGAAAATATCAAATGGGTCTAGAGCATTGCTCTTAGGCACTTCAACAGTGTTGGAGTTTTCTCCAACAATCATACCAGTAAAGAGATCATTTTCCTGGTCTTTGTCCTCGCCCGTATGGAAAGAGACGTCAGCAAATGGGTCATCATCAGTTCTTTGTTCGGTCTTACTTAGATCACTGCTTGCACCATCCCCCAATAAATCAAAACTTAAGACTGAGGATGACAATGGCTTGCTTGCAGAAGGTTGGTCATTTAGGTTGTCTTTGAAATCGTGTCCAAGCAAATCATTATCTCCCGTATCTATCAGGTTAGGCATCTCAAACACAGTTCTCTCGACTTTCGTATCCTTTTCTGAAGTATTTCCAGTTTGATCTCCACCCAAGAGACTCAAGACCTGTCATTATGAGGGTCATCCGTATTAAACCCCATATCAAGAGAATATGGCTTCCTATCCACAAACAAAGCAACTATTGCGATCATTACTACTCTCGATTTTAAAGTGTTAGTTCAAAGTGGTTTTGAAGTTTGCATAAATATTAACGGATACAAAGACTAAAAACAACCAAAGGGAATGACTGTCTAAAGAGCAATCAATGTAACTTTAAAGCGATAACTTACATAATTAAGAGTGTCAATGATGGAAAAAGATTATCATTTTACTAATGAACTTAAAAAATACCGCAAAATCCGAAATAACTATCACAAACATTGAATTTCAGCCGAGCAAAAGTTGGCCATAGAAATTAGAACCTATATCTTGGTGACTAATTTGCTACTCAAATTACAAGGAAAGAAGTTGTGTTCATTGTTATTTGTCTTGTGTTCAAACTTCAAAACATAGTACAAATCGTATCGCATTAGCTGCGTTGTAAAGTTTCAAAAATAGTGAACCGATATTTCACGCATTGTAAAGGTGAAGAAAAAACGCATTTTGGACCGTATCAATGGATATCTCATGGTTTACACTAGAGGTGTTCAATGGGGCGGGTCGACCCAACGGGTCAAGGGTCGGGTCACATTTTGACGGGTCATTAGCGGGTCGGGTCGATAATGGGGCGGGTCATTAACGGGCCTTGGTGTAACGGGCCGGGCCGGGTCGGATAATTATAAATATTAATTGCGGAAAAAAAAAATAACCACTTTTTTTTATTTTTTTAAATATTATTATTATATTCATAAGTAAGTCGACCCAATGGGCCATATAGTATAATAAAAAAAGCTATTCTATGAACTTTTTTAAAAAGGGTCAAAGAGGGTCAAATTTAAATGGGCTTGACCCGCCCGGGCCCGTTTATCATTTGACATGACCCGCCCCGTCCCGGCCCATTTAAATTTTGACCCGACCCGACCCGCCCCGCCTCGCCCCGTTGAACACCTCTAGTTTACACCAATCCACTGATAATTAGGCGTCACAATAACTAACTGCAACACTTCCATTATCGCATCACCTTTTTGTTATAGTGATCGCAATCGGTACCACATTTTTGCACTATGCTTCGAACCCATTTGGTAGAATTCGATACACCACAGCATCTAACTAATACTTCCCAACTATGGATATATAATGTATTACTTCTGTAATTCTGTTGCATAAGAAACAACCTCAAACTAATGCTAGGGTTAAACAATCAAAGCACAACATGACAAAAAAGTCCTTCCAAAGGGGTTGTGCCTCACCATTGTGCGCTTCATTAGGGTACTTTTCGAAAAAATGCACATACGAAAACACGTAGTTTTTTTGGATTTCTTCAAATCTTGCGCCTTACCCAAAGAACGCCTTGTGCACCTCCACTGCCCCTATTGGATTGTGCCTCACTAGAATTTCAAAATGTTCTTTTCCAACGCCCAAATGTTGTGCCTAGGCACCCGACCCGTACATCCCACACTTTCTAAATTAGAATAAGTGGAACAGACATCTTATTTCAAGTCATTTGTGAATAAAGAGAAAACAATGGCGACTAACATTAATTGTTCTTCATGCTCAACAACACTCAGCAAGGCAGTTGTTGCTTGTTGGTCTTAGGAAGCAAAAAGAACTCTTATCTAATTACATATAAGACTTCCAACGCATCCACACAACCAACCAATTGACATTAAAGAGAAAACAAATTACAATAACAATAATGAACAAAGGAATCGAGTTGAGAAAAATAGCTAGCTCAAAATTTGGAAACCTAGATACTTACTTTGTTTGCCTTCTCTCTCAATGAAGATTGTGGAGACTCGGAACATTTGATCACTAGATCTATGCGATCAACGAAGTATGAAGCTATAATGGAAAAATGATCAGCATCTTTTTTTCTCAAGATTGCTTCAAGGACACAAACTGCTTTAACTCGAACCTGGCAAAAATACAAATTGAAGAATAGGTCTACACAAAAGACTAAGCCAAAAGTATTTCGCTCCAAGCACAATTGCAACTTATTAGCATACTCAAGCAGTGTTTGTCAAGTAGAGAAGAAATTGACCATTGGAAGAACTAAACAAGAGCATAAATAAGACTGTATACTACATTTATATCTCAACTCTCTACCTCCCCCTCACCAAATAAAAAATTGAAGGTATTTATGTGGCACAATTAACCAAATTAAAAGCCATGTCCAAATTAACCAAATTATCATACATCTTCTATCAAACAAGGAAAAGACGCATATAAAATAGCCATAATACCTGCCAATGAGGAGATTGAAGTTTTTGTTCAAGTGCTCGACTTAAAGCCAATGCATCCATCTTAGAAGCCTCCATTAAGAAAGCTTGTAGAGCATCACGTGCAGGCTGCAGCCGTACACCGCCAGAAGTCACAATTGTCTCTAGAAGCCTCTCCTCCTGTGTCTTACTCTCAGCGTAACTTGAAGTAGAATTCACATTGGTAGTATTACCAGTAACTGTGCTTGAATCTTGTCCCCAAAGTCCAGACGTCACATTCCGTGAACTCGATGAGCTACCTTGACTACCACCATGATAACCCATTTTATCATACTTATCCGAGTCATTCGTCAATGACCTATTCAGTGTAGGACCCCTATAACTTCCAGTATCATTTTTATTGAACGAATGTGAATGCGCTTGAGCCAAGTTACTCAAACCTTGTTTTATGGAGGCACTTCCAATATCGACTACCTCGCTAAGAAATGACTTTTTCTCATCTGATGACCTCACAAAATTTGTATTCCCAAAGCCTTCCATCCTCTTGGGGGTTGTCTCAGATGCAGCAGGTTTGTTGTCATCAGTCGAAAATATAGCTGAAAGAGCGTCTTGAGCTGTTTCCCTGACTGCTTTGTTCAAAGCATCTCCCTTTAGAGGATCAGGTTGCCCCTTATAGTGAAATAGCTTCTTCACAGCCACTGAATGCCTTTGCATTTCTCTCCTGAACTCGGGACCTGACTTCCCAACGGAATACTTGATGACCCTCAAAGCCTATAATAAACATCAATCAAGAGCTCACCAAAAAGCAATCTACTACCCAAATCAACCTTTGCAACTTTCTAAAAATATTTCTAATCTACTTTGCAAATGAAGTTTGATATCAAGAGTCAATTGCAATTCGCAAGCAACATAGTTTGTTATCACAAACAAGTTTAAAGGGGCAAATGGCTTTACCCTAGGGATCTTTGTTTGATTTTGGCCTTTTGGTAGTCAAGCAACTAGAAAAAGTAAAAGTTGTCTTTTGGCTTTTACCCATTTTATAGATAATATTCCTCCATTTCAAAATACTTGCAACATTTGATTTTTCACGTAGTTCAATGCACTACTTTAATCTTAATATTTCGAATTATGTATATTAAAAAAAATTTATATTTAGTATTAATCTTTACATTGAGACGAATAAAATAAAATCTCATTTGACTATGTTTTAATTTATAGAATACAAAATATTCACAAATTAAAAATGATAAATAAATAGTGCTATTTCCCTAATGTTCCAAGTAAGTTGGAACGGAGGAAGTATACAACCAACAACTAACAATTAATTTTCAGCTAACACCAACACAACAGCCATTACTATCATCTAATACTTCCGGCTAGTCAGACCAGCTAACAGGTACAGCAAAGAGTTGTTCCCATCGGCTCCGGCCAACAGCCACCTGCTAAATAGACTCTAGGAACGTGTATATTCCACCCCAAATCCCGCCTAGGTGGGAGACTGTAGTGGCATTGGCACAATGGAATGTTGTAATAAAATGTTCTTGTTCATCAAGTAGTCACAAAAGTCTAGTTAATTTTCTGAAATGTATGTACAATTATGAATAAGTCAAATTTATCAATCAAAACTCCACAATACAACAGAAATTTACCACAAACTAACAGAAAAACTAAGAACTTGAATTAAAACCTACATAAGTTGTGTTAGGCTTTGACAATTTGTCACATGATCACCCCATAGACCCACTCGTGTGGATAAACCCACGAGACACCCGTAGGCTCGGTCGCTCGTGTGGATAAACCCAGGAGGCACCTGTAGGCTCGGGCCACAAGCCCACATTAACTTTCTTAATGTTATTCAGATGTGAAGTATTTCCAACAAATTCATTTAATTTTAAAACAATGCACCAAAAAGGACTAAAAATTACCTTCTGTTTGACAATAGGGCTCTTATGATCAAGCCTTTTTAACAAAAATTCAGAAACTTCCTTGACTATACCAGAAGGAGAAGATCTAAAAAGCTCACAAAGTTCTTCCAATTTGTAAACAGGGGTAACCTTATCTTCATCAGAAGTGGCTGCATCTATCATCCGAGATCTCCAGTATGATTCCACAGCTCTTCTGCTAGTATCCATCCTTCTCTTCTCTTTTTAGTAAAAACAAGAAAAAGTTCTAAATTTCTAATAACCCAACTCGATTTTTGACTTAAAATTGTCAAAATCAAACGACCAACAAGATAAAATTGCTTACAATCGGAGAAAATTGTCTTATTTATTTGAAAGAGAGTGATTAAAAAGGGTAAAGAAATTAAAATGGATTAATATGATTGATCTGAGTTCAGAAAGATGGGTAAATAGATGAAAAGGGGAGGTGATTTGAAAGGATAAAGGATTTTTGTTCCACAATTGATAATTTAGAAGAAAAAAAATGGGTTCTATTGGGAATCATATAGTAGTAAGAAAGAAAGAATGAAGAACGAGAAAGACTGGAAGTGGTTGACGAATTGCAGTTTTTTCCCTCTGGATTAGTCTCTCGGTTCTTGTTCTCATGTTTCCCAAAAATTAAAAAAAATATATGTTTACAGAATTAAAAAAAATAATGAATTTTTTAGATGATGGATGATTATTTTATTAAATAATAAAGTAAATGAAGGCTATAATTATTTAATAGAATTCATTTGAAAATAGATAATTTAAATTTGGTTTTCAAATTTAAGATTTGTAAATGACATCTAAACATTTAATTTGTAAATTTTATTACTTGATCAATTTTACATTACTATTAATCTTCTATGTAGAATTGATTCAATTCCACATTTCTAAATTCAAGATTTGTCAAACATAGTATTTGAGCCAATTCAATATTTGGAAATGAATTCCAAGTCTCCAAACATACCATAAAATAAATTTAGTGGAAAAAATATAAAAAGTTATTAAAAATATTTAAATAAAATTAGAAGAAAATATGTAGGATCATAAGACATATAAAAAATAAAAAATGTTAATATAAAGTTAGTAAAGATATGTTAAAACCATTAGACCTAATAAAACACAAAAACTAGAATGAATAAGGTTAATTATATTCAAAACTTGTAATATAAATATAAAAATAAAAACTCTTCAATGAAACAAGAAACAAAACGATCTAAAATGGTAAATGAAAGTATCATCAAGGAGCAGAGGAAGATTTTTTTTAAAATTATAATCATTTATAAATGATACCAGCAACGTTTAGATTATTATTGAAGCAAAGTTAAATATATAGGTATCTAAGCTTCAACAATCAAGCATTTGCTTTCAAATATTTATTGATTTTCAAGCAATATTTTTTAAGAACAAACTTCATTAATGCTCTTCAATCATTTTTCCTAAGAACACATTTATTTTATAAGTCAAAAACGAATTTGTTTATATTACTTATGCCTCATGCCACTAAAAAGCCCTAATAATATTAATTTTCCAAACGAAGAGTAAATGTGCACTTGGATAAGGGTATATTAGAAAAAGAACAATTACTGACTTGGACATCGAAAAAGATCCCCGAAAAACCATTTGAGCCCTCCTAACACTTGTTACTTATGCAAGAGTCGAGATGATCTTATTGCAATATTGGCTATATAGTAAGGACAAATTATCAAACCAACATAATATTCCTATAAGACAAACCCTTAACTACTTCTAATTTAGTCGTTTACTTAATTATGTCTAGTTCACAACAGGAACAAATATACCGTCACGAATCACGACATGTCATATTGACTTATTTAGTGTTGGTTAAGCTGGTATATTTGATATCTCATATTAGGAAATTTAAGTTAATCAAGTTGATTTCTAAATCACTATAAACAACACATGAAAAAAAAAATAATCAGAATAAAAAAAAACAAAATCATTAAAACATAGACCTATGTATACCTTGCATCTATGTATGATACATCAAATTGGTAAATCATGGTTATTTACCTAGCAAACCTCCATCACATGGATATTCAAAATCAATTAGACCTAACTCGACCCAACACATGAAATAAATTTAATTAACATCCCGATAGGTGCACATAAAACTTAAAAGTCGTTTGATGCAAAATGCACCCACATGTTTGACATGTAGGTGTTTTTAAAATATTACAACTCGTGTTTCTAAAATTGCAAACAATACATTTTTTCTACTATTTCTCTCAACATATTATATTCTAACAATTATCATAATTGCTACATTTATCCAATACAAAAATACTTGTACATCTACTCACAACTAGAGCTACTTAAAAAATTAACAACGACTCGACATTCATAATGTTTTAACCCGTTATAAATCTATAGTCATAGCTTAACTTTTGATTATTCAACATGGTCAATAGATAGTTTGCCTATTTAAAATAACTTATATGTGACTCACATCGGGAAATTTAAAGAGAAGTTATTTAACATATAAGTTTGATGGATTGCTCCTCCATAATCTAAGCTTTAGGTAGAGATGTTAAAAAATATCCGATCTGAAATATCCGCTGTTCAAATAAAAATGGGATAATTTATCTGATTTTGGGAAACATGATAATTTGGATCGAATATCTGATTTTTAAACTGGATACCAGATCCGAGTACCGATTGAATATTGGCAAAATCAAATATTCGATTTCCAATCTTTTACTATTATTTTATACTTTATATTTTAAAAAAATATTATATGTTTTTTAATAAAAAGTTTTGTTTAGGTTGTTGAATTTACTAATTTGTACAATTTTCATTTATCATTAAGTTGCATAACTAATTTATTGCTAACTAATATAAAATTTTGAAAATTCAACCATATTCCCAAAACGAAACAAAGTTTAAAAATATGCTTGATTAAAGAAAAAAAACGAAATGAGTTTAAATATTTATGTCTAAAAAACGTAAACGTTTTGAAATGCCAAAAACAATAAAAGAATTTAAAACTGGATATCCGGAATCCGATCTGGATTAAACCGAATCATGAGTTTATTCTCTATCCGAAAAATCAAATATTCGAAAATTACCGGATCCGATCAATCTAGTACCCGGTTTTGAACATTTTAAACACTCTTAATTTTAGGATGAACAACTAGTCTTGGACGAGACAACCTTAAAATGAGACCGTCAATTTGGGCCGGCCCAATTCGTGCGCGTAACAACTCGAATATTTTTTTTCTTTTACGAGTATTTATCAATTTTGATCTTAAAGGTATCAATTGTCAAAATTAATACCTTTAAGGTCAAAATTGATAATACCTAGAAAATTAAAATCTTGTTACACTCGCAAATTGGGTCGCAAATTGGGTCGGCCAAATTGACGGACCATCTCATCCAAGTTTTTGTGTAGCATCACCTCGTCGGCTTGTGTACAGGTTAATGAACTTTTGGGGCTGACCCAATTTATAAATCAGTCGGTCTCTTGAGAGACCGTCTCTCAGATAGATGTCCCTTATGCCCAATCCATTAAAGCTAGTTTTTACTCTTACTTTATATTTTCTTTTATGGGCTCTCAAAGAGACCGTCTCTCACAAGAATTTGTGTTTATAAATTAAAAAAAAAAAACTGATTGATGATTTTGTAAGTTAAAAGTGAGATAAGAACTCTCAAGAGACGTCTATACTATAGACAGTCTTTCAAGAGAGGACCTGTATCTGAAAACGACAAACCCCGTATCATTCATCGTTTCAAACTACCTCAAAAAAAGGTAACCGTCATGTGCAGAGATACAACTACAACTACAGCTACAACCACCATTTTTCAACTGTATTCTTCACTGTGAAGTAAGCTAACAGGTGAAGAAAGCCGTACACGTCCATAACACAACTTGTCCTCGTTTAAATCAAAATCCAATAAATCACTCCAACAAAATCTTCCAACCCCTGCTTTTTTTTTATAAGTTATCAAACAGATCAGATTTGATTGAATTTAGAACATATACTTCCTCCGTTCTGAAATACTCGCTACATTTTCATTATATGCACTATTCAACGTATAATAAACAAAATAACATATTGGAATACGTAACAAAGTGAAATATAGCAAGTATAATAAAACGGAAGAAGTATAAACAGTACAAAATCTTAATCAATCACAGTGATTTGTAAATCATCATAAAAGACAAAAAATATATTAATAAAATATGTAAAACTCAAAAAGATAAATTACAATCTAAAAAAAGTCACCCTATCAATTCCTTCCACATGAGTGTGATTTGTCAAGGTGGCAAATAACCGTTATTAACCTAGAATTACTCGCATAAATAGTTTATAAACACTTTGACTCAAACAAACCAAACTCGTTTAGTTAATTGAGTTAAAAATCATAATCATAACCTGATCTGCAATAGATCAAATCGACTTGATTTCTACCCACTTAACGCAATTAAAGTTTTTTTATTTTCAATTTATGATTTTTAACATTAATTACATCTAATTTTTAATCCTTAATTTTAAATTTTTTATTTTTATAAGTCGTTTAATTCATATACCCGACCTACTTTTTAGCACAGTACACCACCGACTTAACCCACCATCTAATAATTTCTCCGAAATTGCATGCATGTAGACCGACTCTCCGACCAAATACTCGCCGGTATAAATACCCTTTACCCAAATTCATCTCTACCCCTCCCCTTACCTAACCTACACAGTACACAACATAGATTCCTTAACTCAATCATCCATGGCAGATGCTTCATCTTTCTCTGTTTTCTTCATCGGCTGGCTTGTTCGACTACAATCATTTCTCGATCAACTTCTCGTCGCAACCCAACCCGAAAATAACAACAATGGGGATTTGATCGAGCGAGTACTGGGTCATTACGCCGAGTACTACGAAGAAAAATCTCGAGTTATATGGCAGGACATTCTGCTTGTATTATCACCACCATGGTTAACTAACTTAGAAAAAACTTTTATTTGGGTTGGTGGGTTTAAACCCTCATTAGCATTTTCCATTGTGGGTAATTTTGTTGAATTGGAAGAAGAACAAGTGTCGAAAATTAGGGTTTTGAAGGGTGAAATTGGACGGGAAGAGAGAATGATTGTGGATGATTATGCAAATGTGCAGGAAAGTGTGGGATTTCAGCCATTAATGAGTAATTTTAAGAAGTATGGGAGATTCAGGTTAGTTGATGGGGAAATGGGGGATTTTGATGAGGCAATGGAGAAATGGAAGGTTGAATTAGCTACAATTGTTCAAAATGCTGATAATTTGAGGAGGAAAACTGTGATTAAGGTAATGGGTATTCTTAGTGTGGGCCAGTCTATAAAGTTTTTGGCAGTTGTTGGTAAGTATCATCTTAAGGTTCGTGCTTGGGGCCTACACCTGCAAAATCTTCACAACAACAATTGAAATTCATTTACAATTAATTTCATTTACAATTAATTTGACCGTCCGATAATACTTGGTAGTGATAGTGATATTTTTTTATATAGTTGGTTTTTGGCTTTTGGCTTGTTTGGCCAAATAGTCAAAAAAAAAAAAAAAATTTGGTAAGTGACTTTTAAGCCAAAATAAAAACACTTCAATTAGCTGTTTTTGGTTTGCTTTTGGCCAACCAATATCAAATTTCTCCATAAATAATTGACGTTATAGCTATCTTGAAAGCCAATTAACAAACTGTGATGCCAAACATCCCTTTAATTCTATTTTAATTTTATGCACGCAATTTATTTTCTCATTTCATTTATTACCAATATCCGCTAAAAGCGATTGTGGCACAATGAATAGAGCATGACGTAGGTATCAATTGGGGGTTTCTTGACTGCGCGCATATCTCTTTAGTCTTTACTCCCTCCTTGAGGAAATGAATATGATTTGTCCGCATCTTTCAGAACAAAACAAAAAAACTCACCCAGATCTTGCCTTGTGCGGAATATTAGGAGTGCCCTTTACTTATTACCAATATTCACTTTTTAAAATATATATTTCTTTGATCCAAAATGAGTGAAAAGGAGAAAGTAAATTTGTTGTATTTTTCTATTTATGTTTTTATTTTAAATCAATGACATTCATTTGGAAATTGTTTCTTCATATGAAGTATGTTTGGTGGTCTGTATTAAATATAGTAGTCCTTGTGAAAAATTAATGTAATTCTGATTGTTCTGATTTAATTATTTCATTTTATTCATAAAATTCATTCTAATATATTAATATTTAAAAATATGGTATCAAGTGGTAATAAAATAATTATAAAGAAAAATTTGGAAATAAAATTTATTACCATAGAAATGACACGGTAACTTCTACAATTTAGTACAAATAATCAAACATTTATTGGATGATAAAATGAAATGTTTTTAATTATTAAGTCAACAAATTCTGATCGTAAGTACACTTGATCTTGGTTTTCTTAATATCAATACATTTCACGTTTTTGCCTGGTTTTCTCCGAAATTAAACCCAAACCTAAAGAAAAGAATAAATATTGTTGCCATTTCAACGGGACAATTTTATTATTTCATTCGAGTTATTCAATAGCGTTTTAATGGGTGTATTTATCAGAGAAGGTCTTAGTAAATAACAGTTTTTTTATGAGGTTAAGAAATCACTCTTACGTGGTACGATGGTAGGATTTGATAGGGTGAGAGTTTTATTATTTTAATTTATCTTTTTTGATTTTATTTATTTTAATATTATTCTTTTGTCATTTTGTAATGAATAGTGATTTACAAATCACGGTTATTGATTATAAATTTTTGGTATTTATTGTATTGCTTAGTCTCACATAAAAGTTATTTCTATAGTCAAGCAACTTGTAAGAGTATCAAATTACTAGGATGGTGAAATTGAGAAGCTGATTACAAATTGCAATGGCAATTTTCAAGCTTTTTTTAGTTTTTATATATTATATTTTTCATACATTAGATTTTATCTATTAAAATAAAGATTATAGTATCACTCCTATATTTTTTTTATCTATGTAATGAATAAATAAAGCTAAATCAAGTTAATTTATTGTAATAATTTCACTACAATAAAATTAACTTTTTATGACATAAGATTTAGTTTTATTAAAAAAATATCACCTATTAATATTTTTAGTGCAATAATTTTTTGTTTTTACTTTAAGTTCTTTAGTAAAGTAATTTAGTGACATTTTATTTGGCCTTAGTGACATTTTATTTGGCCTTAGTGACATTTGTAATTGTTACTATAGTCTATAGTATATAATGATATTTATGAAAAATTTCATTAAATGCTAGCGAAAAGCTTTAGTATGATTTTTTGTTATACTGCTAAAGAGTCTAATATATATCACTAAATTCACTACCTGTACCATAAGAAATTTAAAATAGTGACATTTAAATTAAATATCATTAAATATATTTTACTAAAAACAAATTAAATTAACTTATCTAAAAAACTTTGTTATGTAAAGTACTCCGTAATTGTGCAAAAAGTTAATAATGATAAGATCAATTCATGACATACCAAATTAAACACGTACAACAACAAATTACATAAATATAACACAAATTTCTTTCTTCATAAAACTAGCCACATTATTTAAATATTAAAAACAACGTATAAAATAATATTTTTTATGTGAGCACCACAGGTATGGTAACATTATGACTACCATCAGTCCAAGTGACAGTACCAACAGCATGACCTTCTGCCTCTTTCATACCAAAAACTTGAACCGAAAAACTTTGCTTATCCCCTTTGCCCTTAAAACTCAAATTTAAGGGACTTACCCTTATTTTCATCCCTTTAGGTTCAACAACAAAAACACTATACCTACTTTCTTGTGACTCTATACTTGTTAGTGCCCTTAAAATCATCTTACCTTGTAAATCAGATGTCACAATAATAGCAGGGTAATTCAAATCCCATTCCTTTACCTTCTTCTCTTCGCAACGAATCAATGTTTTTGTTATTGTTGATATTTCGGTTTGATTATAACCCGAAGCACAAAGAAAATCAATATAATCGTTTTCTGTTATGTTAAAAACTAAACCCGGATCATTAGCCTTTTCTGGGTTCACATGTCCTGCACCCTCGTCCCAAAATGTAGGTGGGGTACTAATTTTCATTGTTTCTTCATGGTACCCCTTATACGCAGTTGTCATCAAGGCAGACCGAATCATAGGGGGAGTCCAACCAGGGTTAGCCGCCTTAAGTAAGGCGGCTACCCCTGATACATGAGGACAAGACATAGAGGTTCCTGATAAGATATTAAACTCCGATCTTCTTGGGTCTTCTTGTACAAAAGATGGTGGCATGTTATCGGGCCAACCAGCTAGAATGTCGACTCCTGGTGCGACAACATCAGGTTTAAGCACATATATCGACTGCTTGTTTGGGCCTCGAGATGAAAACACAGCCATCATCGGAGCAATTATACTTTTGCCTGTTTCAGTACCTCGAAACACAATAGTCCCTTGTTTAACTTCGCGCTTATGTATGTAATCGAGAAGAATTTTTGTCGCCCCAGTAGGAAGTGTGACACCAGGGTACAGATAGGGATCGCTTTTTACAGTATCATTCGGGCCTATAATTGGATTGTTGATGACGACAATAACACCTACACCACCGGCTTTTTTTACAGCTATACCTTTCTCAATCGGGCTTATCATTCCGATAGAACAAATCACGATTTTCCCTTCGACTAGTTTTTGATCAAATGACTCGGGCAAACAAAGTTGCTTAGAGAAATCTGATGAAAAGTACACCAAAGGGTATGTTTTGTTTTTAGGTAATGGCCCCCCTGTATAAAGAGAAGCACCAGTTAAAACTACACCATTATCTAGTACTACATCAGCTGGGAATCTTCTGTCAATGGTACTTGCTCCGATTGTGGCGATCCATGGAGCTTCGTTTGATAAGGAACTCGGGATTGGTCCTGAATTACCAGCTGATGCTGATACAAACACCCCTTTGGTTAGTGCTCCGAATGAACCAATGGCAAGCGGGTCTAAGTTGTACCTGTTGGAAAAATAACCCATATGTGATTTCATATCGAAAATTAGAGAGAAGTTGATTAACATATAGGCTTGATGGACTACTCTTCATATTAGCAATTGGTTTTAGAATGGGAGACTTGTGTGCAGTTACATTAACAAATTTAACTTTTCGTGACACTGGATTTAATGATATTAGAAAAATATCATTAATTTATTTTTTTTTGCGTAAGTATTATTGGTTTTTATTTTAAATTCCTCTATAAAGCGATTTAGTGACACTTTATTTGGTGTTTAGTGACATATGTAATTATTACTTTAGTTTATGGTGGCATTTATGAGAAATGTCACTAGATACTATGTCGAGAAAAACTTTAGTATGATTTTTTTATTATGCTGCTAAAGGGTCTATTAAATGTGATTAAATCAATTAAATCTATTATATATGCTCTTAGAAATTTGAAGTAGTGCAACTAATGTCGCTAAATATATCTCATTAAAAGCAAATTATATTATAGTGACTAGTGAGTCAACTCTTCTCTTGTGTGGATATTGTAATGTACAAGTCCAATGGCAAATTTATTAACAGTATCAGAGCGACGGTTTCCGATTTTCTACTCAATTAAAATTGGTAGTGTTTAAAAAATTACTTTCATGTGATCCACATCGAATAATCAGAGAGAAGTTGACTAAATTTATAAGCTAGATGGGCTACACCTATCAGACTTGTGTGCAGTCAACTCTTATCCCGTGTCGTTTTTATATACAAATTTATCAGTACCTGCTAGAGGCTCCACCTAAGGAGATTGATATTACATCTACACCGTCTTCAACAGCTTTATCAATGGCAGCTAGTACATCGGATCCAAAGCACCCGTATTGCCAACATACTTTGTATATGGATAGCCTTGCTTTTGGTGCAATCCCTGTTCCTTCTCCCTTAGCATACCCGAAAAAGGACACATTTTCGCGAATATTACCTGCGTGTATAGATTTAGTCTACAATAAAATTAATGCACGCTAGTTTTATTATTGTGTAAGAACAATCTCACCGTAAAACGCTCTTTGTTTTAAAGTGATCTTACTGGAAGATGGTATCTTACAAGAATAGCTCAAATTGAAGAGAATAATGATACTGTGAATTATGTTTTAAATGAAAAGAAAATCAATTACTTGTTTATAAAATTAAGTTTTTTTCTCTCGAAATAAAAAGTTTAAGTGAAAATACAAGTGATGTCGTGCAGTAAGTCCATACAAGAGTTACTCTACCTGCAATTGTGGATGCGGTATGAGTGCCATGGCCAATAGTATCTCTAGCTGATTTAGCTTCATTGTATAATAACCCTGAACCAAAGTATCTTACACCAACTAGTTTCTTGTTACAAAGGGTGGATGGGAAATCTTCCCCTCCAATACATTCTCCTTTGAAATGGGCCGGGATTGGGCCAAGGTCATCATCTTTAAAGCTAAGGTTTTCGGGCCAAATACCCGTGTCAATAACTCCAACTACAATATTTGAGCCCAATTCACTCTCTTTTAGTAAGCCCATGGGCTTATTGTATGAATCAAGCCCAAGAAAGTGTGGTGATCTTGTGGTGTGTAATTGGTAAATTGGGTCTTGAATGATCTCATTAACCTCGATTTGAGCTCGCAATGAGCGGGCTTGATCGGGTTTAAGTCGGGCCGAGAACCCTTGGAAGACTGTTTTGTAAACATGAAGCAAAGAAGTATTGGGATTAGAATTTGTTTTCTTAAGAATAAACTTGTACCATTCCTCAATGTTAGAAAAATCAAGGGGCTTAAGATCATTATTTGTTTTGATAATGTAAGTTTGTGTTGTTTCTTGGTTGTGGGTTTCTCCTATTGTAATGTGAGATAAGGAAATGAAGAGAGCTAGGAAAATTATTATGCAATAAAAATGTGACATGATAGAATGTTTGGTGTTGGAGGGAAATTAGAGTTTTGAAGGATGCTTTAGGGTTTGAGGCTCTTGGGGATTTATATAGGGCTTGCAAATAAAGTTGGTTTGTATGATAAATAATACTCCCTCCTATTCATAGAGAATGAGACATTTGGGTTTTGCACCAAAATCAATGAAGGGTGGAGGACCACTTAAAAGTGAGTGGAAAACTCTCTTTTTCTATAAAAGGTATTGATATTTATGTGTTGACTGTGTTGTTGTAGTAACGGTAAAAGGGTAAAAAAGAATGACAAAAATAGAAATGAAACATTTTTAATAAATTGGCCCAATAAGGAAATGTCTCATTCTCTATGAATAGGAGGGAGTAAAATATAACACATTTAGAATAAATGAGTAATTTTTATATTATATGTCTTGTGTTGATACGGTAGCTTTAATTTTAAACAATTAATGTGAGTGTTTTTTATATTTAAAGTGTCAATTGTAAATATTTAAAATGTCATGTTAAACTTTAAATAATTGAAGGTATGAAAGTTGGTATTTTAATTAATTTAGTTGGCTATTTAACCCAATTAAAAATTATATTGTTGTAAATTATATTGTTGTGAAACCGTCTTAAATGAAATTTTGTGTTATTAAATTGACAAAATATTCAATTTTAATTCTTATACAAAACAAGTCATCCGCGTAATTCATTTAATATTAAAATCTTAACAAAACTTTTTTGATTAACCTTTTGAAGATTTTAAAAGATAAAAGAATATTTCACCATAGAATAAATACCATTGATTGTTGCCTAATTTAATTATGATTAATTCCTCTCAGTAATTTGCATCAGAAAGAAAATAGTTGTTTTTTAAAAAAAAGGTGGATAGTGGTAATAAAGAAAGAGAGAGAATGAATTATGTGGATTAAATTGAAAGAGAATTAAAATGTATGAATGAGATTAAAAGAAAGTGGTGGGCCATAGTCTAACAATAAAAATGATGCAAATTAAGTAGGACGAACTAAAATGAAAGATGATATAAATTAAATGGGACGGAGGGAGTATAATATATCTTTAGCCATTCTTAATTTTTGCCAAATTTAATATTTATTAAAATAGTTCTTTGAAAGTTATACGCACATAAAAAAGTCCTACCAAGTTATGTTTAGGTAAAAAATCGATGAAAAAACCAATATAATCAACAAATTAATCAAGAAGGTCAGGGTCAACTCATTTAATTAATTAGATTGAAAATACAAACTAAATCATTCTCATTAAAATAAACTATTAAACTATACTAACGTCTAATGATACAAATTATTTCTAATGTAATTTCTTTTATGAAAAGCACTATATCATTCTCATTAAAACAAAGCTCCTCAATTCTGAAATATGCATTTTTATTCACAAATTTACGTTATCACCTAATAAAAGATAATAAATTAAAGTGAACAATCTAATTCGGAGACGAACAAGCATGAACATGAATGTACTTTCTTGGCAAAAATACACAAAAAATTTATTACCATTATTATATTTTAAGACCATGTACCAAACCCGGTCGTGAGGAACTTGGATATATAAATAAATTAATTTTTTATTTGCTGAGGAAAGTCGAGGGTCAGATGAGAATCGAATCCAAAACCTTATCTAGAGAAGTAGTATTTAGTTTTAAAATCAAATTTAATAATGATAGTATTGTTTTAAAATTATTCTTTATAAATTAATAATGGTACCAAAATTTTATGAAATAGTTGATCTAGTAGATTTCACTATGTTAGTTTGAACTAAATAAAAAAAGATTCACATTATCATTCATTAATTTATTCCACTAAAAATATATAATCAATAAATAGAATGCTTGAAAATCCATAATTTCTAAATATTGCAAAAGTTTACGTGTAGGCTTTATGTTTAGCTCGTTGTTAGAAAACACTAATAAATGTAGTGGAAGATGGTAAATTTATGTACTTAACTTGGTGCTTTCCCTTCCTTCAAGCATGCTCTACTAACAATGGACTATATTATTAGTTTTGACAAAGTTCATGCCATTACTTTACTACCTTGCTTCTAATTAGGAAGTAGTTTTTCATATTTATAAGAAAAAATTATGGGTTAGTTTAATGATTTACCGTTTTTTTTCACTCTTATGACAGAGGTTTGATTTTCCATATTTATAGGAATGATGAGCTCTTTTCGTCTTGTTTGCAGCTTAAATGTTTATATTAGAAAATTTTTTCAATTAGTATTGATTCCGTTTGTTTATGTATTATTAATTTATTATAATTTAAAAGTCAAATGTAAACATAAGGTTTAAAATGTTAATCTTAAACTTCATCATTTGTTAAACTTCATCATTTGTTAGATGTATATACTCTTAATTATCTTAATTTTAACATTTTTAAAGTTTGTAGTCCTAAAGAATCTTGAATTAATACTATTTTCAAAATTTTCATATCAGATAGTCAAGGATATAACATCCAAGCCTTTGAATCTAGAAACTACACATCATTAAAACACCCCAATTTGATGATCTTCATCTTTGTTCCTATCAAGGATTGGACACAATTAAGGATAGCACAAAACTTGGTTTGTACTAGGGTTTAAGGATGCGATTAGTATGAACTATGAACGTTGGTTGGGGTTTCTTTTATAGGTAAATTCCAAACAACTCAAAATCTCATTAAAACAACCCATTTAAGTAGAAGATTTAAAGTAATCATCATGAAGTTCTTCACCTATGCACTTAAATTCCAAGTCAAAACAATGTTTATGGTAATAATCAAATTCTCTAAAATAATGGGTTGATGACCATGATCATAACAAAACAAAATCTAATGATAACTGCAGGTGCTCGAACGAGCACAAGATGTTCAAACGAGCACCTCATGGAACGAGCACTCGGTGTCCATGATATGTAAGCATTAAGTAGCGACCTTGTATTTGCCAAACTTTTTAAATAGCATCAAAGAAAGAGTTGCAATACATTGATCATCTTTTTTTTCAATAACATCACTAGCATTCATGGATTTTCTAAACAACAAGGATGCATCTCAACAAGAGGGGGCCATGGATCTTTTCATCCTAAATTACAATCAGAATATTGATTAATGGCCTCGAATCACCATCATTCGAACCCACCAGTAGCGGAAAAACTGGAGCATGTTGCAGTCGAAATCAAGACATGTTATGTACTGTTCCATGTTTCAATAAAAGTACATAGTCATCCACAGATTAGGAGAATATATGCATAGCTCAAACCTGACAGGGAGCGTCCCAAAATACGGTTTCGGTCCTGGTAGCGGTAAACAAAACGATTTTCCATTAATACAAATGGTATTGCAGTTGTCGTGACCTATATTTTAGTCACAATAAACTCCAAAACCTTTAGGATATGGTGATGCGACCTTGTTTTTATACTGTGATTCTGTGTAGGAAAGCTCGGTCCATTGTCTTATGTATAAAAGTTGGAACAATGATAACTGAACTCATTGAGAATACGTAACATCTGCATAAAGAAAAAAAATATCTAGCACCTCGACTTTGCTCTCGTTATATAAGACTCTTTTCTCATGATCCAACCCTAAAAAACGAAACATTCAAAAGTCGAACTACAGTGAACTAAACCATTTATTCACCATGTTGATCTTTTAAATAGCTCCCTTCTGAGCCTAAACAATATTTACCTGTGAACACAATGCATGGCAAACATAAGTATCTCAGTCGTAAGTTACATTAAAAAGGTAAACTCACAACACAAACCATAGAGCAAAATATCGCTCGCATCTCGTTATCGCAACCATATTGCAAATTTTTTGTAATGTAAGCCGTGATCAATATACCGCGACAACTGTTAAGTATCCACATCGACCGCAAAATTGTTTCACGACCGTGATTGAAACCAAAATTTTGCATTATGGAACAAACTTCAAGATATTTTAAATAGCTACTATTTCACCTTAGTTTTAATAAGCACAAGGAGCACCAAGGCGCAAAAGGTCCTCAGAGCCTAAGTGCAAAGCACATAAAAAAGGCGTGAGCTTTTTGTAGGCGACACACACTTTTTAACTAGTTAAAAATATCAATTTTAAAACATGTGTAATACTTCAAACAACATGATATTCATATTTTAATATCAAAATGTTTGAAAACATTCATTATCATTTTCGTTAAACATCACTTTAGCACAAAACTATTATACTATGAAGAATTCTCACAATTATTTTTTTTCCGTATGTTTTTTGTTTTTCTTTAAGAAGCAATGATTATTTAAACTTCATATTCAAGTAAATTTAAGTTTTGAGTTCTAATTCTTTTTTCAACAAACAAGCATAAGTTAATTACCCAGCCTAATAAGGAGACGCACCGGGCGCACAAGGCATGAAGTGCATCAAGGTGCCCAGCTTTGCCTCACCTAGCCGAGCCGAGACTGAGCTTGAGGCACACAATGTGTAAACCGAGGCGCTTTTTAAAACTAAATATTTCACCAAATAAACTCATTCAAATAATACATCATCCTGATAATAAATTTTCTGGGAAACTCACAATCCACAATTTTATTCCATCTCTCTGAAAAGCTGACTTTACCTCAAAGCAATTACCTCCAAAAAACCCAAAAAGAAACCTAAACATCCATAACGATTCAATCTTACTAATCGAAACAAAAAATTCACACACTTCAAATTACTCGAAAATCGAAAGCCAATAAATTTAGTCATTAGTAACAACTAATAAGTGAACCCCAAGTACTCACTAAAGATCAACAAAAACAATGCCTAACACCCTGATTCCAACATTGTGTGGTAGGCTATATGAATCAAAACCAATTAGTATAGGTAATTGTCTCTAACTGACGTTGTCTAACACTAATAATAATATCTAAGACTAATCTACAACTAACAAAATCAATTCCAATAATCATCCACATATATTTTCTTCCTTCATTCACTCTTACATATTGTCATATGCAAACTAAATTCTAAATTTTTTATGTTAATTTTTCCTCCTATCATCCGGGTCATCTTCAACCTACCTCTTTCTATCCTAAGCTTCACAATTCCAAACTTGCACTCCTCTAACCAATTAAGTTTTAAGTGTTCTTTGCAGATGACCAAACCTACATAAACCACATGCATCCCTCTAATCTTATGATTCCAACTCCCAAAGAATAGGAAAAAAAGGAACCAATTTCCAGTGTTTTTCACAAGATAACTCCAAAAAAAAAACATACTAGTACTCTTAAAGAAATTTATCAAGAGTACCTTCAAGTTGAATTAAAACAGCATTTTCAAATTTGAATTTAAAAGTTCTATTCAAAAAAATTATAACTTCTAACCGAAAATTACCTGAATTTGAAGACATGCAATGATTCCACTTGCTTCAAAGGAACAAAGATGAACAATATTTGATAAGCTGATCGCTCAAACAAGGATACCATGCAATGTTAGTGATCACACTGTAATTCTGCTAACATGTATCTTGTAGAAGAGAGAATGAAAACGGGGATCAAAATTCTACACAAATAGAGATAGCAGAGTGTGTGAGCTTCTTAAATCCTTGAACGATAATCAAGTTTCTCAAATAGCTGTAAATCTATCTATAATGCCACTATACCAGCTTCTAATTATCAATTGATATTGCTACGTTCTTCCATTGCTCATCAACTTCATCAAGATAATTTAATACATATCAAAAACTCTACATCAGTTGCATAACACATCTAACAAGATAATTCAACCAATACCACTCTAACAAAACACTATGTAGTTCAACATTAACTTTTCAACTTACACAATAGTGAAAGAGATTCCATCTCAATTGATCCTTCTAGATGTTTATGAATATCATCAATGTAAGAAGGATCGATTTTAATCTTTTTATTAACCATTAAACGACCAAGTTTTGTCACCTCTGCAGCGTGTTTTTGTTGGCAAAGGCCAACAAGTAGAGTTGAAAATATATCAGAATCAATTGTCGATACGAAGCCCTTCTTTTCAACAACTTCATATAGATTAAATGCATCAACAAATCTTTCTTTCAGACACATCTCCTTCATCAAAATACTACAAGCTAACCCATCAGGCCTCACATCATTATCTAGCATCCACGTAAAAAGCTTTTGTGCCTCCTCAAATCTTTTGATCCTTGTCATAGAAATAACTAGAGAACTATAGCAGTCGCTGCTCGAAACATGACCACCACTAATCACATTGCGGACCAGTTCAAAAGCCTTGTCTATGTACCCTTCAACACATAGTCCTTGGACCACTACACTAATTGTTATCCTATTAGGATGACACTTAAAACCCTGCATACGCTCCAATATCGACAATGATTTGATCGACTTACCATTATCACACAAGCTCTGAATTACTGATGTATATGTAATGACATTGGGTGTACACTCCCCGCCTTCCTTCTCCATCTCTGCTAACAGCTCAAAAGCTTTTTCAAAACTACCAACCCTACAAAGCCCATCAAGAAGAGCAGAGTATATGACTAAATTTGGAGCACATCCATGAATTTTCATAGCCTTAAGCAACTGACAAGCATCCTCCAATCTACCACCATTGCAAAGACCCTTAAGTATTGACATATAAGTAATCATATCAGGACAAAGATCAAATGATTCCATCTCTCTAATCAACCCCATTGCTACATCAAGATCTTCCCTTTCACAAAACAATCCAATAACCACATTATACATAGTCGAATCCGGCCTACACCTAAAATCATCTATGTTTCTTAATACCCATAAACCCTCATCAGCAATCCTAGCTTGTCTACACAAATTTAAAATAATTTTAAACAATTTCACATTAGTTGGACAGCCTTCAATCTTATAACACTCAACAATCTCTTTAATCCTTACTGGGTTTCTACGAATTCCAAGCAACTTACAAGCTAAATTATACATATATTGAGAGTGCCTATACTTGGGCTGAAGACCAGCCCAGATGAAGAACCGAAGACCCAATTGAGGGTGATTTGGGGAAAATTTATGCAAAACCTCACTAACAAATGGTGCATTCAAATTCAATTGAGGAACAATACTAGCTAATGTTTTTTCAGGGTTTTTGGGGTGATTTAGGAAATGGGAATATAATTGTTTTGCAGTAGAAAAATTCATTCGATTAATGAACAAAAATAGTGGGGATTTTAGTTTTTGCCTGAATTTAGAAGAAAAGAAACTAGGATGTGAAAAAAATGCCATTATAATGAAATGGAAAAAAAATACAGAAGAAAACCTGAATTTATTGCAAGAGACTTAGGAAGAAGTAAATAGAGAACGGCCATTTGATTTCTTCTTCGCCACTGAAAGCGTGGATAGTTTGTTTTCCCTTAGAAATAGGAAATCAGCCATTGTTGCTAAGCGGAGTTCCTCACTTTCATGTTTTTCTGATTTCTCTAAAGAATTTGTCCTCTTTCTATCTCCGTTAGCCTGGCTCGTTAGTAAGTTGAGCCACTTCTTCTATACCCAGCCCGTTTGGCGGGCCTAACGGGTTGTTTGATTGAGTCCCGATTAACCCATTTAAAATCAACCAAAAATAAAAAAATATGAAAAAATTGAACAAAATTTTTTACCAAACAAAATTCCAATATAACTGTTCGGAAATTTTAATTTTCAAAATAAACGTCTTCAACTCAAATCTGAGGTAAGCTATTAGTTCGTTGTTGATAATAGTGAACAAAAGTGCAGGTAAAAAAAAAATTAAAAAGTATGTTCGTTGTTAGTAATAGCAAATAAAATTTTGGTAAAAGAAGTCAAATATTTATTTACTATTATACTAACAGATAAAAAGTTATTGATAAATAACATAAGAAATCAGATTCTGGATAAGACACATAATATTGCTAAACCTAGATATAAGCTCTCGACTGATTTAACCATTCATGATTCTTTATAACCTAGGATGAAAACAAAAAATTTAAGTGTACAGTCAAAAAGATTACTAGTTGCGAGTTCCATCGATATAATATACTACTCCGTCCTCTTTAGATTGCATCAAAGAGAAATTGGTGCATTTTTAAGAAAGTGGTAATAAGTGAGGAGAGATAATGAATTGCGTGGATGAAATTAAAAAAGAGTTAAAATGAATGAATGAGATTAAAAGAAAATGGTGGGCCATTGTCTAAAAATAAAAATGATGCAAATTAAGTGGGATGAACCAAAATGAAAAATGATGCAAATTCAATGGGTGGGAGGGAGTATAGTTCTATTCTATCTATCTTAGAAAAAAGGTTAATGTTGTAATTGCACTATATACGTAATAACGTAACGTCGTGTACTCGTATTTTTAGGTTTCAATCTTTTGAATCAGAAAAACCCCATTCGCGTCTCTTCCCAGTCTATTCATTCATAGTTCGCCGGTTTCCCATCTACTTTCCAGCTGATCGCCGGAAAATCGCGAATCTTACCGTCTAAATACGCTCATCTCCACCATTCTTATTTCTTGGTACGTTACTGCTTTTCCTTTCCTTTCCTTTCCTTTTTTTTTTTCAGTCTCTTGCTGTATTTTCTGTTTTATAATGATCTGCAGTTTCTGCTTTTGGATTTTTATTTTTCATTTTTGATGTATGGTTGAACTTGGAGATAGTATATAAAGTGATATTTTTTTTTATTATCTGAAGGGCTCTCTTTTTTAGATAAACACCCCTCTTATATGTATTTTTGGATGAAAGATTTTTAGTTTTTAGTTGATTGGATATTTGTGCTTTAGGATTTGCAAATGTGTTATTTTTTATTGTGTTTTTTTTCCTGTAAATGGACTTTAATTATATGTTCGAAGGTTTTGTAATATTATTGATTGTGTTTGTTAGATTATCAAGTTTCATTCTGAATTCTTTAAGTATTCACTGTAATTTGCTTTGAAATTGTTAGAACTATAACCAATTTTATTTGATTAGTGAACCCAACTTCTTTAGAATTATTTGATTGTAATTTTTCTAAATCAGTTGTGAACTTCTTGTAATTGTGAGATGTGAGTTTCATTTTTCAGTCTCTTGTAATTGTGAGGTGTCTGTTTCTCCTGTTATACGTGGTTTTAGATATCCTAATGTGTGGTAAAAAAAAGGCTTGGTTTTTCGGACAAAGGGGCTTGGCAGCAGGTGCACTTTTAGATTTCGTTTTTCTGATATTGAGAATCAAGTGTACGAAGCTAGGGATAAATTGATGGAGTTACAAGCAAAGCTTCTTTAAAAGTTTCTCTAAACGTATGGCTTGCTTGTGATGAGATATTTGCAAATACGAGCTTTAGCTTTAGTCTTGACCTTAAATGCTACTTGTGGCAAAGGTCTACGATCCAGTGGCTTTAGAAGTAGGACCAAAACACCGCATTGGTAGGGCTGAACAATGATACACATAGGGGTGCCTTTGTGCTCCAAGCTTGACTATTGAAAATTTAAACACTTCCCTATTAATTAGGTCAATATGATTTCCTCCTATGACCCTAGTGGACGTGATGAGTGCATATGATGCTGGGCCGGCCTTCAGCGGGCATAAAATTTGTGGAAGCATTGGAAAAATGTAGACCTTGGAGGGTTCTGTGAAGATTTAATTTAAATTCTGTAGATTGACTCTAGAGCATTCTTGTAAATTTAGGTTTATAGTCTAGAATATTCTAGCTAGGGTATATCTAGAATATAGACAGAAGACTTGAAGTTTGGACCTGGGGCATTCGAAGGAGTGAGTTTTTAGAAGCTGTGCTAGTCAGTTTCTTGATAATAGTAAATATTGCTCCTGAAGAAGTTATAAGTGTAAGGGTAAATGCCTCTTCAATGAAATTAATTAAAATGCTATTCTTTTGTTTCCTGGACAGCATCTTCTTGTTCCCTTTTGTTTGATGATTGCTGTCAACCTAGCATTAACTTTAATGAGTTTACTTCTTCCCTTGGCAACCCATTGCTAAAGAATCTCTCTAGTGTTTCCCTTGGATTCTTTCTTCCCAAAAGACTGCAAAATGACTTTGATTGATTGCTGGAGAGCTACAATAAGAGTGAATGAACCATTTGCTTCACTTTCAGTGTTGAAATTCTTTTAGCTTTCTTCATTAGGCTGGGCTTTCTAGATCTGTAACATTAAAAGATATCTTTGGTTCAAGCAGCACTTTAGGGAAGGAGTTGCTGATTGGCTCTTGGGCTGTTGGCTTTGTTTTGGACTAGGTATGCACCTCCTTCCCCTCTCGTCTAGATGATAGGACAAGCATATCCAAACATGCTAAGGGTTCAGGAGGTTTTATGATTATTCATAGCTTGTTAGGAGCATAAGTGATCCGTTTATTCTTATATTTGGTGTTCTTATCTAGACCTATGATGTGAGATTTTCCTTCTGTCAAATAAGGATGATGACACCGTGAAGTAACATTTTTTAAAACATTATCTTAGGTTATAGACATCTTCTGTTCATGCAAATTCCCTTCAGGATCAATAAATTATATATTGACCTCTCTTTTAAAATTCTCTAAATATCTCATTGTTCATCGGGTCTTACAGGTTAGGCAGTGGAAATACAGGAAAGCAAGATTACAAATGAGTGCTGGTAAGTAATCATTCAACTTTTCCATTTTTTCTAATTTCATTAATTTTAGTATTACTATTTCGTAGACTCTTAATTAGTTAAGGAAAATTCAGTGAGATGGAACAAAAATGAAAACCTCAAATTCTCAAATTGTATAGCACATTACTTGTTATGAGAATAGTACATAGTAATTAGTACATACTTGGATGTTGAAGCATTGCCGTACAAGTCATCAGATTTTCCCTGCAAAATTACATACAAAATCCTTAATCCAGCTATCATTTAGTACTGCCAATGAAACGTGAGACTACAAGATTCATTAGCCATGTATTTCTCTTGTTAGTCAGTATACGTTGGCTGAGATGACATCCTCTTTTCTTCCCTTTTTTTGTTTCTGTTAAATAGAAAAGATACAATTTGAAGATTTACAAATCCTCTTCATTTAGGAGTCTTGCTGACCATGTTTTTCACTTTGTTTTTTCTATTTCTGTGAAGAGAGCGTATAGGAAGACATGTTTGTGAAGCTACACAACAAATATGAGATTAGCTTCTGCTTCAACTTTGTCAGCTGTGATTACTCTTCAGCATTTATGCAATGATCAATGATCTTAAATTCTGAACTGTCATCTTGTTGACAGAACTTTGAAGAGGAAAAATATGCATACAGAATCTACGTAATCAGCTGCTTCAACTGAATATTTAGTTTTCTGTTTTTTTGATTCTTGAATTTTGATTTGAAGTATAGCACATTATTCTAATAATATTAATCCAAGAAGATTTCCCTAATAGGGTTTTATTCTATAAATTTTAGCCTGCGAGACTAATGACTTTTACATTTTGAGCTATTGTCAATTGATGCTAATTATGGACTGAATAACCGAGATGCGAGAGCAAAATATGGTCTTGTGGTCTGCTATGTCTTGTTACATGATTGATGGCTTATGGATTGATTGACCGTTGGTTAATGTTTTAACTGCAATGAATTTGTCAAAAATTGGCTCCTCAAAATGTACATCATATTTGTCGTGAAATTAGTAGACAATAATTGCATAGCAGGTCAGAGGTCTATAGGGGACCGCCTCTTTGTTATTTTCAAATTGCAAGGACAGGTTTACATACACCTATCCTCTACGTCAGTGGCGGAAGCCTCCTAGAGGCATTGAGGTAATATCGATGTGGACAGAATGTGACTTCAACTGAAACTTAAAGCAACTTTTTAACCCGATATTTGGACGTCCCTTATTCCCAATGCTAGTTATTCTTCGCAGGTGGTGCATTTGGTGGAAACCGAGGTGCGAGACCAGTCCCACCGGAAAAAGGAGTCTTCCCACTGGATCACATGCATGAATGCGACTTGGTAACTCACGTAAACTGTTTACTTCTACCTCCTCTGTTGAACTGTCTCCCTGCAGTTCAGCTTAGTTCGTGTTTGGGGTTTTCTTGCAGGAGAAAAAAGAATACCTCAACTGTCTAAAAATCGCTGGCCATACGTCAGGAAAATGTAAAGAATTTTCAAAGAAATATCTGCAATGTCGAATGGAGAAGTGAGTTCTTGATCGTTCCTTTTATTTTCACTGTTTGGTGTATAATCTGAAACTTTCTGATTAATGTGATTGGTATGGCACAGGAACTTAATGGCAAAACAAGACATGTCCGAGCTTGGATTTCGCAATGATCCGGAATCAGAAGCTTCTGAAGGAAAGGAAGATAAATAGATAAATAAATAAACGATCGAGATCTATTGCGGGTTTAGGTGACGTGTGTCTAGAATCAGTTGATGAAGTTGCGGATTTCGCTACGACTCTACTGATGCATTCTTAGTACAGGTGCATTCTTTTGCTGTATTACATATGCAGAAAAAATTATGTTAAACCTTTTTCGAGATTGCTATGTAAGATTATCTATGAAGGTTACATAACCTTCAAAATCGAATTAGAAGGCCAAAATAATTGCTGTTTCGGAATACATCCAAAACTAACTCATACTTGTTAACAACATTTGTATTTTCATCCAGCTTTGCCTCAATACTTGGATAAGTTTTTCCTCTGTTTTTTTGGCTCTAAAAAGTTTTATTTATTGAAGAATCTTTTATTTCTTCACAGTCGTTATTTGTTGACTTTTATTTATTAATATAAATTTGAATATAGTTTGATACAAAATAATAGTAATTTCTTAAACAATACGAGTTAAATTCAATGGATGGGAATTTGATTAGAAAATAAGATTAAAAAAACAGACGGATGAAATAAATGAGTAATTTAGATAAAAAGACAGATCATTGCTAAAAAAAATGTAAAAATAGTGAAATAAATTAAATGGAAAGTACTCCCTCCGTTTCCTATTGATGTTCCCATTGGGAATATTCACGGGAATTAAGAAAAGTGAAATCTTTTAGATAGTGGAGATATTATTTTATCGAATAATATATTTGATGGAGGAAAAGTGGGGACCATAAATATTAAAAAAGTATTTAAAGAAAGTTAGTGGAAAAAATATAGGGATCACAACTAATTAAAAAATGTTTTTATGAAGTTAGTGAGAAACATGTGGGGACCATAAGGATTATAAAAATGTTAAAATGGAGTTAGTGGAAGATATATGGGGACCATAATCATTATTAAAATATTAAAATGAGGATGGGTGGGGTTATTTTTGTCCAAAATTTGTGATATAAATAGAAAGATTCCTTATAGGAACAACAATTGAAACATCCCAAAATGGGAAGCGAGAACTTCTTTAAGGAACGGAGTGAGTATACAAATTGAAAGGAAAAGGAGTCTTAAGTGAGCTTTTAAAAGTAAGGGAAAGTGGAGTACTATTTATATCAACAGACTCTCTCTTGAGTCTTGAGAGACCGTCTATAGTATAGACGTCTATTAAGAGCCCAACTTATATCTCCCTTTTAACTTTTTTTTTTGAAGAACTCCCTTTTAACTTATACAACCACCAATTAGTGTTTTTTTTTTTTAAAAAAAAAGGCCCAGCCCTAAAACTTGAAATGTCTATTGTATAGACGGTCTCAAGTAAGAATTTGTGCTATATCAATAAAGTGAATTTCTTTCAAGTAAGCTTATTTTTTAGAAATCGATTAAACATGTTTGGTGTAGAGTTAACTCTTAAAAACATGTATCCTCATGGGAGTCTCAGGGTGTTCACGAATGAGGCAAATTTTGTCGAAAAAGACTTATGGGTAGGTTTACAATTTTATGAATTGATAGAGCATCTGCTTGATGAAAGAAGGTTTGGGGTTTGACTTCTACTGAGCGTAGGTATCGGTTGAGAGGTTTCTTGACTGCGTGCATCCGCTTTACTCCCTCCTTGAGGAGAACAGCTATGGCTTGTCCATATTTTTTCACGTGATCTAATGCGCAGTTTTAAGTCTTAATATCTTTACTTTTATACGATAAAACGCTAAAAAAAAGAAAATATTATAAAAATATGTATTAAGATGAATCAAACAAGATCTCATTTGATTATATTTTATATTGAATATAGAGAAATATATGTCGAATAAGATCAATTAATGAACAGTAATAATTATGAGGGGTGATCAAAGCCGGATACCGAGTCGACCCGAATCCGATAATCCTGGTATCCGGTTTTTCGGATATCTATAAGTGCGATCCGGGTCGGAATTACCGGATACCCAATTTTATTAGAATTTTTTATTTGTTTGTTTTTTGTCATTCAACGATACGTTTGTTTATCTCTATTTTTTACTTAAAATATTTTTTTATAAAAAATTCAAATACAAACTCTAAAAATATTTAACTTAATTAGTCATAAAAGATTAATTAAGAAAATGAAAGAATAATATTATTGTTCATGGGTCTAAGTAAGACCAATTATAAAATTAAAATACTAACTCTCTAAAAATATTCAATCGAAAGTTAGCTTTAGAGATATCATGATCATTTTATTTACGAAAAAAAGTAAAACAAAATTAATTAAATAAAACCGGATACCAAATACCCGATTTTCGAAAATTCGTGACCTGGATCCGATATCTGATTTTAAAGTCGGACACCTGATCCGGATAATTCGGTTTGCGAAAATCGGGTAAATCATCCGGTTTTAGAAATCAAATACCGGATCGGATATTTCAGATGGAATTATTATCAACACCCCTAGTAATTATTGCTAGAATGATTGTAACAACTATTAGAGATCGAAGCTAATGCTCTATAGTCTAGAGGATAACTAGAAAATTCCTTGAATATTAATCTAAGGATGTTTTAGATTTATCTTTGTAAATATCTTAGATATTATTATATAGAAATGTACTATGGTCAGGAGTAATAGTTGAAAATTAGTCGCATTAAGATTAATGATTATTTTACTCTACTTAGGCTCTATTCAGTTCAATTAGCAACCTATGAGGCAAAGCCTAATTGTCTAACTATAATGACTTGATAAGTTGCACGTGTATTGCATAAGGAGCTATTAAGTTTAGGAGTATGGATGTCTACTGATCTCGCGTTGGTTTAATGACAACCGTGTGTCCATAAATTCTGTTTTGTGCTCACACAACAAATTTCTATGAAACGTAACTCAAATCTTCCATAAATATTCACAAACTAGTGGATAATTTTAAAATAAGACAAAAAAAACCTAAACTCTAACAGTGTAAGGCGTCCATACAACAGGATTTTCATCGAATGGCTCTATTCATGTCCAAATTAATGAAATGAGACAGAAAAAAATGTAGTCATAACAATAAGATAATATAATGATATTTACAGTCCTTAGGGCTGTACATAACAATTAACAAATTTATTTTATCATTATTAATTTTAAGTTTTCAGGAGAATCTAATCTAAAAATTGAAAAACAATTAATAAATGATAAAATAATAAAGTATAATTAATTGCTTATGTTTTCAAAGCAAAAATAATATTAAATTAAATAAATTAAATGCAAGATTCCTTCTTATATACAACCATTAGGGTTGTATATATCATTTTCCTAATAATAATCGTAAATAAAGACAATAGTGAGATAGGAGGCATGCATTAAGGATTCTTAAAGATATGAGACATACGTTACGTAAAATAGAAAATTCAATATTTCATATGAGATAATTTTAGTACAACAATATCTCATCTGAAGTGTGTATTTACATGTTTTAAAAATGTTTTCTCCCTTAAATATTGTAATTTGTTCAACCGATTAGTAAAAATCAATAAATATGCGATAGAGTCTATTGCCAAAGTTAACCTTTTTTATTGATATTTAATTTTTGTTTTTGGTTCATTTCATTTCGGTATGTGATTTATGTGATTTATTGTTTTTTTAGTAATCGGATCTTAGGAAACTGTGGTTTTTAAATTAGCGAGCAGCATACCAACGAAGTCTTTTTCAAAAATTATGTCCCAATATCTTACATGTTCATCATTATATCATGTAATGAAAGAAAGTTTTTCAAACCTCACTTGTTAACATAAAAGATAGACGATTTTTACACTTTCTGTAGTCATTGAACACAAAAAATAAGGCTTCGATATACTTTAAGATCACAACAAATCAGTAATTGACACAAGCTATAGCTTTATTTGTATTTTAGCTCATTATTCAATACAAGTCAATTCTAATCCTGCTAATATATAAAATTTTCAAATATGATTAAAGAATGAAAACACTTCATTAAGAATACGATAATGTAAAGACAAATTATATATTTAATTTACAAATTCATGTTTGTCACATATATAAATGTTACCATCTTGTCAAAATGTGAAAAAGTTTAGAACTTAATTGGGTTAATGAAACTTATTCCCATGGGCCATCTCCAATAAGCATTCAATCGTCATCCAACAAGCAAGGAGAGTTCATGTATATGTTATGATAGTGATCCATACATCTTGATTTGCCTTTTGTTCCAACATGCTCGACTATTTTTGAAAATTTCCCGAACGTCCTTTAGATACACTCATTCTTTTGTTATATGCAACTAAAGATTCTAGTCATATCAATTTTCATCTAAGTAATCTCAAATTCATTGACCAACAAGAATCAATTTACAAAGAATGCTAAATTGATATAAAAACAAACAATAACAATTGGACGTAGAGCTATTTATCGCTTACAATCAATCCTCGAAACTACATACTTTAAAACAAATAAAGCTTTCAATTTTATAAATAGCATATTATTTAGTATTAGTGTATAACCCAAATGTATTTATATCTTGTCTTGAATCTATTACTCTCAGCAAATACGAGGGAAAAAAATAAACGTTGCATCAATAGAGGTACCAAGAGAAGAAAGTTCATTACCTTTATGTAAAAATCAAAATAAATTTCATGACTCGAATCAATTTCCTATGAACAACTATTGTTGGCTCTATTTTTGTACCCTTAAGCCTCATGGAACCCTAGTTTTCTTGCTTCATCTCACATTTTGCTACTTGATACAATATGCTACCCATTCTTAACTCTCAATCTCGATTTTTCCTGATCTTTCTTTTTTATCACATTCATCGTAACTTAGAATTTTTTTCTTTAATACTCCCTCTAATTTATTTGCTACTTGATACAATGCTACCATTTTTAAATCTCGAATTAATTGTAAATGTCTTAGTCATAACAATAAGGTAATGAATGCCTTTATTTGCTACTTGATACAATGCTACCCATTCTTAAATCTCACATTTCAATTTACGATGAATGTGATAAAAATTGGAATTTTTTTCTTTAATACTCCATTCAATTCATTTCAATTGTCCCATTTTCTTTTATGGACAATTCACTTCAGTTATCCCATTTTCTTTTTTATCAATGATTTTTTTACCTAAATACCTCATGTTCACACAAGTAATAACCAATATACCCCCACTTTTACTACTTATGATATGATAGAATTTAGAAAATGGGTCTGGGCAACCCAAACAAGAAGGAGAAGAAGTAGTCCACTTATAAACCCAAAGAAGGTTCACTACTAAAACCAATTGGTAATAGTAGGAGTTACTATATAAAGTGATGCATACTCTTCTCTTTCTTCGATGTGGGACAACTCACATGTGGGTAACACATGGACACTTCAACATAATACCCCAACTACAACCTTTACAATTCATTTAATCAATTAAAATACCCAACTATCACCTTTTTGGAGGACCCCATTACACCCTTAATATCTGTGCCCAATCAAATTGGACAACTCAAATGAATTGGAGGGAGTACTATATTTTATGTGAATTTGGTTGAAATTGAAAATTTTTTCTTTGATAGTTTGGGAATTTTGATTCCTCTGTAATAATTTGTTTTTGTAAATATAGTCAAAATTGGTAATTTTAGGAATTTTGAATCTAATTTGCACCATGGCATTGATTAGAAGATTAGGGAAATACAACAACTTGCGCCAAAGAGAATCATATCAATAATGCCGATTCTCAATAAGACCATCATCATCATACCTAATGTATCCCGCTTGTTACGGGGTCAAATGATAACCAGTAATTTATTTAGTCAAACCATAAACCGCCCACTTTAGTCTAATTACTTTCCAAAATAACTATCCACGAACCGACTATAACCTCTCATTATCATCAAATATAACCTCCAATCTCCCATAAATAACTCCCTCCTGAGTATTATAAATAGAGGTTACTTACATCATTTGAAAAAAAAAGCCTGGATATTCTCACCATACTCTACAAAAAATACATCGCTCTCCTACTTACGATCGATATGTAACTAAATATCTCTTCATGATCTGAACTTATCCTACAATCCGTTATTCTGTTTTCATTAATTATCATATATTCATTACTTTCGGTTTCCCGATCTGACTTGAGCGTCGGAGGGATTTTCCAGGAGACCACCCCGGGCAAGGCTAACGTTGTATTGCAGGATTTGAGGTCTCATCAGCGGAAGGATCATTATCACTTTTATCATATTGACAATCGTCCCCGATTACACCTATCTCCAGGTATTTTAAGTGTCTTTTGCACTTCCTCGTTTCATTACCGAAACACCGCTCATAGATAAACTGTGGTCAGGGTTTGAGAAGGAAAGTTAGACGGCAACTCATACCCATGTAGGATGAAAAAGTACTATTGTGAGCCTCATTCTCAATAAGACCTAAACATGCATATTGTGAGCCTCATTCTCTTCATAAAAAGCTAGCTCTATGGAAGCCATTGTAACCAAACTAAATCATCTATTTCAGCTCTAATCTTCATCTAATAAATTGATGAACCAATTTCAAAAGAATAACACTCAATTAACAAATTAGTATTCATTTCTTACATCTATAAAACTAGTAGGATGAAAAAGTACTTATATATAAGACAAAGAAATTTTTTTTTTATGGATAATTGAGATTAATATGTCGATAAATTGAAAAGATAAGATAAATGTAATGTAACTAGTAAAGAACATGTACCATAATAATTTCTTAAAAATACCGGTGGAGTAAATATTTATTCATATAAAACAACACATAGAAGAGAAAAGTGGAAGTTTTAAGGTAATCTCCATTTTTTTTTTGGCAGGTCATATGTGTAACAATTTGTCTTGTACTCCCTCCGGCCTTTTTTGTTTGTCCTACTTACTATAACGGGTAGTTTCAATAGTTTGTCCCATTTCTATTTTAGGAAAGTTTTGATTTCCTTTTTCTTACCTCTCTCTTCATTTTGCCGGTTATTATTGAGGATCTCTTATGCCCTCATTATTACTCATCTTGGTTTAAGAGTCTCTCTCTCTTTTCACTCTCTCTCTTCTGAAACACCATTTTCGTTTCATTTTGCAAGCTTTGCCCCCTGATATTCCTTGATTTCGTTTCCTTAAATTGGACTAAAATATAGATCGTTTTATTCTCTACAATTTGAGGTAAGTTTCGTTATTTTTGGTGGTGGTTTTCAAAAACGTCCCCTGTTCATTTGTCTTCTTTGACGGTTTTTCTGGGTTTCAAATGGCTTGTAAATCATCTTCATCTTCATCCTCAATTCATAGTTATTTATATAAAGGTCTTTGTGAATATGGTGAGTTATGTTCATGTTCAATCCATTTTATTGTCCACTTTCTTGTATATTATAGTATATTATAGTATCACTATAAGACCAACTTATAAATTAGTCTATATTTTTAATAGATCACTTTAAAATATTAAATAATTATTTTAATATATCAAATGTACATGGTAGCCTATTCAATATCCCTCCACCCCATTTTATTGTCCACTTTCTTGTGGGCACGCAAATTAAGAAAAATAGTAATGGGGTATTTTAAGTGATTATAATAATTATAAAGGTGGTAGTTAGGGTATTTAAGTGATTATAATAATTGAAAAGGTGGTAGGTGGGGTATTTTGAATTATATAAGTTGGGGTAGTTGGGGGTATTTAGGTAAAAAATCTTTGCCAAAAATAGAAAGTGGACAATTAAAGTGAATGGACTAAATAAGAAAAGTGGACAATAAAAAAAAATCGAAGGGAGTATAATATTATTATAAAACCGTCTCATTTAAAAATTTGTAAATTTGTAAATTTGTAAATATGTGAAATGTGCCCGTTGTAATTTGCCTTACTTTTGGGCTACAAAGGATTTTGACTTTTGAGGCCTTGGACCTAATGTGTATGAGCCAAAAGAAAAGGTAAAAGGTGAAAATAAGTCCACAGAAAAAAAGGGAATATTCTCCTATTTTTCCAGTGGCAGAAAAACATGAAATTTGGAGCCTGATCACTATTCTAAACTCATGTAAAAAGGGTGAAAAAATGGGAAAATTGAATAAAAATTATATTACATGGAAAAGATGAAAAATTTGTCTAAAGCAAACTTATGTAACCCAACTATTGATTAACCATAAATAATTCCAACTTTATAGGGTATTTGCCTAGAGCAAACTTATGTAACCCGATTCACCAAAAAAGTAAATATTAATGTAAAATTGGAGAAAAATTTTAAAAATTTACATAAAAAATTTTAAATAAGTAAAAAGTTAGATTTTTTTTTTTAAATATTTTTTTGAAATTTTTTTTTATATCCTATTTTAATTTATCTTTTTTTTAAAAAAATAAAACTCGTATAATGAGTCATCCGGTTACCGAGTTTACTTTAGGAAAATATCCTTTAAAGTTAGGATTATTTTTAAAAATTTAAAATGTAGCGAGAAAATAAATGAGTGATCAAATAAAATAATAAGCTAATTCTTTGGATCAAATAATAAATTGCGAGAGTTAGTTTGTGATGAGATTACTTTTAAAAATTTTAAATGTAGCAAAATTTATAAGGCGTCTAAAAAGAAACTTATAGCAAAACACATGAAGTAAGAGTAGCATAAATGAGTGATCCAATAAGATAACTAAATTCTAAATTTATTATTGTATAATTATCATGTGTAAAAACTAATAGATAATAATCAAATTTGTTTTGTCTAAAAAATTACAGATAATAATTTAAACTATTTTTACAAATAATAATAATTTACTCTTTATTTTCAAAATTAATTGAATTTCATTTTTTTTGTTTTTTCTTGGTTGAACCAATGAGATGACGAGGAAATGCATGGCCTATAATATTGCTAAACTTAGTATAGATTAATCAGTTTTAGACTTCAGAGACAAACCTTCGACATTATTATATTATTTCCATGTGAATTAAAAAATAAAAATGAGGTGCATCATGATCTCTAATAATAGAATTACAATCCACATTACAAGAAATGACAATTGGATTTTGTCTCACTACAACAAATTAAAAAATGCCACTGATTTATATTTAAAGTGTAATAATTATTGATTTTTATTTTAAGTTCCATTATAAAGTGATTTAGTAACACTTTATTTGGTTTTTAATGACATATGTAATTGTTACTATAGTCTATAGTGACATTTGTGAGAAATGTCACTGTATACTCTGTCGCAAAAAGATTTAGTGTGATTTTTTATTATGATGCTAAAGGGTCTAATAAATATCACTAAATCCTTTATTATATTAGTAGAAATTTGAAGTAGCAACAAAACACATCCCACTAAAACCAAATTATTTTGTAGTGTCTCAATTATATTAAAATAAATATAATTTTCTCTAAATAAGATTCTGGATTAAATATTCGGTGTCCCTTTCCCTTTCTACATCTTACTTAGTGCTATTACAAGAATAAATTAGAAGGGATAAATTCTAAAATGAGACGGTTTTACGGTGATACGGTCTCACACAGTCAAACTATTACAATTATCTCTATTAAACTCGTCTTATGTTGAAACCGACTCATAAGAGACTTGTTAACATAATAAGGTTTGCTTCTTAGGCACTAAATAGTGAAATGAGTGGCATAAAGCAAATTAATATTTGTGTTACAAAAATACAAAAAGATAATGCAAATAGAAATATACATAATGTAATAATATAATTTCATGTGTGATATGATTAATTATTCAACTACTTTTTTGGTGGTATATTTCTATATACTTCTTAGAGGCCCCTTGTAATTTGTCAAGATTTGGGTTGCAATTAACAACTCATCTCTTGGCACAAGTCATGTGAACCTTAAAGGGGAGAAATCATATTTGGGAAAGAAAAAGTTAATTTGGATTTTTGATTTCCCATTAAGCAAGGAAAAGGACTTCCCACTATCTTTTTTTATTTTTTTGTGAATACCTTAATTTATTTTTTTAATTAGTTTGTATGTTAGTGTAATGATTTACACATGAAATAATATCCTTTGTTTGAACATATTGTCTCATGATTTAATCTTTGTTGAAAGTCAAGCTATAGTATCAAATTATTGATTGAATTAATTAGTATGATTCTCATTTCCATTTTGCCTATAATCTTTGGGAACGTTGGTTAATAAAGATAATTATATTTGAGCAACTCAAGTAGCATTATTAGCTTTTTGCATTCAAAAAGTTGTGGGAGTTTAGCTTATTGTTCGATTTCCTACCAACTTCTTATAAAGTTTTTTTAATGAAATGAAATAATAATAATAATAATAATAATAATAACAATAATAATAATAATAATAATAATAATAATAATAAGTTAAAACATAAAACATAGTCAACTAGATTTTATTGTTTGATTTTCTTAATGTAAGTTTTATTAATTTTAACATTTTATAATTTTTAACCAAGCTCAAATATATATATATATATATATATATATATATATATATATATATATATATATATATATATATATATATATATATATATATATATATATATATATATATATATATATATATATATATATATATATATATATATATATATATATATATATATATATATATATATATATATATATATATATATATATATATATACACTTCCTCCGTTCCATAATACTTGCTACATTTAACATTTTTACGCAATCCAATGTACTATTTTGTTCATTTATATGTCGAATTATATACATTTAAAAATTATAAAAAATTTATATTATGAATAAAGTATGCAATTAGACGATTCAAACAAGATCCCACTTGACTATATTATTACTTACATATTAGCCGCAATATATAAAATAAGTTAAAACGATGAATAGTGCCCAAAAACAAAATGCAGCAAGTATTTCGGAACGGAGGAAGTATATATACTTCCTCCGTTCCATTATACTTGCTACATTTCACGTTTTTACGCATTCCATTGCGTATTTGTTTATTTATATGTTGAATTATACAGATCTAAAAATAATAAAAAGCTAACATTATGAAAGTATGCGATAAGACGATTCAAATAAGATCCTACTTGACTATATATATATATATATATATATATATATATATATATATATATATATATATATATATATATATATATATATATATATATATATATATATAATTGAAATACGCATTTATCTGTAAGTGTGAAAAAATTAAATAAGACATTTATTCGAAATTTGGATGAACTAGAGAGAATAATATATTTTGATGTTGGATTTAGTGATAAGATCTTAAATTAATGTTATTTTAAACAATGTATTAAATTATTTTTTTTTTTACTACTTGAAATTCATTTAAATCGTGGATATTAAAAAATGGCCTAAGCAGGTTGGTAAGTGAAATTTCATTTTAAATTCTCAATTTGTTAATAGCAAAAGCTAAAAGCTACAAAATACATAGTTACGTACATTATGCATGCAACAATAAAGGATGCGTAATTTTAAATGGTATCTCTTATTCTAGTTACTAAAAAAATGATATGAAGTTGGTCGTCTCTTTCAATAATGGAGCTAGTGAGAAATGAGCAAAATTGGTATCAATAAAATATATTTAGGCTTGCCATTGATAAAAAAAAATATTTTATGGGTTCAACGTTGTATTGGATATGATTTGTATCTCTTTTATAATTCTACAAAAATTAATTTTTAGTTGGTGAGACTAAAGGGCAGTGGGTATAGAATTTGAATGGATGAGATTAAAAAAGAAAATAAATTTTATAGAAACTGTTAATAATAGAAAAATTGCAAAATAAACGAAATCTAAATAAAAATTTGATATAAATTAAATAATTAGCTATAGTCGTCATAGATGTATAGTGTAATTCAGGCCACACACGACACCCTATCCTTTATATCTCAATTTCTTCATGTTATAAATATACGCTTCTCTCTCGCTTATTTTTCAGATTATATTGTAAAAATTTACTTTTACAATAATGTAAAATAAGTGAAAAAATCTATCTATATAATAACTATTACTAAAACAAAACACGACTTACATCATCTCCTTTTAAAATTGCTTACGTGTCGCATCCTTATTAAAAAATTTTCCTCTAAACGTAAATGATGATGTTATCCTTATTATGATCTTTGACTTGCTATCTCTTATTTGGAGCATATTATTATCTTATTAATTATTTTATTTTTTTTTTTGCTTTTTGGGTCAAATCACGTTTAATGTATTTGAAACTATATATTTTTATTTCATTTATTTTAATTATTTATAAAAATTTTTCAATTTTATTTATTAAATGAATATTATTTAGTGTATTGGATATTTTAAAATGGTTAAAACATAATATACAATTATTAGAATTTGTTACTTAAATGCAATGATTAATTCTAATATGATTTAGGTTGTGACTATTTTAATGTAAGTCACTTATATTTTTTATGAGAAAAAATTATCTTTGTTGTTTAAACCAATCAAATAAATTTACATAATTTTATGTATTTATATTTGATTTTAAAGTGTGTTATTGATAGTAATAATATTTGATACTTTTATAAATTAATGTAATAGGTATTTTTGTTTGAAAAATTAATATGTTATTTTTTATTTAAAAAATTTATGATTTCGTATTGTACTTAAAGTGAGAACCATTTGCTCTTTTATTCAAAATAAAAAAATAAATGTACAAATATAATTATATTGCGTACAAAGCAAAATATGATATAATATACGTAATGTATACAAATGTTCATAGTGAAATAAAATTTAAATATAATACAAAAATATATCAAAAAATTTGATAAAGCCGTGCATCGCACGGGCACTATCTAGTAGAGTATAAAATTAAACACATCTAACGATTTATTTACAACAATTTGTTATTTACTTTTATAAGATACTGCCAGCTACTAGTATACTCTTTTTAATTAACAATAGCAAAAGTTTCTTGTACGTTGATTGTTTGACCTTGCTCCGGCCTTCTTGTTATTTGCCATCATACAACTACTCAAGTTAAATAAATAAAAAATCTCGGCTTATATGATACCTTTTCATCATGAGACGAGACATATAATTAGTGTATTGTGCTAATTAATCACACTTTAAATTATAAGTGATTAATTTTAACACATTATGTACATGACTCATGTTTCTGCGTAAGAAATAGAGTTATCTCCCTGACCGGAAGATGTTCACTTGAGGCAGGTCCGCGGCTTTTTGAAATGTCCGAATAGGTGTTTAAGGCCGAGTACCTACAAAACGAACAGAGTTACTTAGCCGGGGGCGTTTCCCGAAAAGCCTCTCCGACGCTCAAGTTAGTGGTCGGTCAATGAGTAAATAGTGAAGACTAAAATGGTAATTTAGAGAGAAAAAAAACATACCATTTTAGGTTTGAATTGGGGTATTTATAAGATGTGATAGTATGATGAGACAACCCTAAGGGCATTTTAGTAATTTCACCCCAGGCTGGGTCAACTCTGATGTTGACCGGAATAGTTGGGCCTTTTAACTTGACCCATAAACTTTGGGGCCAGTTGACCCAATAACAACTCATCCCAATAAATATGGTCTCACCATAAAACATCTCATTTAAAAATTTGCGTTACAAAATCACCATTTGAATTTAGTAGCTTAATAATCGTATAGGTAAATGAATGAAAGGATAGAATAATATTTTTTTTATTATCCTTCATAAGGCCAAACATGTCATCTTACTTGTCAATAAAAGATTTATCTTCTATTAAGAAAGCAATTTTTTTTATCATTTTTGGAATGCATCAATAATAGTAAAAAAAATTAAATTACTTTATGAGGAACTTTAATCAAATAATTATTACTTCATGCGTTTTTTAAAGTTTATACATATTACTTTACAATTTTTTAAAAATTTATGAGGAACTTTAATCAAATATATATATATATATATATATATATATATATATATATATATATATATATATATATATATATATATATATATATATTCATAATAATCTTAGTTTTAAGCTGATAGTTGTAGGTAGCCCTAAGATATCATTTTACATAATCACATCTTAGTACTCAAGCTTTAAAAATATTTTCAAGAGATTAACTCAGCAAAAAATTTAAACTTATGATAAAAACTCCGTCCACGCCTTTCTCATACAAGAATCCTTCAAGCTAGAAATGTTAATGCGTGCATTACAGTCCCTCCTCTTGCTCGATATTAAACATATTTCACGTAAATAAGAGGTGGATAAAATCAAAATCAAACATTTAGTATTTACTCACGTTGACTTCTGATATCATATCACTAGACCAATTCAATAAAAGTCTGCAATTTATGGTTAAAGCCTCGGGATATTTTTTATAAATCAGACCACATAATACATCTTCACAAAAAACCTCATTGCAATCTTAGATTTTACTACATGTTTTGAAAACAAACTCATTATTCCGAATTTTATCGGACCTTGTAAACAAATTCGATTTGACCCAATTTCAAAAATGATTTACAATTATTTAAAAAACAATATAAACCCAAAACCAGATTTGAAACCGACCTGAAATACCTAAATCAAAATCAACCCAATAACCCGAATGAACACATTCTCAACATCTATAAACCGCCGGATTGATCCTTCAAACCATGGAATGAAATGAAAGTGGAATATGTTAGCCATTTAGGCAATAGTCAAAGAAAAAATTCTATGTTTTGGTGCCTAACCATGACAAATTCAACAGTCCGTACCAGCCTCATCTATTTCAAAGTGTGCAACGGTAAAATTGGAAAAAATCTAAAAAGATTTATGAAAGGTAACAAGAAAAAGGACATGAAAAATGAAAAAAAGAGAGAAAATGACAAGAAATAGTTGATATTGAAATGGTAAAGATTGGTAAGAAAAACAAGAGTCTTAATTGATGCTAAAACAAGTGATCAAGTACCGAACATAATGAGGCCTAACGGGCTCTTTGATTGAGACGTACGTGCCCATTTGCCATAACTCTCATTATTATTATTAATTAAATTTAAATTAGGTGCAAATTATAAAGGTTAGTTCAAAATCTAGTTGCGTAATTTCTGACCCCACTTCAATACCATGTATAACATGTACCGATAAGGTCTTAGTAAATATCGGTTATTTGTGCGGTTAACAAATTATTCTAATGTGGTAGAATTTGATAAGATGAGAGTTTTGTTATTTTAATTAATAAGTCTTGTATGAGACCGTCTCGCGTGAGACGGACCCATAAAAGCAGCTCAATTAATGTTTTTTTATTTAAAAAAAAACAACCATTTAAGTAAGTTAAAAACATTCCCCAAAAAAAAGTAAGTTAAAAACAGTTTCTTTTTGCAGTTTTTGTGGTTAATATTTGGTCGGCCCATATTAGACCGTCTTATGATGAGAGGGACTTAAATTTTAATAAAGAATTTGTTTTTGATATCTTTTTGATACATGTAATGAAACTATAATTGAAAAGCATAAGATTCAATGACATAAAAATTTATAAGATTTGTCTTGATACTTGACTTAAAAAAATTAAAAATTTACTTTGAGTACTATGTAACTGAAAATAGTAATCAGGGTGAAAATTAAGAATTCAAAAAGGCAAATATTAAAACATATAATTTATATTTTTACTAAGTGATATCAGTGGTTTGTAGTATTTTTTATTATAGCAATTAAAATATTATTAGAGCATATAACATATTTTAGGCTTTAACCATCAGTTTAACATTTTCATTCATTGAGTTGGTACCTTAACAAATATCAACAATAAAAAAACAAAATGAGTACTACATTATTTAATGATTTTGTAAAATATAAATTATGCTATAAACTCTTTATAATATTGTTCATGTTAAAGATCAAATACAATTAATTAGTATTAAGCTTGGTTAATTAGTACTAGGATTGTTTGAGAGAAAGGCTGAGGCTTGTCTTTGCCACCTTGCTCTTCTTGCAAGAAATTCACTTCAATGATCGATTCTACACAAGTACTAAACGTTAGAGGGGCTCACAGGGATTTATTGGGAACCTACGACGCTCAAGTCAGTGAAAATATAAGTTGAGTACCTAAAAAGCTCAACGTGCACTGTGGTCTTTGCTTGAAGAAACTTAACTAGGGTTTGTTTATGGCATGAGGTCTTAATAAATGTTCTTATTGCAGTAGTAAATGTAAGAGAGTTGATGCACAAATGATTGAGAATAATAAGTTAGAAGGTTTTCCAAGAGAATTAGTTTATTACCTTGGTGGTGAAGAATGTTGAAGTATTTAATGATTGACTTTTTTGTGGTCTTTCACTTTTACCTAGCGTTTTATGTAGAGTCAGCTACACCTATATATGTATGTGGCAACCCCCATTGGTTGTGCAGTGAAGCATTATATACAAAGCTTGTCTTATCTTTGTTTTGTGAAAATTTTCATACTTATTATCAGCAAAAACATACCTCTACCGCATCATACGAGGAGTCTTAATGTATTCCTTTCTTAGCTTTACATTTAAAACAACACTTTAGAGAGATTTATTGAGAACTCCTAATTAAGTGTAATGATATCAAGATCTACTTCTAGGATCCTGATTCGGGCACACACAAATATAACCATTTGATCAGTGGCGGAGCTACCTTAGTCTCCTTAGAGTTCACTGAGTCACATATTTTTAGGCTTTGTTTAGAAGAAATTTAAAGTAGACTTTTCTATTGGCTAGAGTAAAAGTGTAAAATTAATATTGAAGTCTTTTGATGATAAATACTACCTTATTTTAGTAATTTGGTCTTATTAATTTATTTTGTCTTTTTTTAATTAGGTCAGTTGATTTATTTTGTTCCATATTCTTTTATGGTATATCATATTTAAAACTTTAGCAAATAAGGATAAAATAGCTGTTAATTTTACAAATATAACATTGCCAAAATTTCATCCATTAATTGATGTCCCTTAGGTCTCCAAATCCTAGATCTGTCACTACATTTAATGTAGCATAATGCATGAAAAGCATATCTAAGTATACCTCTCGCAAGTCCTACTCAAAATATGTTCTATGTCCATCAAGGGAATCAACAACAAACTAAGCCAATGTCAGAAGAATACTGATGTTTTGTCTTTAGTTAACAAAAAGAAAAATGTCCAAGCCAATATCTATTATCTATAAGTCCTACTCAAAATATGTTCTATGTCCATCATTGTATATATATATATATATATATATATATATATATATATCAATAATACAAGATATTTTTATTTTCTTTAACTGATTTTTTTTGTTATCGTTTGAAAATTCTATATTTTCTATATGTGTCTAATTATATAATATGATTTGATAACTTAGTGCTTAGAATCGAAGTAATAATTCTTTTGTTAATTTGCTAAATGATTCTAGGATATTTTAGTTTATTGAATGAATAAGTAATTTATCGAAAATATGTAAACAATATTTTATACATATAATTATGTAAAACATAGAGAAAAGAAAATCACACCTTCGATATTAAATTCCACAATAAAATTGAATATAAATTTCATCAAATGAAAATCTTATGAATCTCAAATGTCACCTCTTTAATATTAGTCAACTAATCACAAACTCATCACCACAAACGTTAGTACAAAATTAAAATTTCATTTTATTACTTCTTAGGTGGAGTATAATTATTTATAGAGAAAAAAAATCTAAAAGTAAAACATATGATTAAAATATTTAAACATATTTGTATATTACATACTCATGTTTTTCTCAAGTGAATAAGGTGCATTATTATGTATACTTCTCTATTATCTATTTGCATCAAGCTATCCTTCTTATTTTTTATCCCATCTGAAATTGCGCCAAAACTTAACCTAAAACACAGATTTAAATTGACGACTTATAAATCGCTTTTTTAACTAAGTTTTTCAATTTTATTAACACTTTTAGTTTCACATTATTAATTTTAATCGTGATCCATTATATTTCTAGTCAGATTTTATATTTTAACTTTTTTATGTTAAAGCTTCAAAAGCAATTCGAAGTAATTTTTTCTTATTAAAACAAAAATAAATTATGTCGATATGTTTTGATAATAATGAACAAAATAAGTTCAAAACAACTCAAGTCCAATTAGATCGACTAAAATACAATATGACCTGATCTAAAATTAACTCAGCGAAAATCAGATAAAAAACAATGCACTAGATTATATTAAGTATAGGTGTTCATTCAGGTTATTGGGTCGATTACAGGTCGGATGATTCAAGTTGGTGCAAAAATCGGATATTTTATCCACATTGATATTTATATAATTTTAACCTTATTTCAAAATAAAATCAATTCAAATTTAATTACAAAATTAAATAAATATCAAATGGCTGAATCTATTTGGAGCGTTTCTAGTTGAATTTCACCCGCGTTTTGGTCATTTTATGTAGTCTCTAACGGCCTCTTTTTATTTTAGTCCCTTTCTTACCTTCCTAACTTCCCCTGTTTTTTGCTTTATATACCAGAACATCATTCTATGTAACAATACATCCTCCTCTACCTTTCTCTCCAAAGTTACTTCTTTTTTCACTCATACATTTCATCAAACACATACTGTGCATCAAAAAAACACCACCACCGATAATTTCTTCATCATTATTAACAATGGCGGTCCGCCATACCCGTGATACCGAAACCTCACAAAAGGATTCCACTTCCACTTCTTCATCTGAGTTAACTCACTCTTCTCCCAACTCGCCAATAACTCGTAATGAGTGTCTCCGAGTCATCAACAATAATACCAAGAGAAAAAGAGAGAATAATCAACGCCCAGTTTACAGAGGAGTTAGAATGAGAGCTTGGGGAAAGTGGGTTTCTGAAATTCGTGAACCCAGAAAAAGATCTCGTATATGGCTTGGAACTTTTGAAACACCTGAAATGGCGGCGCGTGCACATGACGTTGCTGCGCTTTGTATTAAAGGTAACTCGGCGATTCTTAATTTTCCTGAACTCACTGAGTTACTCCCACGACCTGCCTCGAGCTCACCTCGTGATGTTCAAGCTGCTGCTGCTTTAGCGGCGGCGATGGAGTATCACGCGCCTGAAGTTTCCTCGTCTTCTTCTTCGGAAGTTAATGGGCCAGAAGAAGAGCTGAGTCAAATAGTTGAGTTACCGAGTTTGGAAGATGAAGGTAGTGACTCAGCTGAGTTGAAGGCTGAGTTAGTGACGATTGACTCGGTTGAGAAATGGCTTAACTTACCTGATTGGACGGAGCAGATTGGTTTTAATGGTTGTGTATATGAATCAACGGCTGACATTTTATTGGCTGATTGGATTACTGATTATAAATTTTGTCTATAGAAAAACTTTTTTTTTTCTCAAAAATGTTTTCCTCTCTGTTTTAGGGAGTCAAAACTTTTTTGTTCAAACATCATACAAAAAAACATTTTTATTTTCTAATTCTAATTCTTTTATGGTAGATGTAGTTTGTATAATTATAATTCTACTGCTATTATTTGAGTTGTAGGATAATTTTTTATGTGTGAGTATTATACTTTTTTGTATAAAATTGTTCATGAATGTAAAAATAGAGTTTTTTTTAAGTGAAAGTTAGTCTGATTTGCTTTTTCATTGACTTTTTGGTTTGTTGTCTACTTTTACTAATGATTTATCAAGTTAGCTTTTAGCCAGTGAAAAAAGCAACAATTCTAACTGGTGTAAGAAATTAACTAAAAAGTTAAAATTCAACGGTTAATAATAATTTGCTAAACACCCCGATTCCTAAGTTATGTCATATATGATCGATGTGTAGAGATAATGGAAAAGTTAGGAGAATGATAAAAGGAAATGAAACAAAATCAACATCAACTCTATTTCATATTGAAAATAATTTTTTAGCACCATATTTTGATAATTGTAAGTATTTTTCAAGATTAAGTAAAACAAAAATCAACTATTGTCTAAATTAGACTAAATATAATTTTTAAAATAAAATCTTGAATTTGATTTTTAGCTAACCCTTTCTTATTAAAGAAACAATACCATTTTAAAGATTTTTCTAGTTGAATATACTTCCCATGTTCCATATTACTTGCTGTATATGACTTTTTACGTAATTCAATGTGCTATTTTGTTAGTTTATATGTTAAATGATACACATCTAATAGTAAGCGCTTAAACAATTCAAATAAGATCCCACTTGACTATATTTTTACTTACACATTAAACGCAATATATAAAATAAGTTTGAACGTTGTGAATAAGTACCCGTAATGAAAATGTAGCAAGTATGTACTCATTAAAGTTCTGAAATTAATATTTTTTTGGAGTTGAATGTAGAATCACACACCTAGTACTTGAGCATATGCACCGTTAATTAAGATTTAGTTGCGTATAAATTAAGCTGGAGTTAATTGTGATTTGTTAGTATAAGCTAAGTTAGCAAGTTTGAACAAATTAGCAAACTTTCAAAAGCTAGTTCCAAAATTGTACGATACATGTGAATCAGGTTTTTTCTCGGTTGATATATATAACACTTTTCTAAAAAAAAATATGTATTTGATTCTCGTTGCCTTTTTTGGCCATCCTCTTCCCTTATCATACTTGGTGCACTAATGGTTAAATTTTAGCTTTTTATTTATTATTTGGTCAAATAATAAAATAATCAGCAGGTCTTGCAAGCGATTGTCTCATATTGAGACCAATAGCCTAATTATAGTTTTTATCCAATATGGGAACATTAATTGATCTATTAAAGGTTATTATTGATACTTTTAAAGTCAAAATTAATTTATTTTATAAGTTATAACCAATCATGTAATTGATCATTTTATATATAATTGATTAGTTTAAGGTTTGAATTGATCACTTTAACATCAAACTTAAGACTTTATAAAAATTAATCCATTTAAGTTATAAACTTGTTAGTAGAAATTGATAACTTTAATGTCAAAATTGATCACTTTTAGATTAAAATTGAAATTTTTATATTGATTTCATTTAAAAGTAATAATTGATCATTTAATTTATCAACTTACATATAATTGATTACTTTAATGTCTGAATTGATCGCTTTAACGTCGAAAGCTTAGACTTTAACAGAAATAATCCATTTAAATTTACAAACTTGTAAGTAGAAAATAGATCAGTTTAATATCAAAATTGATCACTTTTAGGTCAAAATTAATTTTTTTAATTTTAATTGACCTAAAATTAGAAAATACATCACTTTTAGGTCAAAACTAATTACTTTTAGGTCAAAACTTGTAAGTTGAATTGATCATTTTAATGTCAGTATTGATACTTTTAACGTTAAACTTGAATATTTATTTTTTACTTTGGAATTTTGAACTATTTTTAATTTTCAATTTTTGGCTTTTTGGCCGCTCAAAGATGGTTTCAATGTATAAGATAGATAATTTAATACTATTATTGTATCATAGAAGTATTAGTTGTATAATAATCTCCGAGAAGAAAAAAATTAGCAAATATTTTATGAGGGTGGCTTTGAGCGCATTCATTTTGCCCTTTTTTTAGGGGTACGTCCATACGTGTATAGTTTCTCGGTCATTTATAGAATTTTTAAGTGAGATATATTGGTTATGATGGTATGATATGCTACGTGCGCTTTTCATATTTAAGTTGATCCCTACTATTTTTTGTTCAATCTTTGCATACTCAAGAATTATCGGATTGTTTGTGTCAGGAGTTATACATAATTAAAAACTATAAAAATTTATGAAAATACGCAACAAGACGAATAAAATAAGATTTTAAAAACACCAATTGTATTACATCATCAATGAATTAACATGCACTAACAATTTATTCTAAAAAATTTAATTTCTTAATTTTTATAGGTATGTAAAAAAAATTATTTAAGTCGATCGCGCGGACTAGTAATAATAAATGAGTAGCCGTTAGTTAGTGACGTTAACACTCGAAGTTAGAGTAATTGCAAAATCACCAAAATGTAATTGAATTGATTAATAAACAAGAAAATGATTTTTAGGTATATTAACATTGGGTATTTGGGTTTGCTTTAGGGAAACAGCAAAGCGTTTATGAGGGTATGGTTTATACTTTTGTCAATTATAGGGTGCGGTAATAAATACTTCTTCTGTTATATAATACTTGCTACCGAGTGTGACATGTTGTGTGGAAAAATGTCACAATCAGTAGCAAGTATCATAGAACGGAGGAAGTAGTTTTTCTTCCTTGGTTTGGCAGGAGTTAGAGGACTTAACTACCTCGTACAATTTTTTATTATTATTTTTCTGATTGGATAAAGGCGAAATCAGAAAATAAAAATTAAATGGGTTGGAAATTAAAAAGCAATATTAATAAATACAAATATAGAGTGATTAATGAATAATATTAAAAAACAAATGAGACACTTAAGCTGAAATAGAGGCGTAGAGAGTATATATTAAGTATTTCAAATGTATAAAGAAACATATACTTCCTCCGTTCTTTTTTACTTGTAACATTGTTGACTGCGGTACTATTCATTAAGCAAAATTACTTTTATATTGTCGGTAATCTAAAAGTTAAAACATTGTCATATGAGATCTTGTTTGAATCGTCTCGATTCAAAGTTTATAAATTTTAAGTTTTTATAATTTTTCGATATGTATAACTAGAGATATTAAAGATTCAATTCGTACATTGGGGAGTGTGAAAAAGCAAATGGTGCAACTAATATGGAACGGAAAAAGTATAATCAGGTAAGTTCTTTTTTGATCTGTACTAATGCATATTTTCATTATTTCAACTAGCTAGTTAAAATATTATATATACATATATAAAGACTTTAATTTTAATATCGAAATAGTACATTGAAATTGAATAATACAAAAAAATAAAAGTGTTGCTATTTAAAAAGAAAACGTTTTAATACGATAATGACTATTATGAAATTGTGTATCAAGAAAGTCTAATAATAACGCCTTATCAATTGTAGTCAAGTCTCATCTTTTGTGAGTCTTGTGTACAAGCCTAAATTTATCATGGTCTTCCATGAAAAAAATAATGTGCGGATTCGAAAAGAATTAATGATATTCACCCACATAAAAAAGGCACACATGTGAAAGGAAGTGTTAGAAAAAATCCACATGTGATCCCTTATCGAAAAGTTAGAAAAATGTTGACTAGCATATATTATATATACTTGATGGGTTAATCATGTTAATATTAGGATGACATCTCATCAAATTTATATTCAGTTAACTACCTTCTTGTAGTTGTATAGGTCTGATGTACAAGCCAAAATCTATCATACATAGGGAGTATTATAAGTTAATTAACAAAGTTTTATTAGCTTGTCTTAGATATCATGTATATACAATTCTGAAGTCTAACTCTATTTATCCTATATAATAAAAAGTATGACCGATTGTTAATCAGTATTAGTTTTATTACTGAATCTGGTGTAAAGTATACTCTATTTATGTAAGAACTAAGAATACTGATTAACTAACTAATAATCAATTAAAAAAACTGAATCTAAAATATGTCTTGACCGATTGTGGTACATGTATTACTTGTAGCTAACTAATAATCTCACATTTAACACCAAACTTTATGCATGGAAGTGTATAAGTAGCTAGTAACACTCCAATTTAATAAGTTCATTGCATGACCTATAAATAGTAACAATAAATGAAAGTTGGTGGTACGTTAAGTTGAAATGAACATGACAAGAATCCTCAAATATGTGAATATTTTTGGCCCATTCTAGCTTTAACAAGTGTTCATTTAGGACAAGCTAAGATTTCCCTATTCATGATGTGGCTTGTTTTAACACCATTCTTCTTGTGTGAGAACGACTTATATATATATATACTCCGCCTACCGTTAAATTTGTTCTAATTATGATTTTAAGCTTTTGGTTGAGTTGGTATCTTGATATGATATCAGAAGTCAACATGAAAAGAGGTTACTGAATTGATTCTTAACTACCCCGCATTTAAAGTGGTATATATAGCGTTAGGTGTGACGAGGGTATGTGTTGCATCTACATTGCTAGTCCAAAGGGCTCTCGTGTAAGAGGCGTGTTAGCGTATTTAACATATCGTGAGACCTCAACCATAAGTTTGAGCTTTTGGTTAAATTGATTTTTTGATATTTATGGATAAAGCCTCATAATATACTATATATTCTAACAGTTCTACTTTTCTTTTTTATTTCATACTATTGAATTTAAGTTGCCCATCTATTTTATTTTGAACATAACTTGCACTTTTTCTTTAATTCTTATTTATATAATTTTTCACACTATTTTGTAAAATTAATTGATTTTATGGCCAAAATAGTAGGGCGAAGGGAGTACAATAGAGTGCTCTCTTGTCAAAGCCATTTAAAAGTTTTTTAAATAAGTTTTGGCCCACCTAACATTATTGTGATTGATATTAGTATGAATTCCAGAATGAAAATGACTAAATTTTTATAGATTTAAATAATTTAATAATATTCTATGAATATTTTATAAATATCTAGGTGACTTAAATTAACATGAACATGTCATGTACGGACATGAATAATAATAAGAAGAAGAACACCTCATTGCATTGAAACAAATAAAGTGAGATTGGCCTATTTCAAATGCAATATTTGTGATGGTTGTGTTTTGATTTTGTCATTTGCAAGATGAGATAGTGAAGCATCATTGTTTTCATTTTCATGCCCTTTTAGCTGAATTGATTTTAATTTGCAATCATTAGGATCTCTAATACTTGTAAGTTTATTTTTTGAATACAAAAAAACTTAAAAGAGACGGTCACTTTGAAAGACCAATTCTAATTAGGTGGCCCATCAAAAAAATATAGAATAAGAGTAAAAATTAAACTCTAATGGATTGGACCTGAGAGGCGTCTCTCAAAAAGACGATCTCTTAGAAGACTTGCTACGTGAAAATCACTAAAAAGTAGCGAAATTTTAAAGGGACAAATAATCTATATACTACTGCTTGTTTTGTATTCTAATTTTTAGCTTTCGAAACAAAAGATCATTCATAATTTATTTTTAGAGCTAAGAGCGGTTAATTATATTTGATTATAATTTTCATCGTCATTCAATCAAAAGGATTGTTCTATTATAGCTTTTGCCCATCGTTTGTTATTGTTCATTGTATTTAATTATCGCTCTTTACCTCCTTTACTTTTATCTTTATTTTTAGTTATTTGTACATATTTTATTTATTCTTATTGTAAGTCGCAGACTTCTCTCTCTTTGAAGACCTTTCTCGAGCCGAGGGACTCTTTGACCGCACTCTCTTCTATGGATATGAGCTGCCGTCGTTTTCCCTCTCCAAACCCTTATCATAATTTCTATGAGCGGCATACACTGGGTATGATGATGATCCAATCAAATTTGTTGGAGATATAACACAAATTGTTGTATTATTATCTTATAAAATTCAGCATCAAAGATGCTTTAGATAACTCGTATTGCGTATTATGGTAATACACTGTTGATCAGTGTTTAATTCAGTTGGCTTATTTAATCAGGTGATAGTATAAAATTTTTTTATTAATTATTAAGCTAGTTGTATAATATTTCAACTATTATGTTTTGATGAAAATAGTTATTGACCGTTGACCAATAATTAGAGAAAAACAATGAGTTAATAAGCAAAATAACAATAAATAAGTCTATTGAAAGTAATTACATCAACATATCAGTTAATTCAAAAGCAATTTACACAATAACCTCTTCGCTTAAGACCTTCTCATATAATAATTTATGTTTTTTTAGAGCTACTCTTGTGAGAGACCGTCTCTCGGTGAGACGAGCTCAAAACAAAAAGCCCAATGCTAATTATTTGTATTAATCGGGCAATATAATCCATGTATGAGGTGCGTCACTTGGTGAATCCTGTCTCATACAAGAATTTGCGTTCGCTTCAATTTGCACATTGGCTTTGGGATATCTCTTTAAAGACTCTTTAGAGTCGAGGGTCTCTCTGACCGCACTCTTCTATATGGGTATGAGCTATCGTCTATCTTTCCTCCCCAAACCATGACTATAGTTTGTCTATGAGCGGGATACACTGGGTATGATGATAATGTTGAATGTATTTGAGAAGGGCTTAAAATTACTTCAATTATGGGTCATGTGCGACGTAGGGATGTTGTTGGAATGAAAAATTGAACTTTGTTGGAGACATGAGTAGTCATGAACTAAATTGAGGTGGATACCTGTTTAAGCCTGAGAAGTTGTTGGGGGTCACTAAGTTTGCATTTCAATTTAGTAAATTGAGAGATGGACTAGCTTAAAGAAAGGGAAGCCCATTAAGAATTGATTTGGGCTTACATACAAAACATACTTTTAAATTTTGCTTTAAGGTTAATTATATTTTATCACAAATTCTTGTAAGAGACGGTCTCTTTGAGAGATCAACTCAAATTTGGTCGATCCATAAAGAAAAATATAGAATAAGAGTAAGAATTAAACTCTAATGGATTGGGCCTAAGAGGCGTCTATCAAAAAGATGGTCTTTCAGGAGACTTGCTGATATTTTATTGAGTTAACTTAATGTACACTAACTATCTTAAAGTGATTACTTACACTTTTAAAGTAACATAGAATCTTGTGAGAGATTTTTGCTTTGAAAAATCATCTTTAATTGGACTGACCTATAAAGAAAATGAAGAGTAAATTACTCGGTGGATATTAAGGATATTGTAACTACTGTACGTTACTCGGTGGACATTAAAGATATTGTAAGTATGCATTAAGAATGATATATGTGGGGGGTTAAAGATGATAAGTAGGAATTAAAGATGATAAGTAAGCATTAAAGACACTGTTAATAGATATTTAATGAGGTTGTAAGTAAATATTTAAGAATATTATAAATAGGCATTAAAAGTACGGTAGGTAGGCATTAAGAATGATTTAGGTAAACATTAAGAATAATGTAAATATGAAACGATAAAAATAGAAAAATCAAGCAATATATAATAATTTTAAAATATAAAACATAAAAAAGTAGAATTAAAAATAGAAATGTAAAAAAGCTAAAGATATGATAAACAAAATCTCAAAGTTTCGTTAAATTTTACACGTACATGGAGTATTATATATACTTCTAAAATAATTTAATTAAAATAATGATAAAAAATGAGTAGGACCAAAATTAAGCATTTAAGCTAAAAAAGTATTACTCTAAAATCCGAAACATCTTGAATGATTAACTAGATAATATTAATAATAATAATCAGTGGCGGATTCAAGGTTCGAAGACCCAGCGCACCAACTAATGACGAAATTTCGACAGAATTTCATTTGTAAAAATAACAACTATTTTACCCTTACTTGCGAAAATTTTAAATACGACATACCATTAAAGGAAATGTAACAAAATAAATCAATTGACCTAATTAAAAAAAATGAGATTACATAAATAAATAAGACAAAATTACTAAAATGAGAGAGAATTTATCATCAAGAGACTTCTGTATTAATTTTATACTTTTACTATTACCAATAAAAAAGTTTGCTTTGATTTTTTAAAAAATAAACGCCTAGAGGCACGTGACCCTGTGTGTGCCCTTATATAGCTCCGCCTCTGATGATGATGTTAATATTTTATACTTTTACTATTACCAATAAAAAAGTTTGCTTTGATTTTTTTTAAAAATAAACACCTAGAGGCACGTGACCCTATGTGTGCCCTTATGTAGCTCCGCCTCTGATGATGATGTTAATAATAATAATAATAATAATAATAATAATGCGGCTGGTGTCTCCTTAGCTAATGCGGCTGAACAAAAGCGGAAGAAATACACAGCTAAGTGCGAGGAGTACGGGTACAAATTTATCCCTTTCGCTTTCTCCACCTTTGGAGAGCCAGGTGAAGACGCCCTTATCCTACTATCAAGGATTGCATCGGTCGCCGTGAGCAACTCAAGTATCACCAAGTTTCGAGCATATATTTTTCATAGACTTGCCTTTTGTATTCAAAAAGGTGTGGGTGCTCAGCTTGTCGCTCGACTTCCACCAACTTTATATAATATCCTTTTCTATAATAATAATAAGGATAATATCCTCAAAACTAAACCCAAAACAATTAAGAAAAAAGTAGATCAAAACCAACAAAAACAAAAAACACTTGAGCATTGTTCTAACAAAACCAACAATTTAAACCTCCTAAATAGCTAAAAAAAATGTTCCAAAGACATATAATAATGATAAATCAAAAAAGATAGAAGTAGAAGCAGCAAGTAGCCCAAGGATGGGTGCAGAAAGTTTGGCTCCAGTAGAGGCTGCATTATGTGGCTTAACTGGCGGCTCCGGTGACTCGGCCGAAGATTCGGGTGGCGGCACAACCACCGGAGTTGGATGTGGAGACATAACATCAACAACCAAACGCTGGCCGTTGTGACAGTGTTGTACAATGCCACTAATAAAATAGGATAATCCTGTTTGTTCCAATTTTATGTATGTGTTACCATCTGTGAAGGATGCACTTGAATTGCTTGTGTCACAATGGTAGTAACCATATTTGTTTACCTTATAAACTGAGTCATTTTGGTATACAAAATCTGCACAACCAAATTAAATTATGTCATTCATTACCTCAAAATAAGTTCAATTTATTAGAAAATAAATGATTAGAGTTTTAAAAGTTGGTATAAATAATGGTGGTAACAGTAATGATTAGTCAATCTAATTTTGGTAAAAAAATATCTTCACAATCATACAATACTATACAAATGTTGGAAAATACACGTGTCCTCTAAGGAGGTATGATAAATGTAATTATTTTAATGGATAATAGTTGATTATATGGAGTAATATTTACCATAATTTAGATTTTGGTTATTTTTAAGTTAGAGTTAAATTTGGAATAACATGGAGTATAATTTATCATAGAAATTTTATATAACTAACCTAAAATTTGATCTTTTAATTGAATAAAAGGTATGCATTCAATAAATAATTTTTAATAAATTATTATTTAATTTTTGCTTAAAAAAATCATATTTTTGATAAATTTAGTCACGATAATAAACACTTATATTATTCTTTAAAGTTAAAGTTTTATATATTTCATATTCATAAACATGTGCATTGCATGAGTTTTTATACTAGTTTTAATAGTTATGTATGTTCTCATTTTCTGAGGTATGAAGTGATAATGAAATAGTGTGAGCAAAAAATATTTCTAAAATTATTATTGTTTAATTATCATGAGAATGACAAATAATTTATGAAAAGTTACACTGCAAGTAATTCCTATTACCAACTTTTATAAGTTAATACAAATTAACCAAATAAATCGTAAAATTATTAATAAGGGATTTTTTTGTTTTTAAATAAACACGGAAAAAAAATTGAATGCAATTAACACTAGAATTTTTAGAAATAACAAAAACGACACCCGCAATAATTTACGACCTTATTATTATATATATGAGTATTTAATTAATTTTGAAAAATTAAATGAGAAATCTGACGTTTGTTCAAACCATTTAATCCTATACCAAAGGATCAGTTATAAACTTAAATTCACGGATTTGTTAAGAAATTGATTATCTAACAAAACAAAAATTAAATACGACATCCTTAAATTTTAACAATTTTGTACTCCTATGTCTTAAATAAGAAGCAAATTAACCATGATTGATTCAAAACTCATAAACTAATATTAAAAATTTAAAAATTAGGTCTTTTTTGGACCAAGAATCTATTTGACAACATCCTCGCCCTTTAAAGATATGAATTACTGTCTTTTATCTCACTTATACCCTAACTAATCATAATTCTTATGACCAAGATATGGTGGATTCAATGATAATGATCAGATAAAAAATTAAAACAACTAAAATCCATTTCCTGATTGCACCATTATCGTGTAATATAAAAAAGAAATTGGTTCAAATTTATAGTGTATATAATATTTTTCATAACACACATTATTAAATGCAAATTGTGTAAAAAATGCACTTCTACAAATTAAAATGTCGCAAATAAAAAAAAAGATTATGATCAGGAAAGTAAGAAAAACGTACGGAGAGAATCGCCAAGATGGAACCTCTTAGATTCTGCCCATTGATCATAAAAAGTAGTAAAATTTGATTGAGGAACACGCCATGAAATTGCACCTCCAACATCAAATGACTTAAAACCCTTCACAAATCCTATTTGAATTACAATTAAAGCCAGTATTAAAGAAGGTTTTCCCATCTTACACATCATTTTTTTAGGGCCGCAAAAAATAATAAAAGTAAAACTTTTATTAATTAATTAATTAATTGGTGTTATAAAAATGAAGAAAAAAGAATGGATGCATGAAGGATATATATAAGTAACGAATGTAAAACGGTTAGTATATACGAGAATTTTAAGGGACGTGGGGAATTTTTTTGATATATTAGGCTTATTAGCCCATCATTTTCTGTTTTTTTGGCAAATAAAAGACTTTTTCATTCACCATAAAAACCAAATACATTATGGCTTAGGAAACTCGAGAAATCCTGTTTACTTTTTCTAACTTCACATTAATCGTGGAGTTTCAATTTTGACTATCTTTTTAATCTTTTACCGTTCTAAATCAAGATCCAACCTAAGACTCAGATCAATCACCTATTATTTTTTTTTTGCAGATCAATCACCTATTATTGGGTATAAAGATCAAGGTTATTGAAATTGTGATTCTAACTTAAATCGAAAACAACTCTTAGAATCGGATCATAAAATTAAATGATTTTACAATTGGAAAAATTACCTAGAATAATCTAAACTATTCATGATTTTCCTACAATAATTCTATCTATTGATTAACCATGAATAATCCCAACTTTGCAGGGTATTTTCCTACAGTAAACTTGGGTAACCCGTAAACTTGGGTAACCCGATGATCTGCTATAGTGGGTAATTCACCAAAAAAATAAATTAAATATTAATTTAAAATTAGAAAATATTTTTTGAAAATTTACATAAAAAATTCTAAATAATAAAAAAATCATAAATTTTTTATGAATATTTTTTAAATATTTTTTTCGACATTTTATTTTAATTTATCTTTTTTTTTTAAATAAAACTTACTATAACAAGTCATCCGGTCACCGGATTTACTCTAGGAAAATGCTCCTCAAAGTTGGGATTATTCATGGTTAATCAATAAGTGGAATTATTTTAGGAAAATCACGAATAGTTTGGATTATTTTAGATAATTTTTCCTTTACAATTTTGCAAACATAAGAAAATGTAATTGCTCATGTATATTGTTTAATCATCTCTATTGTAACATAAAATTCATTTAATATTTTGAAAAACTCTGTTTTTATTCAATAAATAAGATATACACTAATCTTATAATCAATAAATATTAATGAAACATACACACCAACCAAGTTAATACAATAACAATGATCCCTGATGTATTAAGCAAATTAAGTACAACTAGATCATGTAATAGGTTTACATTGTAACGATTAAAAGCCCTGGTAATGCATAACACCAAATGAAAAAACTAAATAACTTTCACCACCAATAATGCATAAATTATCAATTATAAACACCAATTTAATCATTAATAAACTAACATTTTTGTGGAGCATTGTAGAATCTGTAGAAATGTACGATTCTACGATTTCATACAATTTTAACAATTCTACTTGTGATTTTCACTCTGTTTTTGGTGACAATTTATATCGTAGTGTACATTTGAATAATAAAATCGTAATATTTAACGATATGAATCACGTTTTTAACAACCTTGGTTAGGATAGTAGAATCGTTCATCAGAACCAGGATTTTAATAACACTGAACTCTAGTACATTGTTTTGTACTTCCATGGATTCAACCAAAGCTTTTGCGCTTCTTTTTCGGCTATGTTTAGTTCAACTGATTTTTACGGATTATAACTATTTTTACTAATTAATACTGATTGATCATCCAAAGCTGTTGTGTTTAAAGAAGGAATGATAATTTTTGATATATGGATAAAAGGCTTAAAAGGAACAATTGAGATTTGGAGACAAAAGAAAAAGCCGAGTCGACTTTTCCCTTGGCCAAGGGAAAGCCGACTCGGCGTTGTGGGATGCAATGTTTCCTTTGTTCTGTTTTTCATTTTTTGCTTTTTCCATATGATCATTTGTAAGTGTTAGACCCTATAAACTATACATAGGGCTAAACACACACAATTCATGCATTGCTTTCATTCTCTCATCCTCTCTTCTACATATTTCTTTATCTACTCTCTATTCTCTTCTTCCTCGGTTGTAATCATCATCAAGTGTAAATCTCCATTGGAGAACTTTTGAAAGGAGCAATAAAACATCTAGGTTAGGATAGTGGACGTAGCCCAATTAGGGGTGAACCACTTAAATCCCTGTGTTGTTCTGTTTGTGTTCTTATTGGCTCTAAATTGTTGTTCTTGGTTGCATATATCAAAATTCTGTTTTGGAGCATTGTGTGAGTTGTGTTCTCGAGATCAAACCTTTGATCTCTTAGGTGTATTGTGGGTAATTTGTTCAATTTCTTATTATTTTTGACCCACTATTTTTATAGTACTTGTTATGGGCTTAACTTAATATTATTTAGTATACTTTGTATACTTAAAATTTTTATATGGTTTATACTCTAAATAGTCCAACAATCTTGGTCTTAAAAGCTTCCTCATTAAGCACATTACCTCTTAAATTCCATTTTTACACCATCATTAACGCACACATTTAAATGTCACTTTAACTCAAGCATTAACACGCACCTTTGATTGCACACATGGTGTACATTGATGCACTCAACTGTTCACGTTACCATTAACATTAACAAACAGAACAATGGACGTAAATCAGAGGGAGCATATCACTTTTTCAACTAAAATTTAAATTCAATTCTTACTTATCATAGCTCAGCTTACCATGTAATAAAAATTTGGAAAAATTGACATTAATAATCTAACTTTTTGCTCATTCGCTATGAATAATCCATTTTTTTTTTATTATTTTCTAATAATCCAACGTTTGCCCTTAGTTCGCTGTGCATAATCTAACTTTTATTTTAGTTTGCTAGCAACATACCCTATTATTACCTATTATTAGTAATACAGTATGTTGTGGGCAAATTTATCACGAGATTGGATTATTAAACAAAGACGGGATTATTTATAGCGGATGATTGAAAGGTTTGATTATTAATACTTCCTCCGTTCCATAATACTTGTTACTAACACTTTTTCACATATTATGTCACACTCGGTAGCAAGTATTACCGAACTGAAAGTATTAACTTTTCCTAAAAATTTCAACCTTCTCTTGTTTATTGGGCGTGGCTCGTGTGGGCATGCCAACAACTTCTAGAACGTTCAAAAGATTAAATCTTTTCTTTATTTGTCTCTTAAGAATAAACATTATCCTTGAATCATTACACCCTATTGAATTAGTGGAGTATTCTTTATCTCCAACAACCCAGATTTTGTAACCTCGTTCCATCTCAATTCTCTGCCTTTTTACTGGTAAGTTCATTTATCTTCCTTTCCATTGATATTTTTCATGCATTGGCTCTGGGTAGTATCATTTGTTTACTTGCAATTTTAATTTCACTTAATTTGTACTGAACTATCCCAAGTGTAAAACTCCATCGATTAATCATTTTGCAGTTTTCTGCCATTTTTCTGTGTATTTCCTGCAATTGACTTCTAAATTTTTGATTCCTTATTGTTTAATTGCTTGAGCTATCTTCTTTTTGGGTGTTTAATTGATGGACCCAATAACTTAATATGGTGTGTTGAGGGCTTAATCTATTAACTAATAGAAGTGAATTCAAGTAGACTTGTTGAGTAGTGAAAATGTAAGAGGGGGTGATGATTGGGCACAATTGAATTAATATGAATAGATTAGAAGTAAATTTTTAGTAAAATAACTGGGGAAGAACAAGTTAATGTGTATACAAGGTGTTTGACAAAATAGCTAGCTGGATAATTTTAGCTTATTTAGGTGGTCAAATCATCTGATGCCAGAGTTTGATAAATTATGTGGTTGAAACAATTTGTTGTTATGAGTTATAGCCGTTTGCCAAATACCCCCATAATCTTCTATTTCATGTACCCCTCATTTTGCTGTCCATTATCTTTATTTATTGATTGATTTTAATGGGTACAAAAGATTTTATCCTAACAAGTTATGGTATTTCAGTGTTCTCATTTGGTGTACCTGTTATGATAATCTGAAGATTGTACTTCTTTAATCAGGACTGCAATGGCATCAAGTTTTGTAACCATGTCTTCTGTTGGATCTTTGATATCTGTGGGAAGTCTCTCAAATGAAAAGAAAAGCATTAGCTCATTACACAAACTATCTTCTTTGGATTGTATATCATCAACTTTCTCAAAAGGCAATCAAAATTATGTAGTACTAAGAAAAAGGCATTCCTTTAAGATCAACGCAGCGACGAAAGAGTTGCATTTCAATAAAAATGGTGCTGCTATTAGGAAACTACAAGTAAGTATTCAAAGGAGGTTTTGGTCTGATATATCATATAGTGATGGCTGTTGTGTGGTGAACTTTTTCTTAACATTTTTCTATAACTTCAGGCAGGAGTAAATAAGCTTGCAGATGTGGTGGGTGTTACTTTGGGTCCTAAAGGCAGGAATGTGGTTTTGGAGAGTAAATATGGCTCCCCCAAAATTGTTAATGATGGTGTAACTGTTGCCAAGGAGGTATGAACTTGATGACGTGGAGCTCTCGTAGTGCTTTTGTTGGCTTATATATATATATATATATATATGTGTGTGTGTGTGTTGTTGACTTTTCCTCTATTTCCTTTTGCAAGCTGCACAATTTTGAGATTAAGGGTGTGTTTAGTATGTCTTTTGGGGTGGATTTTCGATTGACTTTTGACTTTTAGCTTGTTGATTAGTTAAACAGCTTAAAAAGGTGTTTGGTACTGGACTTTTAAGCCAAAATCAAGTTTTTTTTGTTGGTTTTTGTCTTTTTGAAATGTCTCACTGAAAGTTGGATTAAATAGCTTGTTTAATAGCTATCAGATCGGTCAAACCAACCAATAGCTCTAGCTGACAACCATTTGCCAAACAGATTCAAGATTTGGTTGTTGTGATTGACTAATTTTAAGAAACACTATTATTTTTCTGATTATAAATTAATTTAAACTCTTGAATCGATGTGTAACAGAATGGCTCTGTTACGTGAAGAATTCTGCCCAAAAAGCACTAAAACAAAAAGAACAAAGATCAAACAAACAAATGTAAGGTAGTATTCGAGCCACTACCAAGCTCCCTCCAAGAATCACTTCTTTTATTTATTTATTTGACCCCTTACAAATGATTATTATGTCCCTATATATAGGTATGGGACATGACTAGGACATTACTAAAATATAGGTATGGGACACTACTAAAATAGAATACAAGACAAGCTAATAAAAGACTCCAACATAACACCCTAAAACTACAACTCTAACGACTTCTATTCAATTACATTATTTAAAACCCTATGATTATGCCATATATGACACGATGTACCTTAAGTTTGTGGTTAAAACTCAAAAGTAAAATCCTAAAAAGTGGGTGTCTTGAATTTTGAGAACAGGCATTACTTTTGAACTTTAAGATGAGGTACAATTCATATTTGGGTGTCTTGTCATCAAAATGCTGATTTTGCGCAGGTTGAGCTTGAAGATCCAGTTGAAAACATCGGTGCTAGTCTTGTAAGACAAGCTGCTTCTAGAACTAATGAGTTAGCTGGTGACGGGACTACTACCTCTGTTGTTTTAGCTCAAGGTTTAATTGCTGAAGGTGTAAAGGTTTGAGGAAACTTATACATAATCATTTATTCCTTTGAAAGTAGTATGTCTTTGTAACAACTCGCCTGACCAACAAGTGATTAACTCTTCCAGATTGTATTAGCTGGAGCAAATCCTATTCAAATAGCCAAAGGGATTGAGAATACTACAAAAAGCTTAGTATCGGAGTTGAAGTCGATGTCGAAAGAGGTAAATTGCTTTCTGCCTGTGGATTTGATTTGACGTTTAGTGCTGAATTTGTCTCTAAATGGAATATGAAATGTATATCTGCTTACAGGTTGAAGACAAAGAACTTGCAGATGTAGCTGCTGTTAGTGCAGGAAACAATTATGAAATCGGGAACATGATTGCTGATGCCATGGGCAAAGTGGGGCGCAAGGGTATTGTGACTCTTGAAGAAGGAACAAGTGCTAGCGACAGCTTGTATGTGGTTGAAGGAATGCAATTTGACCGTGGCTATATATCACCATACTTTGTCACTGATAGTGAGAAAATGGTTGTTGAATACGAAAATTGTAAGGTATGAACTACAGTTGAAATCAATAACTCCTGCTGTCCCCTTACAATAGTTCGTTTTTTTGCAATTGCGTATAAGCATCATATTATCTCTCAGTTATTTTATATTTAGAAATAATTTGCGAATTATAGCATTAAAGTTTAGCACTTAAGCGAATTACAGGCTCAATATTTATTTTCTGCGAATTACAACCACCAATGTATCAAAGTTTACATGTTCATGCCAAAACACATAATTCCAATTTTGGTGGTCGAAATTTTACTTAAGTGGTTGGAGTTCTGTGTTTTTGTCCAGATTTGTAAATTTTGATAATGTGGTGGTTGTAATTTGCAAAAAATAAACATTGAGGCTGTACTTCGCAAAAGTGTTAAACTTTAAAGCTGTAGTTCGCTAATTATTCTTTTATAAACTCATTCTAATGTAGAAATAGACCGTGGCATCAAAAATTCTCTTCACCTGTAGTAGAAGGATTAATCTCGTGTTCGCTTTGCAGTTGCTCTTGGTTGATAAAAAGATTACAAATGCAAGGGATCTGGTCAATGTCCTGGAAGATGCAATTAAGAACAACTACCCCGTTTTGGTAATGGCGGAAGATATAGAGCAGGAACCTCTTGCCACACTAGTTGTTAACAAACTCCGAGGATCACTGAGGATTGCTGCAATGAAGCAACCAGGTTTTGGAGATCGGAAACACCAATACATCGATGATATTGCTATCCTTACCGGAGGTGAATTGCCTGATCATCCAACATTCCTTGCATACCGAGAACTTTTTCTCAACTTTCTTTTAGCTAACAAATTTTTTTTTTTACAGGAACTGTGATCAGAGATGAGGTAGGTTTGTCTCTGGACAAAGTTGGTAAAGAGGTGTTGGGACACGCTGCCAAAATCGTGCTCACTAAAGAGACAGCAACTATTGTTGGTGATGGAACCACACAAGAAGCAGTCGCTAAGAGAATTGCCCAGATTAAGAAGCAAGTGGAGGTAAATTTCCGGTGTCAGAATTAGTCAATCATGTTATTGCCTGGCCTTAGCTTGCAGAATTTGGGAGTTATTTAGCCCATCCCAGTACAGTTCTACTGGCCTGTACTGACATATTTCTGGTCATGACTATGGGTGTTTAACAGGCCGGGCCTCCATATTGAGCTCTTATCCGGCCCGTTTTTAGAAGGCTTTTTTGTAAGGGCCTGGTTTAAAATGAGTAGGGCCAAAACGGGTTCTACTATAATATAAATGAAGTAGGCTATAAAAGGGCTTAATAAGGGTCATTTCAGGGTCGGAAACGGGCCCTTTTGCATAGCATAATTTATGGATAATTTAATTATTATTAATGGCAATACCAATAGGGATTATTGACGCTTATACAATTTTATTGTTATAAGTGATAATTAAATTATTATAATCAATGAATGGGGATAATAATTTTTTTAAGTAATAAAAACAGGCTCGGCTCATATAAAGGCCATTTTAAGTTTAAGGGCCCTTATCTAATCCGGCCCATATTTACTTAGGCTCAGCTCGGCCCGGACCTTATCTGGTCATGACTTGGCCACTGTCAGCTTTACTATCTTAATTGTTGAACAAAACTTTCAACTTCACACTAACAACATATGTGCTTCCAGGAAGCAGACTCCGACTATGAGAAAGGCAAACTGAATGAAAGGATTGCAAAACTTTCCAGTGGAGTTGCAGTCATTCAGGTAAATTTTAATGAACTGGGGTATTCTATCAGTATTCCCCGATTAATACTTTTAGAAGAACATTATTTTCATAAATCATAATGCACAGGTTGGAGCACGAACTGAGACTGAGTTGAAAGAACGGAAGCTTAGAGTCGAGGATGCTCTTTGTGCAACAAAGGTATGCCCTTCTTTAGTCTTCGTCAAGTTCTTTGATCGAATAACTTTTGGGGAAAATTGATTCAGTAATCTTGACAGGCAGCTGTAGAGGAAGGTATAGTCGTTGGTGGAGGGTGTACCTTGCTGCGTCTCTCAACTAAAGTAGATGCCATCAAGGAGACTCTAGAAAATAACGAACAAAAGGTTCTCTCCGCGTCAAAATATAGCCTGTTATGATGCTCTTTTAGTTAGTTTCTCTCTCTTTCCATCATTATAAACTGATATCGAGAATTTTTTCACGTTGGCAGCTTGGAGCAGACATTGTTAAACGCGCGCTTAGTTATCCTCTGGACCTGATTGCCAAGAATGCAGGAGTACACGGAGCTGTTGTTATCGAAAAGGTGAAAAAAAAGCATATCTGATTACGTTCTGCCACAATAATAAAAAGAAAAATACATCTATTGCTGACTGAACTGGTTTTCGTCCTTTCAGGTGCTCTCAAATGATGACCCAAGATTCGGATACAATGCTTCAACCGGAAAATATGAGGATCTGATGTCTGCTGGAATCATTGATCCTGCCAAGGTTCGATTTTTTCTGTTTTGATTATCTTCTGTCATATTCACTAATTTTCTCCAAAACCTAGAATTCACCGTGATTTAATTATAGTACCCCTAATAAATGTTCCTGTTTTTGCATCCTCTCCTCATCTCTGCATTCAAATATGTTCGAAAATCCACGAGTAATTATTCGTTTTTCATAAATCTGTTAAATCTGTTAAATTTTACATGCCCTGGCAATAATTATTTTTCTGAGACCAAGTCGATTAAATTCGCTTTTTTCATTAATGAGTTACGATCCGCAGGTCGTAAGGTGTTGTTTGGAGCATGCCGCTTCTGTAGCAAAGACATTCCTCACATCTGATGCCGTGGTTACCGAAATCCCAGAGCCGGAACCTGCACCAATTCCAAACCCGATGGACAACTCTGGTTAGTTCTCGTTTTTCTTTACCATGATAAGCCCTGATCTCTTTTTGCAGTGTTCTATTTAACCCTTTGTCTCTTACAGGTTTTGGGTTGTAAGCTCCGGATACCGAAATCCATGGAATGGAAACAATCTTCAACAGTAATCTACGTAACTACCGATTGCAGAATTTCTGACATTATTGCGAAATAAATAGGATGGAAGATTAAACAGAATATGAGCAGTGTTACGATAACGAAGAGAGAATGAAAGTGTATCTCTTGTTTTTGTTTCACATTTTATTGAGCAATTTTGTGGTAATTAGTGGTAAGAGTAAGAGCTCCGATTTAGGCAGATAGTATCCCAATTTTTGAGTATGAATGATTATTTCCACTCTTGTTTCTTTCTAAGTTCTAACTAGTATTGTGGACAAATTATTTTAAGGCGGTTTTTAGAAGCATGAAGAACTCCTGAAAGTTTATTGACATACTAGTTAGCAGGTTAACGATATGATTAGAGAGGAAACGGAGAGGAAGAGGTGGTTAGCGGAAGGTAGAGAAGCTAAACAAAGGGAAGGAAATTGAGACCTATTGGATCAGGATTTCACTCCTATTTTCACTCTTCGGTTTTCCTCTATCTATCCGAATGTTATCCAAACGTATTCTAAATTTAGTTTTGATTGGTTTGCTAACTTGTTGTAACGGTGTACGAAAGGGCAACATTGAGAGACCTATTAGATTGAGATTTCAATCGGGTTGTTTTTGAGCTAAACATTTAAGGGTCGAGAGTTGCGAGAGCAGGTTGTCAGAAGTCTAGCATTGAGTCAAGCAATCGCACTTGGTAGTTTTCGAACGGTGTGTCACAGCAGAAATCCTCGGCACTCGGCAGTCCAGTGTTGCACCCTGCATGTCATAACCTCAAGGAGAGGCTTGGACCAATTGTAATCCGGTTTTTTTAGAACTTAGCGGAATCGCCAAGTACTTAAAGGTAACATACCTTCTGCTATTTTAGCAAACTAAGTATACCCATCTTATTCCGTTGTCGCATTTAAAGCTAGCTACAAGGCCCGATGTCTTGAAAAGGTCCTCAAAGCCTTTCTTTCTTCAGCTGGTCTCTTGAGAGACTGTCTCTTTGAGAGACGTATCTTTAAGTCCAGCACATTAAAGATTAATGCTTACTTACCACATTCTTAATGCCTACTTTAATTATCATTAATGCTTACTTACCGTATCCTTATTCCTAAATACCTTACTTTCAATATCTTAAATGTCTACTTACATCATTCTTAATGTCTACTTACAATACTTAAAAAATATATAATGGACCGGCTCATTTAGAGATGGTCTCTCAAAGAGACCGTTTCTCACAAAAAATTGTGTTTTTTATAGGGATACTTAATCACCCATAGCAAACAACAATATCATCTGTGAAAAGCAGATGTGTAATCTTCATCCTCTAGCATTTAGGATGGCATCTAAACTTCTTATTGGAGTCAGCAAGTTTAGCTTTCTTTTCTCAGTCGAAAGCTTCTATGACTATTCTTCATATAAGAGCCCTTTAGGCTAGAATATGTAGATGCAATTATGCAATATTTAACTTACGTGTAGATGCTATATATTCCACTTAAAATAAGGGGTGGCTGAGATTATTAGATTACACAATACACATATAAGGGGCGTGCGTAGACACCGATGAGATGGACTCAACATTATCTTCTTCATCATCATATTCTGTTTATAGATTTTTTTATCAGAGTCGGCCTAAGGGTCCGTAGGCTCAAGAAAGACCTGCAAAGGAAAGCAAAGTAAGACAAGATAAGACAAAAAGCACGACAAAATAATGCAAGTTATAAATTAAGGGTAAAAATATGATCAAAGAAATATAAAAGCAATCATAAAGACTATAATCATAGACGTTGGCGTAGGTGGCATAGATGTTGGCGTAAGTGAATATCTAAGGTCTAGAACGCTTACAACGTCTCCAACTAGTTTTGTCCCTAGTTAAGTCCTCTAGGAGGTGCAACTCGCTCATATCTTTTCTAATTTGCTCCTTCCACTTATTCCTTGGCCTACTACGACTTTTCTATCAAATGCATTTTTCAATCCTAAATAAATTGTATTTAACTAAAACCTATCAAAGTTGATTTTAATAAGATTTATATTGAGACGAATCAAATGTTAAAAAATGGGACAATGATGGAGAATAGAGGGACCAAGAAAGTATTATTGTTATGGATATAATCCTGATATAGGGTGTTGCATATCTTGTTATTTGAAATTCTAATAATTACACCTAATATAATTTTACAGTGAAATGAGCCACTTGAATAAATTAATATGATAATTTTATGATTTATTATTTTAATTCACTTAAGATACATTAATTATTGTTGATTAGAATTACATAATTAATAATTGAAGTCAATTAAATTTGATTAAAACTGCATAACTAATAACTTTATTTTCCAAAATTTAGGGTTTATGAAAGGAGAGAATTGAGAAATGAGAGCACATGCTAAAACAATTTTTATTTTTGTTAAGTGATTTTTCTTTGTGAACTTTCAAATGAGTTCTCTTCACGATTTTAAAAATTGTATTTTACGTATTTAATTACAAATTATTTATATTTTTTGATAAAATGGTATGCTAAGGGAAGACGGGAATTTAGTCGAGAATCAAACCAAAAATTTTTCTTCACTTGTAAGACGCGTCTTATTAGGTCAGTCCAATTGCATATTGTTTTACTAATTTTATAAATTAAAATATTAATTTCAAGAGTTAAAAGACCAATTTAAAGACTTAACAGACCAATTTCAAGGATTTGAAATTGTCATTCAACTCATGAAATTTGACAGTTTTAAGACTTAAAAGGCCAATTTCAATATTGAAAAACTCAATTTTAAGACTTAAAAAACCAATTACAAGACATTAAATGCTCATTTTAACTTTAAAATAGAATAACTCAAACATTAAAGTTAATATTAAAATTTTTGAAATTGATCTTTTAAGTCTTAAAAGTAGATTTTTAAATCTTGAAATCCATTTAAATCTTAAAATTAATGTCAGAATATTTTTAAAAAATTATTAGGGCCTGAGCCAGTTGCACGGCTAAAACCGTCTAATAGGAGAGTAACTAAACGAAAATTTGAAATAAATAAGATTATTTATCAAAAAAAGCATACAATAAGATCATAATCAAACTTATTCTAAAACTAAGCGTGTAATTCGCAAACCTTAGGTTCGAGCTGTTCGCACTTACTAAGTGCGAACAGACTGAAAAACTGAAACAGGCTGTTCGCTGTTACTAACAGCGAACAGCCTGTTTTTGGTTTTTAGTCTGTTCGCACTTACTAAGTGCGAACAACTCTTGTCTTAAAATCAGCATGTTGACTCTATTTGACCTGTTCGCAGTTAGTAAGTGCGAACAGACACTTGATTTTTTTTGACCAGTTTATTACTGTTCGCACTTACTAAGTGCGAACAGACCCGAACCTATGCTCTGGGGTATCAACCGCTTATATTTGGAATAAGTTTAATTTGAATCTTATTGCATGCTTTTTTTTTATTAAGAATCTTATCTATTTCAAATTTTCTAACTAAACAACATAAAACCTCAGTCTCAATTATATAAAATTTTTAAAAGATAACTTGTAGTGAAATTAATTAAAGCTCACTACCTGAGATTTAAAAGTTAAAATTATCCAAAATTACTCACTTGACTCTCGAAATTTAAGGAAAATAATGAAAAACGTACAAATCCAGCCATTTGAGGCTTCAGAGAATCTTTCTAACCATCATCTGGCCTCTATACAAGAGAATACACCCTTGGTTTCTAGAGCACTGTGAGTTTTTGGGGGCTCACCTAGACACCAAACATCAAATCCATGACCTTAGATACAACGGATTTAGCTGGGGAAGCAATTGCATTAGACTGCCTTGCAGTCCCGGTACCATTCTGCAGATAGTAAGGACGAGCAGAAGTCGTTGAAGAGATTTGCTCAGAATTCAATCCAGATGATGAAGGGGGCATCGGCATAAATCCTTGGTTGTTCACCCTTTCATCAAGAGCCTGACGCTGTCCTACATCTGTAGGCTTCACCCCCACGATAAGGACACCGTTTATTTGCGACCCATTCTTGCTAAGTGCTTTACGAGCATCAGCACGATTCTGGAAATTAGAAATGAAGTAGTAGCATTCAATAAGAGATGAATGCCAAGAAATGGAATTGCGTAACAAATTATAGAAAAAAATACACCAGAAAGATGAATTGAACAATATACTTCGCTTCAAAAGATGTGTAAATGAAGCAGCAGAAGAGAATTTCCACAAAAATGTTATTATCAATTCAATTGACATGAATTATGATGTTTGATTAGCGATTACACATTTTTCTTTAACGCTTCACCATGCCAAGAACAAAAACATGTCCCAATAAGACACATAAATCAATCAGAACTAGGAACACAAAATTACAGTTTCAACAGCCCTGCTTAAAATGACATGCTTTAACTAAAACCTACACCAACATTTTCGAAATGTGCAAAAATGAAGGTTGGCACTTGATAGCTAAAGAGTACTTTATTTGTCCCTTTATTTTTGTTACACTTCTCATTTTCGAACGACCCTTTGATTTTGTTACCTTTGTATTTTTCGTTGTAGTTCCAATCACATATTGTCTTCTAATCTCATCCACGAACTCGTTTTCTCTCTATCATATTTTTCATCCACTTATTTTTGTCCAATCTCCAATCCTCCCACAACAAATTAAGAAAGCAATGTTTCTCTATTGTATCAAAATCAAAGGGATTGGGGGAGTAATTGGTATATAAATTAAAACCTTCAAAGTTAAGCATTCTTCTAAATGAATCATGGGTGCAAAGATTTTTGTCACATAAAAGAAAGTGATGATGCTAAAATGAAACATATTTCACGATCTATGATTTAATTTTTGTGGTTCTCCAAATAATCAAGTCCCAGCACCCAGCTAACACAGCCACACAGGTGATTAAGCCGGATAATTATCGGAGAGCAAAAGAGTCGAGACTACTATGACAGAAATGCACTATTGCAAAATGCAATGAGAAGTATCAGCAAAGTATTACTAACTACTAAATGGTCTAATAGAAGATCTTACGATATAATTTATCTGTCAGAGATACATTAGTGGAATAAGCCACAGAAACGTACAATGAAGTGCTACATATAGATCAATTAACAGACCATGAAGCTAAAGATAAGGTATTGGCTAAAAGGCAAAGAATGAAACACAGAAAAGAATTACAAATTAGACTAGGAGCAAAATATGGAGCACTTTCAAACCACAAGACTAGCATTTTAATTTTTTCTATGTTTTGACGTCCTAGTGTTGAAGTGTCCGATTGGGCTATTTATTGAAAAGAATTCTCTGTATTGAACAAGATTGAAACGTCTATGTGTCATACCATGTATGGGTGTCAATGGTCCGACATGGGTGCTTTATATAAAGTGAAAAGTCAATGTAACTAAGAAAAGAATGTTGCAATTGACATGCAAATTTCACAATATAAGTGCTGCAAGCCTAAAAGTAAGAAGAAATGGAGGATATATTTCAAAGCTTTCATGCCGTTCCTCCAATCTTGCAAATATACATTAAAAATAGAAGAGGGGATGAACCATGTTTCTACAGACCACAAAGATCAGAATACACAAACTAGAACATTGTCTGCACAAAGAAGACACAAGATGATCAAAGCCAAACAAGCATAAAGCACATCATCAAAATGCAATTATCAAATGATCAGATTGCCCCCACAAACTATGTCAATATTCAAGAAAATTCAACCCTAAAATATTCGAGTTAACAGCTTTATGAGTATACACACATCTCTAAAAATACTCGACACCCAAGCACATACTAAAACAGAAGGAGCAAAGGGCTAATATAAACTATGCAAGCACTTACAACTCTCTGTACTCTAGCAAGAAATTTGAAAAATCTGGTTATAGATATGCCACATGACCCATTTTTATACAACTTGCACAACCAATGAGGGTCAACTATGGGCACAATACTATTATAGAATTTTAAGAAGCAATGCCTAATCTACTGACATTTAATAGTTAAATAACCCAGTGGAAGGGAGACCGGGAGCTTAGCAATAAAAAGAAAAGGCAATGCTTTATAAATTAGATACCTGGTAGAGAATGTGCATCCAATTAGCATTTCTTGGTCCTGGAACATGTTTTAGTACAACACCACATTTCTCAAACTCCCGTAAGACCAAATTGGTGTCCCCTGGAGAAAATCTGTCAAAACAAGTGTTTCAAAAGTCAACAACATTGCATAGATGTGTTCTTTCCCTTTTTTAGAGGCAAGTGCCGCGTAAAGGGAAGCCTTCATTAATAGGCATCATTTTCATAGTAATAGACAAAATGAATGCACCCGTAAACAGTGACCCATTCTTCCTCGTTGAGATTCCCAGCTGGAAGACTACTCCTTTGCATCTCGGGCCTTGCTACTTCCCTAGGCTGAGGAACAGTAATCAAAGCTCCCGGTTGTACAACACCCTCAACAGGTGAACCCTTTCCTTTCTCTTCTTGATCACTAGTGCTTTTACCAGGGGACCACCAATTCAAACTCAGGGACCCTTGTTGATTTTGCTGACTTGCAGTCAAACCCATAGAAGTGCTAGCCTCAGATTTACTGTTCAGTGGTGTTGAGAATTCTCGTCCAGAATTCTGAACAGGAGTTCTAGGATCTGATTTAGCTTCAGGAGACATGGGATAGTCCATGATTCCAGATTCTGGTGAGTAGTCTGAACGGTCTTCTAAGGTAAACACTGGGGGTGGAGGAAGATCAGAACTCGCAAAATTTTCTCGCCAAAGTGCAGAAACGGCCGCTGCCTGACCTGAAGTTGAAAATTTACCCCTCCTAGAAGAGATCGGAGTAGCTAAATCATTGAAAAACAATGACTGTCTACCAGATTTAGGAGTTCTTTGCACAGTTGTACTCATCTTCGAATATAGTTTGACAACCAACTCACTGCAATAGAAAAGTGAACAAAAATGAATTGATTCCAATGAGAAAAAACAGATAAGTGCATGTACTGAACTCTGTTCACCAATCAGATAAAAGTTGGCTTGAGCATAGAAAATGATTAACTGATTCAAAAAAAGCTTTACATCAAATGAAAAAGGAGAACAAAGTAAAGCAAAAACACCAACATTGCTAAAGCCCTTAGTCCAAAAAATATGTGGTCCGCCATTACATTCTATCCATTAATAGTTCCAGAAAAGAACATTTGTTTTTGATTAGTTGGAAGGTGAGGAACCCTTGATATCCAGACACAAGATCAATAAACAACCAATGCCAAAATAGCTATGTTAATGAAGCTCATATGTTTCATGTCCAACAGAAGCGAAGAGCAGAGGATCCAACACAATTCAAACTATGTTTTTCAGTCTATTTCAAAGTGTCTTGGTGCAGTGCTGGATTATTCAACTGTCTAACACATAAAGTGAGTACTGCATATAAATGTTGGGATTACATTGGAATCTGCTAACAGTTTTGGTGATTTACTGTTCATATGATATCAGTTATTAATCTGAATTTCTTCCATTAGTTTTGAACAAATTTATAGGGCAGTGGTTGTGCGGCTACCTTGTTATCTGTCTAAATGTCTAAATAAATGTAATTGTACAAACTACAATATAGTTAGGTATTTAGCTCTCTAATTAGATGTGCAAATTAGAACTGTTCGGAAAAGAAATTGTTAGAATATAATTTGTTGTGACTATGTTGAATAAATCTCTAAACGTTACTTTAGATTTTGTGACACTACAAATTACAAAACGCAACCGAACATTGACATTTTTTATCAAAGTAATGTTTAGCTTCATAGAACCACTAATAACTACTCAAACAGCTGCGCTGAACAAGACCTCCGTACTGAACAAGACCTCCGTACTTAGGGTTGCACACGGTCCGGTCTGGTTTGACAGAAAAATCAGACCATACAAATTCCGGTCTGGAAAGTTTTCAGACCAGACCAGATCATTAGAACGGTCTGGTCTGGTCTACGGTTTTTTTTCCTTTTTATGTATTTTTTTAATTGAGGATCTAAGATAATGTATTCTATACGTATATTAATATTAATATACGTACATAATTCAAGGTACTTGATTATATCAACCAAAAAATAGCATCAAAAATACATAAACAGAACAAAAATCCCCAAAAATATCAAACAAAAAACTGACAAAAATATCAACATAATATCAACTGAAAAACGAAAAAATAAAAAACAAAATATCAACTTATAAATATTCGAAATACACAAACTGAACAAAAAAACCCTAAAAAAATCAAAAAATCAATCAACATAGATTCTACACTTGATTCCGGGGTGAAAATCAACCGTCAAGTCGTCAATCGTTGGGAGTTGGGGCTTGCGGACTGAGTTGCGTGGATGGAGAAGAAGATGGAGATTGGAGACTATAAATTAAAATAGAAAGAAACTATATTAAAAACCAAGAAAGAAGCTAATTGAGATGGAGAAACAGTTACCTGAGTGAGTCGAACAACAGAATGTTGAAGAAGGGAGCGCCGTTTGCTGAAGTCTGGGTTGAAGAAACTACTTACCAGGGTTTTCAACTTTTTTGAAGTGGGCATAAGGTAATTGGTATTTGGGATTTGGGCAGCCAGAGTCCAAACTACTCCATTAAAATAATTTAGAAAAAGCTACGATTTTAATTAATAATAAAAATGTGTAAACTAAACTATAATATCCAAACTCAAAAATAAAAATATCCAAAATAATATTTCCTCCGTTCCATAATACTTGCTACATTTTCCATTTTGGGAAATTACATATTACTTGCTACATTTCCTTTTTAGTAAAAAACCAATCATTTAAAGTTATACATACTCCTACTTTTATCCTACTCTATATCTAATTACTCTTATTTTTCTTTTTCATTTTTCAACAAATAATATTAAAAAAATGTCAAAAAAGCAACTTTCCACCTATTATTCATCATTGCACAGTAACTCCTTAATATTTGTGCCCATGCAATGGTAGCAAGTAAATCAGAACGGAGGAAGTATAATGGAAGTCCCTAGAATATCTAAGATAATAATTAATTAAAAAATAAAAATATCTAAGATATAAGGTAAAAGTTCCTAGACTAGATTAAGCAATTAAAAAATAAAAATATCTAAAATATTTTAGTAAAGTGGTAATAAATAACCATGGATGTATTCGCTTCTGTGCAAGGAAAACAATAACCATTTTACATATTTCCTTCCCTTCCTCTACAAACAAATCATCTGCTACTTTCATCTCCAAAATTTTCTACACAGACTTGATACTTGGGCCTTCTAATATTATTACGGTTTTCCGGTCCGGTCTGGTCTGAAAATTTTAAATCCTAGACCGAACCGGAAACCGTTTTTTATTTTAAAAGACCGGATCAGACCATTTAGACCGTAGACCAGACCAAATACTTTAATTTCGGTTTGGTTTGCGGTTTAGACCAAACTCTGTTCAGCCCTACCCGTACTAGTAATATAGGATGGAAGTAATGACAAATTAGCAAGTAAAAATTAACTAATACTCCTAATTTTCATAGCTCAACACATACTAAAACAATTAGTTGAGGAACAATCGCCAAACTAAAAGTTAGAATCCAAAACTCTATAGGAGAAAAATGTTGGAAAAATCAAAAGGTTTCCGCCACGTTTTACTAATTCCTAACTCTCATAGCTTCAAATTCTACAATAATAATAAAATTAAAGGTTAAAGTAACAAAACATAAAAATATGAAACATATTAAATCAAACAAATAAATACTTTCAAAATTCAAATCAATTACAAGAAAATTTGAATTTGAACAAACTTCAAACATCCACTACAAAAAATAGTGTCAATCATACAATCTAATAATTTTAATGTAAGTTAACAAATGACAATTTAACATAATGTTGACATGTGTAATTTTTTTATGCGAACTTCTATATGGACTATGATAGCTACGTGTTTTGTTGAAATGCAAGTGGTAACATCTTTGTAAGATTTTTCCACAACGCATTTATACTTTAATTAAGTGCAGTAGTTTTATTGGTTTATTTTTTAGATTTTGCCGTTAAGTGTATTATCCATTCTGTATCTTCATCTTTAGGTCTTTTTCTTTTGTTATTCAATATCTTCATCATTTTCTTTTGTTTATTCAATCTCCTTCCAACTTCCATCAAGTATAGAACAAAACTAACCAAATATCAGATATGGTTTACAAAACCCTAGAAATCACTCTTATAATTCTTCAATTTTATTTGATTTTTTCAATTTTCATGTACAATGAAGATGTGAAATCTATGCAGAATTTCCATTTTCTAAACAAAAAGATGAAGAATTTCATGAAAATAAATTTAATGATGAAATCCCAAATCAAATTAACAAAAAATTGCACTAGTTCAAATTAGGAAAATCCCAGAAAAATATATGTTGAAGATGATGATGAAGAGATTGAAAGTGAACCTACATCTACTTTGGAGACAACTAGAAGAAGTCCAAGTTTTAATACATCCTCTAGAACTCTTTCCTCATCTTTTACCGATAAGACTACTGTACTAGAACAGTAGAACCAGCCGGTGTAGCAAACCCCGCATGTGCCCGCAAAGAGGATTGGTCCTCGGAGGTCGGAGCTCCACCATCTTCACCTAGGATCTGGAGGGGAAAGAATGGGTGTTGGGTCTATTGGAATGGAAGATTGGGTTCCTAAGTTTACTAATGGAGATGGGGCTTTATTACCTTGGATTATTGGTGATTCTGAAGACCATAGTTTGTAGATAAAGCATCTTTTACTATTTGGGTCTTATTTTGTGTAGATAATGATGATGTTGTTGATCAAGCTTCTGGGTTTGATTCACAAAGTTAGAATCTTTCAACATTTTTTACAAACCCACAACAATTAATTGGTGTTGTTGTTGCTTGGAAGGTAATGGATTATGGTTGGTCTGAATTTAGTTGTAATAATAATGGAAATAATGGAGTTTATCCAATTGCTCATCTAGGATCTAAATTAATGGGTTTCTCCAATTTATACTCAACCTTTAGTTTCCAGTTCAATTGGGTTAAAATGGAGGAGATAGAAAATGGGGAAAGATGAAGAAGAACAATTAGGAGTACTATGAGGAAGAAGAAGATTGAATTAACAGAGTATAAACGTTTTTCTATGATATGGCTACGGAAAATTTAGGTATAAAAGTTTAAAGCTACCAGGTGGAAAAATCTTACAAAGATGCTACCACTTGCATTTCAACAAAACACGTAGCTACCATATAGAATTTCTCTTTTTTATTGGCTGAATACTTATTAGTAGAGATTTTGCATTGTTTGTAATTTATTGCCCAATATAGTTTCACAAATTGAAGGATGATTGACTATGATTTTTGCAATAAAAAACTTGCACTTTTAAAATTTTAGTGCCATTTAATTTGTATTTCTTTTTTTATTGATCGAGACAAATTTAAAGTCTTGATGGAATAATATTATTAGCATTTCAAAACACAAAAGCTTTGATATCTTAATTAAACAAATTTTTAATTTTGTAGCATAATTAAAATTTTATTTTTGTAGTAGATTACTCTTTAAATTAAAAATTTAAACTTAAGAGGTTAATATATATTTTCCCTGTGTTTTAAAAATCTAATTTTTTTTAGATGTTTACACTATAAAATCCGTGTATTGCACGGGTTTTATACTAGTTATGATATAATTTTGGTAACACTTCATGAAAGTGTCACAAGTTCTAAAATACAAGTGACAATTACAAATGTCCTCAATTAAAGATGACACTTATATGTGTCACCAATATAACTACATAGTATTTCTTAGCCTTTAACATTAAAAAAATAAAAAAAAAAACATTATATACAAATAAGCAGAAAATATCATTACTATTTCAAACCATTTTTCAGCATTTCAAACAAAAATAAATTAAAAATATTTCTAATTCAAATTACAAAACCCATGACAATTTCATTTCTCAAACTAAACCCATAATTTAATTTCTCTATCAAAAACCAATCCACCATTTCATCTTCATCTTCTCAAACAAATGTAAGCAATATTTTTACCTATCATTCTTCAATTTCAACTGATTATCACTATTGTAAGTAGATAATTTCATTTCAATTGCATTTTTCTTTGTTTTAAGCTATTATTTGATGTTTTATCTGATTTTAGGGTTTCTTTTGCATTATTTTGGTTTGTAATATGATTAAGCTTTACATAGTTAAATAATTTAGTGTGAAATTGTTCGCCATTGTTGATTCTTTCATATACTTGGGGACCTGAGCTAGATTTTGTCAAAATTGTTTTGTAAAGGTGGTTTGCGCACACTTATAGATTTCAAGACAATTGTCTCTGTTTTGTTTCTAGGTTTCCAAAGTTAAGTAATGTGCCTCATCTATTCAGAATCTTTGAGTACTGATTGCTTCTGATGCCTTCACCTCTTTGAATAGTTTTAGATAATGGTGAGAAAATCGAGGTTCTTGTTGACAAGACAGAGAATCTTCGTTCACAGGTATGTGATAGTAGTATAGATAAAATTGCATCTACTCCTATTTATTTATTTTGGTCTGCTGAATGTAATAAGCACAGAGAGAATGTTAATTGGTGAGTAGACGAAAAATGAGGTATTATCCATTGAGTTTGTGTTGCATTATATTATCTGATTTTGGTCTGTGATATGTTAATGGAATGATGTATTATATTATCTATAAGGATTTTTGGTCTGAAATCTTTACGAAACAGATTGATAACCTGAAGACAAATCATAGGGTGAGCTTTTTCAATTTTCCTCTACTTAGTTATCTGATTTTAGTCTACTTGAACATTTCTTTAGTCCCACTATACTGTTTCTATGATTTCTTAGGGTACCTTTGTGCTGCAAGATAATCGATTTCGTCTCTGTGATAGTAGTAATGTCTGCATATGATGTTTATTGCTTTTCAAACATCTTTTTTTAATCCATTAACAATTGGTATAGTAATGATGTTTCCAGTCTTTGTGATAGTAGTAATGTCGCAAATGAAGTATAGATAATGGAGTATAATAATATATGCTATCAAAGGCATGTCAATTTGCACAAGCACTTGGTATAGGGATAGTATGAACTTGCACAAGTGATCTAATGGTTTTGTACCTTGTATGTGTAAACCCTTCCCTATTGTAAAGGGCCAAAAGAGAAGGCCACCCACATCTAAATCTAAGCATTAACATACTTTTAGTAAAATTTTGGCTTTTTGTATCTGATGTTAAAATATGGCCATGTTTACTTGGATAATATTTTGAGTGTTGGATACTGAATGCAGATTCTCTCCAATATTAGCAGGTCAGAGATTATTGAGAGGTAATTTCTTAGATATCACTTAAAGGTCTTTGCGCTTGTGTTGTTGTGTTAATCTTTTTTCTGTTGCCTTAAAATGTAGCTTGTGATGATAGTTTCTTTATTGTTTTGGCTTCCACACCTTCGTACACTGGAAAGATTGTTTCAATTATGCTCTGCTTTGGTAAACCTCAGGCATCTTAAAAGCTGTTGAGAATGTGTGTGTGGGGGAGGATGGGCGGGTATAAACATTGTTTCCAAGAGGATGATCCTTGACAATTTACTATGAGATTTTTGTGGTTTTTTTATACCTTTTATGCTTAATTTGTATTGGTACATATAGCCAACCTCAGATGTTGGGTTCGAGGCATTGGCATTTTTACACTTCTACTAGCCTCTTGGTCTCTTTCCCTTCCTATCAAACTAGAATGGACAACATAAGTGATTTTGACAATTCAGGAGATAATTTTACGTCTGCATAAATTATTTTCTTATTATTGTTTCAACGTTAAAAATTTACTTCAATTCCAATTTCAATGCCAACCACAAATCCAGATAATAGTAAGTGTACATAATTTGCTAAGAAAAATTAAGATTGAAGAAAGAAACATACATAGTTTTGATTGCAATTTGATTTGTGTTTCTTTCATTTGCAACTTGATTTCGTATTTTTAATGTTGTATTCACTTGATTTCAGACATTATTTATTTAAGCAACTTTTGTTCTGTCGTATAATTAATTGATATTCAAATTATTGTTGTAATTTAGTGCTAAAAGTGGAAGTGAAGGTTCTTTGCTAGGAGTATAATATGGACAAGCTTGACTACTCGTTTCTTATTAATTCCATTAATTTTATTTTCTTAATTGTTTTGCAGAATTTAAACATGGACCAAGGCAATTACAAATTACAATGGATCATGTGGTTGAAGAAATTAGGCATTTTTTGATTGTTAGAGTATAATATTGATTTTACCTTTGATGTATATTGACTTGGTGGTTGTAGATGAAAAATTACTTTGTCATTTTGAATTCTAAATTGCAATCTAGAAGTACATTTACATTTGATATTTTATATAAAAGTATTTTTTAATTTTATATTGTGCATATACCATTCTAATATTTAATTTCAATCTATATTTTTATAGTAGGATGATAGTATATTTACTTCTTAATGGAAGTATAATTATATTAACAAATTTAAGTGTCATAATTATTTTATATAATGCCAGCTTTATTTGTGACACTTTTGAATGTTATTAATAGTTTTGTGACAATTGCAAGTGTCACCATTGTTGTGACAGCTAAAGATGTCATATATTCATTTGTGACAAGCTAATTTGTGACACTTCTTGCAAGTGTCACTAAATATTTTAATGAGATTTTTAAGTGCCATGATATTGATACAAAAATTGTCACAATCAGCACTATTTTTTGTAGTGATCAATCAATGAGAGAAAAAATTAAAATGAGAGGCAATCAGAACACGCTAGCACAAAGGAAAATAAGCTAATTTGAGAAGCAAAATAGCCATAAAGAGATGAAATCACACATAAAAAAAAAGAAGAAAGGAAAATTACCAATAATTTGCAGGATGAGCGAAGGCTAGGGTTTAGAGAATTAGGGTTTATCAAGGAGATGGGAGAAATGAGAGCGTTGGTTGTTCAAACGGAGGGGAATTCGCAACTTTGGCAGCGGAAGAATGAGAGAGAAGGAACAAGGAAATGTCGCCGGCACAAGGGAGTGTACAAGACCGGAATCGCTTAAACACAAATAATTGAGCGAAAGGGGGATTCGGTGATAATTACAACAATTTTGAAAATCGAGTTTTATTTCGATTGGAATGTATTGTTTTTTGTTACGAGGAATTTGAATTTGACTTTTTGTTGTTCATCCTCTTCTTCCCGCGTCAGTATAAAGAATGATATCATGATATATTATCGTTATTAAGTTAATTAAATTAAGATGTAAGAATTGGTATAAATTGATACTCCTTATTATGATACAATCTACCTTTACATTGAGAAAACAAACTTAATATATTTAAATAAATTAGAGTATAAAAAAGGATAATATTCTACAAACATGTATTCCCTCTGTTTTTAAATGTTATTCTTATAAGAAATATTTACGAGAACGAAGGAAAATAATTTTTTGAATAGTGAAAATAGTCGTGCAAGGCTCCTTCATTAAAGCCCCCACGTAACACATGAATCAACATTTAAACTAATTTTGTCATTTAGATTAGCGCATACTTTATGCACCGAAACCTCAACTTTTTTACTCATCTAACAAATCGTAGCTTGCTAATATTCTAATGAAAATCATGTGGTCAACACAATTTGAGTAGTTTGTTTGTTCAAATGTTGTGCGACAGCGAAAGCAAAAATCGAAAAATAATAATGGAAAGCAATAAAGATTAAAACAAACAATAAAAAAAATCACACCGAGAAATTTAACGTGATTCACTATTAATGTGATAGCTACATCCACCGGCACCGAGAATAAACTTTTACTATAAACTAGGAGATTACAAGATGAACACGAGAAGCCACAACAATGGCTCTCCAAGCTTTTTCTCTCTTAGTTTTCCTCACTTTGTGTTGCATCCCTAATTCTAATTACATGGGGCCTTTATATAGTATACCTCATAATAAAAAGGAATTAGGTTAATTGAAACAAAAGAAACCGTCAAAAACCAAGAATAACCGGCCAAAACGTGGAAAAAATCAACTTCTCGTGAAAACCGCAGTGCTCCGCGCCCGGTAAGATCTACGCGCCCCGCGCAGAACTCCAAAGACCGTGCACTACTTCTGACCAAAACAGAAGACACTCCGCGCCCCGCGTAATACTTTGCACCTTGCGTATCCGCGTCCCGCGTAGTGCTCCGCACCCTGCGCACTTCGACCCATTTCTTAATTCATCTTAAAACTAGATCTTAGACTCGGTTCGAGTCGCAAAATCCCAACATTATTTGGTTATCGGTAATAAAAGATGAGAATGATACTGAAAAGTTAGTTAAATAATTTATGGAGGAAAATTCTTAAAAAGGCTAGAAAAAGCCTTAATGATTTCATAAACTATACAAAGCTATGATTACTATACATACTATTTTAATGATATGTGATCGTGCCGAGATTTGAAAATAATTAATTCGCACTAAGTAGATTATTGCAAAGAGAGTGAAGAGTTTATGAGGGAGTTAGAGTAAAAGATTTGTCTTGACTATCTGGCATTTTTGTAGTAAGACCACTTATATTGGGTCTGTATAAATACGCGTAGAGGATAGGACTTTGGTTCTAGGACCAATTTGCACACTCAAGCCAATAGAAATAATGAATGAATGCCTAGAAAGCCCAATCATAAGAGCATTGCGACCTTAGTTTCGAGGAATTTATTAGGATTTGTTTGTGGATTGAGGCCTTAAAAATGTTATTTTAAAGATAATGCAAGAAGAGTAAATATTGATGCATGTTCAGGAATGAATTATAGGGAATAGCAGTTCATGAGTTAAGTTTCGTGCGTGAGGTAAAGGATCAGTCCTAGACCCTGACCTAAATTCAGACAGATATAGAATTATAGAAAACACTAGAAGAGATAAATCGGTGTAAACATATATATTGTTAATTAAATGAATGAAGATTACATCATACGTCTAATACAAATATACTAAACGATACATAAAATGATAATCTAAAAGTTATATAAAGATAACTAAATGTTAGAATTAACATAAAAAATATGTAGCTAGGAATTAATGATATCCTAATATAATAACTAATCAACTATATCGTTATATACAAGATAAGGAAAAATCTTTTCATATATATATCTTGCATATATTTCACGCAAAAATTTGGATGAGACCGCCTTACTTGTGAGACGCATCTTATTAAGTTGGTCTAATTGTACATTGTTTTTATCAATTGCACAAATTAAAATGTTAATTTCAAGAATTAAAATACCAATATAAAGACTTAAAAGACCAATTTGAAGGATTTAAAATTGACATTTTAAGTTATGAAATGTGACTGTTTTAAGACTTAAAAAGTCCATTTTATTACTTAAAAACCAATTTTAAGACTTAAAAACTTTAAGACTTAAAAATCAATTGCAGGGCATTAAATTCTCATTTTAACTTTAAAATAGTATTTCTCAAACATTATAGTTGATACTAAAAACTTTGAAATTGACCTTTTAAGTCTTAAAAATTGGATTTCTAAGTCTTGGAATTGTCCTTTTAAGTCTTGAAATTGTCCTTTTAAGTCTTAAAATTAGTATTTCAAAATATTTTTAAAAAGTTATTGGGCTTGGACCAGTTGCACGGCTAAGGCCGTCTCACAGGAGAGTAACTGTGTATTTTAACTAAGGTTATATAACATTATATTAGTTAATATTTTAATTATGTAACTAACTGGCCTATTAGCTCAGTTGGTTAGAGCGTCGTGCTAATAACGCGAAGGTCGCAGGTTCGAGACCTGCATGGGCCATTTTTTATTCTTTTTCAAGGGAGTACGGGTATGGATTGTCCGTTACATTTCCTCACCCATACCCTATTTTCGTGCGGGATATCGGGTTGATGATGATGATGATTTTATCTATGTAACTTTAGCTTTATTAATATTTTATTTATGTAACTATCCCTCACAATTTTGATCAAATACAACAAATACATTGAAAAGGCAAATATAGTCTAAAAGGGAGCTGTAAGTGGCTCCCTTTCCCTAAATTCATCTGGGATTGGGGGTTCAATGAGAATTTTAGTGCATAAGCAATGATGCGAGCTATCTATTTTAATGTTGTCATTTTTGATACATCCATCAACTATATCATCAAGTCTTCCCATATGATCCTCTTTATTAGCATTCTTCTCTTTTCCATCTAAAGAACCAACTTCTTTCAAACCCTATCAATAATTAATAATTAACATTAAAAAATTATCATTTAATATATTTACTAAAAAAAGGACAAAGTTTTTTTTTATTGTATAAGCCAAAATTCATTATTATAATAAGGAAAAGATGAAAATTATTTTTTCCCATTCAGTTTGTTGGTTACATTTTGACTAAAATTATAAACAAAATTTATCAATTTTAATCAAAGTGTAACCAACAAACTGAAACAAATGAAATAGTTAATTTACCAAATATACAAACGGCTGAAAGTTAAGCTTATGTCCGATGAGATTCAACTCATGTTCCATGAAAATTTGTTGGTAATGAATTAGTAAAACAAACGGTAAATGATAATGTATAAACAGACCCTCTCTTGAGAGACCGTCTATACTTAAGACATCTCTCAAGAGTCCAACCCATATCTCCTTTTTAACTTACAAAATCACTAATCAGTTTTTTTATTTTATCAATTGGATCAGCCTCAAAACTTGAGACGTCTATTGTATAAACGGTCTCAAGTAAGAATTTGTGATATATACACAAAAATTATCATTGGCCCAATTAATATTGAAAAAAATGGAGTTGACAAAGTTTGAGTCAAGGCTATATGTGGACAGCCCAAAAAATGGAGTTCACAAAGCTTAGAGATGGTCTTGGGCTATTTATCCCAATACTAAAACATTACACATCCGTTCTTTTAAGTTCTTCCACCTTACTATAACAGGTAGTTTCAAAAGTTCTTCCACTTTAAGATACTTTTTATTTTTGGAAAGTTTGCATCCTACTTTTACCCCTTAAAACCCCACTTTCCTTACTTCACACTAATATTTAATTATTTTCTCTCTCATACTTTCAATACAATCATTACTTCACACTACTATTTAATTATTTTCTTTCTCATACCTTACTGTCTTAAATGAGAATTCGTGAAAGTAAATAGAAGTAAATTCAGCCTACTTATATGAGATTGTCTTATCATAAGACGGGTCTATATAAAAGGCTTATTAATAAATAAAACATTTTTAAAAAGTAAATACTAAATTCACTCTTGTACAAAAAGTAGTTTTTTTGCATAGTTTAAATGTGATCCAATTAAAGTCTTCTCACGGTTGAAAGACTTCAATAAAAAATTCATCATCATCAACAACCCAATATTCCGCTCGAAAAATACGGTCTGAATGAGAAAATATAATGGACAATCCATACCCGCACTCCCTTGATAGAAAATACTAGAGAAAAGCGGTCAAACCTCAATAAAAAAATTAGTGATATAAATTTAGAAATGTTCGTTAAGGGATACACAAAACCCAAAAATAACCGGACAGACTTGACTTGTCCACCTTTATTGATCTAAAGACCCATAGATATAGTAGGCCTAACTCGTGGCCCATGACTTGATGTTCTCTACGAAAAATTAAAAAAATTATAAAAAAGTTTTTGAAATTATTTCTCAAGATAAGCACTTTTTCTCCGGATCATAGGTTTGGATATGTTCGCTGTTAATAACAACGAACAGAGACTTAAGGTTAAAAATAGTCAAAGAGTTAGTTCGCTGTTATTAATAGCGAACAAGCATCTACACTATTTTTGAACCCTCTGCCTTTGTTCGCTGTTAGTAACAGCGAACAAACCCTTGGCCTTTTTTGAACATTCTGCCTTTGTTCGTTGTTACTAACAGCGAACATACCTAAGGTACTGGAGAAAAAGTGCTTATCTTGGAAACTGTTTCAAAACTTTCCCATTTTTTGATTTTTTTTTTTAATTTTTTACTTATTCATTTCAAATTTTCCTACAATACTCCTAACAAGTTTGCATAAGACTACTTCACCATAAAACTATGGCATACAATTAATTTAGGAGTATTTTTTTAATTGATTACTGTAATTTTGTAAGTGATCACTAACTTTAACGACTTAAGGTTATAATTGATCATTATAAATTTATAAGTTATCACTTTTAGACGATAAAAAATAATCTCTTAAATCTATAAATAGTCACTTAAAAGTTAATATTAATCATTTTAAAAACAGTTAGCGTCTTGAGAGACTGTCTCTTTGAGAGATATATTTCATGTCCAACTCATTAAAAATTAATGTCTATTTATTGTATTTCAAATGGTTAATTACATTATCTTTAATGTTTAATTACTGTATCCTTAATGTCTATTTTCAATATCTTAAATGTTTACTTACATTATTCTTAATGCCTACTTATAATATTTTAAAACATATATAATGTGCCGGTTCAATTAGAAATGGTCTCTCAAAGAAACCGTCTTTCACAAGAATATGTGTTTTAAGATTATATGTAATCAATTTAAGACTATAAATTTACATAGAGCCGACCTAATAGAAATAGTCTTACAGTGAGATGGTCAAATGACACAATTGACTTATTGTAATAGTCAATTTTTCAAAATCAAGAATATCCAAGTTGAGATAAAATTGAGATAAAATTAAAATTGTAATGACTAAACATGTTATAGGAAAGAATACCTGAATGAAGATATCAGGCGCATTTTGCGGCTCCATCTTTTGTATTGCTACGGCTTGCTCCTTTAATGTCAAAACTAGTTACAGTAAGTATTATTTTTTTCGGATATAATTTAATTATTTCTTATGTATTCAATGTAGTTGTAAACAAAATGTCTATTTTCAAAAAAAAAAGAAGCTAAACCTACATTGATTTATCAAAGAAAATATAATCTTATTGATGCACACATAAATTAAAAGAAATAGTACTCTCTCGGTCCCAGTTTATATACGTTCTATGATTATGACATTTATTAACCACTCTTAATTTATTTTTTTTTTAATCTATAATTTAAAATATAAATTAATAGATATAATTAAGACTTGAATATAAGTACATAATTAATATGTCCGCAAACTAAACTAAATAAAACGCATAGGCTAAAACAAAAAGGATATATTAACTTGAGGTTTTGCATAAGTTAATAACCATCCGAAAATAAAATTAAACATATGAAACGGAAACGAGAAAAGATGGTGAAATTACCCTAGCATGGTTGAGTTGTACTTCCTTCAACGTCTTAGGCTCCATTTCAATAGGACAAGGTAACCCAGTTGCCATGCCCAAAAGCTTCAATTACAACTAATTAATTATAATCAAAATAACACAATGTTTCAAGAATACTTAGAGCTATATTTATTATATTCAATTTTTTCCTACATAATTTTTAGCTTATATATATATATATATATTAGAATAATTTACAATAAATGATGCCATAATTTTTGCCCTTTATTGTTATTATTTGACATAGAAGTATAATACTACAAGAATGCATGCATGTTCACGGGATGTTTGACTTAACTAAAGATTTAAGGGGTTGTAAATTCATTAAAATCTCGTGCCTTTCATACGACTATTTTGTATGTAAAAAGCTAAATCCTAATTGGTTGATATTATAAAATATAGAAATAAATAATACTCCCTCTACCCTTTCTATTGTCCACTTTGGTTTGGACACGGATTTTAAGAAAATGGTAGTTGAGGTATTTTAAGTAATTATAATAATTGGAAAGGTGGTAGGTTGGGTATTTTAAATAATATAAGTTGGGGTAGTTGGGGGTATTTAGATAAAAAATCTTTGCCAAAAATAGAAAGTCGACAATTAGAGTGAATTGACTAAATAAGGAAAGTGAACAATAAAAAAGAGTCGGAGGGAGTATTTTTTTATATGATGCATACAGCATATAGCTGTTTTATTACTTTTTATATTTCAACTGTATAATCTATATTGTATGGCTATTATGCAATCAAAAGATTAAATATCTTGATATTAATTAGCTGTAATACTACTGGAACTTATGAGAAAATCATATAACTTTACCTAGTCACTTTTTTATGAGTAAACATTTTCACTTTAGGATTTAGGGTAGTTAAAAAAGGCCATAACATTGTTGCTAAAACTATAGATACTCTCTCTAGAACCAAAAGTTTGGAACAACACACCATTGCATAGTTATGGTAACACTAAAAAAATGTTGAATTAATTGGAACCAAAAAACTCGCCTCCGACTACCTTGATTTGGTCGGCGTTGGCGATCATATACTAAAACGTGTGTCACCATTTGTAATCAGTTGGCGATCAGATAGTGGGATGTTGTAGTTTTTAACATGAGTCTTGTCTGTTGCTTTTGTTATAGGAGGTCTGAGGTTCAATTTTTAACTCTTGTATTTGCTGGTAGAATTGAGAAATTTCATGCTTGAGGAAATTGGAGCTAAAAATGATCAAATTCAAAAATTTGTATCGAGGATATTTATAGGGCTAGCATGATTTATGATTATTTTGATTTGCAATCTAACTTAAGATTGTTGGACTACAAACCCTATTACAATATGGATACCACCCACAATAATACTCATAACACAATGACAATATTTACTTGGAACTCTTTAGTGGATGAACACTTAAAGAAAATATATAGTTTTTCTCTAATTAAGTTCCCTTACTTTTAATAACTTTCAAGTAATTAGTGTATGCTAACTTTTAATTTCCATGTAAGTTGATTCAAGTAATACTAATTTCTCACTAAGAGAAAAACTCTCAATAAACATGCAAGACTATTCAAGACATAATCGCTCAAGAAAATAATGTTAACACGATAAATAAAGCCACCCATCACACCATCAATGCGTCGTTAGACCTTTTGTTGAAGCATCTACTACTTCTAAATTTTTTCTTTGTGTATTTATAGACATTAAAGAATTTTTTTTAGGAAAAATTACCTAGAATAATTCAAACTATTCACGATTTTTCTACAATAATCCCACCTATTGATTAACCATGAATAATCTCAACTTTGAGGGACATTTTCCTAGAGTAGACCCGGTGACCGAATGACTTGCTATAGTAAATTTTATTTTTTATAAAAAAGATAAATTAAAATAAAATGTCGAAAAAAATAAAAAAAATGTTCATAAAAAATTTATGAATTTTTTATTATTTAGAATTTTTTATGTAAATTTTCAACAATATTTTCTAATTTTAAATTAATATTAAATTTATTTTTTTAGTGAATTACCTACAATAGTAGGTTATTAGGTTACCCAAGTTTACTCTAGGAAAATACCCCTCAAAGTTGAGATTATTCAGAGTTAATCGAAAGGTGGGATTATTGTAGGAAAATCATGATTCATGAATAGTTTAAATAATTCTAGGTAATTTTTTTTTTTTATTACAGGATACAATGAGGAAAAGGTAAGATTAGGTGAAATTTAAACCCTAAAACTTAATTATTTAAATTTAGCAGTATTACTCTAGCTAATTTCAACTAGGGCTGAACAAAGTTTGGTCTAAACCGTAAAACAAATCGGACCAAACCGTAATTTGAGTATTTGGTCCGGTCTACGGTATAAATGGTCAGGTCTGGTTTTTTTTCAAAAAAAATGTACGGTTTACGGTCTGGTCCCGGTTTTTTAATTTTTCAGACCAGACCAAACCGTAAACCGTACTTTGACCAAAAGCCATAAGTTTTTTTATAAAAAACGGGTTTCTACTTAGATATTTTGAGATGTTATTATTTTTATATAGTAATATATACTTAAAAAATGTTGATGCAATCAACTAATTACAAATTATGTTTATTTAATGTTTGTAAATGCGAAATATTTTCATAGAACATATATTCATTTGGAAAAAAATATATAAATAAAAACCGTAAACCAGACCAGACCAAACCGTTGTAGAACGGTTTGGTCTGGTCCGGTCTGACATTTTAAACGGTCCGGTCTGAAAAATTTTCAGACCGAAATTTTTGGTTTGGTCTGATTTTAGTGTCAGACCAGACCAAACCGGACCGTGTGCACCCCTAATTTCGACAATATTCCATTCTTATAAAATTAAAAAAATTTTTGTTAACATACAAGACTAAATATTACTCCCTCCAACTCAATTCAATTGTCTCATTTTTCTATTTGGGCAATTCACTTTAATTGTCTCATTTCCTTTTTTGTCTATCTTTTTTTTACCTAAATACCCTCACTTTTCCAATCCCAATACCCAACTACCACGCCTTTACAATTAATTTAATCAATTAAAATACCGAACCACCACCTTTTTGGTGGACCCCATCCCACTCTTAATATTCATGCCCAATTCAAATAGGACAATTAAATTGAGTTGGAGTGAGTATTAATTAAACTACATGAAAGTTAGCTAAGTACTAAAGTTTATTAAAAGAATTATTAATAAAGCAAAGCTGGAGCCTAATAAGAACAATCACTGAATTAGTGGGCTGTTTCTATAGTCTATAGGTCTAGCCATGTGCCCACCCAATATATAAACAGCTAACCTAACACAACTAGGAATACTACATCACTCAACTAATTAAGCCTCAAAGTACACCCTCCTAATTTAATCATCAAATTTAATATAACTTCCATGCTTTATGTTGTCTTAATCATTCCATTTACTCCTAATTTAATATAATAATAATTGCATCCAACCATCAGGGTTAATCCAGGGCATGTGTAAGGTGTCTAATCGTATAAATCCCATTAAATTAAAAGATTAGTTTAATTTACATTATTTCTGATCTAATTTAAATACTTGTTAATAAACAGGATTTAAAAAACTTTGTATACTTTTTGCTCCGGTGCTAATTACATCTTACATCTTTCAATATTGATTTAAGTTGTTTGGTAAGGACTTTTTCTATATAATTAAAAAATACTTAAGTATTAACTAATATATCAACTAATTATAAGGTTATTGAAGCAAATAATGATTTGATGCCTAATTAATTATGTTTGTGAAGAATGCACAAAATGCATGTGTACAAGGAGTTGATTCAGTTCTATGATTGACATTTGAAGATTTGGTTTTACAACTGGAATGCTTTGACTGCAATAATTTTGGTCTAATGCCTATTAAGTAATTATAGTGCTTTATTTAACTAATTAAGGTAATGATTAATTTTGGCCTAGTTTGACTAATAACTAATGTAACTAACCATGGAATTTTAGGTACAAAAAAAGTAGTCCAATTTTAGGTATAGATATGTTGATATGGTGTGCTTATAAACTTCACTTTTATACTACGATTAAGTTTTCGGTTAAGAATTATGAATTGACCTAATAGATAAAGCTAAAATGATTTTTATTTTCATTCATCCTTATAACGAGAACTTGATTTTTAGTATTTATGAAAAGGATTAATATTCTTTTTCGCCTAGCTATAAGAAATTCTCCAGCCTTACCTCGGTGTGAATAATAAAAGAATTCAATCTAATGTTTAGGTTTAAAGTATGCATCAGCTAGCCTATAGTTATTTTTTGTGTTATGATTTTTTATGAAGTTTAACCCCTGGAATAACTATAGTGTGGTTTTTGACCCATTCTCACTTTAAATTCTGACTTCGTCATATTTTTAAAAATTGTCTATTTTAATTTATGTAATACTACTTTATGAATATAGAGGAATAGATTACGACTATTCTCACATATCAAAGATAAATGGAAAAATTGATCTAACTTAGATAACAATATGTATGCAGATTTACCAAACATATGTAACGGGTATGCCTACGGAAAACTTGACCACGGACCATGAATTGAACTATGACTTTGTCTGACGTGTTCAAAACATACTTGACTATTTGACATTTATCCGATTTCATGATCGAATTTGATTTGAATTGACTTTATTAACAGATTTACAAGTATATAAAAACCCTTATAGACGACGCAATATCTAATTTTAAACCGATCTATAATATCTGAGTCAAATTTGACCCGATAACCCGAATTAACACCTCAACTTTATCCTAATAGAGGTCTGATTATTTATATGGTTAGTTTCTTCACATGTAACAAGTAGATAAAATTAATGGTTTTGTTGAAGTGAAGAGAGTAAGAGACATTCTTGTTTCACTTGGAAGGATGAAAGTGTATATTTGGGCCTAGGCTATTGAATGAGCGCTTGCAAAACTTGTTTGAACTATTGGTGGTACAACTTTGAAGTTGGGCTAGCTAGTTATTTTGTTACTATTTTTATTACGCAAATTTTTGTACGAGACGATCAGATATATCTCATATATGGGTTAAATAACCTAGTAATAAAATCTTTTAGCTTATAAGCTTCTTATTTTGAAACAATTGATCTTGAACACAGCCTCATAATGAGACCATTAATTTGGGTCTACCCAATTCGCGCATGTAACAACTTGGGTATTTTTTTTTTCTGGGCATTTTTAAATTTTGATCTTAAAGATATCAATTTCAACCTTAAAGGTATCAATTTTCAAAATTGATACCTCTAAGGTCAAAATTAATAAATGCCAGAAAATTGAAATATTGTTACATGCTACTCAAATTGACGGTCTCATTATGAGACTCTTTCATCCAAGTTTTTGTGATTCTAAAAATCTCTCACCGTGAGACAATTTTATATAAGACGGACTATTTATTTTATAATTAAAGCTGGTAAATTGGTAGTGTTGCAACTTGCAACCGTGTTTCTTGATTTGAATTTTAGGTTTTTGATTTGGCGTGATTTTAAACATTACTCCCTTCTATCTATTTGCCTCATTGATTTTTTTCACTATTTACTTATCACTTTTAATTTATATTTTATTCTTAATTTATAAGTTAAAAACATAGTCACGTGGGATCTTGTTTGATTCGTCTCAATACAAAGATTATTAATATCTATTTTTTATAATTTTTAATTTAAAAACAATTAGAGATACTAAAGGTTATAATGTTGTCTCGGTAAGTGTGAAAAAATAAATGAGACTAATGGATTGAATAGGAGGTAGTATCAAATTTTCATGTTGGCTTCGCTATTTGAAATATTTGGTTTGGCAGTTTATCTCGTTTAGACTAAGAGGGTGTTTGGCAAATGGCTGATAACTGGTAGCTGATAACTGTTTATAGTGGCTGATTTGACCAGCTGATCTTGAACCCGCTGCTATAAGCAGCTTGTTCAAAAACAGCTTATTCGTATCAATAAGCTGTTTCAACCAGCTAATTCACCAAACACTACCAATAGCTGGTTTGACCACCCAGCAGCCCTCTATTTATATCAAAATAACTTAAAATTGCTCAATAAGCTAATTTACCAAACACCCCCTAAATCACTTTGTATGGTAATCTCTATGTAATAAGCTAATTTACCAAACACCCCTAAATCACTTTGTATGGTAATCTCTATGTAAAGACAGTATAGCTTAGGATTTATTGAACAATTGGAGAAAACTTTTTGGAGAACCATTGTTGACAATTTTGAGGTAGATTAAATGCTCTCTTTAATATTTTGTATTAGCTAAAATACTCGTACAATGCACATAATTTATTAATATATATAAGATTACATATAGATATAAATCATCAAAAAAGGTGAATTTGTATATTATCGTTAATTATTTGGAAATTCAAAATAAATGTTGTTATCAATATAGATTATATATAACGACATAATAGTTTTATGATTGATAAATAACTTAATTTTAGTAAAATATTTGCTTTTTTTTCTTGTGGGATAGATAGATCAAGTTATTTCCTTTCTATTCACTTAGAAATTTAATTTTTTGATCTTAATTTCATAACACTACTGATTATGCAACACCAAGTTGGTCAATTATTGAATTTGTTCGTCCCTAAATTTAAAAAATATAACTCATTAAAAAAAGCTAAAATAACTAGCTAGTTCCTCCATTAACATGTCAACACTTTTGTTCATGCGTATTTTGAAATAATTCGTTGAACATTACTTATTATAATATATTATATTATTTTCAAAAAACATTGAAAGATATGATGAAATTGAAATTGTTTGTGTCCCTCTAAACCCTAGCCGCCTCAATTTTTTTCTCTCTTCTCTCTCTAAAAAAATCCTAATATCTATAGCTAGTTTGGGGCTATCATTAATCTTTAAAGATTGATGGTAAGCCCCTTATTTCTCCCTTTTAAGTTTTTTTAATATGATTAGAATAAATTTTTGTTCTCTCCCTGTAAGAGAGTTGTTCTACCCATTCATTGGGTTGATTCTACCCATATATTGGGTTTTGAAGTATCTCCTTGTGAGAGTTTAGAGTTATGAATTTTGGTCTTTAGTTGATATGTTGGTAGAGATTAATGCGATGATGCAGCAGACACCAAAATTGCAATTATCATCAACTACATCAAATTCAATTCTATCTCAAGACTACAACAGATCGAAAGTCCCCTCGTAGAAGGCTGTATCAAACAACGATGTGGAAGAGGATATTCCGAATTGTCAGATCTCATACACAACGATCGTAGTTTTGTTATTTTTGAATTATATTTGGTTTTAGTTGCTATGTACTTGCTAATTTTTATCTCTAATATAGATGTCGTATGACTCTTTATTAATGAATCAGGTATTATTAAAAAAAAATTGAAATTGTTTGTAACTAAAAGTCGGAATACTTAATAAATTTGGACTATTGCATCACCATTAAATTAGAAATATCTAGCTATTTAAAAATTAATTTAATAAATAACATTTTAACGTGTGTTACTGATTTTACATTCAAATCTATTTTTTGTGCAAAAAAAAATTGTTAGGACTCAGATTTGGACTCTAGTCCCACTAGATCTTATGATCAAAGTCAGGGTCCTAATTTTTATAAACTCTATGAATCCAAGTCTAAATCCTAATTTTTTAAATCACATGAACTCAAGTCTGGATCCTTAACCAGTAAAAAATAGAGTATATAGATTCAGGTTTTGTTGGACCCTACTAAAATCCGACTTATACCCATTCCTATTCACACTAGCTTGTCTTTAATTGCTTTCTTAATTTAGAAAAACTTGACAAATGAGAAGATATCAACTCAACATCCCCTATATATATCTATTGCAATTAGTTGAAGGAAAATCACCTACTAATGACAATTAAGTACCACCCAAACTAGGTAATCAATCATATTTTAGTTATTTACCCTTAAACTAACTCATTGAATTACCTAGCTAATATATGATAATGACCCACTTTAATTAAAACTAATTAATTATTATAACAATAATTAGTTAATTAATTGAAGAACATTTACTCTCTTACATAAAAATGCATGTGAAATGACAGCAAAAATACCTTCTCCTCCTGTCAAATTCATAGTAGATGATCAACAATCATGAAATTGTCCTCTTACAGTAATAATTGATGGCATAACTTCTATCATAACATAATGACCCATTGTCAGTAATTTGCAGATTAATTAATATTAATTACTTGATTTAAATACACTTAATTACCATTAAAAACAAATGGATAAAATTTACTAATATAAAGTTTATCAGATTGTCAGAAAAATATGGTGGAGGAAAGATAAAATAGGAATGGGTAATGGCCTAATGGTAGCAATTACTCCTTTTGTCCCATTTATTTTAGATCAAAGAGAAATAGAGTGTTATTTAAGAAAAAAGCCAAAATTAATAATAAATAAAAATAAATAAATTGTGTTGATGATATTAAAAAAAGTAAAAATGTACGGATGAGATTAAAAGATTGTAGTGAGCCATTGTCGTAAATTATAAATAATGTAAAATAAGTGAGACGAATTAAAATAACAATTGATGCGAAATAAGTAGACGGTACAAGAGGAGACAAGAATCATTTTATTTTCATACCAAATAACATGGAAAGATCCCTAGACAAAGGACACTGACCCATGGCTCATTTTTGGATATATTATCATATTTTATGAATAATGATATATGCTTTTTTTTAATAAATATTTTGAGCAAAAGTAATTTTGGGTGAAAATAAATAAAATAATTTAATTTAATTAAAAAAAGAAAAAAAGGAAAAGAAAAGGACATATCTGATGACACAGCTATGGCATATTGGCATGCACTCACGTAGCGCATGTGCCAGGTTCCTTCATCCCCACATGCATGTTTGGTTTCACATGTACGTAGGTCATCCTCTGTCCATGCAAATAATATAATTTCATTTGTCAATTTTATTTAAGTTTTTGTAGGGTTTTCTTATCAGTATGTACAATGCAATGTACTTGATATTGTACCATCATGACCCAACAAAGTAGAACTAAGTATATGCTCACTTAGTCACATGTTTTGACTATATATAATCACAAAATTTTGTATGGGATTGTCTCATCGAAAAACGGGTTTTATAGGTTAAATAGTTAGTCTCATACATATTATGATAATAAAGCTAGACTTATTGTTTAAGGTTAGGTTGTCTCACCGAAAGACGGTGAAACGATCTCTCACAAAAGTATAACTCCTTAGAGAGTGTGCATTTGATCTGTTTGTGTGAATTCGCATTGTTCAGTAATGAAGAAAGTATGGATAATGTTTGAAAAAAAAGAAAATGCGTTGATGAATTTAATAAAAAGTGATAATGTACTATCCCTGAATACATAATAATGTAAAAAGACAGGCCGAAATAAAAATGAAAGATATTGAAAGGAATGGAGGGAGTATATGCATGAACAAGATAATACATATATCTCTTTGTAGGATACTATATTATGAGCATTGTACTCTTACTAGTTACTAGCTCATAAATGCTCAATACCCCAAATAATTGAAGGATTTAATAGAGGAAATAGTGTAGCTTAGCTTGATGGGTATGCTTCATTTATCGGATTTGAATAATCAAAATTTGTTCTTTACTTTCTAATTGTGTTCCGAAAATTTCCCAAGTGAGGAAGGTCACAATGTGTACTAAAATTGAATTTATAAAAGGAAATGACCGGATGAGTGTTACTAATTAATAAGAAAAATCATATTTATAATTTTAGGAGCTCAGAAAATCTATGTTCGAGTCTATTTGAATTATGGTAATCTGTAATTTGAGTCAATGATTAGAAATCTTATTATAACAAGTCTATTTACTAACTTAAATGTTGATATGTTTTACTCGATGAAAAAAGTCATATATTAGGCAAATAATTTACAAAACGTTAATAAATTTTTGGTTTAAAAAAGTTGCATATTGATAAATTTGATAATGGTAACATATACTTTGATCATTATGAATTATACGAGCTTCTATACGATAGGTTAAATATATATATATATATATATATATATATATATATATATATATATATATATATATATATATATATATATATATATATATATATATATATATATATATATATATATATATATATATATATATATATATATATATATATATATATATATATATATATATATATATATATATATAATGACACATTTTAATTATTAATATCTTAACATTTCACGTAGTATTTAAGATTATTTTAGAATGACGTATTTGTAATATTTTTAGTGTAATAGTCGATTTTCTCTAATACTATAAGTCAATAACAAAGTTATTTCTTTTTTATTTATAACGGATTTTTTTATAGATTCTTATATAAGTGCATCAACAATCAATATAGATCCAATTCTTTGCACACATTAAATGGTTTTATACGCTTGAATTAGACATAGTTAATAAATTTTATACTCCCTCCGATTCTTTTTTATTGTCCACTTTTCTTATTTAATCAATTCACTCTAATTGTCCACTTTTTATTTTTGGCAAAGATTTTTTACCTAAATACCCCAACTACCCCAACTTATATTATTTAAAATACCCCACCGACCACCTTTTCAATTATTATAATCACTTAAATATCCCAACTACCACCTTTACAATTATTATAATCACTTAAATATCCCAACTACCACCTTTACAATTATTATAATCACTTAAAATACTTCAACTATCATCATATCATATCATACAATTCTATAATTTTGTTGCTAAATGACAAATGGCAGTCTCACAGCCATCTGCCAAATGCATCATACAATTCTATAATTTTGTTGCTAAATGACAAATGGCAGTCTCACAGCCATCTGCCAAATGCAGCAAGATTATTGGTTCTTCAATAATAAAGTAATTTATTTCTAAAAATACATTAATTTTAAAAAATACATAGCTTTCAGAAATTATTTTACATCAATATAATAGTTATGACATCACACATTAAAATACTGGAATCGAAAAATAATAAACCTTCCAAAAATATTTTAGTAAGAAAATATTACTATTTACAAGCAAATGCAAAAGCTGTAAGAAAATACTGTACATCACAAATAAAAACAGTCAAAGAACAATTAATTTCCTATAATAAAATAACGCAGGGTCACAATACTTTCCTTTTATACTAAATACAATATAATTTTAAAAGTTACATTTTAAATATGCAATTGCACAATAATTTAAAAGTTACATTTCGAATAAAAAATTCATTCTACAAAACTCCGTGCGATGCACGAGTTTTATACTAGTTTTCTTAAAATCCGTGTCCAAGCCAAAGTGAACAATAAAAAGGGTGGAGGGAGTATTAAAAATTAATTTTGAATCATATGTTAGCATTTGAAATAAAATGTTATTTTCCAAATTAGATATGTACCTATAATGATATATTAAGTGCTGGCAATAACTATGTTTATTCTTACTAGTAAAATAATCCTATTATTCAATTTTTTGCTACTTTCCATTATGTGTTAGTGATAAATTTATTTGCAACGCACTCATATTATAAACTAGAATAAAAATTCAATAATTTATGCTATAGAACTTCAATAGTGTAACGTCAAACGGTGAAATCTAAAAAAATTATATAATAAGTCATAATTCTTATTTATATATTTACAATTAATTAAGTTGAATTTAAGAGTGTATACATTTAGATAAATTAATTATAAAAGTTGGCAAGCATTGATTGTTGAAGTCAAAAATAAAGCAATTGGTGATTGACTTATTAATAAGGATGACTATCGAAATTTTCAACTCTATTAGCTTCTCCATACTTTATGAGGATCTTATTGATGAGGAATCTTTAGGATAGTGTCCATATTAAAATAGGAAAATATAACGTCTTATATATACATATACACTATGGGTGTTTGGAATTTGGCTTTTGGCTTAGCTTTTTGGCTGGCTTTTGGTTTGTTGGTTGGTCAAACAGTCAAAAAAAGTGTTTGGTAAATGACTTTTAAAGCAGCTGAAAAGCTAACTTTTAAGCCAAAATGAAAAAGCTGCTCCAGCTAGCTTTTTGGGTCGGCTTTTGGCTTGTTAACCCACTTTTTCTCTAATAAACAGTCAACATTCAATATTCAAATTTACCAAACATCTCCACAAACAGCTAGCTTTTTAAGCTAGCATAAAAGCCAACAAAAACAACTAACATTTCCAGCTGGTCAAACAAGCCAACTAAAAAAGCCAACCGCCAACAGTCAACAGCCAAACACCCCATTGCTCATTTTTATTTAAGTGTTGAGTGGTTGAATGTATGCAATTAAATAAAGTAATCTAACTTTGTTATATATTTGTTAATGTAATAAAAGAGACATTATTTCTAATTGCCTATTTGTACTCGTAGACATACTTGGGCAATATTATTCGATACAATAAATTTAACTTTTTGCGATATTAGATTTAGTAGTATTAAAAAATGCCATTGATTTATATTTTTAGTGTAATAATTATTGGTTTTTATTTAGATTTTCACTATAAAGTGATTTAGCGACACTTTATTTGGTCTTTAGTGGCATATGTGATTGTTATTGTAGTCTATAGTGACATTTTTGACAAATGTCACTAGATCCTATGTCGCAAAAAACTATAGTGTGATTTTTTATAGTGCTGCTAATGGGTCTAATAAAGGTCACTAAATCCTCTATATATACTATTAGAAATTTAAAATAGCGACATTTAAATTAAATGTCACTAATTATATCACACTAAAAGTAAATTATGTTGTAGTAATTTTAATTTTTTATTATTAATTTACCGGCCAACGACTGGTATAGAATAGGTCGAAAACTTATCTATATATGTATCATTGTATGCTAACTGAACTAATTCAACTTTAAAGTTTTTGTGTTATATTTTACTCCATACGATAGATAACAATAGGATCAATACTTTATTGTGGCCTAAGAATGTTCGCACCTATATTATCCTTCATTGATAAATATTAAGCTATTTTTATGTTCTTTTGAGTATAGAGTTCAAAATACTTGACTTAAATCGATAAGTGAAAAGAGTAAAATATTCAAATCTTTTATAATTATAAGAAAAAGTTATCAATAATAAATTAATATTTTCTCGATTATCTGAAAATCAACACCTTATTGATTTATTAAATCCGCTATGGGGTATAATAGGTGATAATTAAAATTTTAAAACGTAAATTGATTAACTTACAACGAAGGTTCGAAGATGTTATAAATAATAGGTAAATTTATTTTTAACAACTATACTCAAGTAATATGTGGATTTTGAGTTTATTTTCAGTAAAATATACAGAAGTTAATTTCTTATTAACAAATTCACCTAATTTTTTTTAAAATTTAAAAATAAGAAATTAGATGAAATAATTAAACTCTTTCATCTTTTCCTTATTTTCTAATTTTCCTTTGTTTTTAAAAGAAAAATGATGAAACAATTAAATTATTCTTGCCAAAATCAATTCATAAAAAGAGTGTATCTTGATGCTCATCATATGGCATATAAAATTTAAAAACAATTAAAAAAGAAATTCTAATGATACATTCACGCATATAGCACGTGATATCCTTTACTTTGATGACTAACATGGGGAACCTTGGGTAAACCAACTGCCCATATTCCAACCTAGGAATAATTATCTTACAAAAATATGGAGATTAAATTAAATAATACTCCATCAGTTCTTTTTTGTTCTTCCCATTTGCTTTTTGCACAGTCGTCATCATCATCATCATACCTAGTGTATCTCGCTCAAAGAAAACTATGATCAGGGTCTGGGGAGGGAGGAACGATGGCATGCTCATACCCATAAAGAGAGTGCGATCAAAGAGTCCCCCAACTCGAGAATGGTCTTCTAACAAGAGGAACCTGCAGTTGACAAATAGAATAGAAGCACACACAAAAACAAAGATAAGACAACATATTAGCATAATACTAAACTTATAGAAGTATGTAGAAAAAAATTAGAGTGGACCCCGTGGGAAGACAGCATATTGTCTATGATCAGGTAGACAAATTTTATGACTCCCAACTCCAAATATTAGCACTTACCACAACTCTTTTAATTTTATTATTATGAAATTTAAAATTAAATACTTCTCCATACTCCTTTAAAAGAAAAAATACAAAATTTCAAATTTTAATATCAAATTAAAATTTTATTTCATTGATGTTCGGTTACCGATACTGTATTTTGTATTCTTCTCTCTTTTCACATATTAATAAAATATATTAGTATTTTCATGTCTGTGTACATAGTTAACACATTATTAGTGAACCACATTTATTTTTTAATTTGCGTTTTATGTATTGTTTTATGTTTGTCTATCTTGCGTATGTCATAATAATGTCCAAACATAAAATACTTCATCTGTTTCATAATACTTGCTACTGAGTGTGATGTTGTGTGGAAAAATATCACTATCAGTAGCAAGTATTATGCAACGGATGAAGTTTTTTATTTTTATATATTTATAAGAAGAAACAATTTGATGAAAAAATGTGTATAATATAAAGAAAAAGAAATTGAGTTTGCAAGTGTAAATTAAATAGAGAAATATAGCCTCTTGGTAAAGCTGGACAATCTAAATAATAATTTATTAAGAATTATAAATTGATTTAATATTAGAAGGATTTCTCTTTCATATTTTAAGCAAAAATTCGATTTTTACCGCCTATAAAATTATTATCGCAAATTTACTAAACAAATACTCCCTTCGTCCCATATAAATTGAAGCAAAGAGAAAGTTAGTGTTTTTTAAGAAAAAAGGTAGATAAAGGTAATAAATGAAGAGAAAGAATGAATTGTGTGGTTGAAATTAAAAGAGAATTAAAATGTATGGATGAGATTAAAAGAAAATAGTGGGTCATAGTCCAAAAATAAAAATAATGCAAATTAAGTGGGACAGACCAAAATAGAAAATGCTTAAGTGGGACAGACCAAAATAGAAAATGCTGCAAATTAAATGAAACATAGAGTAGATTTTTATTAGGTGTCACTTGCTAATTTGATATAACCATATAATATTTACAAAATAAGTAGTGTAGTAATTCTAGAGTGGATGACATATCCCTTGTACTTGGGCATAATGTCGACATTGTGCTATGTTGCAAAACGAAGCAAATGCCTCCAACACCCGATGCTCTTACTATTACTTATTAGTACTTTAAATGAGTTTGTTGATATTTTCAATTTTATTTTAATTTTTAAATATTTTTATTCTCAATAATATTTTAAATGTTTTCTTTAATTTTAATTCTCATAATTTTTTTATTTTGTCATATTTTATTTTAATTATAGAATAGGTGGAAGGAAAAAAATATTTTAATAAGAATTGAACTAAACAGTAAAGTGACATTTATTTACTTCTATTTTGTGGAATCCAAACTCTCTAATGAGACCGTCGGCTCAGTATATACTTACTCTTAAAGTAATTATTTAATAATCTTAAAATGACTACTTTTTATAATTTTAGAGTTATCATTTATAGTTATAATAAAGTGATTACTTTTTATTTTTTATATTGATCATTTAAAATTTTTAATATGATCACTTACAATTTTAAATAATCAATTAAAAAATTATTAATAATATATAATTGTCTCTTTATAAAACGATCTTATACAAGACTTTGAATTAATTAAATTATCAAAATTATAAAATGAGAAACCCATCGTAACCACCACGATGTTTCCGTCAAAAACTCTCTAAAATGGCACTGAAATCCAAGCATTATTATTCTAGTAATAATAAATATTTTTTTTCATTTTTTTTCCCAAAAAACAAACTCTGAACTTTCATTTCTATTGGTTGTAAATTCTAAGAGTTACTTATCTGTTTCTCTTGATAATCCCAAAGTAAATTAATAATAATAAATAATTGACCAATAAGATTAACTTAATCAAGTGAGTTTAACTTTTCCTTGGAGTAATTTGTGTTGTGTAGAGTACTTTACTTTAGTAATCTATATATATATATCCAACTTAGCTACATTTATCTACTGAATAATCTATTCACTAAATAGTTTACCTCTATAAAATGACAATTAATAATTAATTTGATAAATAATTAAATATGCTTTGATAAATAGCTGATGAATAATAAATATATATAATTTTCAAATTCGGATTACTATTTTAAATAGGTAGCTTATTTAGCGGGTAAATAAAATCTTTTTAATACTTTATTGTTAGTTTTTGTTTTTAAAAAAGATACACTTGTTAGTTTGAATTGAGCTTTTATACTGTTAACATAGGCCCACCGTCCCTCCATTGTTTGAGCAAATGTTTACGGGAAATAATTATTAGTATTAGTGTGTATTTAAATAATTTTACCTTTTTAAATTTTTAACAATTAATTAGGATGATTTCTTTTCATTATCGCTTTTAGTTGCATATTATCAGAAATGAGTTTTAAAAATACAGTTTGCTTTCTTTCATCCTTGCTTGATAGGTTGAGATAGGTACGTTGATTGCTAAGTAAGAATTGAACTTAGGAATTTGCCTGAAAAGATGATACTTACTCCAACTGAGATAATATTTGATTTTTAAGTATAGAGATGCACACGGTCCGATTTGGTCTAATCTAATACTAAAATCAAACCAAACCAAAAATTTTGGTCCAAAAAACTTTCAGATTTGACCGGACTGTTTGAATCACCAGACCTGGCCGAACCAAACTATTTTACAACGATCTGGTTTGGTCTGGTCGATCAGCGATTTTTTATTTTTATATATTTTTTAAATTAAACAATCACAAAATATAATTATTTGTAATCATTGATTGTGTCTACATCATTCAAGTTAACTGCATCTTGAAATATCTAAATATTAACCTTATAAAAAGAAAAATTTATGGATATGTGGTCTGGTCTGAAAAACAAAAAATTGGAACTTGTGTGTAAATCATAATTTTTTTGAAAAAAATCAAATCAGACCGTTTAGATCGTAGACAAGACCAAATATTAATAATAATGGTTATGTTCAGTCTTGTTTGTAGGTTGGAACTTAGAATAAACTTTGTTCAGCCCTACTCAGAATAAACTTTGTTCAGCCCTACTCAAGCATATAGAAGTATATGATAATGACTTGAAAGACTCTTTTAAAGTATCTCCTCCCTAATTCCATTATCCATTTTATTTAGACCAAATTAGTTGTAATTTATTTAAGTCTAAAATTAACTTAGTCCATATCATTTTAATTATAAACCTTTTCGTAATGTTCTATTCAGAAGTCATACTCCTTACTTTCCTCTCTGCCTCTTAACTTAATTACTCTTATTAATTTAAGATTGGTAGCAACTTGGTGTACATATTAGTGTGCACTAAGTCTATATATGTTATTAAAGTGGTTGAGAGGTTTCACAATATGTTAGGGGCCATAGCCTAAAATAGGCCCATGGTCGGACCATGGCTCAATCTTTGCCCAAATGGGCTTTTGGTCCAAATAACTTTCCGGCCCAAATAAGTCTAATCAAACTTAAACTCAAATCGAGTTTAAACAAATAACATCAAACCTAATTAAATATCTCAAACTATGCTCTAAAACTTTAATCGAGCTTGAACAATTCAAACAAGATCTGAATGATCAATTCCATCCCACACATCATAACCCAAGCTCAGATAGAAAAAGCATATATTCTACTCTGAATTCAGCCAAAACATATCTTGTAAACCTAAATTGAAACCAATCAAAGTACGTGTTCAATTCTCAATGCCTATAACAACATTTCATAAAAAATAAAAAAATAATAAAATAAAATTCTATACGATATCCAGTTAAATTAATATACAAATTTTTCTTTTCTCAAATAGAATATTCATCATGAAACACAAATATTTGTGTGAGACGGTATCTTCGAGAAAGAAATAGCACAACTAACACAATTAGAAATATATAATCTTTTTATTTTGAAATTATCTCAACGAGAGAGATTCATTTAGTGATTAAATGATTATAGATTCTCTTAATTATTTTTGAAAAAATAAAGAGTTAAAATAATATGTGTAGTCTGTACGGTAGTGTGCAGTCTGCAATATGCTTTGATAGATAAAAAGTCAAAACTGGGACAGCCGCATGTGATTTAAAGGCTTCCGAGTACCTCCTCCTCGTCTACTTCCCCTCCCTACGGAACCTTTTTAATGCCTCCTATTTACTCCATTTTCATACTTACAATTCAAGTTATATTTCTTACTTTTTATTCATGGGAACACCAATATTATCATTATTATACATTTCGTTTCTCGGATTTTACTATATTTTTTTTTTATTTGCTCTAGGGAATTTGTTACATTGCTATTTTTTAACATGTTCCACGTACATTCTTATAATCATAGTTTTTATGAGCGCAATATACTGAGTACAATAAAAATTAAAGATAATTTCTTCAATTACTATCTATAAATTTGTTCAACTTCCTCATATTCTCACTTTTAGACCATTTTTACCCATTTTCTATATTTTCTTAATACTGTCTTTATAACAAATGCTAGGGGATATAAAAAGAAGCAATTATAACACTAACTATCAATATAAAAAGTGATATACTTTAATTGTTTCGAGTACTTGCTATCTAAAGCTATCATCCAATTATGATCTCTAGATTAGTCCATTTTAAGGAAAGTTAGAAGATTCTCTAAAAAAAAGAGATATTAATATTCTTATTAATGTAAATTGAAGTATTTTTGCAAAGGTGACATAAAAATATTTAATGGTTATTAATGTAAATTGAAGTATTAATTACTCTTTAATAATTCACATATTATCTTTTACTTGGATTTTTTTTATATTGTATTGAGAACTACTTCTATGTTTGTACTATACACCAACTTTTTACTATTTTTTCATCTTAGACTTAAATTAAAAGTGTAGTGCATATGCTTACGCACATTTAAAATTATGACAAACTATAATATCGACAAAAATATACTCTTAATGTTTTTTCTAGGACCTTTGATTGCAAACCTTGTTAGACAACAAGAGTAATATTTCGTATATTTTAATTTAATTAACTTTATGAGAAAGAGTAAAGTTTCGTGCTTTAGCTTTAATTACGCAAAATATGACTCTTAATTTGTCATCAATTAAGTAGAAAAGTTACAAAATTCTAAAACTTTGAATTTATGATCAAAAATAGAGAAATTAAGCTAATTAACATCCAATTACATGAGTACTAGGTCTCTAGTGACAATTTCCATCACTTGTATTGTCTTGCTTCTAATTTACTCTACTTTTCTTATTTTCCCATATTGAAAATGAAATAAAGGAAAAGGGACATTTTAATTAATATACTATTGCAAAAAAATTTTCTCAATTATCTAAAATTGTCAAAAAGAGGTGAAAAATAATAACAAAAATAATTTTAAAAAAGTTCAATCTAAAATCAAAATTAGTAACACTAATTAAAAATTAAAACCCAAATTAGAGTGAAAATTGTTGAAGTATCATATCATTTGCCGGTAATCAGTTCCTCCCACATAATGATGATAATTGAAATAATCTTCTCCACCAGCCATCATCATATGATTTCCACCATTACCAATAAACTGTTGTTGTTGTTGATGATGATGTTGATGGTGATGTCTATGGACCTCTTTTTGTCTTCGGAGCTCCATTACTTTTCGATGCGAATTCGAATGCTTTGTGGATATAAATGTGGGGCTCGCTGCGGGCCGGTACTCGGGTACTAACCGGCCCGACTTGTATCGAACCCCACACGCATTGCACAATGTTTTCGGACCCATGGGCCCGGTTCTCCATTGGGGCGTCTTTTCGGCCGCGCAATGTAGACACCTTCGCACTTCCCCGGGCCCACACTCGGGCCCAGAACCGTTCTCTCTCCGCTTTGACGATTGCTTCTTCGGGCCTGGGCTTGGATTCAGCCCGGTATCGGAGGAGGATGTGGCAGGGGAAGGTGAAGAAACGATGAGTAACCTTGTTGAAAAATCACATGGCGCAATGCGGGACCGCTTGCTTCGGGCCTTAGCAGGGACATTTGTCGGTGGGTTTGGCCCGGATTGTAATGGGCCGGGCTGGTTAGACACATTAGTAGGAATGAATTGTAATTTGTGCAAATCGGATTCCTCTACGAAATTTGAGAGCCATTCCAACTCAGCCATATCATCATACTGCCCATACATAAACAAACCAATCAATCAATTAAACTTTCCACAATTATTGGAGTACTAGACATTAATAATTCTTTACACTATAAATCTAATTAATTGTAGAATTTGAACTTTAAAATAAAAATTATAATCGAGTATTAAAGAAAATTTTCTTAATTTTTCAAATTTAAGAATACAAATTATAACCTTTGCCGTTTAGCTTTAAAAGTCGGTCACTATATTAAACGTATAGAATGATATTTTATCTTTTTATCCTTAGGTAACATAGTGAGTATTGATCATCATTCATTCATTCTTACACATAACTTTAAATACCAATGCACACTAAATCACTAATATAATTGGGCAAAGAAATATAAAGTGGTATTGTTTGGTAAAATAGCCTATTTACTTTAACATAAATTAATTATTAAATACTAATATTTGAAAAATTAACTAATTAAAATAGTTTATTATTATAAATAAATTTATTTTTAAACAATCTGCTCTAACTAGTACTATTAATCGTTTACAAACACCGCTAAATGTAGTATGTTGCCTCAAATATTAATTAATATACATAAGTCTTAAAAAGGTTGTAGAAATTTTGGGCATAAAAAAAATTGCTATTGTTAGAATATATAAGATATTATTGGGTTTTAACCGTAAGCTTAAGCTTTTGGTTGAGTTGGTTCCTTAATAGGGTATCAGTGCCTTTCTATGAGCGGGATGATAAACATACCGGAACACAAATGTCGGTGCCGGAGAAATAAGCTTCGGGAAAAGAAGGAGAAACAGAAGAATTGCAAGTATCAGAAACAGGTGTAAGAGAAGAAGAATCAGTAGAATGACCAGTAAATGAATCAATGAAAGTGTCGGTCATCATTTCATCTCCTCCGTTGGATAAATCAAGTAAATCCTCAACAAAGAAATCAGAGCCTTCCATTTTAATGGGTTTTTTTTTTTTATTACAAAATTTAGAAATAATGGAGAAATTAAGTTTAGTTTTTTGTATAAGTAAAGAGTGAGTGAGAGGAAAGTGGGGGAAGAATGAAGAGAGGTTGTGAGTTGTGAATGGTGAGGGAGATGAGTGTCGGAGATTTTATGGGTGTTATAAAGGGGGTCCAATTTTTATTTTTTATTTATCATTATTGTTACACTACTAAATTATATTATTATTTCTTTGATTTTTTTAATAAATTGTTTATATATGGAGTATTATACTAAGTCTTTTGCGGTGTTTGTTTCATTTGATTTTTTGACACTATTACGAATTAATAGTTCACTCTTATTTGATTTGTCTCGATGTAAAGATCACTAATATCAACCTTTATAACTAAAGATATTAAAACTTCAATCATTGACTTGCCAAATGTGACAAAATTACTGAAACAAGTGAAATATTTCTCTTTATGATATTTTCTATTGTTTAGGCCATTGGTTGAGTATTTTCCATTTCACCCTTGTAACAAGAGTTTCATTCAAACTACATAAAAGAAGAAATCAATTTCTTGTCATTATTGTCGTCAAAGACTTTCTAGCACTGTATTTTAACTTATAGAGTAGAAATATACTAATACAAATAAAAAGTGATTGATGATGGCGTAAAAAAAATTGACACAATAGCTAAAAAGAAAAGATATATTTCTTCCATTCAATTATACTTGCTACCCTTGACTTTTTACGCAATTCAATGTGCTATTTTGTCCATTTATATGTCGAATTATACACATTTAAAAATTACAAAAAGTTCATATTACGAAAGTATGCGATTAAACAATTCAAACAAGATCTTAATCGACTATATTTTTACTTACATATTAGCCGCAATATATAAATAAACTCAAACAATAAATAGTACCTAAAATCAACATGTTGCAAATAAATCAAAACAGAAGAGGTAGTATTAATTTAATTAATCATTATTATCATTATCAATAGTAAATTCAACTGAGTAATGGAAAGAGGTAATACTATAGCTGGAGTGTTAAAATTAATTAAACTAAAACTGGCTACAGTTGTACGTTCATGTTCAATTTCTTTGTCTAGGGAACCTTGGGATTTAATTTAATTAATATATACTTATTACCATTCAGCTACTTTTGTGCGAGACCGTCTCTCAAAGACACGACCTCAAAATAAAAGACCCATATTTTTATTTTCTCTTTGATTTGCATTAATTGGGCTATTTAGCCGTCTATCTTCCCTTATGGGTATGAGACGCCGTCTATCTTCCATCCCCAGACCCTGAACATAGATTTATTTATGTTCGGGATACACTGGGTATGATGATGATGATGATGGGCTATTTAGCCCATATATATATAGTGCGTCTATCAGAAAGACCATATCTCACAATAATTTGTGATTACCATTATGTTTGTGATTTTATTTTTATTTTTAATTTTTGCTTTTAATTACTTAACTTAAGATTGTGATGATTAATAAAATTTAGTGTTAGTTTGCTTGTAACAATCAATTCTGCAAAAATGTCGCAATACCATTCCTCTTTTTTTACTTTCAATGCAAAATGCTTGACTTGCTACTTTAGGCTTCCACTTTTTCTTCTTCATTTCTATGGTGTTTATTTATTTCTTTTTACTATATATATTCTAAATATTACAATATAAGCTCACTTATTTTAATTTTTCTCACCCTATCCATTGTTATGACCAAAAAATGTTTTATAATCTAACTTTAATCCTATTTTGAAAAAAGTTTGTAAATATAATTGACATTTAGTTCTAATTAAAAATACACTTCATATCATCACATAGGCGAATCTACATGGGAGATCCGATGGCATGTGCCCCATGCGAATTCAAAAGCGAAAACAAATTTTTGAACCATTTTCGTTTTTGGCAATAGATTCATTCTTGTTGTTTTAATCTTGTCCTCATAATTCTACGTAATATATCTCTTATTTTTATCCTCTATCTTGGCTTTAGCTTGAGATTATTGTGTTTCTACATTTCATTTACCGGAATGAAAAAAAATTTATTGTTCATTTTAAAAACGAAACTATGTCGAAATTGCCGCAAAATCTCTTAAAATTTTGTCCATTTATTGGTGGCCCTGGGACCCTGAACCGGGATCCGCCCATGTATCATCATCATTATTTCCATTGATCTCGCTCATAGAAAACTATAATCAGAGTTTGAGGAGGGAAGGGAGGCGACAACCCGTATCCGTAAAGGAGGATGCAGCCAGCCAAAGCGGTCTTTGGCTCGAGAAAGATCCTAAGAAAATCCTTAGACTGCAATAAAAAGGACCGAGTGAAGGTGAATTCTCGGGCTCATATCTAACCAGTAACCAATCAAGCTTGACCCTTAAACATAACAGCTGATCTTAGCTGAGACCGTATCAACCTCATATGCTTTCCCTCGTTTTTTTTCATTTTCTGGGCATTTTTCAATTTTAATCTTAAAGGTATCAATTTTGAACTTAAATGGTATCAATTTCAACTTAAAATAAACTTTAAACAGACCAATTAACATAAAAATTTCAATTTTGACCTATGTGTGATCAAATTTGACATTAAATTGATCAATTTCTATCTAAATATGGTTCTGTTTCACAATTTGAGAACAAAGTTAATAAAATGGTATTATTTTACCATGCTATCGATGAATTTTAAACAACAAAAGAATGGTCAAAAATACTATCAATAATAGAGTTAAAATATTGTACAATAGAAGTACTTTTATTCAATGCAACATGATTGTTCTAATGGAACATAAGAGTACTTGTACTCTTTATCGATCAATAATAGTGATATTACTCTTTCCTCAATACGTTTATATATATTTACAAAGTCTAAAAAGTTATTGTATATGTTTTAGTTCAAATTGAATATGTTAATAGTTAAATTATGACATATAATTTGACATTGATGTTTTATAATCTAACTCAATTTTGAACTTGTAATCATCAATATTGTTATAAAAATAAGTATTCAAATTGTATAGATATATTGTATAGCATTTAGTTCAAATTTAATATGTCAATAGTTTTAACACTATTATTGATAGTTTTATTGACCATTCATCATTCGTTATTTGAAATTCATCCATAGAATGATAGAATAATACCATTTTATATAAACAGTTGCATAATTAGATAGAATTTGATCAGTTTAACGTCAAAATTGATCATTCATAGGTTCAAATTGGAATTTTTTACTTTAATTGATATGTTTAAGTATTATTTTAAGTTGAAATTGAAACATTGAAGGTCAAAATTGATACCTTTAAGGTTAATATAGATTAATAACCCGAAAATAAAAAAAATAAAAAAAAACAAGGAAAAACATGTACTCGCGCGAATTGGGCTGACAAAATGAAATTACATAAACAATGCTAAAATAAACTTGAAGATTAGTTTGTAACGACAACCGTTACCCGGAAGCTTCATACTTGTTGTAGGCGTGTGATCACTTTCCTTTTGTGATATTTCCCCCACAAAGGTACTTGGGTTAATGAATGGAAATTCACAACGAGATACAAACAACACAATATACTCTTAGTACTTAGAGTATACCACTTAACAACAATGTGTTTGAGAATTATAAGAAATGAAAGCCTTAAGCAAGAGTTAATTACTCTCTTGACAAAGCACAAGCAAATGAGAATAAGAGTAGAGGAATTCAGAAAAAGGTGTGCTCAACTCATCACGAAAGGCCCCTATTTATACTACTAAAAATATAACCTAAGGGTCATGGCACAATAATCACCCTTAATGATCATATTGATAATCATCCAATTCAATGCCATTCATGAGTATTATTCTCCTTAATACTCCCTTATAACTCCAGAAATCAAGAGCCATAAGTGAAAGAATCCAAAGCAATTACTCAAAGAAAACGGGAAAAAGACCAACGGTCATAACAGAGGAAAAAGTCAACTCGGCTTTTGCCCCAACACCAGGAAAGCCGAGTTGGCTTTTCCTGCTGGACATATGGGACTTTCCAGAGCTTAAAGCCGACTCGGCTTTAGGTTCCCACCCATGGACAGCCGAGTCGGCTTTACTTGCTGACTCGGTTTTCCAACTTTTGTTTTGTCCTATACTTTGAACCTCTTTTGGACCACGTAATTTAATACATATTGTCCCACTACTTTAGTAGTACTTAGTGATTATTAGCTTAGGATTATTAGACACTAAATGTTCAACACTTTTTGGGGTTAAAATAATATATTTGGAGTTATAACATAATATATTTGGTTTATAACATAATATATTTACGGTTATAACATAATATATTTTGAGTTATAACAGAATATGTTTGGGGTTATTGTAGGAAATAAACAAATAATATATTTAGGAAATTATATGCAGAATATTTTGATTTTATTCTAGAATAATATTAGTAGAATATTTTATTTTATATTTTATATTATTCTGATTTAGTTTTCAATATTTTAACATTCTGTAATATTTTGTTTTCTTAGGGGGCGTGTTAGAGTATATAACATATCATGGGGCCTCAACTATCAACTTAAGCTTTTGGTTAAGATGGTTCCTTGACCTGGTATCAGAGCCAGGGTGACAAGTGGTCACAGGTTCGAATCTCAACCACCCCTCATTTAAAGTGGAATATTTAGCACCATATATGAGGAGGGCATGTGCTGCATCCACACTTCTAGCCAAAGGGCTCTCGTGTGAGGGGCGTGTTAGAGTATATAACATATCTTGGTGCGTTAACCATCAGCTTAAGCTTTTGATTGAGATGGTTCCTTGACAGTTAATATATACTTCCTCCGTTCCATTTTAGTTGCACCATCACAATATTTAAGGGTTGTCAAATCAATATGGTAAAAGTAGGAATGATGTATGATTGATGGTGATATGTGGGGTAGAAATAAAAAAAATTTATTATAAATGGATAGTGGTTGTGACTTGTGGGTATATTAAATAATTAATGGGATGATGTATGATTGATGGTGATATGTGGTAGGAATAAAGTGAGGATAAAATAAGTAGATTATTTTTGCCAAAAATAGTAATGTTGCAAGTAATATGAAATTTTCAAAAACGGTAAGTGTTGCAAGTAAAATAAAACGGAGGAAGTATGTGTTAAGAATTAAAAGGTCATGAGTTTAAATACGTAGTTGTTCCTTATTTTATATTTATACCCAAGTTTAATACCGTTGATTTGTAACTCAAGTTTCGCCATAGAGCAAAACAAAAAGCATCCAACAAATAAATATACTTTTAGAAATTTTAACATTATTTCAAAAAATTGAAATTCTAAAAAAAATAAGGTAATTTTAAATACATGGAAGACTCAGAAAATTAGAGATTTTTTCCTAAAAATTAATACTTGTTTTGTATCTGAAACAATATATTCTCAATGTAAAAAATCAAGGTATTAATTTTTTAAGTATAAAAATATAGGAAAATTTAAATTGAAAAGTGGTGAATTGATTTATTTGGAGAGGAAGGTGGGTGAATATATAAAATGACTATTCTTATTCATTGCCAAAAATTGTTTACATCAATGGGTATATATAGTGATCAATTTAGTTCCAAGCTTACTAAAATATTTTAAATATTTTTATTTTTTAATTCTTTAAATTAAATATTTTTATGTTTAATTAAAAATTTAAATTCCTAAAATTTTTCAAGATTATTTTAACAGAAAACACATAGGTAAACAGGGGCGAAGCCACACCGGGGCCGGCGGAGGCCCGGCCCCCCTTGCCGAAAATGTGATCCTTTGTACTTTTCATTTCGGCCCCCCTTACTAATCATACAATCTATTAATTTTATTGTATTTTAGAAAAGGCAAGTTGAATGTGAGCATCATATTTGTCTTTTTTTCATTGGATGGTATTAATGAAATTGATTTATTTGCATTTTTTTGACTTTTCATATTTACACGTTTGCATTTTTTTAAAAATTTATACATTAATGAATGCAATAAATCATAATTATTTCAATTACACTGTTATATATAAATGTACAATTTAGAAAGTTATACTGAAAAATAGATAAAAATGAAAATACATTGGTAGAATATTATATTGCAAAACAAATTACTTTCATTGAAATCATACTGAATTTCATTAAATTAATAGAAATACATAATTGTCCTTTTTTCCAGCAATAGTTGTTAAAAACTTTAATGACGCAAATTCATTTAATTGATCATTAAATTCACTCATTTACATTGTTAGATTACCATAATAACAATTTCGAATTTTAGGAAAAATGTAAAAAATATTGAACCAGATGATAATTATGGAAACAAATAAATTAACGCAACAAAATCAACCAACTTCAATCAGTGTGTAGGCAATCAGACTATCTTAGCTACCAAATATAGTGCAATAAAAATCAATCAATTAAAAATATTATCTGCTTTTTTGTAATTTATTATTCCTTTATGAAAATAAAAATGTTCAAACACTTTCATGGCTCAAATTACAATATAAATAGCCCATATGGTCATTTCAATTGTTTGCTCATACTATTTCTCTTCTCTCAATCTTTGGTGTTGTTTAATAATATTTTATAGAATAACCATGAGTTTAATAACATTCAAGAAATTCATAGTGAGATGGGAACATGTAATATTAATGACTATTGATAAAAGTCAAGGACAAATAGTATCCCACTTTGGTCTATTTCCACTTTAGCCTATTTTTAGTCATGAACAATTTTACGTCGTCATTTCTAGAGTGACTAGATTTAAAAGACGAAAATTCTCATATGCGATAAGGATAGTGAAATATGTCATCAAACTGAGAATGTAGTATATGTTGAGGTGTTTCAAAACCTATAAGCTTTTGATTAACAACGTATTTTGAGTTTTTTTACAATTAATTTTTTTAATTACAATATCTATGAGTAAATACTTATTATCCACCTTCATATAATATTTGTATTAGCCTAAAATTTCATTAAAATATCAACGAATTTAAAAATCTGTGCATTGCACGGGTTTTAGTACTAGTTTATTATATAATTTAAAGAGTGCATAATTGTAATACAAATTACTATAGGTCAATGGTTGATGAGGTAACATATTTGTAATTTAATGTAAAAAATCAAACCCAAATTTGAACTATTATTTTTTAGTAGACTAATAAATTTAATTTACACAAATTCTCATATGAGACGGTCTCACGGTGAGACCATTTTAATTGCCTTTGCCCAATGTACATTTATTTTTAAATTGATGATTTTTTAGTCTTAAAATTACACTTATAATTAACCTTAAAGTGATCACTTAGACAATGGGCTTACTTGTATTGTATATACTCGTCTCATGGTGAGATGGTCTCATATAAGACGGGTTGATTTAATTTATACTATAAAGTCATTATTATCTATCTTTCATAATTCACATTCATCCTTTTTAGTGTTTGTTTTTATATTTTTGTTATCTTAATTTTAATAGTAATTTTTTTTGAGACTAAAAAGACAACTACATGAAGTCACAAACACTTAGTTTCTTTTTCAAAAGGGTAATTATAGGGAAGTTTCAACTCTGTTTGTCAAATATAATTTTTGTTATGATTCAAGTTAATTCAAGTCTATATAATTCAAATTTTCATAGTTTAACTAGTTTTTATATACTTCCTCCGTTCCACTAAACTTGCTACATTTCACTTTTTTACGCAATCCAATGCGTTATTTTGATCGTTTATATATTAAATTATACAAGTCTAAAAAATATTTTAAAAATTGTTATTATGAACGTATGCGATTAAACGATTCAAACAAGATCTCACTTGACAATATTTTTTCTTATACATTAGCCGCAATATGTAAAATAAGCTTGAACAATGAATAGTGTCGATAACGAAAATGTAACAAGTATTTCAGAATGAAGGAAGTAATAAATAACTTGCTAGTATATCGACAATTCGGCCCCCTTAACTGTAAATCCTAGCTTCGGCCCTGTAGGTAAATGCAAAGAAAATTATCCTACATAAGTAGTATTATGAAGCCGTAAAACTAAAACCGAGGGCAATCAATGAATGTAGTTAAGAGTACATTATTATTAGCTGAAATTCAACTCCTAAAGAATGCATCTTTGCAGGATATGTCCAAGTTTACAACCGGATTCTTCTGCCTCATTTTTTATTATTTCCATTCCTTGGGAGTTGTGAATTTCTTGCCTCTTTGTGCATTTTTATTTTTTTATTACCCTATAATTTAAAGTTATTACTCGTTAGAAAAGATATATGCATCATCAAATTTCTTTATTTTAAAAATAGATTACTTTACTTAGTTAAATTAAAAATTTATCAATAAAAAGAAATATTGGCAAAATCAGGACTAAAGAAAAGCGTAAGAGTAATTAGTTTCAAAAGTCAAAACTAAACTGGTAAGATTGATTCGAGTTGAACAACTCTATTTATGATACAAAATAAACTCTAAAAACTATTGACTTATAAATTTTGAAAAACATTGAGATTATAGGATACACTGAAGAAAAATAAAAATAAATATCCCGCTCAATAAACAAAATCTGGATGAGGTAAGGTGACGGATAATCTATACTCGTACTCCCTTGAAAGCGAGTATTAGAGTAAAACGGTTAATTTTAAAAAATAAAAATATTATCTTATATAAAAAATAACATTTACTCCAATTCAAATAAAATTTGATCTTTATGATGAGGTGATTTTATTTACCAAATTGTTGTTGAATAACGAATTAGCGTAATATCCCACGTTAATGCACGAGTGGTACAGCTCAGCACCATAAAAACGACGCTAATTATCCTCATCCCATGTGTCCATTTCTTACTGCCTTTTTACCTTTTACTTTTACTTTTACTTTGACCATAAAATGCCACGTAGGAATATTAATTGTTGAACCATGTTTTTTGATTGGTTGTCCCATCCCAAACACGGCATTAAATTTCTTCATTATCCTTTGTTTTAACACGGTTTTATAAATTTTAAGTTGTCATTTTTTTCATTTTTGTTTGGTGGGTTGCAAATTCAGTCCATTTGCTTTGCACTTAGACCGACTTGATTTTTGCACTTAATTTTCTTGCTTTTCCCATTTATTTCCATCACTTTCATGCTATTTATAATAATGGTCATAAATCCCATCTCTATTAAGTTAACTAGTCCAATTTAGTGGTAACACATTTTGATATCAAACTTCTTAAAAATATTAGGTAACACTTTTATAACACTTTATCTTTAAGTAACACAATCATGTAACACTTGTAAAATTAGTAATACTTATATGTAACACTTTCGAATGAGGTAACACTAATATGTAACACTTTAAAATTGGTAACACTTATATGTAACACTTAAATAATTGATAACACTGATGTGTAACATTTTCAAATGTAGTAGCACTAATATGTAACACTTTAAAATTGGTAACACTTATATGTAATACTTTAATAATTGGTAACACTAATATGTAGCACTTTAATAATTAGTAATACTTATATGTAACACTTTAAGAATTGGTAACACTAACAATTTAAAATTAGTAACATTAATTAATATGTAACACTTTTTACATCAGTAACCCATTTATAATTAAGGGCGGATTTAAAATACTAATACAAGGGGAGCTAAACAATTATTTGCACATGTGCACTTAACTAACTATGTTTATATATTTTTGTGTTATGCGTTACACAATACAATTTTAATAGACTTTTATTTCAATGACTCAATCCTCTTTTTAATTTTTTCTTCCAAATATTATTTTGAAACGTTAATTACTTATTTATAACTTTTTGAAAGCAATTACGTTTATTTATTTTGTTAGGACTTAGGTATATTTTAATTGAATAGCAAGTACATCTTTTTAAGGAAAGTCGTAAATTCAAATTACATCTAGTCTTTTTCTCATCAATTTACCCTTGACCTTGTAATAAAAAAATATTAAATCATTTTCATTATTTATTTTATACTCCAAATTTAGAGTTATTCAAAAAGGCTAAAGCTTAGCTAGTAGGAGTACCTAGTAGTGTTTTCAACGATACTCCATAATAATAGGACTTGGGATTATTAGCAAGCGTGTGATATCTGTTGGTTATACATTCCCGACTTTGTTCAATATTCAAGAAATTGGTGCTTTTCCCTTTTTTTCTATCATGAAACCACTAATTTTGAGTACATGAATGGTATAGATTTCCTTTTTATTTCCAACATAGTTGACTGCGTTACTATTTATCAAGCAAATTGACTTTTATATTATCGGTAATCTAAAAGTTAAAACATAGTCATATGAGATATTGTTTAAATCGTCTCGATTCAAAGTTTATTAATTTTGAGTTTTTATAATTTTTTTGATATGTATGATTAGAGATATTAAATATTGAATTCGTACATTAAAAAATGTGAAAAAACAAATGGTGCAACTAATATGGAACGTAGGAAGTACTAAATTGTATACATAAGCAGATAAGCTATACGTATATCTTACAATCAATCTAATACTTTCTAGTCAAAATACCTAATACATAAAAAATGTTATATTCAAAAAGGAAATGAAATATAATATTTAATATTAATTAATTAATATAGCTCAATTGAACTAAATTGAATCAAATTAAAAATAAGAGGAAATTACAGTTTAAGTTCCTTCATTAACCTATAACCTATTATACATATATTAGATTATTATTTTTTTATAAATTATAGGGTACTTAATTTAATTGTAATGAGTTTCAACTTTCCATATAATTTAATTTGTTTTAGTTATATTATCATTATTATTATATTCAATGTATTTTGCTCACAGAAAATTGTAATTTAATTTGTTTTTTTAATCATATGTAGCTTGTAATTTTGAATTGGTGTTTTAGTGAGTAATGCATACAAGGACAAGGAATTTCCAATATTAGAAAAAAAGTAAAAGTAAAAGTAAAAGGCCTAAAGTCAAAATTTAATTAATGGTATGCTCACATTAACCTCAACAAAGAGGTTAACAAAGGAATATTAGTTAGAATAGTGGTTTTTACTTTTTAGTGTTTGTCTAATGGTAAAAAGTGGATAAGGTTTTTGATATTTGTTTATTTACTCGTTCACTCAAGACATGTTATGCTTATTCTAATTATATGATCTCTTTTTACCTTCAAAATATTTTAATCACCCCAATCATAGAGAATTATATTATCTTATACTTTGTTTGTGTCACCCTATTAACATTACTTTTCATTTTAATTTATTTCAATTTATATATTTTTTTAAAAATTACACTTTTTTCTTTAATATCATCCACACACTTATTTTCTCTCCTCTTAACCGCTCGTTTTTTTCATCTAGTTATTTTTTAGGAAAAATTACCTAGAATAATCCAAACTATTCACGATTTTCCTACAATAATCCTACCTATTGATTAACCATGAATAATCCTAACTTTGAGGGGTATTTTCCTAGAGTAAACCCGGTGACCGGATGACTTGCTATAGCAAGTTTTATTTTTTTAAAAAAAAGATAAATTAAAATAAAATGTCAAAAAAAATGTAAAAAAAATATTCATAAAAAATTTATGGTTTCTTTTATTATTTAGAATTTTTTATGTAAATTTACAAAAATGTTTTCTAATTTTAAATTGATATTTAATTTATTTTTTTGGTGAATTACCTACTATAGTAGGTAATCGGGTTACCCAAGTTTACTCTAGGAAAATACCCCTCAAAGTTGGGATTATTCATGGTTGTAGGAAAATTATGAATTGTTTGGATTATTATAGGTAATTTTTCCTATTTTTTATTTTATTCTCCATTTCTGTTCCTCTTTTACCCGCTTTAATCAAAATGAAATGAATAAAATTATCTATATCCAAAATTTATAATATAAAAAGAAAAATTTTTAGAAGAACAACAAATAAAACGAACTAAAATAAAAAATGGAACGACTATAAATAAATGAGGCAATATTACATTACTATGAGTGGGTATCCTCTCCTATCTTCTTTGTCAAAGATAGAAGGTGGGTTCCTTATTTTCTTATTCTTTTTTTTTTATTATTATTAAGGAGAGACTATAGGGGTCCAAGCACGTGACAAAGGTAGAGGTGGGTGTCAGCCATCATGTGACTTCTTTTATGGGCATTTTTTAAAAATTTATTTAAATAAGAGTAATTTGTCTCTTTGTTAATTTTTCATTTTTGTGTCAAACAAGTTTTCATGCACCAAGCTAAGGAAGCTATAGCGGTGAATGGTGATCATCCAAGGTGGTTTCAATTATGTTCAATATATGCTCCAACCTTTATGTCTCCTAAATAAAGAGTCTCAAAATACTTATTCTCATTTCTATTTAAATATAATATTAATGTCGCTCTTTTTCATAATTCAATATAATGTTTTAATCACTAATATTTACATTAGTGTATATAAATTTTTTCTTATTTAAATTACTTATTTTCATCTTTTAAATTTTCAAAAAAATATAAAATAAACAATTTTTTTCGTCCATTAATTATGCTATATATACAATAAAAAACTCTCATATCAATACAAATATAATAAATTCAATAGTATAATGAAGTAATCTAAACAATACTCCCATCAATTCGATGAATAATATTTAAGAGCTTTTTAAGTCTGATAATACAAATTCATAGGGACAGATGAAGTATTTTTTAGGTGCCCTATGGCCTCAATTGTTGGTATCAAACTCCCACTATACCACTGTTCATTTCTTTGTGGGTTCTCACACGTGCCCCCAGTTGCATAATCAACGTGCAAGCACGTGTAGAGTGGTCACGTGGATTGAAAGTCATGCACGTGATGTATGTGTGAGCTTGACCTTCAACTATGGCGTTGATTGATAAGGTGACAATTACAAGTTTGACCTTAAGCTTCAAATGTGGCTTTAATTGAGGGTGTGATCATACAGAATATGCATTATTGAATATCTTGAGCCCAATACATAAGCCCAAAATTAAAGCCCAAGACAAAGCCCAAACTAATACCAGCTCTATATAAGACAGTCCCAAGTTTCCAAAATCCCATAAATCAGCCCACTTAAACGCGTAGATGGACTGAATGGTCTATCAAAACTTGGATTTGTTTGGCTTTGATTTGTTTTACTTCTCAAGAATCTTGTGATCTTTATAAAAATTCACAAATTCTCAAATAAGACAATTTCACAATAAAATCATCTCTGTCAGACTGATTTAATGTACAGCTTAAGCAATAAAGTGATCACTTATAACCATAAAGTGATCACTTACTATTTTAAAACAATCACTAATAACCTTAAAGTTATTATTTACAATCTTAAAGTAATCAATAATTAGAGAATTTGACTAACTATATGGGCTCGTCACATGATGGGACTGTCTCATACAAGACTCATTGATAGAAGTTATCAAGACTACGTGAAATAATCATTGTTTTTTTTCACTTGAATGTAAGTCTTGCGACTAGACTCATTCCAAAGCTTAAGCAATGAAAAAACATAGATGGGGCGAAAGAGGGTTTGCTCCCCGAATTTTTTTAGAATATAAAATATATATGGAGAATTGTAGCTTTGTATATTCGTGGAGAATACCAATTCAAAATAAAATCAAATCGTTATATCAGTCACCTGAAAAATATAGTTAGAGTGTCACTGTATAAGAATACTATTGTTAAAGACTCTTTCTCACACATGCAAGCTATTCTTCACCATTTCAAAATTCATATTTAAGATATCATTTTCTTACATCCAAAATTGTAACTTGGTGCTTACTTAGATCATTCTTAGTCTAAGAGTTTTCATGGGTTCAAACATTGATCCACTTCAATATTTTGTGGTCAATGTTTAGTTAGTTTATCTCTTTAGTTCACAAAATTGGGTAGCTTGATTGCTCCAAGTTGTTGTATTATACTCCCTCCTATTTAAAATTATTGTCCACTTTGGGTTGGACACGGATTTTAAGAAAATGGTAATTGGGGTATTTTAACTTTTAAGTGATTATAATGATTGTAAAGGTGTTAGTTGAGGTATTTAAGTGATTATAATAATTGAAAAGGTGGTAATTGGGTATTTAAGTGATTATAATAATTGAAAAGTTGGTAGTTAGGGTAAAAAATCTTTACCAAAAATAGAAAATGAACAATTAGAGTGACTTAACTAAATAAGGAAAGTGGATAATAATTTTGAATTGGAGGGAGTAATAATATAAAGAGAATTTCTTCAAGGTTGAATAAGCCTAGGTTGAGATTATACAAAGGGGTAAACTTCGTAAACAATTTTTTGAATTTTGTGCACTTTAAAATTTTGTCGAGTATTTTGTTTATCACTTAGGTGAGTTAGGTCTCTAAGATTTACACTATGGGATGATGGATTCAATCATAGACGTTCATCTCATGGTACTCTATTCGTCTCTTTATTATTTTAGTCCACAAACCATTTAAAATAAATATAATCAAGAAAAGGAATAATGATCAATTATTTTATGCCCCTGTGTACTAAAATTCGAATTAAACTTTAAATAATCGTCTTTTTTTGCTTGATAGTCAAAATTGGGAACATTATATATCGTTGGAAAGCTCTTAAAGTCTAGTTTCTAATGTTGTAAAATTTGCATTATTAGATTTTCCTATCAAAAGTTATACCTAAAAAAGTGAATACTATGCATCAAATTTCAGCACAAAACTTTTGTGTTATAAATGCTTTTCTTTTCGTTTGCTCATGTTTTTGTGAATCATCTTCAATTAATAAGCTAAAATCAAAATTTTAATTAAAAGAATATAAATATTAATTAAATACATAAATTAGACCTAGTTGCACAAATCGTGCGTCTTGGCCAAGGTCGAGTCATGCAAAACCTGCGATTAATTAGCTTCATTTTTTGATATTTTTTAATTAATATTTATTTTTAAAATCTAATTTATGTTAATAATTTTAGTTTAATAATAATAAATTATTATTTACATTTAAAATAAATTTAGAGACATTTTTAAAATTTTATTAAAAATAACGAGATAATGAAAAAATTGGACTAGCGGGTTTTCTGTTTTAGAGAACCAAATTTAATTGAGAAAGTCTAAGTAAATAACAGTTATTTATAAAGCTAATAGATCACCCTTATGTGTTAAGATGTGATAAGGTAAGAGATTTATTGTTTTAATTTATCTTTTTTGAGTTTGTTGATTTTAATATTATTATTTTAATCTTTTTATAGTTATTTGCAAATCACAGTTATTGATTTCAAAATTTTTGAATTTAATCGGTCGAAAGATACGGAATTACGGATAGTCCATGAGATGAGACAACAGTACCCTCAGTAGCAGGCTAGCAGCTACCACTACCACAGGTCTGTTAATGACGTTCCTCTTTTTACCCTTAACTATTGACAGACCCTCTTAATTACCTCTTTGTTCTTTCATTTCGTCTGCTCTTAAATTAACTGAATTCACCATTTTCACTTTGTTTTTTTCTACTTTTATCACCCTATGACAACTAATGAAAATTAACAAGCTCTTTTTTTTTTTTTTTAATAAAAAAGTTAACAAGCTCTTTAATATCAAACTACTTTTTTTTATTGTGTAGCAAAATTAAAAAAACAGACTAACATCGAAAGTGCTATATATAATTAGAGCTTTAGTGAACAAATGAAAGGTTTTTTTTTTTCTTTATATTATGCATATATTTGTCCTTGCCCTAAACACAATCTTGATATATTTGACCTAAAGTCTAAACGTGTTTATGGCATGTTATGGCCTTTTGTTTTCATTTGCTCCATGGTCCAAAAATATTGAGATTTAGTTCAAGCTAAAACCTAGCTTATGACGCTTAGACACCCATATACCTCTTTGGTGGGTTCACCTTTAAAGTGATGCATACTCTTCTCTTTCTCCGATGTGGGACAACTCATATGTGGGTAACACATGGGCACTTCAACACTCCCCCTCACATGTGAGTGTCCTTAGAATTTTAGCCCACCAGAAGGGTTACAAACCTATTGGGAATGAACATCCAATTAAAGGCCCCTTAATTAGTGGTAAGATTAAATGCCCAGTATAAAGACCCAACAACAAATCGGGCTCTGATACCATGATAGAATTTAGAAAATAGGCCTGGACAACCCAAACAAGGAGGAGAAGAAGTACTCCACTCATAAACCCAAAGAAAATTCACTACTAAAACCAATTGGTAATAGGAGTTACTCCTTGAGTATATAAGGTGATGCATACTTTTCTCTTTCTCCGATGTGGGATAACTCACATGTGGCTAACACATTGACACTTCAACTTTTAACAAAATCAATATACCAAAAAAGTAATTACTTTTATAAATATAATAAATTATATACTATATATGTTAATGGCATTAAAACATACATATAGAATCATGGAGTAGTAATCATATAAACTCATAAAATATTAGCATAAATACAAAGATATAGGAGTACTAAATTACATTAATTCATATAAATATACGTTAAATAATAATACAGATTCAAATATTATACAAATTTTTATATTAAATCAATAATATAATATAATCACAAACTCTACAAAAGCCTTCCTATTTTAAGAAAATGAATCAATCTTGAATGCATTATTTGAACAACACAAATTGTTGTGTTGGTGATTTTATTGTGAAACGCGTATTATATATAGGTTAAAGTCCAACTCATAATATTTCATAAGAATATAAACTCTTTGTTAAGAAGTCGTCTTACCATTAAATAGTTTCTCATAAGAGTAATCGTATGAATAAGCTAAAGATTCTAAAAGTGAATCAATTATGCATTAAGTTTTGGCCCAAAGACAATCTTAATCTGTTTAGCCTAAGGTCCAAACAAACATAGATTATGTTTGAGCTCAAGTCCAAAAGCATCAAAATTGTGTTTTGAGTAAATAGGATAATTTAAAAGTTGTTTTACCACGTATATCCTCTTTTGTCGCACTAATTTCGCATCTTTTTTTTTTACAATGTTTTTATCCTTTTTCTTTTAATCTCATACACAAATTTATACTCTCTTTTATTTTAACCATTTATTTTTATCCTATACTTTTTTTTTGTCATTCTCTAACTTAATTTTCCTTTTCACTAAATTTTGCTCATTTTGTATTAGATGCAATATAAGAGGCACAAATAAAATATATATTAACGTAGCAAATATTATATTTTAGAGGAAAAAGGAAAAAATGTAACAATTGGAAGTTTTTAGATGTTATATAAATGATCACAAAGTAAAGTGATGAGACCGAGGAACTATCATGAAACAAAGTGTCACATGCTCACTTATTGACTTAGTGAAAACCGTGTGGCACTAGTATTAATGGTTAAAAATTGCACTAGCACAACCTTGAAAATGTGTTAAGTATGAAGAACTTAAAGACTTGAACCTGAAGATGCTTAAGAAAATACTTGAAGAAGGGTGTTTTGTGGAAAGATTTTGTATTGCTTGAATGCTTTGTACACTACTTGAGTGAGTTGGGCTTGGGGTATTTATAGTGATAGCCAATCCCTAAAGAATCCTAGAGATTTCTATAAGCTACTCTACACGGTTATCTGACTTGTCCCTAGAAAATTCTAGGTCATCTCCTACTTTAGGCCTTTTCTACTAGTTTGGATAATTCTACAAGTATTTACAATACTCAACATTATTCTATTGTGTACAAGAGAGTTCTAGAAGCTTCTTAAGAACTCCAGAAAGTTCTTAATGACACGGTCTGTTTAAAAAATTAATTCAAACCGTGTCAAAAGGAAGTAAGACCAAGAGAATGTACTTCCCTCCAAAAAAAATGGCCAAGAGGTTGTACTATACATATTCCAAGTAGAGTAGGTCTTAGTAAATAACGATTATTTGTGAGCTTAATAAATCACCCTTATGTGGTAGGATGTGATAGGGTGAGCGTTTTGTTATTTTAGTTTATTTTTTTTGGTTTTGTTTATTTTAATATACTCCCTCCAATTCACCACTAAGTTCCCATTTGTTTTTTGACACTATTCATACCTTACTCTTAATTTGTGTTTTATTATTAATTTATAAGTTAAAACATAGTCTAGTAGGATCTTGTTTGATTCGTCTCAATGCAAGGATTATTTATATCAACTTTTCATAATTTTTAATTATGCACAATTAGAAATGTTAACGATTGAATAAATGAATTGGATAAAGTGCTAAAGAAAATGAGACTTTAGTGGTGAATTGGAGGGACGAGGGAGTATTATTCTTTTTTTTTAACCTAAAAAAATTTTTTTTTTGTTTTTTTTTATCGTAATTTCACGGTTATTAATTATGAATTTTTATTGTATGTATGAAGTCTCAACTACTAGTAATTCCTAAAAAATAGGGACAATATGGACTATACAAAAAGAGCCTAGCAAACACTTATTATAGGTGAGAGGGTATAGTATAAAATATTAAGAGAGAAGCTAAGGTAGAATTAGAGGGGATATAATAAAGATCCAAGTTGAGTCTTGTCTTAAATGAAATAAATATTGTGTTTCTATCTTTGTAATCGAATTTAACCTTAAATAAAATTTTAAAATATATAAAATCAATGTAAAAGTAAGATTGAATTTTAAATCAACCGAAAAATTTGATTTGAAATTGACCAATTGACCAAATTAATTAGTATAGGCTATAGCCCTCTTCCCTCAATCAAAATATCCTTTTAATGCGTCTTATCTAATTTTATAATCAAATCCGACTTCAACATAATTTTTAAAATACATAAAATCAAATATGAAAATAAAATTTAGTTTTAAATCGACCAAAAAAATCCGATCCAAAATCGACGGGACGAGCGAATGAGTGACTATAGAGTATAGCCCTCTGCCCTCACTCAATATAAATTATATCAAAAATAAAAATTAATGAAAAAAAAATCGAGAGTCGAGACGCATGCAATAGAACTCATCATTCTGTCCTCTGTCTCCCACGCAAACTACTCTCTTCCTTACCTGACCTCACCTCACTTCTCTCCCTTCTTCCATTTTCAAAAAGTCTTTTCTACACCATTCCCATCCCTCCATACCTTTTTCCCTCTTTTCTTTCCAGCAATGCAGTTTTTCAGACCCAAATTTCTTTGTTCTATCTATTCAATATTCAATATGGGTTAATGTTAATCAGAGTATCAGTCACTAGTTATTGTTTATACTAAGAAGATGCTGGCTACTATTACTGTTACTACTACTCTAGAAGATGAAGATAGTTCTTTCTTTTTAAGTTCATTTTGGGAAAGCAATTGATTTGACAGAAGTAACAGCAACCGCTGTCAAATTCATACAAGGGTTCTTTAGTTAACTGATAGATCTTGATTAACCACCTTTTATTATTGAAATTTAGAAATTTCTCTCCTCTTTATATTGAAAATTATGGGTTTTATCATTTATGGTTATGAAGTTAAGAATTTTATGTGTTTAGATCAAAAGTAGTGATCTTTTAGAGGTACTGTTAGGTTGGTTTTAATTTCAAAAACTCTGATCTTGAAAATTTTGGAATACATTTCCTTGTATTATTTTTAGAATGGTGTAGTTATCCGCTAATATTAGATAAAAAGGGGGAAAAAGTTAAATTATTACAAATATATCTGGTATTTTTGGTGGGTTAGTGTAATTATAGCTTATTTAAATAGTTCTGGTTTGTTTGAACTCTTGCACCCCAATTGTTTGAGTGTTTGCGTCAGAGAGGAGAAAAAGTGAAGAAAGTGTATTAAATTCTGGGTTGTTGAAAACTAAAAGGAAAAAGGTAATTTGTGAAAAGAGCTGTATAAATGATGTCAATGTCCTGCAAGGATGGTAAGGGAGGGATGGATAATGGTAAGTATGTGAGGTATACACCTGAGCAGGTTGAAGCCCTTGAGAGGCTCTATCATGAATGCCCTAAACCCAGCTCTCTTCGCCGCCAACAGCTCATCCGTGAGTGTCCTATTCTCTCTAATATTGAGCCTAAGCAGATCAAAGTCTGGTTTCAAAATAGAAGGTAAATTCTAATAGTTTATGGTATCTTTTGAAATGAACATATATGATAGTTATTTAGTGTCATAATTCAGGTTTTGTGACAAAGTATGTTTTGTACTAGTCATAGATATACCAAATATGATGATGATAATGATATGTTTTGTAGTAGTATCTATCAAAATAATTTTCATATTCATTAATCTTAGAATGTCCATGTTTTGTGTAATGTTAAGGAGATTATAATTCTTTTTGTCAATTAATACAATATTTTTCTTTGTGATTGTAAGAATGTGTATGTGTTCAAATGTGGAACAGATGTAGAGAGAAGCAAAGGAAAGAGGCATCAAGGCTGCAAGCAGTGAATAGGAAGCTGACTGCAATGAATAAGCTGTTAATGGAGGAGAATGATAGGTTGCAAAAACAGGTTTCTCATCTGGTTTATGAGAATGGTTATTTTCGCCAGCAAACACAGAAAGTAAGCTTAAAAAATGTTAACTTTTTTGAATGATTAAAATGTTAACCTTTAATTTTGATTCATTAGTTTGACTCTAATGAAGTCTTGTTTGGTTGATGGTATTAAATGTAAATTAATGAATGAGTTTTAGTATTAATATCCAGGGAATGTGCTGTCATAAATTTTAATGGCAATGAATCTCCTTTCGGTAAATCGGAAAGGATCTAAACGTGGGCGGTTTAAGCCATGACCTGGGTCATTTGAAAAAAAAGCCACTTAACAGTGAGTTGTGTAACACAACAACCGAGTTCTAACTGTCCACGTGTAGTGATGGTACGATCCGTCCTATATTTGTATTTTAGATTCGCCTTGTTTGGACAGAAAAAGCATGATCAAAAATGTTTTTACTAAATAATACTCACTCTGTTTCTTTTCAAACGTACCATTTGGTTTTTGGATACTATTCATTATTCATTCTTAATTTGTATTTTATTTTTAATCTATAAGTTAAAACATAGTCAAATGAGATCTTGTTTGATTCGTCCCAACAAAAGGTTTATTAATATCTAGTTTTTTATAATTTTTAATTATGCACCATTAGAGATATTAAGGCTAGTATTAGTGCATTGACAAACGTGCTCAAATCAAATGGAACATTTGAAAAGAAACATCGGAAGTACTAAATTTTCATTGTGGTTTGCACTATTTAATACCAACAACCAAACTAGACGCCAGAGTATCATTGTACTTTTGCATTAAAGTGGGTTTATTATCAACAAAATTTATCAGTTTCTTTATTTGGTGGCTGCAGTCTGGTATTGCTAGTAAAGATACAAGTTGTGAATCAGTGGTGACGAGTGGTCAACACCATTTGACGCCACAGCATCCGCCAAGAGATGCTAGTCCTGCAGGGTAAAGTGGGGAATAATTTGGTTGTTGTGTCATTTTCTTATAAACAAAAAAGTGCACTGTGAACTTTTTTTGTTGCTGTGTGGCTTATGACTTTGTGCTTTATTTTTTTCAATTTTTCCCAGACTTTTGTCCATTGCAGAAGAAACTTTAGCAGAGTTTCTTTCAAAGGCTACTGGAACTGCTGTTGAGTGGGTCCAAATGCCTGGAATGAAGGTACCTTTTCTTTATTATATGTAAAATCCTTAATTACTCGCATTAATTTTTTAATCAAATTCCATGTAATGCTAATACATTAGTCATGTCTTGTCCACTTTTGGAATCAAATAACATTTCAAAACATTGGATGCAAGTTTTGCTAATCAGTGGGTTACTTTGTAGCCTGGTCCGGATTCCATTGGAATCGTTGCTATTTCTCATGGTTGTACTGGAGTGGCAGCACGAGCCTGCGGCTTGGTTGGTCTTGAACCTACCCGGGTAAGTGCATTTTGCTTTTAGTAGCTGATGAGAATCACTTGTGCATGCTTCTTTTAGTGACCTTTTATTTGAACTTACAGGTAGCAGAAATCCTCAAGGATAGGCCATCGTGGTTTCGCGATTGCCGAGCTGTGGATGTGCTTAACGTGCTGCCTACTGCCAATGGTGGAACCATTGAGCTGCTGTACATGCAGGTTAGATGGCTACATCGATGAGTGTGTTCTTCCTTCATGTTGGGATATGTAATTTTTGTTGCTCACTTATTTTGGTGTTCCTCACAACATTTTTCTGCTTTCAGCTCTACGCTCCAACTACGCTAGCGCCTGCACGTGATTTCTGGTTGCTTCGCTATACTTCTATTATGGAGGATGGTAGTTTGGTGGTATGTGTGCTTTTTTCTTATATTTGTACTCTAGTAATTGACTAGGCTGTAACCTAGTAAGCTCTAATACTGCTGATGGTTTCATGTGTCATGACCAATTTATTTTGGCATCCAGGTTTGTGAAAGGTCTATTAACAATACTCAGAATGGTCCGAGCATGCCTTCTGTTCAGAACTTTGTACGAGCAGAGATGCTGCCTAGTGGGTATCTGATAAGGCCTTGCGAGGGTGGTGGCTCTATAATACATATTGTTGACCATATGGACCTTGAGGTATTGTATTCACAAACTTTTGCAATGTACGATGCTTTGTTCTGATTCGTGGGGATGCCATTAAAACTAATTATCCAACTTTCCCTACTCTGTAACAGCCATGGAGTGTGCCTGAGGTATTGCGCCCTTTGTATGAATCACCAACAGTTGTAGCCCAGAAAACAACGATGGCGGTAACATAACGTTTTGGCCCCTGCATTTTGAATTATGCTTTTTTAGATTGCTTAATTAGTGAACTATTTTAACTTAAGCCAGCCATATTAAAACGAAAGGTTGTGTGTTTGTATCACCTCTTAAAATTATTATTTGGCTGCAGGCACTGCGTCAACTAAGGCAGATTGCTCAAGAAGTTTCCCAACCTAATGTCTCTAACTGGGGTAGGCGACCTGCAGCTCTGCAAGCTCTTAGCCAGAAGTTGAGCAGGTGGTTTACTTGTGACATGTCTCCATATTTTTATTAAAACATTTTTATATCAGAAAATGATGATTTTCAACTTACAGGGGTTTTAATGAAGCCCTAAATGGGTTTACTGATGAAGGGTGGTCAATGAGTGGGAATGATGGCGTAGATGATGTCACTATTCTTGTTAACTCGTCACCTGACAAACTGATGGCTTTGAATCTAGCATATGCTAATGGGTTTTCATCTGTGAGCAATACTGTTCTATGTGCGAGAGCATCAATGCTTTTACAGGTTCGTTCTAGTTCGTGTTGTAAAATTTCACCATCAAGGACAATTTTTTCCGAAAAGTTTTCATTTCAGTTATTTCGGCCAATTGAAAGTTTTGGCATAATTCTGTTGAACACTCTCTCCTTCTGTTTATTCCTTTTGCTGTAAGGATCAAGGATGCTGTCATTTTAATGAGAGATTGGGAAATCACTGCCATTTCTCATGTGATTCTAGGTTGCTTTCTGATATTGTCAGTATATGCAAGGATTGAGGTAAAAATTCAGCTAGTCTAGTCCACCAAAGCTTTTTGAATCTGTAAAGAGAGAGAGAGTAATGGGAAAGGATGTAGCAGGGTTGGGTGTCTCCTGTCATTTTGTGACCTGTGTTATGCGTTTATCAAAACATTGTTGATATGCCTTTAACGGTGTTTTGGTTCTTTGCTGTGTACACGTGCAAAGTAAGAGATTCTTGATGCCTTTCATTATGCTGGCAGTGGCAATAAATGTACATGACCTAGGACTTTGGACTTTTTCAATATGCACCATCTTCATCTAGAATGTTTTTTCGAGTTGGCATTGCATTATAAGTTTGTAACTTATCCCTTGCTCTGATTATTAAAGGCAAAGTTTCTCAATTGAGGTTTCTCTAACACTTCACATGCTTATACGTAAATCCTGATTAGTGAGTTGTGAGCTACCTAAACTGCGTGGAAGAGGCTTGGTTTTATTTGATCAAAATTCACCTATGGTTAACCGGAAGTCACTTTTTATGTGGAGTGCTGTATATTTTGAGTTGAATCAACTAATTCCGTGGGGCTTGACTTAGAATTTTTCTTTTTGGGTTAGTGGCTACCCTGTGCTTAAGAGAGCAAGCTTTTAAGTTTGTTTTCTAGTTTAGATTGCGAAGTTCACATGTCAAACCAATAGACAATATACATTTTCTGAAAATTACCTCACTGTGTTTTTCCTTTTTGATTCGGCTCTGTATACCATTCTCCTTAAGATGGAATGTGGTTGACTCATACTAAAACGGATTAATACCTTTTACCTGCTATAAGGATAATTCCTTTTTGGAGAACAATTACTGGAGCAAGAATTGCTTATCTTCATGAAATTGCTTATCTCATTAAGATGGGCAATATAGGCCTGAGAGCAAGGGAGAGCAATAGCTGAAGTCTTGGCTATGATCAATGATAAGGTTTTCTGGAGTAGATCAGAATGGGGCGATACAGCATTGCCAAATTATCGTTGCTCCATAACTTGTCAAAATAATATCTAATCTATTGTTGGCGTGCTAATATTTTTTATCTTCACAGAATGTTCCCCCTGCAGTTCTTCTTAGGTTCCTTAGGGAGCATAGATCAGAATGGGCTGATAACAACATTGATGCTTACTTGGCAGCAGCTGCCAAAATTAGTCCATGTAGCTTGCCTGGATCACGAATGGGGGGTTTTGGTAATCAAGTTATTCTCCCATTGGCGCATACCATAGAGCATGAGGAGGTATGTGATTTTTCATGAATGTGATATATTTTGTATGAATATTTATGACTCTTGACCTCAGATTTCATAATGTGGTTAGTTTTACTTTTGATTAATTTTTGCATTTTATATTGTTAGTTGCTGGAGGTCATCAAACTTGAAGGTGTTGTTAGTTGTCCTGAAGATGCTATGATGCCAAGAGACATGTTCCTTTTGCAAGTAAGTTCTGAGCACCACTTTCCTTAGCTGTTAGTCCTGAAAGTTTGACATTTATTTATTATCAGCCACATAATTTTAATTTGGATTCCATTATTTTTAGGAAAATTTGATTTTAAAAATCCCACCTTTTGCTCGTTGTCTTTTAAAAATCTCACCTTTCGATTACTTTTTTAAAAATCCGACCTTTGTACTGCGTTTTCTTTTAAAAATCCACCTTTTGGTTCTTAATTTGTTTACTGCTGAATTTTGCAAGTAACTTTATGAGGTCAGTACTTTAAAAGAAAACGCAACAAAGGTCGGATTTTTAAAAAATAATCGAAAGGTGGGATTTTTAAAAGACAACGAGCAAAAGGTGAGATTTTTAAAATTAAATTTTCCTTATTTTTATCGAAGTATTTACATCTTAGATATCCTCGTGTATTATTTTCTAATTTTACATTTTATGATTTTTCTTTCATGATCATTACACTTTCTGGTTTGAAGTAACTGCCTGCATAATAATCAAAAGTTTGACATTTCTTTTGTATTTTTCTTCTTTCTGCTAATTGTTTGAAGAAGGTGCATTTGTGCACAGGATTGCAGTCAAGTGTTTCTATTGTTTCTTTTATGTCATCCCTTGGATGAAATAGTAATATTTGACAAGGTATTTACGCTACTATTTTTAAAATTATATAAAGTTCTAGTACTCATTAAAGCTACATCAGAGCGGGAAAATCATTTGTCAGCTTAATGTATGAGTGTTTTGTTGTGGGGACGGTTGATGCTGAAGTTTTTGGACATTCATTTACCTAATATCTGGCTCCTGATAAATAGTTTCAATCAGATTCCAGTTTGAATGTGGTTAGTAGGCTACTTCTTTTGTTGATATCGATATATGTGTATACAACAGTTTATTTAAGGTGCTTGATGGATTCCTTTGTTACCTGAATCTTAGAATTTTGGCTAAAGGTTTCTGCATTTGTTTTAAATGTAAATGCGGAAAGAAAAATAACATAGAAAACAGTGCAAAATACAACAAAAAATGAATATTTTTGAACCAAGCTGATGTTAGGATTTTAAAATATTTTTACTCATCTATCTGCAGTTTTGTTTGCTACTTTGACCTTCATTAGTGATCATGGAGGCATCATGCTGCCAGAGTTAGTTGCATTGTTTTACTTCAATAGAATATCTGAATATGGTGCCTCAATACATTCCTTGAAGACTTCTTTGATACATTCTCCAGAAGTTTGAAATTTCACATGGAAGTTCAGTATCTTAAAGAATAAAGGCTCATGTCAATTTTGCTTCTTGCTGGGATTTGTTTGTTATGTGCTTGTCTGACATTTTTTAAAATTCCTTTGCAGCTATGTAGTGGAATGGATGAGAATGCTGTCGGCACTTGTTCTGAACTCATATTTGCTCCTATAGATGCTTCGTTTGCTGATGATGCTCCCCTTCTGCCTTCTGGTTTTCGCATCATTCCTCTTGACTCTGTGAAGGTTGCCTTTCTCTCACTCTGTTTTTCAATGTTTAATTCTCATCGAGTTTAGAACTCTGATGTTTGTATGTTTCTCATGCCTTTGTAATATTTTGTGAAAATGTTGTATAATCAGGAAAGCTCGAGTCCAAACCGCACATTGGATCTTGCATCTGCCTTGGAAGTTGGTCCATCTGCAAATAGATCTTCGTCTGATAATTCTGCCTCTGGAAATAATATGAGATCGGTGATGACAATTGCATTTCAATTTGCTTTCGAGAGCCATTTGCAAGAAAATGTGGCATCTATGGCTCGACAATATGTTCGCAGCATCATATCTTCAGTTCAGAGGGTGGCCTTGGCTCTTTCTCCTCATTTGGGCTCTCAAGCGGGACTTAGGTCTCCGCTTGGAAATCCTGAAGCTCATACTTTGGCTCGATGGATTGTCCAAAGTTATAGGTTTGTCTCTTGACCTTTAAGGCTTGATGCTTCTTTCAAGTTTAAGAACCAACTTTGTTGACCCGCTTAGGTTTCCATCATACTCATTTTGGTATGATTGTGGGAATTTCATTTTGATAGCTCTAAGCTGGTAGCCAAAGTATTCGGAAAATTCATAAAGTAGCAAATATTAGTTTGTTATGCTACGTGACCTAAATGGAAAACAATTGTTAATTCATTATGAGGTTGTTAAAAAAGACCAAGCTTTTCCCTTCGGATCCAACATCATCATCTTCCTTTTTTTATCTTCTGGAACCCAAACCTCCAATCCATTTTCTTGTCTTTTCATCTTATTAATCTTCGTTTCAGTCATTTTATCTTCCTATTCCCTAACAAAATCCCTCCATTTTCACCATTTTCCATAAAACACCTGCCTTTGCTTCTCATCCCTTCATAAATTTTCGAAGATGATTTTTATGGTTCAGCAAATGCTCTATGATTGGCGTACTATCATCATTTCATGCTAAGTCGAGTAAATTATTTTGAAAATGCTATGATGATTACTGGGAATAGACATAAGTAAAAACATTAATGAATTAAATGAAATGATAACATACATCTAACAACGAAAAAATCTGAAATTCTCGATGAAATTGATTAAAATCAATTTTCACTCAACTTTTGATGATTTTTTTGGGTTTAATGAGAATTATGCAATTGAACCAATTAAGAAATTGATGGATGTGTAACTACTTTATAATTTCCTGGGTTGTAAAGTAAATTCGATTTCTTTACTTTATTTGGGGTTACTACTGGTCAGTGTCAAAAAATGGGGTTTATTCTGAGTTACGTTTGAACGAAGATATTGGGATATAAATGCTGGTTGAAGGTTCACAAATATGAGAATAACAATGAAGGATAGCTTCAAACTCTATTGGTGTAATGAGAAATTTAAACTTGTTTTTGAACCAATGGCATGAGTAGAACAATTAGCTATTAGAGTGACTGAATAGGAGAATGAGATGAATTGAACGAAAAGGAGGAAGTATAGGGGCTGAGGATTAGGGGTTTTGGAAATTCAAAACGGGGAGAAGATGATGGGGACGATGCTGATTTCCAAGGAAAAAGCTTTTCATTTTGTTATAATTAATCTAACGGTGAAAACATGCTAGATAAGATTCCAAGTCTCAGTTAATTGCAATTCAGCATGTTTATTGTGAAGTCTGAGTCAGTGTTTAAAAATAATCGGTAGTTCTAAACAAGGAAACTTGAAACACTTTGATCTCATAATACGTATGTGCACACAGGCTGCCTTGAATATTGTGTTTCTTCAGACGTCTGGATGTTCAAAATACAAGATCTATTTCAATTTTCCTGTGTAGCTTAGTGGGTTTATCTTCCTGTACAGATGCTTTTTGGGAGTGGAACTACTCAAATCGACTGGTGAAGGTAGCGATGCTATCTTGAAGAGCCTGTGGCATCACTCTGATGCAATTATGTGCTGCTCTTTGAAGGTGATCAACTTTGTTTTCTGCATTTGATGAAATTTTTTCCTTGTTTTTCAGGCTTTTAAAAAATGTCTTAATTTATTAAAATAATTTCATATTAGGTAATGGTACAATACTAATGCTGATATTTGAAATAATTTATGTGTTTAAATTAGATACAACTCATACAAGTACAAAGGTTTCAAATCTGCATTTTGCATTACTGATTTGGTTTCATTTACTTCTGCAGGCTCTGCCAGTTTTCACCTTTGCAAATCAGGCAGGTCTTGACATGCTTGAAACAACCTTGGTTGCCCTGCAAGACATCACATTGGAGAAGATCTTGGATGATCACGGACGGAAGACTCTCATCTCAGAATTTCCCCAGATTCTTCAACAGGTTTTTAGAATTACTTTACGTTCAAAATTCTTCCGTTCAATGCCATCGAGTTTGGGGTTTGTGATAACAAAGAGAGTGTTTCTGATTCATCTTTGGTAGAAAATATCATTTGTTAGGAAAATTTGATTTTAAAAATCAACTTTATAAAAATCACTACTTTTCGATATTATTTAAAAATCCGAACTTTGAGGTCATTTGTTTTTTAAAGGGCTTGACCGCTTGACCTTATCAGACCAGTTCAACAGGTTTAGGAGATCAAATTGAAAATAAATATCTTTATAAAGAAGAAAAACAGAGTTACCAGCAACCCTCTCCCCCACACGCACCACCTGCAGCCCCCTCCAACCACCACCCTTTGACCCGCTCCCCATCACGTCCCCACCATTGCTCCGTGTATGCCCCTTTCGTGAACTAATCAACTAACAAAGGATTCCATACCACTACCACAACCCTTCAGACCACCCCCATAACCCAGGCAACACCTACCAACCAAAAAAGGTTGAGGACTTTCATGGGTTTCGGTGACAGTAGGTCGAGATTTGGTCGGTGGATGTTGCCTAGGATAGGGGAGTTTTTGAAGGGGATGCTATGGAATCCTTTCCTAGTGGATTACTTCCTTTGTTAATGGTTCACGCAGGGGGGAAGCACAAAGCAATGTTTGGGGCGTGTTGTTAAGCAGGTTGGAGGCACGAAACGTGTTGTTGAATTTCTAAAATCAATTTTTCCTAAATAAAAAGTGCCCATTATTTGATGAGCCATTTTAAGATAGTCCATTATAATTTAAAACCCAAAAACTATTCTTTAACGGTGGCACAAACTTCTTTTGGTGCTGATGCTATAGTTCTATATTCTTTTCCGTGTAGGGTTTTGCATGCCTTCAAGGCGGCATTTGTCTTTCAAGCATGGGCCGTCCAGTTTCATACGAGAGGGCAGTGGCGTGGAAAGTGCTGAATGAAGAAGAAAATGCACACTGCATTTGCTTTATGTTCATGAACTGGACGTTTGTTTAATAAGCTGGCAGCCGTAGTTGAAATACTTATAACAAGGTTATTTATGTTTCATTTGTTGTCCTGGTTCTTTGAAACCTTGGTAAACTGATGATCTATGGAAGTTGCAGCTAAGGCATAGACCTCGAACTGCTTTCTGTTATACTATGATCGTATCTATCTACATCGTCTGTAGTTCAAATTCACAGTAGGTCGTTCTTGTTGTGTTTAACATTTTATTATGACATTGCTCGTTAGATGACCATGGTTGGAAGCGTTCAAGATTCAATGTCAATATAGACGAGTTGAAGAAGGTTGTCATTGTATAATCGTATTGAGTATTTCATCAATTGCACGGTCATTTAGACCAAAACTTATTTCATGCAAGAATCCCACATCATATCAATAAAAAATAATAGAAATTTAATATTAATAGTCTTTGCATTAAGATGAATCAAATAAGATTTCACTAAATTATATTTTAATTTATAGATTAAAAATTAATTACAAATATATGAACAATGTAAAAATCTCAATGTTGCAAGTAAATTGAAACGAAAAAAGTACTATTAAATGTTCGACATATGTTGGCTCTAAAGAGATAACCACCCAGCAAAGCAGGTTAACGAGTCAACTAGTTTCAAATCCATAGTTGATATAGCAGTACAAACGAAAATGTACGAAAATTGAAAGTATTCCTTGTGATGCCTAGGGTTGAGTTTAAAAAATATTGATAGAATTAACCCATATTAACAAGTTGCATCTTTTTATTAACAGATTTTATTAGCTAAGATCTCCATAATTAATCGTGCTTGGTGTGAAGCAATATTAGAACAAGTAATCTCTTGGATAGTTTTCCCAGGTACGCACTTTGTTGAAAGAATTTGTAATAATTTGTGGGACCACCACTAACATAAAAGTATATACTCAATCGAAAAAGTTTTATTATATAGTTATACATTTCTGTTTTATTAAGGGATAGTAGACAAAACAAGAGAGCTTGTAACTCACACTTAGAAGCATGCATATACACATAACACATGTTCAACTATGAGCATGCATGATCCATATGACCTTTTTTTTGGTGTAAAAACTAGCATCATAGTGCCAAAGTAATCAATAGCTATAAAAATATATTCACCTTTTCAAACCCACTAATTTCCAACATTAATAAAACTAGAAAGAAAAAAGATAAAAAACATAAAAAGAGAAAGAATAAAAACCAGCAAGCTCCAATCAATTAAGAAAGCTTTGATTTGTGTCCACTAAAAATTCTCTAAATATACCCCTTATTTTCACCCTTTTTTTGTCCCACCAAAAAAGGACAACTTTTTTTTTAAAATAGAAAAAAAAAAAACCTTGTTGCAAGTCCTTTTCACCCTTTAACCTCAAGCTTTCACTTCTTTCTTAACAAGTCAAAAGGGGCAAAAGTATTTTATGGATTTAGTTCACAGAACTTTAGTGTGTATCAACTTAAAAATTGTAATATCTTTTAATAATTGTAGTTGATTGTAATTGTCAAGTTGAAAACATAAGATTTTTGTACCTTTTAACGTTAATATACATTAAAATAGTGTAAATTAGATTAATATCAGACTTTCTCGTCAAAAGGTTAATAAAATACTTCTTCTGCCTCACTCATTTAACATGATTTTTTGTTTTGGTCGTCCTACTCATTTTACATCATTTTTACTTTTAGTTATGCTCTACCACTCTCTTATAATTTCATCTACATAATTTATTTTTTCATTATTTTTTACTAAATATTCACATTTTCTTGAATAAGATCACATTTCTCTTTGCTACTAATTCAAAGCACGAAATAAAATGTGAATTTTTTGATGTAAAATTTGATTGAACTTGATTTGATTGACTAAATCCTTGTTCTTAAAAGTTGTTAAAACATACTAGAAGTATTTTTCTTTTGTCATTTTTATATAGTTTGAGGTCATATTTCAAAACTATGACTTGAAAATTTTTTTGTCCAACAAAATGAGGACAAATACTTTTTGAATTTTAATGAAAAAAATTATTGATGATTTTAACTAAATTTATAGAGATGAAAATAAAACAATACGTCCTCTTATTTACACTGAGTATTCTATTTTTTTATTGGATCAAGCCACTTTATATGTCTTATTTCTATTTTGAATATATTAGTGTTACCAATTTATCTTTACTAAACTTAACTTTTTCACATTTTTACACTTACTAACCCCATTTTACTACTTGTCAAAAATTTGAAAACATTATGCTTTTTTTTCACATATGATTTCATTTAACTACCTAACAACATTAAAAAGTCAAATTCAAATTAATATATATCCGATAGATTAAACCTATAAACTGATAAAATTCCAAATCAAACAAATAAACACATATATTAGTTTTGTTGGGGAATAATGTAATTTTTTAAAGTAAATGTAAAGGCTCGATTAGTCAAATCTCTGTTTTTCGTTGTTCAATTCCAAATTCTTGTCCTATATTATGTTTTGTACTCGATCCTCATTGTATAAGTGCACATAAAATATGAAAAAAATGAATTTAAAATCTGTGTCCGGCTCTTTATACAAGCTAAAAATTTTAAAATTTGTTAATTCTGTTTAAATTGAATTTTTTATCTCAAATATAAAATCTTTCTATTTAAATAAAAATACCTACACCTTAAGCGTATTTTTAAATTGTTATTTTGATAATTTATTAGCTATTTGGCAATTGGTATCTCTTTGAAATCGTAGCTTTGATGTGGAAAATGTCATTTCGATAGTTATGAAAAAAAGAAAATATATGCCAATGACATGAACACACTTGCTCAATCGCGAAAAGATGTTATCTCCGACTAAACATAAATAAAATAACAAAATATTTGAAATGTATTCCATAATAATTCAAGTTCAGCTCAAGACAACTCTTCCTAACTTATAACTCTAGATACAACTTCTCCAAAGTTAACTCTAGGTTGGACATAGAAATGTTAGAACGAAAGAAAATACAACTCATACACTTTGCGCTGATTGAAATTCAATATAATCCGACTCAAAGTAACCCCAAAATATGAAAAAATTTGACTAAACTTGAAGTAAAACTGATTTAAACCCAAATTTCATTGACCTACACAATATTAACTCACTAGAAATCGACCTAATTCGAACCTATATCTTATTAAGGATTAATTTATTCGACATGAATCAAAAACTATTAAGCAACAGTCAAACAAGTGAGATATTGGAGTGAATAGAAAAAGGTTGGGTAGAGTCGGATCTAAGCATTGGCTAGGTGTTCTTGAGTCGACCTAAGTTAAATTATTGAGTTGATTTGGTATACTATACACTAAACCTATATCTTAAGTTTACGGTCAACATACTTTGATATGTTATATGCTCAATTAAGGATATATGATACATTAAATGTAGCTCCAATAATATTGTTTTCATTGCAAGATAGATTGAGAAAAGGGAAGGGCTTCAGAGAAGGGGACAACAAGAATCGAACCTAATATCTTTAATTATCCAAATACAAAAAGTAATACATATTAGTATATTACAATTGAAACCAAACTTGATTATGAAACAAAGTCTTGTTAATTACATAGACACATTGCAAATCCAACAATGATTCTTATCAATCCATTTGTTATATGTTTGTATAAACCAACTCAAAAAGTTCTTAAAAGGAGTAGATTCATCAAAGTATGATCATTAGCATTCAAAAATAATGCTAATCCAAAAAAAACACAAAACCCAAAAAAATTCAATCAATCCTCATTATTGGGATTGTTATTGGTGAAAGACATGCAACTAGAGCTCCTAGTCATGCCATCTTTTTTTAGACCTCTAAGGTGATCTCTAGGGCTCATAGACTTACCCCTAACCCTAGAATTCTTTTTTAGTAACTCCCTCATGGCTTGTGCTTGGCATAACACCGGATAATACCTACCATATTTATTGAACCTCACACAATGGCTCATATGAACCTCTAGGGCTTCCTTAATGCAATTCCCTTCATTTTTCGCCATCTCTTCCTTTACCGCATCACCACACAACCCACATATCCATTTCCCTAGAAACTTATCTTGAACACGCCTTATGTACTCCGGTGTGTACTCCTCACACATCCCACAACACTCGCACTTTGCATTTTCTACTTCTGAGATGGGTGGAAGTTCTGTTGTTTCTTCAATCTCTCTATTGATCTCATTATTTAATTCGAATAAATCATTTTCAGAGACCACCCTCTTAAAATTGGAATTAGAGAGTCTTGATGGCCTGGTTAAGGTTTTATTTGGCATAAATAAGGATGTAAGAATGACCTCTCCTTGTGGTGGGGCCATGACTTATATTTAAGCTAGCTTGTAATGGAATGAAGTTTTTTTATGTTTAAGAGTGGAGGTTGAATGATTATATTTTTTTTAATTGGGATTTGTTTTTTGAAAAAGAATTGAGGTTTCTTTTAATTATGATGAATATTTTGGATACTATAAGGTTTTTATTTATATGAAGAGGCTTAAGATACGAATAAAGATCATGTGGACTATGTAGTTGTTACGTGATCAAAATAGCATGCAGTTGAACGTCTTTTTCATGCAACATTATATGAGAATAAAGTGGTCTCATGAATGCATGTTCTTGTGCAAAATAATAGTATTCTTAGTAATTGTAATTTTAATTACTTTTTTAAGAGGATTTATAAGTACCATGAAACTGAAAACTAAACTCAATGCTTGGGAAAATTTACGGTTGAAAATGCCGCCTTTTGATTATTTGAATTTATAAGTCAGTCAGCTATGACTAATTTAATTGTTTATGGTTTTTTTTGGAGATGTCAAATGAGCAAGGGCAAATTATTTATACTAGGACTTTGTCCAAAATAACGCTACATGGCCCGAATATGGTGTAAAATGAGCAACAACGCTTAGGGCTTAAGCATAGAAGTTTGTGGAAAACCAAGGATTTTATAGGTTAGTAATGAGATATTGAAACATTGGTAGCTTAACTAGTAAGTTTTTCAGAGCATGTGAATATCGTGAAAATTAGAAAAATTAATATTTTATGTTTACAAGAGACAAAATGAGTTAGAGATAGGGCCAAAATAATAATAGGTGAAGGCAAGAATATAAGTTGTGGTGCTCGAGACTTAATGGAGTTGAAGTTATAATGGATAAACAAAAATCTATGGATCGGATGTAGTCGAGGTGTGCTTGAAGAATGATAGGATTATAAAAGTGAATATTGTATATGCATGGTAAAGAGATTTTACACGTCAAAAGTGCCTATGCATTGTAAAGGGTGTAAAAGAATCCATTAAAAGGAAATTTTGGGAGGATCTTGCTGATATGGTGCAAAACATACCAACAAAATGAGAAGCTCTATATCGGAGGTGATTTGAAGGGGCACTTAGTTGCACTGGCTACAAACATGTTCTTGATTACTTTTTGCTATGGAACTAGAAATACAGAAGGAGAGTCCATTTTGAAATTTGCCCTCTCATACAATTTTTTGGTTGATAGCACATGGTTTAAGAAAAAGGATAGCATATGGCGACTTTCAGCACTAAAGTAAATACAATCCAGATTGACTAGCTACTTGTTCACAAAGATGACAGATAGAGTTAGTTGCCTAAACTATAAGGTTATTCTAGGAGAGTGTGTAGTCGGCCACCACCCAAAACAAAATCCTTATTTTAGATGTTCGCTCTCAAGCACAATCAAAAGTAAAGAAATCCAAAGAAGAACGTAAGATTAAATGGTGGAAGTTAATAGATCAAACCCCATAGGGTCCTACTTCAGGAAGGCGGTATTGGATTTGTTGTGAATGGGCTAAGCTAATGGTGAAGAAACAAGAACAAACTAATGCAAAGAAACTAACCAAAAACAGAGTAATGCAACAAGAGAACACACACAACAATATAATGAGGTATCCAATGATACCTCCCCCTCAAATCAAGTATCTTGTCATTAACATAAACAATATTACATTAAGACTCACCTTAGAATGCTCTAGAACAAGTATCCAAAGCAAAGATTGAAGCTTGACTTCAATCTCCCACAAAATACCCTAATACAATAGAGAAGACTCTTTTGGCTTAAACCCTAGTAATCTCTAAGTATTTGGCACTCACATAAATCCTAATACATTTCTAAGACTCATATTTATAGTCCTAAAGAGTATTAGAGACATTAGAACACGTGGCTTTAAAATCCCATACAATCCCGCAATAAAACAGTAAACAAAACTCCTGCTCGCTGGCAATACCGCTCGACCCAGTCGAGCAGGCCCTCTGAGGCTACTGTCTGCTGCTGCCTTTAAGGCTCGACCTAGGGCTCGACCTCTCCATCTCAGCTCGTATGGTCGAGCAACCCTCAAAACTCCCCAACCTTGAAGACTTGCTGCTGCACATTTCATTTGCACACTTCATCTCATGTTCAAGCCTTCTCAACTCATCATCATTCATCACATGGTCAAATGACCCAAATCTCAACACTCCATAACCCGTAGCACACTCCGCACCACTCTCAAGTGTGCAAGACATCGCGTGAGCTACGAGATGCTCGAAGTCGTCGTCGACGTCACGGGAATTGGGTCTTGCTTCAACAATCTCCCCCTCAAGACCAATTCCCTTCCCATCATCAAATGTCACCTTCTTGGGTGACTTGCAAACATCAATGTGGCCTAGGCTACCACCTTCAACTTGTAGCACATACAAGTTGTTCTCACTCCTTCTTCCTTTCATGAGCACCATGCTCCCCTTAATGACTTTCATCAAGCCTCCACTAGCTTTGAAAGTGCATCCCTTAGACTCCAATCTACCAAGTGATATGAGGTTTCTCTCAAGCTTAGGAACATACCTCACACCACCTAGCCTTTTCTTGACACCATCATGTGTCACTATATTAACCTCACCAATACCTTCCACCTTCACCCTTTCATCATTGGGTAAGGTGACAAGGCTTCTATCACAAGTGCTAAGCTTAGCAAATTTCTCTCTTTCACAACAAATATGGAATGAGAAACCGGAGTCAATCATCCATTCCTTGCTACAAGTCACTCCCCCATCAACTAGAAGTGCTCCCTCATAGTCATCATCATCTACAAAGCCTAGAGCGGCGCTCCCGCTACTCTCACCATCTCTTCTACCAACCTTCAAGTCCTTTACTCTCTTGAAGTCTTCCTTCATCTCCTTGCACATCATTTGAATGTGCCCCTTCTTCTTACAATAGTAACACTCCTTGTTACTAAAGTCAACTCTTCCTTGAGACTTCCCCCTAGCTTGATACCCACTCTCTTTAGATCTCCCTCTTGAGCCTTCCCCAAACAAAGCCTCACTATTACCCTTCTTCTCATCCCCCTCATGCCTCTCCATGAACCGATCATTCTCTCTCAACGCCGCCAATGCTTGATCAAGAGTGATTGATTCCCTACCAAGAAGCAAAGTTTGAACTATATTCTTATAGCTTTTTGGAAGTGAAGCCAAGAGTAGTAGTGCCTTCTCTTCATCGGAAAGCTTCTCATCGACATTCAACAATTGGCACACCAATTGATTGAATGTGTTAATGTGATCTTGCAAAATTGTATCATCCTCCTTCATGAGTTGATACAACTCCCATCTCAAGCACAACTTGTTGGTCAAAGACTTCGAAGCATACACCTTTTGAAGCTTCTCCAACAACACACTGGGGTCGGTCTCATTCAAGTAGTTATACTTGATTTCGGGTGCAATGGCAAGCCTAATAGAGCTTACCGCCTTCTTCTTCATGGCCACCCACTTCCCTTCATCTATTGTTGTGGGCTTACTCTTCTCAAGAGCCTCATCAATCCCTTGTTGCACCAACAAATCCTCTACGGTGCTCCTCCACACCGAAAAGTTCATCTTTTCATCAAACAATGGAATGTGAAACTTTGCACCATCACCCATATTGTTTCTACACCAAAGACATAAACTTTCACACACAAAACAACCCACAAATCTAACCTAAAGCTCTGATACCAATTTTTGTGAATGGGCTAAGCTAATGGTGAAGAAACAAGAACAAACTAATGCAAAGAAACTAACCAAAAACAGAGCAATGCAACAAGAGAACACACACAACAATATAATGAGGTATCTAATGATACCTCCCCCTCAAATCAAGTATCTTGTCATTAACATAAACAATATTACATTAAGACTCACCTTACAATGCTCTAGAACAAGTATCCAAAGCAAAGATTGAAGCTTGACTTCAATCTCCCACAAAATACCCTAATACAATAGAGAAGACTCTTTTGACTTAAACCCTAGTAATCTCTAAGTATTTGGCACTCACATAAACCCTAATACATTTCTAAAACTCATATTTATAGTCCTAAAGAGTATTAGAGACATTAGAACACGTAGCTTTAAAAGCCCATACAATCCCGCAATAAAACAGTAAACAAAACTCCTGCTCGCTGGCAATACCGCTCGACCCGAGCGCGTGGACTCGACCCAGTCGAGTAGGCCCTCTGAGGCTACTGACTGCTGCTACCTTTAAGGCTCGACCTAGGGCTCGACCTTTCCATCTCAACTCGTATGGTCGAGCAACCCTCAAAACTCCCCAACCTTGAAGACCTGCTGCTGCACATTTCATTTGCACACTCCATCCCATGTTCAAGCCTTCTCAACTCATCATCATTCATCACATGGTCGAATGATCCAAATCTCAACACTCCATAACCCGTAGCACACTTCGCACTATTCTCAAGTGTGCAAGACATCGCGTGAGCTACGAGATGCTCGAAGTTGTCGTCGACGTCACGGGAATTGGGTCTTGCTACAACAGGATCCAACTGAAATAAGATCTGATTCTCGGATATTTTAAATGAAATTAACATTCAATAATGGAGGGATAAATTTTTAAAAGTTATTGCAATATGCTCTAATTCAATGGCTAGGAAAATTTCATTTGCGGTTCAGAAAATAGCACAAATAAGTATGGGAATTGGGATTATGCCTATATCTAAAGTAATTAATCATACCCAATAAATAAAATAAAAGAAAATTACATATTATTGTATGAGACATTATCTTTTTGTGAGACATGTCTCATATATGGATATAAATAATCAAACTAATGCAAAATATGAATATATGAGCTTTTTGTTATGAAGTCATCTCACTGACAAGGGCATATCTAGTCTAGTTGAATGTTGTCAAGTGTCAACTGACAGTATTTAACAAGTTATATCTCTAAATATGCTAATGTAAGTAAATTAATTAAGTTAGTTAAAATATTAGTGTGTGACAACATTGTTCTGCATTCAAGCCTTACTATCAACATTTTTTTAAAACAATACTTAATACATTAACATTATTTAATTTTATTTAGGATTTGTCCCCGCTCACCGAGAGACGGTCTGTCAATAAAATAACGTTAACCAATGAAAATAAAAGAAAAACGAAAGCCAATTTGCACCTCACTTTATGTATGATACCTTGCATATGGTTAGCAAATTGCCATGAATATTAGTTTTTTTTTGCAATTAATCAGAAAGAAACTGTTGACATAATAGCTTTAGCCAACTTGGAATTTGGTCTAAATGGTTAATGAAGAAAGCTACACTTATGGCTGCTACCAATAATATACTTCTATTCCTTTGCATCACCTTTCATCATTATTATCAGTACATATCAATTATAATAATTCTTGAAGCAATTAATCCGAAAAAGAATTAAATCTATATCTTTGGTGGTAGGCATTTGATTACCTTTTTCATTTCATATCAACCAAGAAAATGTTTCTCCTAGCTCCGCTTGAATTAAGAATAAATATTTAAGGAATAAAAAATAAAATTAATGGAATAAAGGTAAATAGAGATTTAAATGAATTGAAATAATTATTAACAAAGTAGAATGGGAGTAATTTAATTTAGAGGAAAAGTATTTCCGCACCCTTTTCTAGGGTCAATTTATGAATGATTTGCCCAAATGGAGTTGAAAAAGAAAAAAAATTCTTACTATGGTGCTTACTTAAAAATATTTCCCAATATGGTGTTCATGTCACTAAGCTATTTTAATTTTTTGGATTGGAGTCTTTAAAGCTTATTGTGAACCAAAAAAATAGTAGGTCTAAGTAGAATTAGAAAATAAAACAATATATTTTCTAGTCCGTACTAAAATTTATATTCAAAAATAGTTTATAGAGAAAAGAAATTTAACCAAATTTATCTGAATCTGATTTGGAAACTTCAAGCATAAAAATTAGACTGACAAATTAATTGGTATATACATCATATAACATGTGATACATAGAATCAATTATGATACAATAATATAGATACAAAATCGCAACAAAGAATTAAGGTTGCGTTTAGGAACATATATTTCATTTCAAATTCTTAATTTCAATTATGGAATCATAGATGGAGAATTTGAGAATGACAAGGTTTGACAAGTCATTCTCAAATTTTCCATTTTAACTACGTTGGAAACAAAGATGGAATTCACTCAAATCCAAATTTGAAGTTTTTTGATTTGCCAAACACTTAATTTGACCCAATGCTAGATTTTCAAATGAAATCATCATTCCCAAACATAGCATAAAGTCAACTTTTTCCTTTACATAATTCTAAAAATATCATTTAATTAAATGGGTTAGGGGAATTTGAAAAAAAAATAGAATTGCATGGGTGAAATATTTTGGACGACGTTAAGCAATTCACTTCTTTATATCTACTTTATTTAAAAAAGTTGTTCCCAATAAACACGAGGAAAATCTGACAAAAATATTAAATACAATTTATCTACTTTATGAGAAGGGTGCACCAATTATAAGGATAATTTTGAGTTTACCAATATTAAGAATTGTTTTGAATTGACGAGACAAAGTTAAAATGTTATTAACAAATTTTTCTATAAATAAATCAACGTCCAACAATAATTATTATATGCAAATGTTCATTATAGCTTTTCTTCTTTAGTTTTTACCGTTAGTTTACTCATATTGATCCAAATCTCAAATACGTCAAGTACTTGTGGCTGGTTATAAGAATACCAAGAGAAGCGATTTTTACTTTTTTTCATCGCAAATCGAAGATATTTTCAAATCTTGTTCAATCCCTCAAAATCAACAATTGTTTATGGAGGTTTGGAAGTTTTCCAAACCAAAAATAAAGTAGTTTAGTGTTAAACGTTACCTACATGAGCGCTACTTTGGGAAATTTTTTTCAATGAACACAAAAATAGGAATTTTTTCTTTATTAACACTATATAGACAAGTCATTCTAAATTTATACACCAAAATGAGGAAATTAATTGCTAATTAATCACTTTTTTGTTACTTTCTAACCAATTTTTTCATCTCTTTAACAATTAAATTTCACTAATTTTCTATCTAACTAACTTTATTTTGGTATATAATAACCAAAATGCTTAAAAATCAACCTACAATTTACAAAGAGAAGGAAATATTATTAAATTTAATCTCAATTATTGACTATTAGCTCAAATTAAATTTTACTATTGAATAACTTAAAATATATCAAACTGAGTGAATAATATTTTGAGTGAATTTGTTATATTTGAGATTTTTTAAACAAAATTTGTAACAATTACCTGAAACGCTTAGAAGTATTCAACATGTTGGTGATAAAATATACTCCTATGTCCTATCGTTCATACATATAGAATGTTGACTCGAATTAAGAAAAACAAAAATCTTTTAAATAATGGAGATATTATGTTATTGTGTAATAAAGTTATGCAAATTTTTAAATGAAAGGATTTTATGATGATACCATCATTGTTGAGTTGGCTCAATATTTAATGTCTTAAAGTGATCATTTAAAACTTTAAAGTGATTACATATAATTTTGAAGTGATCGCTATTTATAGTTTTAGAATATTCGCTTATAACTTTAAGTGATTACATATCAACTTAAAGCGATCGATTAGATAAATAGACTAATTATATGAGTTCGTCTCACTGTGAGACGATCTCATACAAGACTTGCTGATAAAATTGATAGAGAAAAATTGAGAATTATAAACATCATAAATATATATAAAAATAAAGTTAGTGGAAAAATATAAGCTCAAAACTTTAAAAAGCGTTAAAACAAAATTAGTGAAAAACATGTAGCAACCATAAACATGAAAAATTATTAAATTTTGGATGACTAAGGCTAAATATATCCAAAAGTATCATAAGTTCTTTAGATTAATAACAAATGAAGCTACCTAAAATGAAAAAATGAAAACATTAAATGGAAACGTAGAGAGGAGACAGTTTGTCGCTGAGACGACCACAAAACAAAATGTTCATATAGTAATAGTTTGTACTAACGGGCTACTTAGCCCTTGTATGAAACGTGTTTCACGATAAGACTATCTGTTACGCAAGAATTTGTGAAAAAAGAAAAACAATGGGCCTATGTAAGTATATAACAATGGACTATTACACACTACATAACGGCCCAAATTTCGTATTAGAATCCAGGAATCAGTAAAGAAACCCTAGTTTCTTATCCTCTTTAAATTCAAAATCACCTGCATTTTCTTCCACATTTGCAATTGCAATTTGCAGGTCGCCTATTCAGTACTCCTCCCCCTTCATTAGTGTTTCTTTCTCCCAATCTTTTTATTTTTTCTGCATTTATTTTTCAACAGCATTTGTTAATTCAATCAATTCATTTAGAATTACAAGAATGAAGCAGAGATTGTGTGTATCGATATGATGCGTTTTATGCATCAATTTATCGAAAGAGTTCTCTGCAAGATTAATTTTAGGGGAAGATGGGCAGTTGTGATTCATCCTTCTATTGATTTTTTCAACAATCATCTTCCCTAAATTTCTTTGTTTCAAACCCTAATTTAAGGTTTTAAATGATTTTTTGTAAACAATTGAATTGAAAATCGATCCCATAAATTATACAAGATCCGGTTTTCAGACGAATTAGGGCTAATACTTAATAGTGAGTGAGATGGAGGTGATGATTATTTCCCCAGATGATCGACGCTGATTAAACTGAGCTATTTTTATTCTCTTAGAGAATCCAAGCCAGTACTCTGATCCATCTTTTACGCTTTACATTTCAGATTTTAAAAACTTTAAAATCTTTAACCATTTTTGGTTTAATGACATTTGGAGGGGTATACTCTATAAGTATTTGCATCGGAGAAGGATTCTGAGACATGCTTTTACCGTTTCATTATACTAGTTAAATGTTACATTTCTGATTTCACTCTATGCAATTTGACGTGTTAGTTTGAATATTTATGTCATAAACTATGCTTAACTGAAAATCATTAAAATTTGATATTATGAAAGTATCCAATTAAATGATTCATATAAGGTCTTATCTAATTATATTTTCTTCGATTTATTAAGTGTAATATACAAAATAATCTTTGAAAGATCTAAATTATACTAAGTCTAATTTAGTGACTATTTCAGAATGGGAGAAAGTATACAATAGAGAGAAACCTTTTGATCCAAACCTATTTATTGAGTTGAATATCACAATTCTGATCTTATTTTGTAACAAATTAAGTTGATTTGATTTTAGGGTTGTTAGTATTGAAAACATCTAATTTTTGGACTAATTAGGAGAATATTAAATATATTAAGAGTAGATTATAGGAGTATTGATTAATTTGATTAAGTTTGAGTTGAGTTAACATAGAATATTCTTATTTATATTAATTACTCTAAACAAGAAAGTGAATGTTAATGACTATCACTTTAATTTTTGAAACCAAGAATTGAATTGAAAACATAGAATTTAATTTAGAATTTCTAAATTTTGAATTTCAATTTCAAATTTGTTGTTTGGAAAATCTTAGAATTCACAATTCCATAATTACAAATCCTAAAATTTGTTTGGAATCAATGAGGTTTTCAATTTCTAAATTTTAAATTCTAACATTGTTTGGCAAAAATGTAGAATTGCAATTCCTGAATTCAGTAGTAACATTTAATCAAACATAATTGTTCAAAATCTTTTTTGGGAAAATATAGTCAATACTACTCAACACATCTAAACTGTCCATATAAACAAAAATAAAATCTAAAAAAAACTACTCAAGGGTTAAGACATAATAACACCCAGTCTAATTTCTCATTTTTTGGTAGTCCCTTTAACATATCAAACTCTTCTGTATCCTTCAAAAATAGTTTTGTTGCCTTCAAGACTTCATGTCAATCTAGTCCGAGAACCTTTGAAACAACATCATAAACCTCTTTGGAATCGGGCTTAGGTGAAGGTTTGTTTGATTGTAGATAGTTTTCAAATGACTCTGTAAATCTAGAAATAGCATCCACGATAGAATCTTTCTTTAACCTCTTGTTAGATGATGCAGAGTTTGCCTCAGATGCACTGCAAGTTTCATCTTCTTTCTCCATAGCTGCCACAGATTCTTCATGTTGCTCAGCTTCTTGACCCGTAGCTCTATCCATGGCAAATAGTGTGCATATTTCATCCCAATGATCAATGTTCTTATTTCTATAAGCAGAAGCCACGAGATTGACCTTTTTAAAAATATTACTAGATAAATACTATAAAGATAAAAAATACAACTTATTTATACTTTTATTTATTTACTATAAAAAGTATCACAAGCAATGAAAATAATACAAAAAGCAAGGGCCCAAAATAAGATTGTACGTTACAATAGGCACTCCATTCCTCATGGTCTTCAATTGAGATAACAAGCATCCTAAACTTGGTGTAATTGCGAATATCTATGATAACTGAATGATGTTTCTTCCATACTTTGATTCGATTCTTCACATGTTCGGTGGTAGCCAACAAACCCAATTGGTTCCTTAGGTTATCAGCAACAACTTGATATGCTTGTGGTTTGAATATCCATCACCCTTATTTCCTTCACTGATTTGCTCAAACAAAGTGGAGATAAGTATAGCATCCATTTGTTGGTTCCAAGTAAAATAAGCTCGTTTTGGTTGTTTTTGTGGTACCATTGGCTCTTTTCCTGATCTCTTCATGATGAATGCTAAAAGTATGTCTCAGCAAAGACAATCAACATTAAGCATGTCCTCAACAATATAAAGAAAAATAACAATATATGCAATGAAATAATTACACACGAACAATTATAAATAGCAGTGCAAATGATAAAGCCATATGATTTTAAACAAGTCTTCATGCACCCAACAAAACAACCTACTTTAAATGCTTTAGTGCAAATAACAATACATGAATGAACAGTCTACTTGGCTATGATAGCATCTCTTAACTAAAATCTCAAGTAACATGTGTCCTTCGATGTTGATATTCTTCAAACATCTTTTGAGCAATATTATCTCTAAACTCTTTCCATTCATTACTTGATTGCGTACTAAAAATGTAATCATCTTCCACACCTTCTTCATCAATTGTCTCTATATTTAGTAAATCTTCATCTACCTCATTAATAAGACTTGTTTCATCCATACTTTCTTCCCTCAAAAAGTTATGGAGAATAAAACAAGCGTTAATAATTCTAATTTGAGTCTTTTTCTCAAAAAACTTGGATCTCTAAGTATACTCCATCGTTTTTTCAATAACCCAAAAGCTCTTTCAATTGTGTTTTGAGCCGAAGAATGTCGTAAATTGAAAAACTCTTTGTAATTTGTTGGAGTGGTGCCTCTCCACAAATTCAAATGGTACCTCGTACCTCTATAAGGAGCTAGAAAACCTTCAGCGTTAGCAAATCCCAAATCCACAATAAAATACTTATCTGCATTATATAATTCTTTTACATATATTAGTATTTCATTTTACATTTGGTGTAAATTATTAGGTTGTTGTTACACATATAAAGTCTTACTTCTAGGAATCTTCAAACCATTAGGCCTTTGAAGAGCATCACAAAGAACGCATGGATCTGAAGTAGAACCTTCCCAACCAGGCAAAACGTAAGTAAAACGAAGATTTGAATCACATGCAGCTATAACATTGGTGCTAACGTCCCCCTTCCTATCTCGATAGCGAGCTCGATCCTCAGTAGGCACAGTCATTTTAATATGAGTCCCATCGAGAGCTCCAACAACGCCCTAATATGGTTTATGGTAGTTAATTAATACTACAAATCAAACCTCCTAAGAAAGTACGACATCGATTTATTTTTAATACTATAACTTATCTCAAACCTATTCCACTTTGTATCCTTTGTGTAATTGCTACGGTTACATGGTTTTATATAATACTTTCCAAGCTTGAGTAGTACTTTAAGGACTACGTGAAATTGTCGACTAATAGTCTCTCCAGAACGAGCAAAGGTTGCTTGTATTGTTCTATTTTTCAAATCATGTGCAAGAACATGAAAAAACATTGCAACAATTTCTTTCACTGTAACATATCTTGTAGTCACTAAACCACCTTTGGATTGTAAAATATTGCACAATTTCTCAAAACAACGTTTGTTTAGACGTAATTGCTTCCTACATATTCCATCATTCATCAACGTGTCCATCCAAATTGCTCGTCTATTCGTACGTTTTTGTTGATTCCATGTTATTTCCTTTACTCCATACCTCAAATCAAACCAAGCCACAACAACAGTCATGAAAAAACCTACAACCGCCATAACAACTTTCGTATCTTTATCCACATTCTCCCTTGCATGTTTTCTAGATTCTTGAATACTAAGTTGATCAGATATTTTTTGTCTTCCCATAAAAAAAACAATATTTGTCACTTAGAAAACATGGGAGTATTTTGCAATTAATAATTACTTAAAAATTGTATAAATTATTATTAACATTAATAATAATTACTTGAAAGTTACTGCTTCTTAGTATTATACTACAAGAAATACTAAATTCTAGTTGATAATTAACTTGGAAAGTTTCTGAGTGCAGCATCACTGTAATATTTTACATTTCATAAACAAGCTGTATAGGATTAATATTAACTAATAACTAAATATATTACTTGTGCTTAATATCCCCGGATGACAAGACAATCAAAAGGCAATAACAGTCACTTATTTAGCAAATAGCAAAGCTCTATAGGTTACTGTAATATTATCTTTTGGTACCTCATTTAAGTTTGAGAACAAATAATATCAAAGACTATATTATATCAAGTACAAGACTAGTATGCATTAGCAAAGCAAGATGAGCCACGCAACAAAAATGTCCAAAAAAGTCAAGAAAACCTTTTAATTCAGCATCTTATTTTGTTGAAAGTCTGCTTCTTATTGAGCACTTCATTTTGTAGCTACAATTAATCCAAAAGATTCGTATTTTGTTGGTCATCTAGTATGCAGATTGCAGTCAACTAATTTTATCTAATTCCATATTCATGGTTAGAACAATTTTTTGAACAATTAAACGACAGAAACAATGGGTAAGAACAGCTAACAATTACAAGGAGATAATCGCCAACAACATTATAACTCTTTAGAGCAATTATGAAAAGAGTATAAAAGCAGCAACAACTAATCGCAAATATTTGTGCTCTCGGTACCGAGCTCGATAGAGAAATAGAAAGTAAGAGATGGAGTATACCTGAAAAGCAATGACGAAAAGCTTTAGAGCAATGAACACCAACAACACAATGGTAGATCGAGGCAGATTGTATTGGAAATTGGGAGAACACAGCAATTACAAAGAGAATATTTATACTCGTTTACATGATAAGTTAGATAAACACTTATCTTTGAGTTAGTTTGTGAGACCATCTTAGCCATGCAACTGACATGCTCAATAATCTTTTTAAATATTTTGACACACTAATTTTAAAATTCAAATGGACAATTCTAAGACTCAAAAATCCAATTTTAAGACTTAAAAAGTCACTTTTAGAGTTTTTAATATCAACTTTAATGTTTGAGTCATTGTATTTAAAGTTCAAATGAGACTTTAATGTCTTGCAATTGGTCTTTTATGTCTTAAAATTGTTTTTTAAGTATTAAAATTGACCTTTTAAGTGTTAAAGCTGTCAAATTTCATAATTTAAAATGTCAATTTTAAATTCTTGAAATTTGTCTTTTAAGTCGTTAAATTGGTTCTTTAACTCTTGAAATTGACATTTTAATTTGTGAAATTGGTAAAAAAATATATATACAATTAAGTCGGCCCAATAAGATGCGTCTCACAAGTCTTTGCGCTTATCTTTTTCACAAAAACTTTGACGAAACCGTCCTACTCTAAGACGAGATCTGGGTCGACTCATTGTTAGGCGCGTGTCTACACGCGCGCGCTTTGCCCTCCAGATATGCCTTTTTTTTTGTTTTCTGGGCATATTTCAGTTTGAACCTTAAAGGTATCAATTTTGACCTTAAAGGTATCAATTTCAACGTAAAGTAGCACTTAAACATATCAATTAAAGTAAAAAATTTCAATTTGAACTTATAAGTGATCAATTGTGGCATTAAACTGATCAATTTTCTACCTACGTATTTGATGTTTTTGTTGGGATGAGTTATCCCACATCGACAAATTGAAAATGATGTGCACACTTTATAAGCTATTGGAGACCTTCTTCCTATTGCCATATGGTTTTGGGATGACATATATCTCCTTGGCTTGTGAAGTGTGTGCACCCCGTGTTTTCCCCGATAATTGCTGGCATTCACAATAAGTCCAGCCTAATTTAACATGGTATCCGAGCCGATGGTTCGGTCAAAAAAATTTAAAAATGGTAGGTTCAAAAAGAATGGTGTTCCTACCCTAATTGATTGCTCCCACATGTGAACTTTACGGGGGTTCGCATGTGAGGGGGTGTTGGGATGAGTTATCCCACATCGACAAATTGAAAATGGTGTGCACACTTTATAAGCTATTGGAGACCTTCTTCCTATTGTCATATGGTTTTGGGATGACATATATCTCCTTGGCTTGTGAAGTGTGTGCACCCCGTGTTTTCCCCGATAATTGCTGGCATTCACAATAAGTTCAGCCTAATTTAACAGTTTTATGATCTAACTCAATTTTGAATATATAAGCTTCAATTATCGTTTTCAAAATAAGTATTTTAAAGTCTATAGAAATATTGTATATGTTTTAGTTCAAATTGAATAAGTTAATTGTTAAATTATGACATATAATTTGACAATGATATTTTATAATCTAACTCAATTTTGAACTTTTAATCTTCAATTATCGTTTTAAAAATAAGTATTTAACTTGTATAGATATATTGTATAACATTTAGTTCAAATTTAATTATTGATAGTTTTATTGACCATTCATTTGTTGTTTGAAATTCATCCATAGAATGATAGAATAATACCATTTTATATAATTTCGTTCTAAAATTGTAAAACAGAACTATATTAGGTAGAAATTGATCAATTTAACGTCATAGTTGATCACTTATATGTTCAAATTGAAACTTTTACTTTAATTGATATGTTTAAGTACTACTTTACATTAAAATTGATATCTTTATGGTCAAAATTGATACCTTTAAGATTAAAATTGAAAAATACCCAAAAAATGAAAAAAATAAAAAAAAGAAAACTTATAAGGCGCGTGAATTGGTCCGTTCCACTCTTATCTCAATTTGAGACGATCTCGCCCAAGACCAGCTGTGTCTTTCTTATCTAAAAGATTTTGTGAAACGACGTAATGTAATCTATGAACCGACAGAGAGTACCAACAAGGAGTATTAGGATTAACTAGCCTATTAAGAATTTATGATTTTAGGCCCGTGGGCTTGTATACTAAAAGCAACTTTTATGGGGCAAATGAATAAAATTATCCACACATACAATGAGTTATTCTTCCCAAATAGTTTTTTTTTTTCAATTCAACTCGTCATGTACAATATCGTTTTATTATGCAACAAGCTCATATAAATAGTCTATTTTTTTATTGATTGATTTTAAATTATAAGCGACTACTTTTAACACACTAATTGTATATGGACAAGCCTAATAAAGGTGGTTTTATTATGAAACAGTCTTGTAAACAATCTCGTTTTTAAGACTCCCTCTTATTCATCCAAATTATCTCATTTGACTTTTCACCATTTTTAAGTGGTTAAATGGGACCACGTGTGAAGAAAAAGTATAATATTTTTAAATTTTATTAAGGATGAAATGGGATCACTAAGTGTAAAATTGTGACAAGTTCAAATTTAATTAAAATAGATTGATAAAACTAACATACCCAAAATAAAAATAAGACAAATTAGATAACTTCGGCGTCTTGACCCAATAAGAAAATTAAACATTAAAGGGTCGATAAGAGGAAGTAAGAGAATCAGTTTATTGATAAATTAAAAATACAAAGAAATTATATACCAAAAAAATGCAAAATAATGAGATAATGTTTCTATAATTACAAGTCATTGATTTGATGTATAGAACTATTCACATCAAATGTGTTGTTCAGTTTTGTACGCATAAGCATATATCCTTATTCAATTCTTAATAATGTTAAAATTTGTATTATGAGGTGAGAAAAATTAAATAAAATTTTATTTGACTATATTTTAGTTTATAAATTAGGAATAAAATACATGATGATTAATTAAAAATCTAAAATGTGTTATGGGTCACTTAAAGCGGTTATGAGTATTATTTGTTCTACCGACATCTAGCAAACAACTATTATTTTTTCTGCCATGAGTCTTTAGAGAATTATAACAATTAATTATTAATCAAATTCGTCTGTATAACGTTTTCTATATCGTTAGATTTTCTCTACATATAACAAGCGCAATTATGCAAAAGTCATCAACGTGAAATTTAACATGTGATCATTTAATCTACACTTCAAGAGCAATCGATAGTTAACACTACAATGACTCCTATTAGCCTAAAATAGCCTTGATATTTTTGTAGTCTACTCTTTCAACAATTATCTCAAAACTTCTCATCTAATGTCTTTTGAACACCATATTAGATCAATATGGCCTCCTTTTAACTTGTCATAAACAAGTTTTTGTTACCAATTGTGTTAATTAGCCATGCTTCTTTACCCAAAATCAATAAAAGAAAAACCCTCACAAAATAACCACTTACAACCTCTTTCTTTACCAATTGTGTTTCAAAGATAGATTCAAGTGTAACAACAATCTTGAATGCTCAAAATCTAAGGTAAAGCCCTTCATCATTGGGAATACAACATAATCACTAATTAGGAATTTAAGTGTAAGTTATGTAAAATTTATGCAATCAACAACTCCAAGAGTACATCAAGGTTATTATCTAATATGGTTTATGTCCTCCCTAGCCTAACATGTTTATTAATCGATGAAAAATTAGGTTGTTGAAGTACTTCAACGCGAGTCTACAATGAAAGATATCCTAAAGTTGAAGATTATACTAAGTGCTTAGAGTTAGTGACCGATTTAGGTTTACAATTGAGAGAAAACTATTAGATAATATTTTATTAATAATCTATGTGTTTTAGGAAAAACGTACTTTTTTCCATTACGTCCAAGCCGAGTCTGCTATGTTTAATTAATGATCTTGGAGTAGGAGAACAAATGCTTTACTACTTTTTTTCTTGTGAAGTTTCAAAATGAAATAGAATGAGCGGTGGGACAAAATTAAAATTTTCTTTGTCATTAGCTAGAATGAAAAGAACAATTCATCAAATTGTAGCTAGTCTCCACCTCAAATTTTCTTTTCAATAATCTCAAAAAAAACATCAAAATTGTTAAAGGAGTAAACTTAACAAAATATAATCAGGGCCGATTCTATAAGGGGCAAAAAGGGCCTGCACCCCAGGCCCATCCAAAAATATTAGAAAAACGAAGCTTTATTAGTTAATAGTTAATGGCCTATAATAGTATATTTAGTAGTTGGAGCCTTAGGGCCCATAATTAATATTTCACCCTGAGCCTCACAAATCTCAAGGCCGATCTTAAATATAATATGATATTGACAGAAAACTGCTATAAAAGAATTGTTTTAAAATGTAGATTATATAAAGTATATGTAAAGAATATTTCTTATATTCCTATTAAATAAATAAATATCCTATAGGTTCGTACTAAAATATTACACATAACATAAATGGTAGGAGAAGAAGCAAAGGTGACTCGGATATGGGCGATAAAGCTTATCCTAAAATAGTACAATTAAATAAGTAACCCATACAACCCACAAACCCCACATACAGGATAGGATGATATCGAATCTCTAAGATAAGCTTTTATTTTTACTTTATTTCATACAAATCCTTTATTATTCTCTACATGCGGTTGTACCAATGTTTGCTAGTCTTGTCTATGTTTGACTTGACTCCATATACTACCTCCGTTTTAAAATAGGTGCTACAAAAAAGTTTTGGTACCGTTTATTATTTAAGCTTGTTTTATATATTACGGTTAATGCGTAATATAAAATATAGTCAAGAGAAATCTTGTTATAGATCGTCTAATAGTGTATTTTTATAATATTAAAATTGAGTAAATTTTGTTATGCATAACTCAAAAGATAAAGGATCAAATTAACACATTGGATTACGTATTTAAGTAAGCTGTAGCAAGTATGATGTAACAGATAAAATATATAATATTGGCAAACCAAAGTCTTACACGTGGCATCATCACGTTAGGTTGTAAAATCTTACCATGGTACTTAGTTGTATGTGATCATATCCAAAGTGTGGTTGAGACAACAACCATCTTAAGCCATGTGGCTTAAATCATGTGGATATATATATATATATATATATATATGCTCCCTAAGATAGATTCAATCTTATATTTTTTGTTATGTTTATATAAGACCATAAAAGAGTATAAATTCTACCTTGTGTTATATCATACCATTGTTTTTCATTATCACTTCTTATCATCAAGATTATGGAATTATCAACACATATAATGGGCATGGGCATGGGCATGTATCATGGACAAGGAACAAATGATCATCATCATCATCATAATAAGTTGCAAAATATGATGGGTGGAGATAATGAAAATGATGCTTATGAAGACATAAGTGAATCAAGTTTATCATCCTCCATTGAATATTCTAGCAATTCCAAGGAGTTATCCTCATCGGATTTGGATGATGATGCATCATCATCATCACCATCATCATCATCATCATCACCAAGAGCATCAAATGGACCCCTCTTCGAATTATCCCAACTCATGGATCAACTTCCTATCAAGTAAGTCCATTTTTAATGCCTTGACAATTGCCCTAGGGAGTAAATAAAATTTGATTCTTCGTTCTATAAAATTATCATATTTTTTTCTTAAAATTTTATCTCTAAATAAGAAAAACATAACAATTTCATAAAAAAGTATGCATAATTAAATTATTGTTATAGATATGAAAAAAAAGATAAATTTCATAAATAATTATATAGATATAGTAAAACATATAGATGAAATGCTCAAAAGACAAAACTACCGTGTACAAGAATAAAAGAATAAAGTCCAAATTCATCAATTAAAATAATTTAATTTAATTGGAGAATTTTAAAATAGTCAAAGCTAAAAAAAGTCATGATATGTTGGTTAAAAACTAGATAATATTTCTGAAAGCGTAAATTAAAAAGAATATAAAATTAAAAATATAATAATATATTTTGATGTGTTATACGAGGATAAATTCTAAATTTTATATCATATAATTAGGTAATATAATTAATTACATTTTATTCAAAGTTTAAAATATATTTTAATTTTCTTTATAGATCGGTTTATGTTCGTATTTCATTCGCAATTTTTTTTTAAATTATGTATATGTATACTTAAACTATTTAAAACCTTTTATCTTTTTATATTAAAATCTTCTAAAACTCGAGCAGGTTCTGTGCATGTTAAACATGTTTAATTGTATAGGACCCTGAAAAGAAAGGGCCTCAATATTAAATTAATTAGCATATGTGAGGTGTTTAAATATGCAAAACAAAATTCTTGTGAGAGACGGTCTCTATGAGAGACCATCTCTAATTGGGTTGGCCCATTAGGGAAAATGTAGAGTAAATATAGGAAAAAAGCTTTAATGGATTGGGCCTGAGAGACCATCTCTAATTGGGTTGGTCCATCAGGAGACTAGCTGTATACAAAATTGTTAGAAAAATATCATGATTCTTAAAATTGTATTAGGATCTTCATAAAATTTGTCAATTTTTATTTCGCTCTTGATTTTAGTATATTATCAATCATTCAGATTTTAAAACTATAATAAGCAGTGGTGAAACTTGAATAAAATTTCAGGGGTCGGAGTTAATAAAAAAAATGAATTCAACTACTATATAGCCAATCAATGTAGGAAAAAATTATCAGGTAAATTTTGAATCGAAGTAAAGTTCGACGCTCTTTTAGCACTTTAAAATCATAACATCTATTAAAAAGCTGTAAAAAGCCAAGTGTCAAATTTCTAGAGCACTTGCCATATGTAATTTTTCTATTGGAGTATTTAAATTAAATCATAATCATAATCATAATCATAATCATAATCATCATATCATAACATCAATTAAAAAAGCTGTAAAAAGTCAATCATAACATCAATTAAAAAAGCTGTAAAAAACCAAGTGTCAAATTTCTAGAATACTTGTCATATGTAATTTTTCTATTGGAGTATTTAAATTAAATGAATTAAATAGTTGACCAATCTACTTCAATCAAAGATTTGACAATCAATTAATACTCTAATCTATAGATTGAATAAGAGAATGGAAACATTAGATTAGGAATCATTAAGATGATATTAACAAAGTTAAAATTACAAATTAGGGAATAAAATATTAATCATATATATCTTAATAAATTACTACTAGAGAAATTTTAAAATAAGTAAGAAGTATTTAGATAACATTAAATAATTTATTAAAATTTAGACCGATTTAGTTATAGAAAATATTTCAACTAATCATCATACAATTTAATAAAAAGACTCAAAATCACACGTTCTTTCTTTTGGAGCCACGCTAGATTAAAGAATTTTATTTGTTGATATTGGCTTAAGTGACTAATAAAATTAATTAATCAACCAGTTATTTATTTATTCATCTACAAACTATTTCAATTCATAACACATATAAAAATTTCATATTACCCTATTTTAACAATTATTATTTATTATTTCATCTTTATATAGTATATTTAATTATAAATTATTACTGCATGTTTTTTAAAAATATATTTATATACATCTTCGTGCTAAGAATTCTGTGCATTGCACGGGGTTTTATACTAGTTGTCTATAATCTCATTGACACTATATGTCTTTGCCATTTGTCTCTAAACATATATTACTAAACCATCTTCATAATTAATAGTTTTATTGTTAATTATGAGTTTTCAGTGATTCAAGTATAAGAAAATTCAATTAAAAGATATAAAACAAACCTTTATCATTCAATTGTTGATGATAAACTTAATTTTTGATTTTGTCCATTTCTCCTAATCGCTTTATTTTTTTTGTTTTTTTGGTTTTAAAATGATAATTTCACTCCTAATTTGATTTCCATTATTACCTTTAATTGTGTTGCTTCCATTTGTTGGCCTAAAATTTTTAAAAATATAAAATGACGATTGTATATTAAAAAAAATTACCGAAAATCTCGGAGGGACGAATCCCCTACCCGCCCCTAATGAAGTTTAGTCTCAATTTTTTAGGCTTTATACGATCCACATCGGATATATGGTAATTTATTTTTCTTATGGAATTTGTGCATGATTTTTGTAGGAAAGGATTGTCAAAGTATTATAAAGGAAAGTCTCAATCATTCACAACACTAGCAAAGGTGACAAGTTTAGAAGATCTTGCAAAGAAAGAAAGTCCATACCAAAGAAGATTAAAAGCTTGTAGAAGTTATGGAGGTTGTTTAAATAATTTTAGATCGTATTATAATTCACCAAAAGCAAGAATATCAAAGAAAGTTTCAAAGGGTTCTTTATCTTGTTTAGGTAGAAAAGGGAGTTTTATTACTACTTGTAGACCTCCACTAAATCCTGTACAAACTAGCTTTTGATTTGGATATCCTTTTTTGTTTTTACTAAAATATATATGGAAATATATCATTTTTAAGTTCTTTGTAGAACAGTTAATTTAATTTTTTTATGATTTGATGTGGAAACAATATTAACATTTTTTTCAGCAAGTATAGTATGAGACCGTCTCACTGTGAAACGGGTCCATACAAGCAGCCCAAAGTTAAACTTACATAGCAGTTAACTAAATAAAAACAATTTTTTTCTTTAAAATTTAAGAAATTTAAAATTAGGTCAGCCCATATTAAGCCGTCTCACGATGAGACGGTCTTATAAAAAAATGTCCATTTTTTTATGTTTTTTACGAGCCTGTTGCATGTAATTGTTCATGGTGAGACAATTTTATGGTGATAAGTCTAAGCTTTTAACTTTTCTACTTAATAGACAAAAAGCTAAAATTTTTGTTAAATTGACGTTAGTATTATGCATTATAATGACTTTTTTACTTAAAAACAAACAACTCGAATTGAAATTTTGGTTCAAAATAAGTACTAAAATTAACAATGAACTTGTCTACCACATCAAAAAGTTAAATGCTCAAGATCATCACACTAATCTAAAAAATTCATTGACCAAATATATAACTAAAAACTCAGGGTCACCATATAAAAAAATTTAAAAATGGATTAAGAATTTGTTATATATATATATATATATATATATATATATATATATATATATATATATATATATATATATATATATATATATATATATATATATAACAAATTTAAATTGCTCACTCGCACAGCACATTTGTGTAAGAAAAAATTTAGAAAAGTAGCATCATGATTGAATCGTCTGATTGTATTTTTTCATAAATTAACTTTTTATAAATTTTAAATGCGAATAGTTCAATATATATATATGATAAAAGTAACACATTAGCTAGATTGTATAAATTAACGTATTTAAAGGACACTCTCAGTATCCCGCACAAGGCAGGGTCCGGGAGGGGTTTTTTTGTTTTTCCTGAAAGATGCGGACAAATCATACCCGTTCTCCCAAGGAGAGAGTACAGAGAGATATGCGCTGTCAAGAAACCTCCCAATTGATACCTGCGCCCAGTAGGGGTCGAACCCCAAACCTTCTGCTCCACATGCAGATGCTCTATCCATTGAGTCACAAGCGCTTTTGGTAACACATTAAATTATATAAAAAGTCAAATGCAGTAAGTATAATAAAACAGAGAAAGTATAAGTATAAGATAAGATGATAACAAATCATTTTTAAGTTGCATCAATATTTAATAAGCAAAAATATGTTTAAAATTTATCCAATTAATTAAAATTGGATATAATCCAAACGGTCCAAAATAAATATGTATTATAAAAATATCATATTAATAGTATTTTCAAATACTTAAGAACTAAAATTTAACACAAACCAAAATAGATTATATCTAAATTGTATCCTAAACTTATCTCAAAAAAAAAATTGAATACTAAACTTATCTCAAAAAAAAAAAAATTGTATCCTAAACGTTCAAATGGATATCTTTTTTACTCTTTAGCAACTACTAATAGTCAAGCACCACAACTTAACACAACGTGGCACGATAGTATCCTAATCTCTTTGAACATAAACATCAAACATGGCACCTTTTTCTTGATAGTAACCGGAATACTAGGAAAAATGGAATTTAAATATATAACACAAATTTTTAAATCAAACTATTTCTATTTTTATTAAACTGGTCCAATATAAATTCACAATTTTAAAATTATCACTAATAATTTTAAAATAACTATTACAATTAGGGGTGAACACGGTCCAGTTTGGTCTGATCTGACACTAAAATCAGACCAAACCAGAAATTTCAGTCTGAAAATTTTTCAGACCGGATCGTACCAAACCGTTTTACAACGGTCCGATCTAGTCTAGTCTACGGTTTTTTATTTTTATATTTTTATCCAAATTAATACATGTATTTATGCAAATATATCACACCTACAATTAATAAATATAATAATTTGTACACAAATTCTTGTGAGAAACGGTCTCTTTGAAAGACCATCTCTTATTGGGTTGACCCATAAAAAAAAGTGTGAAGTAAGAGTACAAAGTAAGTTTTGATGGATTGGGCCTGAGAGATGTCTCTCAGAAAGACGGTCTCTCAGAAGATTAGCTGTAATTTGTAAGTAGTTGATAACATCAACTTCATTCAAGTATATATTGCTATATAAGTTATATAACTATATCTTAAAATATCTAGGTAGCAATTTAATTTTTTAAATACAAAATTATGATTTTTGACCATAATACGGTTTGCGGTCTGGTATGAAAAATAAAAACCGAGACCAAACCGTAAACCGTACTTTAATTTGAAAAAAAAACAGATCAGACCATTTAAACCGTAGACCAGACCAAATTTTGAAATTCTGGGATTGGTTTATGGTTTAGACCAAACTTTGTTCAACCCTAATTATAATTTGAAAGTGATGAATTTTAGTCTTAAAGATATCACTTATAACCTTAAATGTAATCATTTACAATATAAACCGAGCACTTAGAAAAATAGGTGAGTCTTTTTATGGTGAGACAATCTCATACAGGACAAGCTGTTTTTATCAATCTACAATGATTTTAACTGACAGTTAAAAACATATTCCAATGAGATTCTATAAATTCGTTACAATGTAAACATTCTATATATCAATATTTTAGAATTTTTAAAAACTCAGAAGTAAAATTATTTGACTTTTAATTTGCAATGAGATTAGCAAAATAAATTATTTGTCCTCTTTGTTCTGCATCAAATAGAAATATGATAATTTTTAAGAAAGTGGTAATGAATAAAGAAAGAGAATGAATCGTGTAAATGAAATTAAAAAGAGAGATAAAATACATATATGAGATTTAAAGAAAGTAATGAGTCATCGTCCAAAATTAAAAATAATGAAAGTAAATTATATAAAAACAGACTAAAATACAAAATACTTTAAATTCAATCAGGAAGCTAAGGGACTAAAAAACCCAATTCTTATAATCTGCCACCCTTTTCGTTTTATCGCCACCCCTATTTTAAATTAATTAATTAAAATTATGAACATGCCCTTGGACTTAAATTCTCTATAAAACACTTCAAACTCACTCCATAACACTTTATCACTCTAAAACTCACTAAATCCTCCAAAAAATTATCGTAGCTAAAGCTTTGGACTTCGAATCGTTACCGAGAAACCGAGGTAAATTCTAAACTAATCTCGTTTCAAAATTCAAAAAAAAAATAAAATAAATAAGGGGGTACTCGCACGTTTTGCGCGTGTACCACGGCCAACTCGCACAAAACGTGCGAGTACCTCCTTTTCCTTTTTTTTAATTTTTTTTTTTGAATAATTTGAATAATTGTTTTTTATTATTTGATTTATTAAATGTTAATTTTATTATTACATTAATAATTAATAATATATTATTATTATTTTATTATTAAATTAATAATATATTATTATTATTTTATTTATTAAATAATGTAAGAACCTTAATAATTGTTTAATAATGTTAATATTATTTATTTATTTATTTTATTAAATGTAAATGTTATTTGTTTATTTATGTAGTTATTTTATTTAATTGTAGTTAATTTAATTATTATTTAATTAAATTATAGTTATTTTATTTTAATTTAGTTATTTTATTTTAGTTAATGTTTAATTAATTATAATTTTAAATAATAATTCATTAAATTATGAAAATTGTAGTAAATGGCTGGAAACCAGGGTAAAGGCAATGGGTTTTTTAGAGGCCTATTGAGAGGCAACATGTCTAGACCGACTTTACTTAGGGGGGACCCCCATGAGAGAGGGGTTATGGGTTCTGCGAGGAGGGCTAGGCAGGAAGAGGCGGCCAGACATAGTCAGGCCCAACGTTCGAGTACGCTGGACGAAGTGCGTACTCGCTTTGACCGACATGCGAGCCTGTGTAGTGATACACTTGGCTCAGGGGATTATGAGACTGACAACGATGAGTCTGTCGGTGAGGAAGAGTCTGTTGGGGAGCCTGTTGATTGGAATCCAGTCAGGGGGGTTGCCGGTCAGTTTAAGTGTATAGTTCATAGCTCGGCTGGCCCCTCTGATCAGGCTGGAGGCAGCCAGGTTGAGGATGCGGCTCCACGGAGGCGGAGGCGCTCACAGTCTTCTGATGCGGACTGGCTTATCACATCACCGCAGCCCGGGGGCCCGATCGATACTCGTTTGATACCCAGCTACGGGGGGCACATAGTGAAGGTTATTTATGAGGGATCGGAGCGTACCCCTCCGGTTTTGGAGTGTCGGCTTAGGAAGAAGACGGTGGACGCGATCATCAGACTGCATGACATGTCTGATGAGCTGTACCAGGTTTTACCTTCGAGTTCCCTAGGCCGTATGCCGTACATTATGCACCAGCACATTGACAGTGCTCTTATATCGGCCTTTATGGAGAGGTGGCAGCCGGATACCAACACCTTCAACATGCCATGGGGGGAGATGACGATTATGTTGCACGACGTGCAATGCATTATAGGACTTGGTATTAATGGTGCTTTGCCTGCTGATCCTGCTGACGGTGAGTGGAGGATGGCCCTGGCCGGTCTCTTTGGGGAGCCGGTGGCTGAGCTGCGGAGAAAGGGGTATTTCAATGCCGGTAGCATAAACGTTAGTGACATGTTACATCTGTGCCACCGTTCTCAGGCGTTGGATACGCAGACTACTGCGTACTACATGTATATAGTGGGCTCGACACTGCTGGTCGATAAGACTAGTATTGGGATGCGACCGCACCCTATTCTTGTTGTTAATGCCGATCAGGATGAGATCGCCTGGGGTGCCGTGACGCTTGCGTACCTCTATCGCTTGTTTGGAATGGCGTCAAGGGCCGGTTGCTGGACTATAGCGGGCTGTCTGACACTGTTACATACATGGATTTACAAGTACTTTCCGTCCTTTCGCCCGCATCCTCGCCTAGCTGATATGCGTAACAAGACCAGGGCAGAGATGTTGTCCTCGCAGAAGCCGACACGGGAGCTTGGCAGGCTGAGAGACTGTAGGAGTATACTGGACTCCATGACGGAGACACAGGTTTTGTACTTATCCTCAAACATCTTTTCATTGGTTATTGTAATTTTATATAATGCTGTTTATGTTGTTTTTTTTTTAATCAGGTAGAGTGGACTCCGTACAATAATTCTCCCAGGGTTTTACTGAGTGTGCACCCACGCATCGCCTTCATCGGTCACATCACCTGTTATGATGTCGTCGAGGTGTACTTGCCTGAGAGGACAGTCAGACAGCTTGGTTACGTACAAGCTATTCCCATCCCTCCTTTGACACCCACCGAGGCTCACCGACCAGCTAAGGTTTCCTACTCACTGACCTTCCATCCCACTGGTTCCTACACGTTGACATGGAGTAGGTTCCCTTATTGTGCCCGAGTTCTTGATCAAGAGCTGCGACGTGCGGATTTTCCCTCAGAGACTGTTCCTGAGTACATCGACTGGTATAGATCGTGTACCCATGCATGTATCATCCCTGGTGACGGACCTAGCAGAGCTTTTGCTTCAGCGGATAACAAATCGGATTACGTAAGTGCTTCGAAATTTTAAATTCTTTACATTTTGTTTGGTTGTCTAATAGTTTTGATTTGTTTTTTGCAGTTTGCTGCTGAATATTCGGCCCACGTTGCGCCGTTGATTAGGATGGGACCTGTTGAGCAATGGCAGCCTCAAGATAGACAGGCCGCTGAAGTGTATTTGGAGGAGCTCAGAGAGTTATTTGGCGAATGGCAAGAATATAAGGATGGGGCCTATTGATGTATTTGAATTTTTAAACAGTATTTTATGTTGTTCTGTATATGGATGAACTTGTTTTATTATTGTGCTACTTTTTTAATCATTTACGCGCTTATGTCATATTAATTACGCGCTTATGTCATATTAATTAATAAAAAATAAATAACTTAAGCAAATAAAAATAAAATAAAATAAATAAATACATAATTTAAATAAATAAATATTAGTCACACTCGCACAAACGTCGGAGTTGACTATTCAACTCAGACGTTTTGTCGAGTATTGTATGCTTTTTTGAATTTTTTAAATTTTGAAATCGATTAATTACTTATCGAATCGTATTCATGCTTGTTTTGGTTCGTCATTGTTCTTCGATTTTTAGTTTACAGATTTAAAAGTTTAAAGATAAGGGGCATTTTCGTAATTTTAATTAATTAATTTAAAATAGGGGTGACAATAAAATGAAAAGGGTGGCGAAGTATAGCAATGCCCCTAAAAAAATTAGGCTGAATTACCTAAATCTCAGTCCTCACTTTCTAGTTTCTACCAATTTATTATCAATAACCGTGATTTGTAAATCACTATAAAAAGACAAAAAATATAATAATAAAATAAATAAAACCAAAAAAAATAAATCAAAATAACAAAATTCTCATCCTATCAAATCCTACCACATAAACGTAATTTGTTAATTTTACAAATAAATAAATAACCGTTATTTACTAATACCTTCGCTTATCATTTTTACCGGATACTCTTACATTGATGATGTCATCCCATGAGCAGGTTATTCTACTTTTGTTACCCAAAGATTCTGTTGCTTATCAATCAAATCTACTCCAAAATAATTCAACTAATGATTAACATTTTATCATAAAAAAATAAAAAAATAATATTAAATTAAACAAAATTAAAAAAGATAAATAAAATAATAAAACTCTCACCCTATCATATCTTACTAGATAAGAGTGATTTATTAACCTCACAAATAACCGCTCCTCATAATTTGTAAACAATAAGAAACGACAATAAAGTTAGAAAGTAAAAAACGAAAAGTTAAATATGTAGATAAAAATTATAAAAATAAATTCAAATTATAGTCAAAAAGAAAATATTGTAATAATCATAAAATAAAATTAAAAGATATTAAAAATAAGTTAAAATATGTGTTCAAAAAGATAAACATAGGTAAAAGACACTCTTAATAACCCGCATATTCAAAAAGATAAATATATACTTATTTAATGATTAAAATTATTAATAGTGAGTGTAGGAAAGAAATATAAAATGAAGCTTTTGTGCTAACGTGCTATTGAGGAGATAAAACAAGGATTAAAATTATTAATGAGTGTAGATAGAGGTCATGTCAATGACTATAGTAAAAGAGAAACAAGGATTAACGATTATTCTTGTTCTCCATCATATTCTCACTTTGTTTAAAAAAACTCTGTAATAGGTGGGTAATGAATTAAAATTTTAAGTTAATATGATGACAATAAATGAATGATATGAGAAATTTCATGAAAAATAGGAGTATAAGTCATTTCTGTTAGAGTATATATAACATATCTTGGAACCTTAACCATCAGCTTAAGCTTTTGGTTGAAATTCTTGACATGGTATCAGAAGCCAACGTGACATGAGGTGACAGGTTCGAATCTCAACCACCCCTCATTTAAAGTGGAATATTTATCACCAGGTATGAGGAGGGTCTGTGTTGCATCCACACTTCTAGCCCAAAGGCTCTCGTGTGAGGGGGCGTGTTAGAGTATATCTCATATCTTGGAGCTTTAACCATCAACTTAAGCTTTTGGTTGAGATGGTTTCTTGACATGGTATCAGAAGCCTTGACAATTTCATACCACCTTTTAATACCAACTATCAACGAATAACCAAACGGATTAGCCCTAATTCAATTTATTTGTAAACTCAATTCAAAAACATAAGTTGCCACAAACCCTTGGTAAATTTCATTAACATCAAGTCATCAAGTATGATTTCATTTTTTCTTAAGACAACAACTCTATATTTGAAATTTTGAATGTGGTTGATCTTTAACCAATCCTATTGGTTAGTTTAAGAGGAATATATGGAGTATTATCATTGAGCAATGAGATGATTTAGCTTTTAAAAATATTTATATTATTTTAATTAATTAATTAATAAATTAATGAATACATTTAACATTGAAGGGTACATGAAGGAAAGAAGGGAACCATTTGGCTTATATAATCCAAAAAGAAAGGTGTATCTACTATTTGAAAATTGTGCCTTGTTTCTTTATACTAGCATGTTACAATAATATAGACATATACTTCCTCTGTTCTGTTTTACTTGCTACAAATGTATGGACACACATATTAAGAAAGTACTGTGCAATTATTAGGAGCATGTGGAGGTTTCTTTTTAGGGATTTTTTTAATATTATTTGATGAAAAAATGAAAAAGAAAAATAGGTTTTTTTAGATAATTGGGAATATTATAAAGATTAAATAATGGTAGGTATAAAAGTTAATGAGGTATAGAGTAGGATAAAAATAGAAGTAGGTGAAATTTTAAATGATTGATTTTTTACTAAAAATAAAAATGTAGCAAGTAATATGAAACATCTCCAGATAAAAAATGCAGAAACAGAGGAAGTAGAAAAAAAAGCCAAATTTTATACTAGAAGATGCAAGGAAGGCTACATTATTGAGAAATAAAAACTCTATAATCAAAGGCTAAATGTTAGGCTATATCCTATATGCTACAAAGTATGGATTTTCAAATATTTCACCAAACCTTGGCTATTTTCGAGAGCCTTTATTTGAAGTTTTTTAATAAAAAATATAAAGAATTAACTATATTCTATGTACTTTTTGAATAGAGCATTTCCCTCCATGGGAACATCAAGAAGCCCTTTTAGATTACTAGCATTCTCCATTTCATAATATTTGCACTATTTTTGATTGACACAAATACTTTAAAGATATTTAGTAGATAGTGAAATATCATTATTATTTTTATGAGGTAATATTGAGAAGAAATAAAGTTGGGGTATAATTTACAAATTACTTTAATTTATAACATGTATAGTAATGTAACAAGTGCTTTAAAATGGATAAAAAAAATTGTGATAAGAGATTATAGAACGAAGAAAGTAGATCAAATGCGATAAAGTTAAAATAAAGACAAATGTATAAAGAAAATTATGTTTTTGGATTTTTTTATAATTTCTACAATGAAAAAAGTATAAATATGAGAATACCAAACAAAATAACGATTGATATAATGAAATTAAACAATTGTGGGACCATTATAAATATGTTCTCATTAATTTTTTTTTTTTATGTTCTCACTAATTTATTAAAACTATTGTTAAAAAAATTTATAACTTAAGAAAATTATATCTTGTAGCAGAAATTTTTATTACATATTAACATCAACATCACTAGAAAGTTATGATGTTCACAAAACTTTTAAGTGGTGGAGAATTTAAAATAAGTTATACCCTCTCCTTTTTTTAATATTTTTACATTTAAAATATTCTACTTTTATTTTGGAGAGATAAATTTGATTAAGATTTTTAAAACATATATAAATGATAAACTATATTCATGTGAGATCTTGTTACATTCGTCTTAAAGCATATTTTTTTATTATATATTTTTTATAATTTTTTATGATCCACATTTAGAGATATTAAGAGTCAAAATTTACTTTAAAAACTGTATAAATAGTAAACATGAACAATATTAGGAACGGAGATAGATATTACTTTAAGTGGACGATGATGAGATACTTGGCATGTAATAGGAACACTATCTTGGGTTGGTGCGATGGTTGGCTTGGCACATCTCTAATATGAAGATCTAAATGATATTTCCGGCTGAGCAAAATTATCTGATGAATTGAAAATATGAATGATTTAATTTTCGATCTGAAATTATAATTCGAATTAGATATTTAATTTAAAAATTTGTATATCAGTTTTCAAATAAAGATTTAAAAATCAAATTTTAGAGATTCAAGTTTCTGAACCAGCAACATATTTCGGATTGGATATTCAATTATACTCGCCCCAACTATTTCCTAATTTTATTTATTACCTTAAAATCTGAATTTGCTTTTGTAAATTTAGGAAATTACATCATATGAATTATGAACATCATCTTCAACTTGAAAATTTGCAATGTTTCTTTTAGAACATATTCTTGTTTCACTATTTGCTCCAATGACAATTGGTGGTGAAACAAAAAGAAAAGGATAGTGGAAGAAAATGTGTGGATGAGATGAAAAAAATAAGTTAAATGATTAGATAAAATTAGAAACATACGTGAGTCATGATCAAAAATAAAAATTGTATCGGAAAAAAACAAATTCATATTACTGTCCAAAATACAAATTATTTAGGAAAATTTGCTCAAAATAATTCAACTATCACTTATATTTTTGGAAAAATTGTCGGGAATAACCCGTACTTTTAACGTTTGCCTGTGAATAATCCCTACTTTTGATTATTCATAAATATTGTTCACAGCACCCCCTCCTCATTTTTGACCGGTTATAGCAAGTAATACCTACGAAATGACTTGTTTCCCCTTTCCTTGACCTGTTGCTTGCTGCCATAATTCATCATCTAAGCTTAGAGAGAGAAAATTCAACCTATGAATGCAACAAAAAGAATTGAAAAATCAAGATTATTTTTCCAACTTAATTTTTTGCAAAGTAAATGAATCAATCAATATGTAAGAAATGATATTCTAATGTAATGGCAATTAGCTTGTGCTAACTTTCTATGTATGTATAAACAATGGAGGAATGATATTCTAATGTAATGGCAATTAGCTTGTGCTAACTTTCTATGTATGTATAAACAATGGAGGAATGTGAGATGTTGAAGATGTATAAACAATGGAGGAATGTGAGATGGAGAAAAGAAAAAAAAAAAGAGTGAATGGAAATTTTGAATTTTCTCTCTCTAAGCTTAGGGTTTAACAATGGAGGAATGTGAGATGTTGAAGATGATGAATTATGGCAGCAAGCAACAGGTCAAGGAAAGGGGAAACAAGTTATTTCGTAGGTATTACTTACTATAACCGGTAAAAAATGAGGAGGGGGTGCTGTGAACAATATTTATGAATAATCAAAAGTAGGGATTATTCACAGGCAAACGTTAAAAGTACGGGTTATTCCCGACAATTTTTCCTATATTTTTAATAATCCCAAGTATGACTACAGTTTGTTTATAGCATAATCATCCGGTTACAATTGTGCTGTTAAAACCAACCTCCTCTATCTATTTAATTCCTTCTAGTTCTTCCCCATTACTCCTCCCTCCATTGAATATTGATGAATCCCAAACCCCCAAATAATTAAAATGAAAATCAGAAATTGTTAAAACTTAATATCCTCAAAATCGTCCAAATTCCTCTAAATTCTGATAATTTCCCCCCAAAACTAATGAATTATACATGCTGTTCAAAGTTTTCAAAACCCCAAATCTAAGGGTCTACTTCATGGAGGAACCTTGGCTTGCTAGTTGCTACCATGGTGTTCCCATGGTTCATCTTGTTTGTGATTGTATTTGTAGAAATTTGTTTGATGTAATTGCAATCAATGTACTACAATATCAATATTGTAGTAACTGCCACTAGTCTTGGACAATATTTCATTTGATTTTAATCAACATTTCATTACTGCAAATCTCCCATTAACATTACATAAAAGTTGTCATAATACTAACACTAACAATCCATTATAATTACATGCAAACAAACATAGAAGCTGTCGTTAACCTAAACCGAAAGATTTGATTTTTAGGGTTACAAATTTGATTTGGGGAGGAAAAGATTTGGGAAGGAATTAAATATGAAATTATGAAGGGAATTAAAGGAGAAGTACTTGAGTATTGAATTGAAGGGGAAGATTGAATTCTAGAGTAAAGTAAAACAAAAAAAAAAAAAAAAATTGACATTAATAATCCAATCTTTTGTTCATCCGCTTTGAATAATCCAACATTTTGATTATTTTTTGGAAAAATTGTTTCTAAAAAGCTAACTTTTTGGCCATCTGCAAATAAAAAGTCAACATTTTATTTATTAAATAAAAAGACAACCTTTGTCTCATTTTTTCAAATAAAGGAATAACATGTAAGTAACCTGCTGGTGACCGGTTCCACAAAACAGCATCATTCTTACCAGTTAAACAACACCATTCAATAAGAAGACAAAATCTTCACCTTCACTAAAATCTTCATTCAATCTAACAAAAACAGCACCATTCCACGAAACAATTCTAAATCAGTGACAACAAATGAAAACAGAATATTGTTCTTCTAGTACATAGTTTCAAAACAAAGCAATTCAAAATCGACCCATTACATTACAACAAACTATTATGGCAAAACAAAGCAATTCAAAACCGACCCATTACATTACAACATTAGCTAACAGATGCTTGAGTTGGTTGAGTTGATGCTTGAGTGATTGAGCTTGTTCCCATAACCTAAACAATTCCATACAATTAACTAATACTACCCCGAGCTTCCTTGAATTTACCCCCATACCAAATTTTAATGGACACCTTTTCATTCATTATGTTCACAATTACACAAAATTCCTATTTTCTAATGAGTTTAACACAATTCTACAATAAAAAGAGTAAAACCTAATTTCTAAGCAAATTTCAACAATTATCAACAATGAGACATCAATTGCATAAATTTAGAGTTGGAAACTTACTTAGATTGAGAGAAGAAAATTTTGCCCTAAATCTCCATTTGTGTCGCCATTTTTGGGGAAGAAGAAGACTTGTTTTCGTGATTTGGGGAAGATTGAGGAAAAAAATGGGTATGTGTCGTAAGGAGAGAGATTGAGGACACAAAAGGGGAACGAAAATGGCTAGAGCAGCTGGTTTTCGTGATTTGGGGAAGAAGATTAGGGTTTTTGTGATTTGGGGAAGAAGAAGGCTGATTTTCGTGGGTGTTCTTGGTTTTGAAAGGGTTTTCTGATTTTTGAAGTAATTGAGGATTTGAAATACCATGTAATCGGTTACCAGTAAACTAACTCTTTATTTGCAAAAATGAGATAAAGGTTGTGTTTTTATTGAATAAATGAAACGTTGACTCTTTATTTGCAGATGGGCAAAAGGTTGGCTTTTTAGAAACAATTTTTCTTTATTTTTTTATAATCCAATGTTTGCCCTTAGTTCGCTGTCAATAATCCACCTTTATTTAGTTTGCTAGCAGCATACTAACAGGGTATGTTGTGGGCAAATTTTTTACAAAGGTTGGATTATTAGAAAATAATCCAAATGTGGGATTATTCATATATAGCGGATGAGTGAAAGGTTCGATTATTAATGTCAATTTTTCCAAAAAAAGAAAAATAAAATTCATTTTTACCTGTTGTAATCGGTATCTAGGGGGAGGGGTATACTATGAACAAACTATAATCATAGTTGGGATTATTAAAAAATAAGTGATAGTTGGAATTATTTTTGGCCAATGAGTGATAATTGAAATTATTTTGAGCAAATTTTCAAATTATGTAAGTACAAAAAACTTTAAAAAATAAAAATAATTGTATCATAGACAAATAATATGAAACTGTATGTTACAGTAATATAGACAAACTATTACAAATAAAAGGAGTATAATAATAGAATAAGGTACAATAATATGAGATTTAAATGAGACCAGAAATTCTCATTTTATCATTAACTATTAAAAATCACTCATAGAAAGTAAATTTTCTTTAGAATATACACAAGCACCCCATATTCATTTGCATAGGGCAATACTGACCTACTAAACAACATAATAGAGATTTGATACTAAGAAAGTCTCAATTTCTCTTAGTTTACACATTTCATAACAAGTTCAAGGGATAGTCTTGAACTATTGAACTAGACCTTTGCATTCTAACACCACTAATGCTATTTCTAGCACCCATAATGTCATCTAATGATAGCCTACTCTTGGGCCGCGATTCAGGCCTTTGTTTCGGGGCGCTTTGAGACCTTAGTTTAGCTCGAAACGATTGTGTGTCCGCCATGTAGCTAGGAAAATTGGAGTAAGGCCTAAAGAAACTATCCCCACATACACTCTTGGTGGGTGTAAGGGGGGGAGCATTTGAGCGGGTTGAATTTGTAAATCGAGGTGTACATTGGGATGTTGTGATCTGACATTCATCACCAAGGAAGCTCCAATCGTAGTCTCGATGGGTGATTTGACAATCGGGTATGGAGACCCGACTAGGGTAAGGACATTGTAGCATATCTTCACAACTAAAATCATATAATGATGGGTTGATCCTCCTAGACCTAGATTTTGGCTTGTTATATGTGTCAATTTCAACAATTTTTGGACTCCCTTCAAACGGGTTGTTGTTGTAAGGCTCATATGATGTTGATAGTCTCTTGCTATGGAATTGATCACTTCTTGCTTCATCAAACCTTTCCTAAAAACACACACACATACAAGAAAACATTACATTACAAACTACCAAGCAAAAAAAAAAGACTGCAAAAAATGATATTTTTGGAATGTCTTACCATGGACTTTCGTGCTCGAAACTCCGATTGAAATTGAAACTTGGTCGGTCGACCCAGAACTTGATTAACCCTTTGAGAACGCGCAGCCGTCTGAGCTCGGATGAGAGCTTGCATACTTTGAAGAGTTGCTGCAGCTCGTTTTCTAACAAGATACCCTCTAACTAGAGCTTGTAATTTTACTAAGCCTTTTAAGGCTCTAAGTGCTCTCCTGGCCTATCATAGTTCAATCACATTAGCTTTTGATTTCAAAAGCAAACAAACAAACACACATAAGGACATAGGAGTATGACTAGTATCATATGATTTGCTAAATGCCTCGCGAATCGCAAATCATTAAGCAAATTATGGTCGCTTTTAATCTGCTTTTAAATCATTTTGAGCGAATTGGGAATTTAAAAGGCAAACTAACTAGCAAATTATACTTTATTTTTGAACCATTTCGAATAATCTTATAAGATTTCGAAATACGAGTTCTTAAAAAGATCTCATGGATAGCTTTTAAAAAGGTAGACTAGTTCTAAATTAGGTTTTGAACATGTTCTAGACTTAGGAGCAAGGAAAGCATATAGGATAAGGATCTTATAGCTCAAATACATCAAGAAGCACAAATTAGTATTCAATCGTAATCTTATTCTTCAATAGAGGTAATATTTAAATTCTTTTGTTGACAATTTTTTTATTTATACCTCTATAAATATTTTAATATGATTAGGTGAGCAGAGGAAATGTGCATAAACCAATTGTCAGTCTCAGGACTCAGAGTCACTCACTCATTGTGAAGTTTCAAATTCAAAAATAGCATAACATAATGATTAGGTCAAAGGCTCAACCAAACAACGGAAAAGGAGAGAAACAAACCAAACATACTAGGATTATTGTTCTTGTCATCACCTTTCTTTCATTTTCATGATTATACTCCTCCAATTCTTTTTAGATGTGGTATTTGCTTGGGCATGGTTATTAAGGATGATGTAGGGTTCATTATAAGATAGTAGTTGAATATTTTAATTGATTAAATTAATTGTAAAGGTGGTAGTTCAGGTATTGTAAGCAGCTACTTTTGTGAGAGACCATCTCTCAAAGAGACGATCTCAAAACAAGAAGCCCAGATTCTTATTTTCTCTTAAATTTGTGTAAATTGGGCTATTTAGCTCATATTTCTAATGCGTCTCTTGGAGAGACCGTCTCTCAGAACAATTTGTGTATTGTAAGTAGTAAAAATAGGGGTATTTTGATTATTACTTGTGTGAACATAAGGTATTTAGGTAAAAAAAATATTGACAAAAAAAGAATTGTGACAATTGATATGAATTTGCCAAATTAGAAAATGTGACAACTAAATAGAATCGGAGGAGTATTTTGAATATTCTATGATATCATCAACACAATTTACATAATAGGTGTTTGGCAAAATAGTTTATTGGGCAATTTTAGCTTGTCTTATTACAATTAGTGGATTGGGTGGTCAAACCAGCCAATGTTAATGTTTGGTAAATTAGCTGGTTAAACAGCTTATTGTTATTAATAAGTTTTTTTTTGATACTGTAATCAACTATCTTCTATTAGCTATTTGCCAAACACCCCCATAGTCTCATTATTTCTTATTCTTTGTGTAAAATTCCTTTGTTGCAACTTGCAATCTATAAATGATTAAGAAAGTTCCTCGATCTCACAAAATCTGCTCTACTTTTTTTTATCCATCTTATCAAATTTATCTCATTTTTATTTTTTACAATAACTCTTATACTTTATGTAATTCTTAGATAAACATTTAACTATTTTTAATCGTATCCACAATTTTTTCTCATTGTCCTAAAAATATTTATTTTGTGTTTTTGTGATTTAGAACTTAACTGAATGTGTGAACAAATTTGGTGTGTGACATATGAAGTATTATAAAATTGACCAAATCCATGTTAAAGTAGTAAGTTGAAAACTATCTTTTGATTTACCAGAGCAACTTTTGACAGTGGAGTACAATCACAGAGTTGAAAAATATATGCAATTTCAACCCTGTACTATTCAAATCTAATTCAATCAAATACTATAAATTAGAAAATACTTCCTGCGTTTCGAAATACTTGCTACATTTTGTTTTTAGGCACTATTCATCGTTTAAGCTTATTTTATATATTGCGGTTAATATGTAAGTAATAATATATTCAGGTGAGATCTTGTTTGAATCGTCTAATAACTTACTTTCATAATATAAACATTTTATAATTTTTAAATGTGAATTATTCAACATATAAATGAACAAATTAGTACAATAAATTGCGTAAAAAAGTTAAATATAACAAGTATTATGGAACGAAAAAAGTATAATAGAACTAATTTTTATACATATAACAAGTTTTTTGAGAATTTTGGCCTATATTTTAAAGTGGCCTCTAGTCATTATTTAAACAACAAAATTTGGAACAAAAAATTTGAATTTCAAACCTTTAAAATATATTTTTTAATGACAATGTAACATTTTGCTTTTACATAATGAGCTAAATAATTTCAAAGGTTCGAGCCTAATTTGGCGTTAACTAAGGTCTGCCCTAGGCACGGGAGATATTTGTTAGTTGGCCTTTGCGTTGGTTTTTAGATAGCTTCTCAAATTTACTTTTAACTCAAAATAAAAAAATTATTTTAATTTATGATATATTTTCTCCGTTCTAAGATAATTGTAATATTTGATTTTTCACATAATTCAATGTAGCAATTTAATCATTGATATTTTTAAGGAAAAATTACCGTAAATAATACAACCTTTCGTTAATTTTCCTACAATAATATCAACTATTGATTAACCATGAATAATACTAACTTAAAAGATTTTTTTCTTAGAATAATATCAACTTTTGTTTATTCACTAATTTACCAAATTTTTTGGTCATATAATCTCCTATAGTTTGATTTTTAACATATTAGGTATATTCTAGGAAAACACCTCCAAAGTTGATATTATTCATGGTTAATCAAAAGTTGTATTATTGTAGGAAAATAAGCAAAATATTGTATTATTCCTAGTAATTTTTCCTATTTTTAATTATATAATAAAAAATTAAAAAATTTAGTATAAATGATATTTGCATTGAGACAAATAAAATAAAATCTCACTTGACTATGCTTTAATTTATAGATTAAAAATTAATCACAGTAATTTATAAATAGTGCAAAAAATTTCTAATATTACAACTTGCAAGTAATTTGAATGAGAGAAATAACATCAATCGGCCAACAATTAATTTTACTAAACATATGTCTAAACAACAAGCTTAAAAAGGCCGTACATGCAACTAACAAATTCAACTGATCAAACAAATCTAACATTAAAACTAAACTCAAATTGACTTACCAAACACCCTAAATTAAATTGTGGTTAAAAATTTAAAAAGCCAAATCTAAAAATCAATAAAATCAAATGCTAATATATACTTCCTCTGTTCAAAAATACCTGCAACGTTTGTTTTTTTACGCAGTCTAATTTACTAATTTAATCTTTAATATCTCTAATTATATTAATAAGAAATTATAAAAATTGAATATTAATAAACTTTACAATAAGACTAATCAAAACAATATCTCATCTGACTAACGTAATTTGAAATGGAGAAAAAAAATTAAAAACAAAATGAAGAACTAAAAAAAACAGAAAATGGCTTAAGAAAAATAAACATACCAAATAACCCCTGAAATGGGTTTGAATCCGAACAGCAGCCCAAACATATTTTCCACCATTAGAAAACAGAGTTCCCCTGCCATGGCTAGTCAATCTAACAACAGCAACCGCTGCTTGAGCCGCAGCCACCGCCGCATCGGCGGCGGCAGCGGTTGCAGCAGCTAAAGCAATAGCATGCTTAGTTTGCTCTTTTTCTAAATCACATATATCATTTCTATACCAATCTTTTTCCTTTTCTCTAACATTCTCTTTTGTTGCCGTTGTAAAACTCCATCTTCCTTCAATTTTACCCTTTTTTTCTCTCTTTACATCTTCATTTTTCATAGATTTAGTCACTTTTTCTTTGTCATTTTGCTTTTTAAGGCCTAAAATTGATTTTAACCATCTACTTGCTCTTCCCATTTTTGATTTATTAAGGAAAAAACAGGGGAAAAAAACAGAGGAGTGTTTGGAAAAGTTTTTTTTTTTTTTTTTGTGATGAAGAAAGATGGGTTTAAAGTTTAAATACTAATTCCGTTGTTGATGGTGATATTTTCCAGACACAAGATATATTGCAAACGAGAGCAAGTATTTCAGAACCAAAAATATATGTATTTCTTAAACAAATGTGATTAAAGTCGTTGGTAATGACATTTTTCGACACAAAATGTTAGCAAACAAATACGAGTATTCCAAAATGGAAATAATAAATTTAGATCAAGTTTAATTCTCGATTAGAAATTAAGTGCAGATTAAATGAGACGAAGAAAATATTTATTTAATTTTAGGAAAAAGATGGGTGTGATTTTGATCTGATTGATGGGTCAGAGAGTTTTAACATGTTGTAAGCATAAGGTGTGGGTTTAAAAGAGATTTACGTGGAAATGAGAAAGAAAAGGTTAATGAAACAGAGAGTATCTTATTTGCCCTTTTGCAAAGTGGTAGAAATTGTGAAATTGTATTTATAGATGTAGTGGATTTCAAAATGCAAAATGTTTGCTCTTTTTGAATTGGAAATTGAGATTGTTTTATTGGGAATATTAATTAATTATTCTTTTATTTATAGTGCTTATGAGTCAAAAGTCAAAAATAGTTTTTCATTTTTTCTTTATTTTCATTTTATATTTTCAAAGGCAATCCTATTCTACTGCATTTAAATTTTTTTTATACTTCCTATTTCTTTCGTTTTATAAATACTTGCACTATTTGCATTTTTATATAGTCTAATGCATTAATTCAATTGTTAATATTTTTAATTATGTGTAATAAAAAATTATAAACATTTGATATTAACAAGATTTACATTGAGACGAATTAAACAAAATTTCACCTGACTATATTTTTGCTTATAAATATAGATTAAAAACTAATCACGAATTAAGGGTGATAAATGAATAGAGCATTATCTTGTAATGTTACAAGTAATAATATAGAACGAAGGAAGTAAAATCTATTTCATGATTCAAACGTATTTTATACATTGCGGTTAATATGTGTGGAAGGAATGTAGTCGGGTGAGATCTTGTTTGGATCGTCTAATCGCATACTTTTATAATACTAACTTTTTAATTTTTTTATTATGCATTATTTATTATATAAATGATCAAAATAAGTTAATAACGCATTATATTGCTTAAATATCAAATTAAATATAGCAAACTACTTCATCTCTATTTTTACACTATTTAAAGTAAAATATAATAGAAAACAAAATCTTTAAAAATAGATATTAGTTCATATCATCTCCCCTTTTAAAACTTTGTTTTCTTTTCATCCTAAATGTTCGGTGCCAAATCACTATGGTTCTTGGTGAAGTAAAGTTATGTAATTGGTTTTTCTCAATTTTCATGTGCCAAATCACTATACATAACATTTGTGCCGCAAGTTGAATCTTTATTGTATTATAACATTTGATATCATTCAAAACATCTTTTAAAAGTTAAACATATAAAGCTGGTCAGACATAATTCGAATCGATTCAATTCTAATTGAAAAGGAATTGAACTGGTTATGATAGATTCGTCTAAATATAGTTCACTATGTAAATAGTTCATTTTAAGTTTTATTTTTGTCTTAATGTTGAGAATAAAAATAAGTTAAACTTTGAGATCGATGTAAATACCTTGTTACTGAACATGTGTGTTTATAATCTTCCAAATGACTTCTAGCCCCAAGTGGTTAGCTTTCTCATTCGTTCAATGTTGTGTCAAGTAGACTGATGAGTGTGCATTAGAGCGTGTTATATGGAAGTTTGAGTCATGGGTGAAACAAGGATAAAAGTGCAAGAGAGTTCCCTTAAACAAGGCAAGAGGTGCAAGACACATGCTTTGAATGAAACACAACACACTAGAAGTCAATAATATCTATAAGTCCAGCATATGCTCGTACGAGCAATGATTTTACGTGCTCACATAATCGAGTTTTCTGTTATGTACAATACTTGGTAGGGAAGTTTTTCTGATGGACAAGACTTATTCTAAATATTTAGGGACTATATAGAGACCCTAAATTAGTATAAAGTAGTTTCTGATGAGGCTAATACAAGAGAAAAGGATTTGAAAAACCTTAAATTGTTTGAATCATAAAGGAATTAAATACAATCTAGTTTGAAAAACTTAGATTATTATCTTTCTGTCTGTTTAATATCGATAAGGTGACAACTAAATATACAATATTAAACATTGTTTACATCGGTATGCTTTGGTATTGAATTTATTTATCATCCAAAAAAAGTGAAGGGGAAACAAAGAGTGGGATTAATTAAAGGGAGAGAACACAAGATTTGGTCAGGGTCGGCCCTAGGTTTTTAGGGTCCCGGGGCGAAAGAGTATTTATGGGCCCTTAAACTATTATATATATAGAAAAGTTCGAACCTTAGCACTAATTGAAAACTAAAATTTATCGGGGGCTCTAGGCGTAGGCATGTCTTGCCCTTACTTAGGGTCGGCCTTGGATTTGGTGGATAAAAACATGAAAATCGGATTTTGTCTCAATTGAAAGAAATATCACTTTTTTTAAAATTATAGAATTTGATTTTGATCGAGAATTCGCGTTTCCTTTGTTCACATGTGAGACAAGATCCTAAATCGATAAATTAGTGGGTTGTTGACCTGCATATATATATATATTGGATGAACTAATTTTCTTACCACCGTATGATTTTGGAAAACAATGAACCTCACCAAGTGTATGTGCAAACGCTCTTGACCCGTAGATTTGTAGGCCCTAGCCTAACGGTGTTCCGTATCCACATAAGTGGGCCACAGTGAGATTATACGACGAATTAACACAGCCGAAGAAACATAAACACCAGGCACCAGCCAACCATTTTTCCTTATTTTTTTGCTTGGGGTCCTTTTAAATATTTTTTTTCTGACAATAAAGATTGAACAGTTTTTTTTTTCCTTGTTTTTCAGATTTGATTTCTAATAATCTGACAAATGCTTTGCGAAAGAGGGCATAAAATGACAAAAAGAATGCTCAGATTAAAGGTAAAAGATCTAGTAAATCAAGGTAATGAAAATAAAATAGGATAAATAAATAGAGAAAAAGTTAATTTGGCTACCATTAAATCCCTGAAAAAGTTGGGACAAACACAAAATTAAACGAATAAAAACCTTTACCTTTACTTTCTCAAATGCAAATAAAATTTCTTTGTTGAACTTCCCACCTATCATATTATGCGGCTACATTTTGGCTTCCTTTTTCTTGCTTTTGAACCAATTAAATATTTATTTACTATCTTTCTATCTCATAAAAATTATACTTTTCAATTGTTAATGTAAAAACTTTCACAAATTATCAAACGATACGGTTTGATGGTGAGACTAATGTTATTAGACTGTTTCAATATACGCTTTAAGTCGTAAATTGATTATTTGTCATAAGTTATAACCTTAAAGTGATCAGTGATCACTTACAATCTTAAAGTAATGAATTATAACATTAAAGTAATCACGTACAATCTTAAAGTAACCAATTATACCATTAATAAAGTAATTGTTTACAATCTTAAAGTGATAATTTTTATAGTGTTAAAGTGATCATTTATAACTTGAAATAACTAGACTGTAATTTAGTAGGTAGAGGTTTTAGTTTTTCCAAATTACTAGACTAAATAATACAAGTTAAAACATAGTCAATTGAGATCTTATTTGATTCTTCTCAATGTAGGGATTATTAATATCAACTTTTAATAAATTTAGCTATTCACCATTCAAGATATTAAGACTTCAACATATATATCTTGGCTAATATATCCAAATGAAATGGGCCGAAGTCATTGAATTGAAGGGAATAAATATTAATCAATAAAAATTAATTTAAATCAAGAAAAATAAGTTACAATAAGAAGATATCAGTTTTAATCAATTGTAATCAATGAAACTCAATATAGTTATAGCTAAAAATCAGTTTAAAATAGTTCCAATTAACAAAAATCAACTACAACTAGTAAAAGTTACTTCTAGATTTATCAGTAAAAATCAATTACTATCAGTAAAAATGAGGTGAATTAAACATATCATTAGTAAAGTGTTTTTCATTTAACTATTAAAAAAGGAAAATGATATATACAACCCTAAGGATTGTATACTTGTATATAAGAAAAAATCTTGTATTTTATTTATTAATTTAGGCGTATTATTTTTGTTTTGAAAATATAAGAATTTTTACATTATTAGTTTAGAATTTATTGATAACAAACAAAATTTGTTAATTTTGTTGACATGGGTTATAAAAGAACTCTATTATGGTCAAACAAGATCTTGATGACCTTATGAAAATTCAGTTTGGAATAAATATTACTTTTCTGTTCTGATTTTATTATTACTAATATTCCCTCCGACCTATTTAATTTGCAACATTTTTCATTTTGGTTCATCCTATTTAATTTGCATCATTTCTATTTTTGGACTATGGCCCACCACTTTCTTTTAATCTCATCCATACATTTTAACTCTCTCCTAATTTTATCCACACAATTCATTCGCTCCCTTCATTAATTTTCACTTTCTTAAATTTTACTTATTTTCTCTTTAATGCAAATCAAAGAGGACAGATGAGTACTATAAGAAATTAAAATTAATACTAATTAATAAAATGGAGAAAGTTAGATAGTCTTTTCAGACTTCCAAGAATGTTAAAGGTGTTATAATTAATTAGCTGAATCTGAAGTGATTAATATGGTATAATTTAGTTGGAATGTTAGTATGAAGATAATTAAGAGGCAAAAAGTTCCAAGGTTTATCAATGTCTTTTGTAATTCCAAATTCTTGGCTTTTGTGATTTGAATATGGTGGGGGCTTTGATTAGGCTCAAACAAGGTGCTTAATAATGTCATTTGCTGATTACTCATTAAATGTCTTCGACACATATCAATTTTAGAGGTTCAATGTATGTATGCCATAAACATGTTAATCGGGTTGATCTTTTGTAGCAAATATCATCGATCGACAAATTAAATACTTTTTTATTTTTGTTTATCTATTTTAGAATTTTTGGAGAGAAGATTTTATTATAAGGTTTTGATGAATACATTAAAATTTAAAATTTATTTATAAGAGATTTGATCAAATTTGTCTTAATGTAAAAATATTTGTTATACACTTCTTATAGTTTTTTTATGATGCATAATAGTATATTAAGAGATATCAAGTTTCGAAATTTTCTTTGAAAATCGTTAGAAAAACTAAAAGAACAAACAAAAAAGAGTAAAGGGAGTACTTAAGATAAACACAAAAATATTTTCGATTTAATAAATTATTTTAATATAATACATAATAATTCGAATATACATAGAGAATTTCCATATGGTTGCCCTGAATTTATTTTGCTATATCACATAGTTGACAAGCGTTTTTTTAATCCGCATGATCACCCTAAGTTTTTGACTTTTTCACTTGAGTGACAAAAAATTAAGGTTTTTGTTAAATTTACATTATCATTACCCATCGTAAATAGTTTTTTTCATAAAAACAAGTGTCGCGATCATTCTTTTAGGCCACTTTTGATATTTTAAATTTCTCTCTCCTAAAGTAGAAAAACTCAAAGTCAACAAATATAAAGAAACGGAGGCAGGACATGGTGATGCAATATCAATTATAATTTAACTACTTTATGAGAATGGTGCACCAATTGTAAGAATAATTTTGAGTTTATCAATACTAAGAATTTTTTTGAATTGACGAGACAGAGTTAAAATTGTTATTAACAAATTTCTTTAAAAATAAATCAACATGATACAATAATTTTTCTTCTTTAGTCTAACCTGTTAGTTTACCTAGATTGATCCAAGTCTCAAATGCATCAAGTATTTGTGGCTAGCTATAGGAATATCAAGAGAAACGATTTTTACTTTTTTGTCTTCTCGTCCGACCCATTTAAAAGTCCGACCCCACCCCAACCCTTATCCGATCAATTGAACAATCCTACTCCTAATCCCTCTGTTTGTCTTCTCTCCAATTCCCTCCCATCCAAATATTGTAAAAGTGTGACCACTATGAAATTACTCATCACTATGAAATACTACTTGCTACATAACGATTTTTAACACTATTTATTGTTCAAGCTTATCTTATAAATTACGAAAAAAGTACAAAATAATGAGACAAAATGGATGACATTGTTTTAAGTTTTGAATTTCAATGTTGTTTCAAAAATAGGTTAAGGAGTTAAGCAAACAAAAATGGGCAGAATTATGAGAAAAGAATAATGATGGGAATTAGAAGTTCCGTCTCCCGTGGTAGAAAATTGCAGGTCATGATGGGCTTCATTAAGATTCATTCATGCCTTATGCGGTCATGCCTTATATACATACTTATTACTGCTCACAAAATTTACAAAAATTGGTAATCAATTTGTAAATCACCACAAAAAGACAAAAAAAATAATATTAAAATAAATAAAATAAAAAAATAAATGAAAATAACAAACCTCTCGCCCTATCACATCCTACCACATAAGAGTGATTTATTAACCTCACAAATAATCGTTATTTACTAAGAGTTTCTCCAAAATTTATTATGGACTAATCCTTAATTAATTAATTTGAATTAATAGAGAGGGAAAGCCAAGAGAACAAACCTATTTAGCATTCAAGTGTGACTTATGAATATGATTATGTTCGTAAGGATTTTATTTTTTTTTTTTGAAGATATGTTCGTAAAGATTTGTTCTCAAATGTTATTTTTTATCATCATCATTATTATTATATTATTGTGAGTAGGGCTATGTATAGAATTCACCTCAAGTACAATCACCGTAATAGACTAAACATATATAGATCAATCTAATAAAAATAGTCTTAAGAGTGTCTCATTTAAAAATTTATGATTGATAAAACGGTGGATCTCTTATGAGATTGTCATATACATTCAACCAGCCTAGCCCATCACTTTTTTTAAAAAAGTTATAACCAACTTACAGCCTTTAATACCCATTTTAAACTTAAAATTTAGAAACTTTAACATTCTTAACTGACTATTTCAATCGTTAAAATGTTAATTTTATGATTTAAAATATTTACGACAATTCTAAGTTTTAACCTCAACAAATGCTAAATCAATAATTTAATTTCCTTTTACAATTTTTTTTAATATATTATTTTTTTCAATTCAAATTTGAAACTTAAAAGGCTTATCTTGGAATAGGTCTTGTAAGTCTTGGATTTGGTGTTTAAAGTCTTGGAATTGGAATTTATTTTTAGAAAAGTTATAATACCAAATTTAAGAATAAAAACTTAACAAGTCTTGGAATTTGTCTTTAAGTCTTAAATTTGGCCTTCTAGGTATTAAGTTTAATCTTTTAAGTCTTAAATTTGGTATAAAAGTATTAAAATGTTTCAAAAAATAAAACTGGGCCGCAAACTATTTGGCCCATTCATGGGTGTTTGCACCAATGATGCAAGATTTTGTGTTTTTTTTTAACAATCAAGTCTTGTATGAGAATGTCTCACCAATGATAAAGCCCCACACAAGGAGTCCATTAGTAAAAAAAACAATAAAATATGAATTCACACTTGTTCAAGAAACAATTTTTTTAGGAAAAATTACCTAGAATAATCCAAACTATTCATGATTTTCCAACAATAATCCCACCTATTGATTAACCATGAATAATCCTAACTTTGAGGGGTATTTTCCTGGAGTAAAATTGGGTAACCCGATGACCTGCTATAGTAGGTAATTCCCCAAAAAAATAAATTAAATATTAATTTAGAATTAGAAAATATTTTTGAAAATTTACATAAAAAATTCTAAATAATAAAAAAAATCATAAATTTTTTGTGAACATTTTATTTTAATTTATTTTTTTTTTTAAAAAATAAAACTTGCTATAGCAAGTCATTCGATCATCGGGTTTACTCTAGGAAAATGTCCTTCAAAGTTGGGATTATTCATGGTTAACCAATAGGTGAGATTATTGTAGGAAAATCGTGAATAATTTGGATTATTCTAGGTAATTTTTCCATTTTTTAAAAATAGTTTGTTGAAATCATCTCACGATGAGACAATCTCAATATTAGTGTTTTTTTTTATACTTTCTCCTTTCCAAATTAGTTGCAATATTAGAAAAATAACACTATTCATTCATCACTCTTAATTTGTGATTAATTTTTAATCTATTGATTAAAACATAGTCAAGTACAATCTTATTTGATTCATCTCATTAAAAAAATAATTAGTATCAAATTTTTATTTTTTTATTATACTTAATTATATATTAAAACTTAAATTAGCACATTAAAGTATGAAATATATACTTCACACGGATAGCTTAAAATAATCAGAAAATCTCATGTGAGACACTCTATTCCATGCAACCAAATAAACAGCTCAGTCCATTTTCCATTCAAAAACCCACATAGATGCCTTAAGCCAAATCTTTAAATGCCCATTTTGATACTTAAATTGTCAATTATACGAATTAACCTCGATAAAGGTCCAATTAATTATTATTTTTTTAAAAGAAAATTATATATAATTTAATTTTTTTCAATCTAAATATGAGAGTTAAAAGGTCAAATCTAAGATAACGTTGAAATTGATATTTTAAGCTTTTGATTTGGTTTTTTAAGTCTTGAAATTGAAAATTTATTTTAGAAAATTATAATACCCAATTTAATAATTGAAACTAAATCGACTTGAGTCTTGAAATTAGTCTTTTGAGCCTTAAATTTGGCAATTTAAATCTTGAGTTTGATGTTTTAAGTCTTAAATTTAGTGTAAAAGTATATAAAAAACACACATTCTTACTTGAAAGTTGAGACCGTCTTTATAAAAGACTCGTCTCAAATGGGTTGGCCCATTTTTTTAAAAAACAACAAAAAAACGTGCACTATGTAATGCTATTTGGAGTTGGTATTATAACCTATTGAAGTTGGTATTATAACGCATTAGAGTTGGCACCATAACCTATTAAAGTTGGTATCTCTAAATAGGTTATGATACCAACTTTAATAGGTTATAACACTAACTCCAAATACTAACTTTAATATGTGATAATACCAACTTCAAAAGGTTATAATACCAGTTCAATACGTTATAACACCAACTCCAAATAGGGTCAAATGCATGTGTTAGTTTTTAGATTTTTATTTTAAATTGTTGGGTCTTGACCTGGAGAACCGTCTCTTATAAAATTAAAAACGGTCTCTCAGGAGAGGCGCAGTTAGTATAAAGCATAAAAAAATTTGTATACAAAAATGGGCACAGATTATTTGGCCCATATATATGTGCAAAGGCCCAAAGATCAATCAACCAACTAAGGATGCAGACGAGACAACAGAACCGGCCCACATTGTTGCAGTTGAAAATATCAAGCCACACTTCTCATAACAGATTTTAGCCAAAAATTTAGAACGAAAAACAACTTTTTTGTGCTAGTAATCTTATCTGGGCTAGAACATAAAACAAATGCAATAAAAATCCACAATTTTTTTTGAGACGGTCTCACTTTGAAATGCTCTTTAAATATGAGTTGAATGACTCAATTAATACAATTATTAACAAATAAGATCGTCTCACCGAGAGATGTTCTCTCACAAAAGTAGTTCATAAGAATCATGATGATCTTATCAGCATCAAATTTGATCATCAATCGATCATCAAATGGTTATCCATTAATATTTACAGTTCGTTTTGTATGAGACAGTCTTATTATAAGACGTGTCCATACTGTCCAATGTCCATATAATTGATTTTCTAATAGATCACTTTAAGATTGTAAATTATCACTTTAAAATTATAAGTGATCACTTTAATAATATAAAAATTAATAATTTTAAAATTATAATTTATCACTTTATAGTTATAAGTGATCACTTTAATTACATTGAGTCAACTCTATAAAAATGGTCTCACCACGAGACCGTCTCATTTGAAAATCTGTGCAATATTTTTGCTTTCCTTTTGCTTTCGAGTTTGATTTTGTTTTACCTACAACTATTTTTTTGATTTGTTGCATACAAAAAATTATAAACAAAAAAACAAATGTATTCTTTTATGTGTTTAAATTAAGTCAATATGAATAGAATCTGAAAGTCATTTTGTCAAGAAAACCTAACAGGAGCGCTTGGTTGGAAGGTGCCCTTATAAATTTGAGTAACATGCAAGCACTAAAATGATTTAAACTTTAAAGCAGGGCCGACCCTAGATATTTTGGGGCCTTGGGTAAAATGACACATTGAGGTCCTTTTCCTTTGCAATTTATAACCTACATAGACCTTCTAGAATTATTAATTTTGTTTTTTTTGACGTGGGGCCCTGGACAACGGCCCCTTTTGCCCACCCTTAGGACCGGCCCTGTTTTAAAGCATGAAATAATGCAAATATTACCACAATGATTTAAAGTGTTTCATCAAATATAGAATAATATATTTTATTATTATGAGTTTAAAGGATAGCAGAGCTTGATAATCCATACAAATAATCTTAAATATTAATATTATGGAGGAATTGAGTGTAATAGAAGATTACATAATAGGTTTAAAGATATATGAGGGCTTAAGCTCTTAGCTGGGCTCTCGTATACAAGGTGAATGCATTAGTTTAAACAGGCAAAGCTACTGCTAGGTGTGAGATTACACCAAAGCGTATTATCATCATCATCCTATTTAGTGTATCTCATTCATAGAAAACTATGAACATGATCTGAGGAGGGAATGACGGCGGCAACTCATAACCATAAAGGAGAGCGCGGCCAAAAAAGTCCCCGACTCGAGAAAGAAAAAGAGAAGTATCTGCACGGAAAAGATAAAACAAAACGCAAGAAAGTACATAAAATATAATTCTTGTATAGCGTCTCGAAATGTTTTATTTATGTATAGATTATATCTATTTATTTGTTTATGTCTCACAATATTTTATGTATGCACTGAGTTCAAGAATGACTAAGGCGCATACAACCAATTATAAAGTTGCCCTGTTACATTGAGATCGATAGAAGAAGATGAGATTCAAAAGGCATAGAACAATATGGATCAAGTCAGGAATGTATTCGCCCATGGAGACTCAAAGGCCTTATCGATCCATAGATGACACCCCGACAATTGTACTTCACAAATTCTTGTGAGAGACGGTCTCTTTGAGAGACCATCTCTAATTGGGTTGGCCCATAATTATAGACAATAAGCTTTAATAGATTAGGCCTGAGAGACGTCTTTCAGAAAGACGACCTCTCAGGAGACTGACTGATTGAATTTTTATTGAGTATGATTTTATATTTATATTTATGCAATACTTTGTCAAAAATTGTTTATGCAATTTTAATTTGATCTTTAATTTTGTTATGTTGATCTATCATTCATTACAACAATAAATAATAATAATAATAATAATAATAATAATAATAATAATAATAATAATCCCTCTACTCTCTCTCTTGGTTTTCTATCTGAAAGAGGCGATTGCCTTCTTCCAGCTATGGGCAGGAGGGGTAGGCCAGCGAAGGTGAAGGTGGTGTCGAGGAAGTAGTCGCTGAGTGTGTCTTCGCAAGAGGCGGATGGTGATGGTGGGTCGTCTACTTCAACGCCACAGTTGTCTGGTGGCTTGGCTTTGTCTGGGTCGAAAGTTGTTCATGGAATGGTGAACCCTAATACACCTTTGACGGCGGTGGAGAATAGGGTAGGGCTTAGTTGGGTTTCGGTTTTAAAAGGAGGACCCGGTTCTGCGGCTGCTGTTCAAGAATCTGGTGGTGCTGAGATACAGGTACGCCCTAATGTTGCTGGTCAACAGTCGAATGTTGGGGGTTTTAAGGGGCACAGTGTTGGGGCTTCAAAGGGGTCAGGCTCCGTCTCATTCTCTGAGGGTTCTCGGGGTAATGTGGAAGGGAGGTTATGTCCTGCTTCTGCACACAAAGGTGCTGCTGTTGGTGGTGTTCAGGTGGGTTGCGTAGGGGACTCTGGCGCTCTGTTGCAACAGGCAGGTAGTATTTCTGACTCCCATATATCTCAATCTTGTGCTATTGGTAAAATTACTAAAGCTGATGTGAAGGATGAAATTAAATATTGGGAGAACTCCGTAGTGTGTTATGTTACTAGTGTTAATCCTCCAGTGCAAGTTATTGATGGATTTGTTAGGAGAATTCGGAAGGACTTAGAGATTGATAAAGTAGGTATGGTTAATCGGGGGGTGTTTTTGGTTTGTTTTATGCACAAGGACCATCAAGAAAAAGCTTGCGACATGAATGGGATATTATTTGATAAGAAACCCTTTATTGTTAAACCTTGGTTGGCTACCATTTCTTATGAGAAGTCTAGTCTTACTAGTATCCCAATATGGGTTAAACTCCCTCTTTTGGATGTTAGATATTGGACGGAGGATATGTTGCGTACAATTGTTGGATATCTTGGTAAGTTGATTAAGGTTGATAATGGTACTCTTACAAAGAGTAGAATGATGTTTGCTCGAGTGTTGGTAGATATGAATGTGGAGGATGGTTTCCCGGAGGAGTTGTTCTTCTATAATGAGTGCGATAATATGATTACCCAGAAAGTGCAATATGATTGATTGCCGGTGTGGTGTCCTAAATGCTCTCAATTTGGTCATAATATTAGTGCTTGCCGCATGGGTCAACCGAAGGCTAATAAACCTCTTCTTGAGGTTGATGCGGATGGTTTTCGGCCATACAGAAAGGGGTTTCATTCTAAAGTTCTGAAGAGTGTTGAGCCAATTGAGGAGGTTGAAGAGACCGATAGTTTGAGTGATACTAGTGTCATGGAGAATATCACTAATCCTGATATAGTTGATTCTGTCCTGGAGCAAGTCTCAGTGGCCCTGGAGAATGGTTTTAGTGTTTTAGCAGCTGATGCTTTTGTCCCTAATACAGCGCTGGGAGCTAATCCCATCCCGGGTAATGGATAGTATATGTGCTTGGAATGTCAGGGGTATCAATAAGGTTAGGAAGCAGGTTGAGGTAGCTAAGTTTCTCTCAGCTCATAATATCCACCTTTTTGGTCTCCTGGAAACAAAGTAAAGCAGAATAGCTTGGGTTCCCTTTATCTTCGCATTTGTCCTAATTGGTGTTTTACAAGTAATTTGGCATGGCACGATGGAGGTAGAATTGTGGTGGGTTGGCATAGCGAGAGTATGCAGGTCGACATATTGGAGTGCTCTGATCAACTAATTCATATTAGGGTTACTCCTAAGGTGGGTAGTAGGTTTGTATGCACCTTTGTGTATGGCTCTACTTGTCGAAAGGGTAGATTGGATTTATTTCATAGCCTTGCAGAAATTAGTAAGAGGTGTTGTCATCCTTGGTTAGTCTTGGGGGATTTCAACTGTGTTGCTAATTTGGATGAGCGTATTGGTGCTCCTGTTCGACTTCATGAGGTTACTCCCTTGCGGGATTGTATGGCGTCTTGTGGTTTACATGATATTCGATATTCTGGACGTTTTTTCACTTGGAACAATAAGCAGGCTGGCAATCGGCGAGTGCTCAGCGAAATTGATGGGGGTCTAGGTAATAGTGCTTGGGAGGACCTATTTCCGAGTGTTCACGTGTCCTTCTTACCTGAGGGTGATTATGATCACTCACCTATGCTTGTTCAGTTCCTTCAGAGTACTCAAGGACAGAAACCCTTTCGTTTCTTCAACTATTGGACTGAGAGGGAGAATTTTCTTGAGGTTGTTCGGGAGGTGTGGGATGTTCATATCGAGGGGTATCCTAGTTATATCGTCACTCAAAAGCTAAGGTTGTTAAAAAATAAGCTCAGATGTACCTTTGGGAGATCAAATCTGCAGCGTAGCTTGGAGTATGCTCAGGCTGCTTTGCTTGAGGTTCAGGACCAAATGCATGCTAGGCCTGATATCCATGACTTGGCAACTCAGGAGCAACACCTTTCAGCTCAACTTTTGAGCCTTAAAAAAGACCTCGAGAATTCTCTTCGACAGAAGGCTAAATTGCAGTGGCTTAAGCTTGGGGATGATAATACATCCTTTTTTCACCAGAGCATTAAGCATCTGAATAGGTCTGATCGTATCAATGTTCTTGTTGAGGATGGTATGGATATTGTTGATCCGGAGCAGATTCAGCGGAAGTTCTTTGACTTCTATTTAGGCCTCTTTGGCACAACTCTTAATAATAGAGCTTCTGTTGACATTAGTGTTATCAATCATGGTCCTATCCTTTCGAGGCAGCAGGGGCCGCTATTGGATCTTACCTTTATGCTAGAGGAAATCAAGATGGCGATGTGGAGTATTCCTGATGAGAAGGCTCCGGGCTTGGATGGGTTTAACAGTAAATTCTATAAATCCTCATAGGAGATCGTGGGGACTGATGTTATCCGAGCTGTTTTGCACTTCTTTCAAACTGGGAGGATGCCCATGAGCTGGAATACCTCTACCATTACCCTGATTCCAAAGATCCAAAACCCGTCTTCCCCAGGTGATTATCGTCCTATTTCATGCTGTCATGTTATGTATAAGTGTATTTCTAAGTTGATTTCTTCTCGACTTAAGCTAGTTTTGGGAGACCTGATTGATCATGCCCAAGGAGCCTTTGTTGCAGGTCGTAGTATTATGCATAATATATTGCTGTGTTAGGACTTAGTTAAGCATTACACAAGGAAGAATTGTGCTCCTAGTTGCCTCTTGAAAATTGATCTGTGTAAAGCCTATGATTCACTTGACTGGCAATTCATTAAGGAGATGTTAGTTGTGCTCAATTTTCCTCATCAGTTTATTAGGATTATTATGGCTTGTATTACCTCTACCCGATATGTGATCATGATCAATGGTAGTCCTACCCATGTCTTTAGGGCCAGGAGGGGTTTGCGACAAGGTGACCCTCTGTCTGCACTCCTTTTTGTCATTGCTATGGAGTACTTATCTAGAATCCTGAAGAGTGTTGAGGGTTCTTATAGTTTTCACCCTAGATGTAAGACTATCAAACTTTCGCATTTGTGCTTCGCTGATGATCTGATGCTATTCTGCAAGGGCGATATTTCTTCAGTACAAGTCATGTGTAATTGTATTACAACATTCTCAATAACCTCTGGGCTTAGTGCCAATTATTCAAAGTCAGCTTTGTATACTGTTGGGGTGCCTGTGAATGTACAACAGACATTGTTAGAGATTTCACACTTTTCCTTGGGAACTCTTTCATTTATGTACTTGGGTGTACCACTCTCTTCGAAACGCCTTAGTGCAGTTGATTGTGAAAGAATAGCAGATAAGATGACCTCTCGAATACGGATGTGGCAGGGGAAGAACTTATCTTATGCAGCTCGATTACAACTTATTAATTCTGTGTTGATGGGTATTTCAGCTTATTGGTGTCAATTGTTTATTTTGCCTCGGAAAGTTATTAACTTTGTCAATGCCATATGTCGCTCGTTTTTGTGGTTCGGTGTACAGGATACTCACAAACCGGGTAATGTTAAATGGGAGGATGTGTGTAAGCATAAAAAGGAAGGGGGCTTGGGAGTTCGAAATCTCCAAGTTTGGAACTTAGTGGCTGTGGGTAAGATTGCATGGCACTTATGTATGATGCGTGAATCACTGTGGGTTCGATGGGTTCATGGAGTCTATACTAAAGGTGGTTGGTGGGAGATCTTCAATGCCCCTGTCACAGCTAGTTGGACATTGAAGAAAATTTGTGTTGTGAAAGATCTTCTCAAACACTGGATCGTGCAGGATTCATATTCGATTAAGGAGACCTATAAGGAAGTCATGTGAACCAATATCAAAGCATCGTGGAAGTATCTTGTTTGGAATTGACTCTCGGCTCCCAAACACCGATTTGTGTTTTGGTTAGCTGCTAAACAGAGATTGCGTACTAAGGATAAGCTATTGAGCTTAGGTTTGGTAACGGATGATCTTTGTCCCCTTTGTGGTGTATGCCCGGAGACTACTAAGCACCTATTTTTTGAGTGTCCATTTAGTACGCAGTGTATCTCTGTAGTACGCGAGTGGGTGGGGGTAGTCTTTCGACCTATAGACAAGATGGATCTTAGGAAGACCAAAACGACTTGTTTTCAAAGGAGGGTCTTGTGTGCTATTTATGCTGCTATGATTTATCATGTTTGGATGAGTAGAAATACAACTGTGTGGAAAGGCTTTATGAACACTCCATAAATAGGTTGTGGGTAGTATCCAGAAGTCTATTAGGGACCGCTTTAAGGCTTTATATCCATCAGTTACTGATAATAGGATTAGAGGCTGGATGCTTTTTTGAATGAGTCTTGTATGCTGCTAGTTTGATATGGACTGATTTGCTTCTTGTGCTTTATGTGTACTCTTGCTAGCTACTGTTGGATATGGTGCATATGATGCATGTGTAACATGAGATGCTGAGCCTATCTGGAATAACATGAGGTGCTGTTTGGGGGCTATTGCATCCGGTTGCTGGGTGAAGTAGGGCAACTGATGTGTTAGTAAATGAAGTTGGGATGCTTGCTGATTTGTTTGTGTGATTGAAGTTTCAGTCAAGTGTTGGGCTGATTTGTATGTGTGTTTGTGTTTACTACCATGCTGGTGCTACCATCAGAGGACAATGAGTCATGATAATGTGATTGATACACAAGGTATGAAGGCTGATTCGAGTAACATGCCCCTATAGAGTCCAAGGCTACTGCATTCAGAAGTAGCTAAAGTACATTGTGCATACCTGGATGATACTGCTGACCATGACCAGATGATCGCTTGCTGCTGGTGTGCTGATAGATCCTGATGGCTTGCTGCTGGCATCCATCAAGGATGCTGATATGTCGTGCTTGGCTGACGATGCTGCTGAACATTTGAGGAATGAAGTTATTGCTTGTGGCTTCATGAAATTGACTGTTGATATGCTGTCCTGTTGGAAGCTGTTATAGTCCAGTTTTGATTTGGAAGAGCTGAGGCAGATTGGGGCTCCTGTAGAGATCTTGTGCTGCTGTTTGTCAAGTGAAGTGGTCCTGTTTCTGCTGACCTGTAGGAAGAGCTGGGGCAGATTGGGGCTCCTGTAGTGAACTTGTGCTACTGTTTGCTCTTACTCATGTGTTGCTGGTTGTGCTGAATTCAAGGTCTGTCGATGTTGATTGGTCCTGCTTGTGCTGACCTCAGATGTTGATTGGCTTGCTGCTAGAACCTGCTGGCTTGCTGCTGGCTTCCCTCAAAGGTAATGTTGCAGCGTGTCGGGTGCTTAGTGCACAGTGCTTCTGCTGGAATGCTTGTGTTATTTATGATTTTCCAGCTTATGTGTGCAGGTTCTCTTTTCTAAAGTGCTTAACCTCTGTATAGCTACGTTATTGCTGACTTTTTATGTCGGCTGTTTTGGCTTCTCCTCTCTCGTATGTACGTGAAGAGTGGGGCGAGGAAACTCGTCATAGAAGGTGGGTCTCGCTTCCATACTGATGCACATAAGATGGGCGAGTTTCCTTGCCATGATGTATTTGTTTTTCTGGTGAATGAAAAATCTTTATTTGCCAAAATAATAATAATAATAATAATAATAATTATTATTATTATTATAATTATTATTATTATTATTATTATTATATGTGAATTCTCATGGCCGGTCTTTCACTTGATGATTTGAGGATGAATTGTGAATTAAAAATGGTATAATAAATTGTGTGTTTTTTTTTTAATGATTATCAATTTATGGTGGAATCTAATCTATACGAAAATAACAGTAGAGCAGTTAGACGTGAAGTTGTTTTGTCTCTACTTAGAAAATAGAAAATTTGATTTTTTTTGCTTAAATCGAATTGACATTAACCAAATAGATAAAGAAACATTATAGTTTTTAAAAAATATTATCGTTATTTGAATTTTTCATTGTTATAAGTTATAAAAATAAAATTATTATTATTATTATTGTTATTATTTGGAGAGAAATAATAATAATAATAATAATAATAATAATAATAATAATAATAAAATAAAATAATAATAATATAATTTTTTAATAGACATATTTTTTTTCTTTGAATTATACTAACCCTTTGAATTATTTTATGCCATATTTTGAATTATACTAACCCTTTGAATTATTTTATGCCATATAATAAAATCAACATTAACCATTTCAATTATTCGTATGGCGAATCTTTTCGAAAGTTAATGTTAGTACATATTAATAATAATATAAGTATACATTTAAGATACTAAATGTAGGTATTAAGGATACAATTAGTAGACATTAAAGATAATGTAAGTATGCATTAAAAATACAATAAATAGACATTAATCTTTAATAGGGTGGGTCCGAGAGACTAGTCATTATATATATATATATATATGTGTGTGTGTGTGTTGTGTCATAGAACAAGAAATTAATAATATCTGCATGGGCGAAAAATATTAAGTAAGGTCAACGGAGGTAAAGCTTGGTCAATAATGCAAGTCAATCAAGGAGAAATGCCTCTAAAAACTAGAAGATGAAGATTATGAATTCATATCTGTCGGAATCTGGCAACATAAGTCATGGGAAGGTCGTCATCTGGGAACATTTGTCTGCCAGGTTATAAAGAAGATCTCAGGCAACTTAAGGGTTTTTAGCATGAGGAACTCAAGTGGGTATTAAAGACACTTTTCAAATATCTCAAAGGTTGTTGAAATTAGTGGGACACATGTCAATTATAGAAGTTACTAAAGGCAAAATAAGTGCTCGGTTAAGTTCTAAGGATGACACGTATAGGAATGACATTTGTTACATGCAAGGAATGTTCTTAAGGACCCTCAAAGGGTATATAGTACATCTCAATGATTAGCTATAAATACTAGGAGAAATATCATAAATGGGGTACGAAAAATCTTATGTAAAAGAGAGAACTGAATACAAATATTGCAAAGCAGATAATAACATTAATTGTGATAACAACGTTTCTAATAATTCTTGTCATTTTATTTCACAAAGACCTCACGTCACAAACAAGTCCTAAGCCATAATCCACTTGACTGCTACTGTGCATCTTGAAGGACTGGTTAGGCAAATCATCGTTTTTCTTGGTACTGACTTGAGCGTTGGAGAAGGTCCCCGGAGGAACACCTTCCGGGTCTTTCTAACCCTTGTGTTGATATTTTCAGGCTTCCAATCATCTAAAGCCGCTAAGATCTTACTGCATAACCGGCAAAAGATTAAAGATCCGGACCCTCACCAGCATAATCCTCCTATTCCTTTCCCAAATTAGGAAGATTACTCTTAAGTAAGTGTTCGGAATCTGACAGAAACAATATCAATCTCTCATTGTTCTTCTTCACTCTCACCCGCTGTCTCTACTAATCCCATTTGTGTTCCTCTATTTTGTTCCCTTTTTATATCAATTTTTCTTCTTCCCTTAGTGGCTCAACAAGCCACTGTTACACCTTGTAATATTGGTTTTATGTGTGTTTTTTTTGAATTTGATTGTTTAAATTTGCTGAATTTTATTTATAAAAGAAAATAACAAATTAGTTAAACAATTTGGAGTATCCGAGCCAATTCTCATGACCAGTTCTTCTCTTGATGATTTGAGAAGGAATTGTGAATTGGAAACGCTATAAGTTTTTCTTTTCATCCAATTTTTTTATTCGTCAAAAATAATTAATTCAACTGAATTTTGGTGTTAAAGTTGTGTTTTTGTGATAAGTATCAGTTTATGGTGGAATCTAATTTGTACGAAAATGACGGTGAGGTAGTTACAAGTGAGGTTGTTTTGTTTCTACTTCAAAGTTGTGAATTGATTTTTTTTCATAAATCGAATTGACATTATGTAATATCTCGGAATTTTTTTGGGAGCCTCATAAATAAAACCAAATAAATAGAGAAATATTATAAGTTTTAAAAAAATATTATAACTGTTAAAGAGGTTATGAGCAATAAAATTATTATTATAATTATTATTATTATTATTATTATTATTATTATTATTATTATTATTATTATTATTATTATTATTTTTGTATTAATTATTATTATTATTTTAATTCAAAAAAAATAATAGACATATTTTTTTTATTTCCCTTTTAAGTATACTAACCCATTTGAATTATTGTACGCATATAATAAAAATAACATTACCTTGTTTAGTTTAATAAATATAGCAATTAACCATTCCGATTATTCCATGTGACAAATTTTTTTAAAGAAATCTTCTTAGATAATTGTGTGATATTAAGTTAAAAAATATAGCAAGTAAACAATTTGATTATTCCATGTGGGATGCTACATAGAATTTTCATTTCTTTTTAGTTAATTATATGATTATATTTAATTTTTAAGAGTATAAGTGACGATTTTTGTAATATTTGTGTACAAATATGCAATATATTGGCTGTCGCTCGTTACACTGATTAATCCTACTCTTTTTCTTTCTCTCAAATCAATTATTGATTCCGTAACCCCTTTTACAAATTCTTGTGAAATACGGTCTATTTGAGAGGCCATCTCTAATTGGGCCAACCTGTTTTTTTTTTTTATAAATATTATAAGGAGATTTATTAAGAATAATACAAGTATACATTTAAGATATTTAAAGTATGCACTTAAATACAATTAGTTTATATTAAAAATAATGTAAATAAATATTAAAAATACGGTAAATAAACATTTATCTTTAATAGGCTGGACTTAAGAATTTGTGTTCTATATATATGTTGCGTTGTCATAAAACCTGTTTTCTATATATATGTTGTTTGTTTCAAAAAAACAAGAAACTAATACTTCCTCTGTTCCATTTTAGTTGCACTATTGAGTTTGATACATTTTTTAAGGGCTGTCAAATCACTATGGTAAAAGTAGGAATGATGTATGATTGATGGTGATATGTGGGGTAGAAATAAAAAAAAATTATTATAAGTAGATAGTGGTTGTGACTTGTGGGTATATTAAATAATTCATGGGATGATGTATGATTGATGGTGATAGTTTGGTAGGAATAAAGTGAGGATAAAATAAGTAGATTATTTTTAGTAATGTTGCAAGTAATATGAAACTTTAAAAAACGGTAAGTGTTGCAAGTAAAATGGAACGGAGGAAGTATTTGACTCTCATTCCCTCTCCTTTTCACTCTGTTTCCTCGCTCCCCTATTTCCATTCGTTTTCTTCTCTTAGAATTTCGCTCCCCTATTTCACCCTGTTTGGTCTCTTAGAAAAAATAATGGGCTGAGGGCTCTTCTGAAAAATTGGTTAAGCTATTCGGAGTATACGAGCCAATTTCAATGGTCGGTCCTTCGCCTGATGATCTGAGGAGGAATTATGAATTAGATACTGATCTATACGAGATTGCGAACGAAGCAGTTTATGAAGGAATCTGATCTATACGAGAGTGACGACGAAGCAGTTAGACTTGATGCTGTTTTGTCTCGACTTAAAAAGTAGAGAAATTGTTTTTTTTACTTGAATTTATGTGATATTATGTTATATTTGGATTTTTTGAAATCTTTGAATTATTTAATATACTCCATTATGTAATGTTTCCATAATTACGCTATTAATTAATAATGATAATGAAATGCTCGTCTTCATCTATCGACAATAAATTAGGTTTATGCTTGATTGATTGGTTAAAATTCTATCTTTATATTGCAATTGGATCTAGATTGTTATTTTAAATGTTTGATGATCAATTTATTTTATTAAGTTTTGCAAGTGTTAAGAAGTTCATAAGAAGATTGCCCAAGTTTTAAATCTAATGTGTTTCGTTAAATTTATGTAAATCATATTATTTGAATAATACTTTTAAAACAGGTCATTCTATATTTGTAAGGTCGTCGATCTCTTTTATTTACTCATCTGTCCTCCTTGAACAAAAAAAAGGAGTTGTAAGTTTTTAAAAAGTGATAATGAATGAAGAGATAATGTATTGTGTGGTTGAAATTAAAAGAGTATTAAAATGTATGGATGACATTAAAAGAAATTTGGAGCATTGTCTAAAAATAGAATTAATGCAAATTAATTGAAATAAGTCAAAATGGAAAATAATGCAAATTCAATGAAATCAATTTTTTATATATTTGTACCATGATGTATTTCATTTTTGACCGCATAGATACTTATTTGAATACATGCTTTTTACTTGAATTATTTTATGCCATATAATAACATCAACATTACCTCGTATAATTAACAAAGATAGATTTTATGCCATATAATAATTTCAACATTACTTTTTATAAATATAGCAATTAACTATCCCGATTATCTCATATGGCAAATCTTTTTAAATAATTTTTTTTTGGATGATTGTATAATATTAGGTTAAAAAATATAGCAATTAAACAATTTGATTATTCCAAGTGGCAAATCATTGAAAAGATGTCACGTAAGAAGTAACAATTTGTTTTTTTATCTTCTTATAAAAATATCCAATATATTGGCCGTCGCCCGTCACACTGATTAATTCCACTCTTTTTTCCTCTCAAATCAATTATTGATTCCGTAATCCCATTTAAAAATTCTTATGGAACGTTTTTTTAGAAATTATCTCTAATTGGGTTGACCCATCATATATTTTTTAAAATAGTGTAAGTACGTATTAAAAATAATATAAGTAGACATTTAAAATATTAAAAATAGACATTAAAGATACGTCGGTAGACATTAAGGATAATGTAAATAAACATTAAAAATACAGCCGGTCTTGGCCGAGACCGTCTCACTCTGAGACGAGGCCCAGCCCACCTTCAATCCTAATTAAAAAAAAAAAAAAAAAATCACAAAAACTGCATATATATAAACTTCCAAATTTAAACTCACACCAATTAGGAAAACGACTTCAAAAAAGAAACTGCTTCACGCGTGAAAAAAGAAAACAAATCAAAATCAATTTTCTTTCAATCTCCCTCAAAATCTTTGTAATTCATTCATTCTATTCAAGAAAAAACTTAAGAATGTCTGCAATGGAAGATCTAATGAACGAATTTGACATGTAAATGACGTTACAAGCATCAAGAACACATCAGGAAGAAATTGAAGTTAATTTAACGAAAAACGTATGTTTTAATGAGATTAATGATGAACGATTTACATATGTAATTGATAATCTTTTAATTTCAGATTTGACACTTGATGAAGATCAAATGATGGTCATGTATGGTGAAGACGAAGAAGATAATGAATATGTTAATATACATTATACAGGTATGATCAATTATGCCATTGAAATGTTCAGTTTCATTACTAAAAGGTTCAATTCTCCATTGCGCAAGATTTTAAGTATAATTCATGTTGTTATTCTGTTCTACAAACGCATATTTTATACATTGAAGTTTAAATTATGTTTAAATTATGCTTTTAATTTGTTCAATTATGCTTTTAATTTTCTCAGTTGTGCATTGATGTCTAGAATATGTATATTGAATTACATTTATATACTTCATACATGTATAATCAATTTTTACCTTAAAATGTTCAGTTTCATGATTAATATGTTCAATTCTCCATTGCGCAAGATTTTAAGCATAGTTCATGTTGTTATTCTGTTCTACAAACGCATATTTTATACATTGAAGTTTAAATTAGGTTTAAATTATGCTTTTAATTTGTTCAATTATGCTTTTAATTTGCTCAGTTGTGCATTGATGTCTAGAATATGTATATTGAATTACATAAATATACTTCATACAGGTATAATCAATTTTTACATTAAAATGTTCAGTTTCATGATTAAAATGTTCAATTCTCTATTGCGCAAGATTTTAAGCATAATTCATGTTTGTTATTCTGTTCTACAAATACATATATCAATTTAACTGATATTTCAGTTTCATGATTAAAATGTTCAATTCTCTATTGCGCAAGATTTTAAGCACAAGTAAGAGATCCAGAAAGAACGGTCACAAAGGGGAGAAAGAAAAGATTGAAGGGACATTTTGAAACATCGCAGAAGAAAGGATCTAATAGATCAACTCAAAAGGACTCTGCAACAAAAACAACAAACAAACATATAATTTGATTACATACCATTCTTTGTGAAACATATACAACTTGTACATCATTTTTTTTCGATCTATTAAATACAATAAATCCTTTGTTAGCATGTTATTGCTATAACAACAATACAATATGGACAGGTTAACATACTAGTTACAACAATACAATATAAACAGTCTAATATATCAAATGAGTATTTTAAGAGGAGAACTGAGATACAATATTGCAGCAGCATTACAACTTTACAGTTAACACAAGTAACAAACAATACAATATGGACAGTTTACATATCAATTGAGTATTTTAAGGGCAAAACTGAGATACAATATGAAAAAGTTGAGCATTATAACATATCAACTGAGTATTTTAAGAGGCAAATTGAGTAGTTTAACATGATAGTTTAATATATCAATTTTTACTTAGAAATCAAACATCCATGATTTCTAACCTATCATTGTAGATATAATATGTACTATACACTTCATAAGTAGTGTTAAAGACAAGAAATTAAAAATATTTCTACAACCAATAAAAATTCCATCAAAGTTGCATCAAAAAAAATACACTAGCTTAACCAAATACAACAATTCACTGTTTCTTCTTTGTAATCTTCTTCATCAGAACCAACTTGTTCCTGCTAGTTCTCTTTGTTCCCTTGTCCTCATCGAGCTTCTTTTTTAACTCATGCAAACGCTTCAATTCTTCCTCCTCCTTCTTCTTTTGTGCATACTCCGCTCTCAACTGCCTTTCAGCCATGATCAGTGGCCTCTTGGCTTCTTTTTCTTTGTTGAACGTATCAATATTCTCTAACAGACTCAATTTGAGCTTTTGTTAAAGAAACTTTATTACCATTCAACTCCAAAAAAGAGCAAATCTTACAATTGGTTTTTATTTCCTTTTCAACCCTGAAGATAAAAAAGTCCACAAAACAATATCAATTATAAACAATACAAAAACAAGTATTAAATTACATACTTATCACTCTCAATTATTGCTAGACATGCATCAATTATTCGCTTATCTTGTTAACATCAAAATATAAAAGAACAAAAATGAACTACATAACAACATAAAAATAATACTTATCACTGTCAATTATTAACAAATATGTATCAATTATTCACTTAACTCGTTTATTTTAATGATGATAACTATTTATACAAACAACAAAGTGAACTACATAACAGCTAGAGGTGTTCAACGGGGCAGGTGTCGGCGGGGCGGGGCGGGGCGGGTCAAGCCCATTTAAATCCGACCCTTATTTGACCCATTTTTTAAAAGTTAATAAAAATAATTTTTTTATTATATTTTATGACCCGTTGGGTCGATCCACTTATGTTTATAATAATATCATTTAAAAGTTTTTTTTAAAAAGTGGCAAATTTTTTTTCGCAATTAATTCTTATAATTATCCGACCCGACCCGGCCCGACCCTTTACAACAAGGCTCGCTAATGACCCGCCCCATTATTGACCCGACCCGCTAATGACCCATTAAAATGTGATTCGACCCGCCCCGTTGAACACCTCTAATAACAGCATACATTTCAATGCTTATCACTATCAATTATTACTAAAAATACATCAATTATATAAATTATACAAAACAACAAGTGAACTACATAAACAACATACATTTCAATACTTAAATTATTAACAAATATGTATCAATTATTCACTTAACTCGTTTATTTTAATGATGATAACTATTTATACAAACAACAAAGTGAACTACATAAACATCATACATTTCAATGCTTATCACTGTCAATTATTACTAAAAATGCATCAATTATGAACTTATCTCGTTTATGTTATGATGTTAACTATATCAATTGTAAGAAAAATAAATGACCTAAGTTTCAGATCTATAACATATATATTTCATACTAACCCTAACAATTATGAAAATCAAATGCAAAAATAAAAAATAGAACAAGAAAAAAACCGAAAAAAGCACAAAAAAATGAAAATAATGAAGAACAACATCAAAAACGTAGAAAATAAAACGACCACAAAAAAAATACACATGCACTATCAAATACAAACAACAAGGAAGAAGACGTTACTAGTAGAAACAATGGATGAAACAACTGATGCAAATGAAGAAGGATGCACGAACGAAAATGGAGCAAGGAAGAAGAAAAATGGAAAGTTTTGATTAAAATGATTGTGAAAAGAAACTGAAAATGGAGCAAGGAAGAAGAAATGACAGTTTGATTAGAAAGATTTGAAAAAATGGAGCAAAAGAGGAAGTTAAATGAATTTCCAAAAAAAAAAAGAAAAAAAAAGGAAACTTGGAGGGAAAGTCGGGCGCGTGCAACGCACACGCCCTATATTGGGCTGGCCCAATAGCCGTCTCATTCTAAGACCGTCTCGTGCAAGTTTTTGTGTTAAAAATAATGTAAATATACATTAATCTTTAATGGGTTGGGCCCAAGACAAATACCGTTGTCTATATATATGTTGCCTTGACCCTTGAGTTATAAAACAGAAATATATGACTCTCTCTTTCTATTTTGCTCACCCTCTCTTCATAAAACAAGAAATCTATCAATCTCTTGTTGTTTCCTCTTCACTCTCTTCTGCTCCCTCCCCTAATCTCCCTCTCCTTATCCCATTTGTGTTCCCCTCGTTTGTTCTCTTTCCTAATATCAATCTTTTCTTCATCTCTCAGAATCTCGTTGCTATCTATAATCAGTGCTCAACAACCCACAAGTTTGATTTTTTTAAATTGTTTAAATTTGCCAAATTGTATTCATAGAGGAAAAAGAATGGCTTCTTCTGCAGAGTTGGTTAATCAATTTGGAGTATCTGAGCCAATATCTATGATCGATCCTTCTCCTGATGATTTGAAGAGGAATTGTGAATTGAAAAACGTATAATTTTTACTCTTTATCGAATTTTTTTTTCTTTTTCGTTAAAAGAAGTTAATTAAATTTGAATTTTGACGTGTGCTTTTGTGTTTATTATCAGTTTATGATGGAATCTAATCTTCACGAAAGTGACGTTGAAGCAATTAGACGTGAAGCTGTTTTGTCTCGACTTACAAAGGTAGTAATATTTGGTAATTACCCTGTTGATCAATCTGGGACTGAATGGCTCTACCTTAATCTATATCTATTGACATTGAATTATTTTACGTTGGTTAAAGCTCTGGCTTTATAATGCACTTTTACATGGTTATTCTCAAATGTTTCATGGTCAATCTATTTTATTAAGTTTTGTAAGGGTTGCGAAATTCATAAGAAGATAGGATGAAATTCAAAAAATTTCGTGGGTCATTGTCTAAAAATAGAATTAATAGCAAATTAATTGAAATGGGCCAAAATGAAAAATAATGCAAATTGAATGAAAAGGAGTGAGTACTTCGTTTTTGTATATGTTTGTACCATAATGTATTTCATTTTTGATCGCATAGATTTTAAAAAATGGTAATAAATGAAGAGGGCATGAATTATATTACTGAAATTAAAAAAGAGTTAAAATGTAGGGATGGAATTGAAAAAATTTCGTGGGCCGTTGTTTAAAAATAGAAACAATAGCAAATTAATTGAAATGGGCCAAAATAAAAAATAATGCGAATGAAATGAAAAGGAGTGAGTACTTCGTTTTTGTATATATTTGTACCATAATGTATTTTATTTTTGATCGCATAAATACTTATTTCAATATATGCTTTTACTTTTCAGCTTGTTAAAGATTGGGTGAAACAGCTTACTGGTATAAGATTTTACCTGGATCGTCATTTGATTAGGCATGCGAATGCATTGTTACTAACTTTTGGCTCTTGTCGTCTTGGGGTAAGAACAATTTTATTTTTACACTTTGATTATTGCATATTGTTTGATATGATGATTCACGTGTTTTGTAGCCTATGTTGCACTTTTACCCTAAAAGGCTCTTATGTGAGGGAGCATATTAGAGTATATAATATATTATAGGGCCACAACTGTTAAAATATATAACATATCTTGGGGTCTCAACCAGTGGCGGATCCAGGATAGAAACTCATGGGTAGCACTATTGTACAAATACTGTCGATATTTTAAAATTTAATTAATCCATATGGTATTTATTTATGTTGCAAAATAAAATGAATTTTAAAAATACTTAATGATATTCATGCCCTTAGGCGTGAAAGTTCGTGTGTTTAGTTTTTTTCATATTTATATCACTCAAAATTGAAATCAAATCGAACAATAAACTATGTCTAAATCTCAGTTCAAACTGAACCATATTTAAAATTTAGTCAAATCAAATTGCATATTTGATTTGGCTTGGTTCGATGTTTAATTTTTCACCAAATTAGTTACACCCCAACATACCCTTACATTATCAATGGACAAAACTCAAATCATAAATCGCCAAAATTGATATAGGATTAATCCGGTTAAATTGATCGAATATTGAACCAAAAGCTTAATGGAGCTTAATCCAATTTACCATACCATCACTTATTTTACTATTATTAAACTTATAACCCATTATTTTAAATCATTTTAATATTAATAAACAAAATAATTCCTTGAAAACCTAATTCAAAACAAAATTAGAACATTAAGAAAAAGAATGAGAGACACGGTACAAACGAACATCAATATTTGTCTTACGTGAACTGAACATGATATCCCCACATCATATTATAAGAATATGTCTCATATTAAATAGTAAGAGTAAATTAATACTAATTCCTCCATAGTTAAACGAGTGTTCTATTAACAAAAAAATGCACTATTCATCTAACAAGATTAGTTTATATTTTCGTATTATAAATTAAAACATAGTTATCGTATGAAATCGTTTTTTATTCCAATTAATGCAAAAATTATTAGTAATATTTTTTATAATTTTTAAGCATGCATATTTATATATATTTAGGGGTAGAATAAGTGCATTGGATAATATACCGACAAAAAATAAGGAACATAGAGGAAGTATTATAAAAAGATATTATACTCTTATAAAATAATTTAATATAATTGTATATAAAATGCTAAATTATAGAAGTACATATTGCACTACCCAAAAATCAAACAAATAAATTTTTTTAGATAAAAAAACAAAGAGAAAAACAATTTAAAACATGTACAAATTAAAGAAACAATTAAAAACGAAGCACATAGACAAGAAGCCCTCTTTGATAATATTGGCAGCTAAAGTTTTAAAAAAAAAAATTCTAAAAATTGAAGGGTAACTTGTGCTACCTATGGTTACATAATAGATCCGCCTGTGTTCTCAACCATCAGCTTAAACTTTTAGTTGAGTTGGTTTCTTAATTTGGTATCAGTAGCCATCGTGACAAAAGGTCACAAATTCGAATCTCAACCACCCTTCTTTTAAGTAAAATATTTAGCGTTAGACATGAGGAGGACCTTGTTGCATCTACACTTCTAGCCCAAAAAGCTTTTATTTAAAGGGACGTGTTAGAATATGAGTATAACATATCATGAGACCTCAACCATTAACGGTACTTTTTTCATTGCCTCTTCTTCTGTATTTAATCACTTGCATAACTTGATCTAGGTAAATGGGCCTGGAGCTGATATTGATGCCTTATGTGTGGGACCAGCATACATTAATCGAGAAGTAAGTATTGAACTGAATTAGTCAATGTTGTAATTGTGTTTTATGATGGGTTTATTTTCACCTATTTCATCTCCACTTTTTTCTCTAGGTGGATTTCTTCCACATTTTTCATAACATTTTGGCACGTGTTAAGGAAGTCAATCTACAACCAATTCCTCATGCTCATGTTCCCGTCATGAAATTTAAGTTTGATGGAATATCTATTGATCTTCTGTATGCAAGTGTTTCCTACATGATTGTTCCTGAAGTAAGTGGTTGTTTTTAATCTTGTGTTATTTTGGGTTTACATCGGCTATAAACAGTGTCGTTTCTTACACTGTATGAATCCTAGACAATCTAAAAGAAGTGGGCCCTATCTATCATATCAAGAGTCGATTCTTGTTAGAAAACAAGATTTATAATGTTTTAACTTTTAAATACTCTTAAACTTGGTAAAAGTTGTTAGAGTTTTTATAGAGTTGTTAGAGTCTACCCTAATTTAACGGAACTTTTTCTACATAAATAGTACTCATGTAGCACAGAATTAATTAACAAAAAATGAAATACTTTGATCATAAATAATTAGAGATCAAATTTTATCTATTCTGAACTTAAACGGATGTTTAGAAAAATAACAAAAATGAATCCTATATATTATAATTAGCATTGAAAATATAGACGTGTCATATAATTCTTAAATGTTAAAAGAAATAGTTATAAATTACAAATTTTAAGTGTCTGCTTCCGTTAACTAGCATTTTTTTAATTTTAGGGTTATTTTTAACTTTGGACCTAGGCAAATGTCTACCTTGCCTATGGTCATAAACGAGCTTCTACAAGTTCATTATATTTGTATTGGTTGCATCTTTTAGTTGGATGTCTCATATTCTTTAAACTTTTGGGGACTAGTATTTTTTTGTATCTGCGTTTCACTAAAATTTTTTTGGGTTAAATTTGGTGACAAACTTGAATGCAGGATTTAGATATCTCAGATGTTTCCCTGCTGTACGATGTTGATGAGGCTACTGCTCGTAGTCTAAATGGATGCAGGGTTGCAGATAAAATTCTTAAGCTAGTTCCTAATGTTGAGGTAGTTTTTATTGCTTTTCCTTTACATTTATTGTCCCTGTTTTGTTTTTCAGTCTTGAATGATTATAAACAATCTTCCATTTTCAGCATTTCCGAACTGCACTTGTGTGTGTCAAGTTTTGGGCCAAAAGACGGGGTATTTACTCTAATGTGAGTTTCAACACTTAATTTCTACGACTGGTCTTGGACGAGACAGCCTTATAATGAGACCGTCAATTTGGGCCGGCTAAATTCGCACGTGTAACAACTTGGATATTTTTTTCATTTTCTGGGCATATTTCAATTTTGATCTTAAAGTTATCAATTTTGACCTTAAATGATACCTTAAAAGTCACAATTGAAAAATGACCAGAAAATTGAAATGTTTTTACTCGCGCGAATTGAGCCGGCTCAAATTTACGGTCTCATAATGAGACCGTTTCGTCTTGTTAATTTGAGTTAGTTTTAATCCATTTATCTGTTTGGTTTAGGTTACCGGATTCCTTGGTGGGATAAATTGGGCGATCCTTGTTGCTCGAGTATGTCAGCTTTATCCAAGCGCAGTACCGAGTATGCTGGTGTCTCGATTTTTCAGGTTGTTTAGCCAATGGCAGTGGCCTACCCCTGTAATCCTTTGTGAGATCGAAAAGGATTATCTTGGATTTCCGGTTTGGGATGCTCGAAAGAATCATCGTGACCGTACACATCACATGCCGATCATTACACCCTCATATCCATGCATGAACTCTAGCTATAATGTTTCACCAAGTACTCTTCAGATCATGATGGAGCAGTTCCAGTTTGGTAACAAGATTTGCAAGGTATGGTGGTTGAGTGTTTTTTCAGTTTTATTTTTTATTAAATATAAGGGATAACATCTAATTCATTTTTTATTTAATTATGTCAGGATATTGAGCTCAACAAGGAACATTGGAGTTCTCTATTTGAGCCTTATGTGTTCTTTGAAAAATATAAAAACTATCTGCAGATTGATATAATTGCAGCTGATGCTAATGATTTGCGTGCCTGGAAAGGATGGGTAGAATCTCGGCTTAGACAGCTCACACTAAAGGTAAGTTATGGCTTTTTTAGAAGTGTTACCGCTTGCGTTTCATGAAAGTTCGATGCTACCATGTGGAATTTTCCTTTAAAATATAATGGTTTTTTCAACTCTTTCCATCTCTGAATACACTTTTGTATCTGGTGTTTGTCTTCAGATAGAACGTGATACTCTGGGGAAACTGCAATGCCATCCATATCCGCATAATCTGATTGATCCATCCAAACAATGTGCTCATTGCGTGTTTTTTATGGGCTTGCGAAGAAAGCAAGGCGATGCTGCTCAGAAGTTCGATATGCATGCTACGGTTAATGAGTTTAGGAACTCGATAAATATGTACTCTTACCGGAAACAAGGGATGGATATATGTGTGTCCCATTTGTTAAGAAATTCACTTCCTGCTTTTGTTTTCCCCAACCGTTCTCGACTATCAACGCTTTCAAGGGATGTCCAAGTACGAAGCTCAAGTAGTCCACAAGTTAATTGTGGCCGGTCTTTGAAAAGAAAGCGTTTACCAGAAGATGTAGATGGACAACTTGTGAAACAACAATCTCATAGTCGTCGTGCTGGAACTTCAGTGTCTCTAGATTCTGTGCAGCATAATACTGGGCTTCCAGAAGGTGGGGGATGTGTTGAAAGTGACGTCACATCTGTGGCGGATAGGGGATCCCCAACAGGGATGGTTTCAGATAATGGACTGGAAGATAAGACTTTCATGATGGCTACTCCTACTCCAGTCAGTATTAGTTCATATGCGGAAAATTCAGCTGGTGCGGACTCAAGTCTTGCTAGCAATAGCATTCTCCGTGATCTATGCACAGCAAATGGAAAGAGTACCAAATGTTACAGTTCAGAAGGAAGTGTAAAACTGGGTTTAACTCAGAGGGATGCATTTCAGGCAGTTTCTAGTTTGTGCACGCAGGGTGGATGTACAACATTGAGAGACGGATATGAGGTTTTATCTTCTACTCTTTTAATAATATTGGCTCTAAAATTCTTGCCCCTCTATTCTCTTTATCAAAGTAAGTGGGGTATTTGGCTATTGGTTGTTGGCTTTTTTAGTTGGTTTGTTTGACCAGCTGAAAACCTAAAAATATTGGTCGTTTTTGTTGGCTTTTAAGTAAGCTGAAAAAGCTAGCTGTTTGTGAACATGTTTGGTAAATTTGAATATTGGCTGTTAGACTCTTTATTAAAGAAAAAGTGGCCAACAAGCCAAAAACCAATCAAAAAAGCTAGTTGGAGTAGTTTTTTCATTTTGGCTTAAAAGTCAAAAGCCAGTTTTTCACCGCTTTAAAAGTCATTTACCAAATCTTTTTTTTTTGCTGTTTAACCAACCAACAAGCCAAAACCGAAAAACCAACAAAAAAACAACCAATTAAAAAGCTAAAAACCAAACACCATAGGAACTAAACATTGCCTTTTCTGCTCCTTGCACTGCTAACCTTTGTAACATCTTTACTTTATCTTACAAATATAGAATATAGAATCATTATGTTGTGTGTTAATTGTAACTTATGTGTTTTTGTTCTGAAGGAAAATACAATTGACGATGTAACGCTAACATCAAGCATTGGAGCAAACTCTAGGACAATACATGATCCTGCTTGACGTATACATTTTCAGAATTCAATTATCATGTTCAATTTTATTTTGCGTTCCTTGTGGCGTGTTTTCTGTGATCGTCGTGCAGGCTCTTAGTCCTAGGACAACCGCGTGAAGTAGAGTCGTGTAATGGGGAGAGGAAATTCATAAAACCCGAACCACACAACAAAGCTGGCCCACATGCGTGGGAGTGAAAGTCAGTTTCTCTCTGGTAAGTGGAATATTAGCACCTGGCTTTCGTTCATTTAACTAACTCGGGTTTTTGCTTGTGCAATACTCGTCGGTCTTTACATCAAGGTGTGAATGCTCTCGGCCTTAGCCCGCTAGCTCCATGATTGGTGTCAACATTTTTGGCTCGAGAAGCATCTCGCTTTGCAGTGTCGTTCCTGACAATTTTTAAGCCTTAGGCGAAAAGTAAAAAAGGTCCTTATATAAGTAAAACTTCAGGTATTTTTCTCCAACTATGTAGTTTAAGTTTCATGCGCTTAACTGAGAAGTCTAATACTGCAAGTTCGATCCATGCTAGAAGCTATTTATGCAAAGGATTAACTCAATTTGAGCCCTTTTATGGGTTGGGCCTAGTCGGCTGCATCTCAAAACTACCCACGGAAACGGCTCTGTCGCTTGGTGTCAACATTTTTGGTTCGAGAAGCATCTGCCAGAGCTCACGACTCGTGTGCTATTTGGGGTTTTCTTATTGTTCTTCCTTTTTGGTATAGATTTAGTTTAGGTTAGAATACAAAGGTTCTGATTTAGTATAGATTTAGTTTAATATATTGGTAAGATTTGTCTATTTGTGTTGAATATGCTATTACAGATTTAATGAAATTTGTTATTATTTGTGTATTTTCTCTAGTCTATACTTTGTTTCCTTGCATTCATCTTTTTTTTTAATATATATATAGCCATATATGGAGGAATGTATGTTCTCATTTCTTTTCTTTAAAATTCATTAATAACCGGTTTGGTGGTTGGTTATGAAGTGTGGTCTGTGAGAATGAATACTTGTGTAATTTCATTGAAAAATTTCTTGGCTACCTTGATGGCTATACTTGTTCAGATTTAATCATCTCATTTCTTCATAAAATTTATTTCAATGCATTACTATTGAGAAAAGCGGTATTAAGTGGTAATGAAAATTTTATAAACAAATAATAAAAATTTACATTATAATTATAATATATAATAATTTCAACAATTCTTTATACATATATTTCATAATTCGTTGGATTTTTAATCAATTAGTTATAAGTTATGTAATTAATAACATACAATAATTAATATTACAATTAAAAGTGGAAAAAATAATATAAATAAAAACAAGTAATTAAAGAAAGTGATAGATCAATTAAAGTCCACAATAGTCTTTGATGGTGCAAACAGCCATTCGAGTAACATCTTCGGTGTAAAAACGAAGCAATCCCGTGTAATCAAAAGGCTTAAATTGTAAAGGATGGTCATCATCTACCAATTCTTTTGGTGTTTCAATTGTGTCTTTGGTTGTTGAGAATAATGCAAATGAATATCTTGGCTTCTCTCCTTTAATTATCACACGATGTAAAGGTGCATGTATTCTGTTGTTGCTCCATGCCTATATGTCATTATTACCCATATCAATATTCATGTCATCATGGAATGGAATTAAGTGTATAATCATCTTAACCAAAAACTTGAGCGACAAACTGATCTATCACAACTCTCGTACATGAGTGTTTTATCCGAAAATCTGATGCTAAATATTCAATTTGAATAAAGACGTAGATTAACTTTAACTTCATTCTAATACCATATTAAGGACAAATCTTAATCAAAAGTGGGCATTGAAGATTTACTTAATTTAAAGATATATAAATATATATTACACTCTAATAGTTATAACATCAATTTATGTTATTTAATGAACTCGTGATTTCTAGGGGTAGAACGACAAAGATTGTAGGGGTCCTATTTACTTTTGGTGTTTAGAAATGTGAGGTATTTCATCAACTATTTTCGCAAAAGTTTAACATGGGTAGGTTTCAAAACCCTAAACAACAATATTTCATCAACAATTTTGCAAAAAATTAATATTGGTAGGTTTTGAATCCCTAACCAACAATATCACAAGAATACACGTAACCAATTGATCTACACTTGACTGACGTAATCTAAAGAGTTTGTTAACAAATGAGGCTCTTGTTTCGTCGGAGCCATAGGCGATCATACACCTTGAATAGGCTTAAAACGCCCCTAGTAATTTTTATATATATTCAATGCTTATACAATTCTTTAAGAGTGACTGAGTTATCGAGTGTGCGGATACGAGACGATATCTGACAAGCTTCATACATAGCTTAAATAGCACAATTAGTACAAAGTAAGAGTGTAATGATTCTTTATTTTGATGTTGTCTCTCACAAAAATAGCCGATAGATATTGTATTTTGTTAATTAATGATAGAATTTAGAAAATGGGCCTGGGCAACCCAAACAAGGAAGAGAAGAAGTAGTCCACTCATAAACCCAAAGAAGGTTCACTACTAAAACCAATTGGTAATAGTAGGAGTTACTCCTTGAATATATAAGTGATGCATACTCTTCCCTTTCTCTGATGTGGAACAACTCACATGTGAGTAACACATGGACACTTCAACAATTAATTATGAGACAAGAAAAGAAATATTAAAATTTAGAAATGAACACAAATTAGAAGTAAAAAAAGTATTGAAGACATACCAAGAAAGGTTCACCAGCCATAACAACAAAAGATTGAGGTGAGGAGTCAAAACCAAGCCAATGACCATCCTTAGTTTGAACCTCTAAGCCATTCACATCATTTTCATGAAGTATAGTAATAAAATTTTTGTCAGTATGACCAAGTGCACCAATATTGTCCTCATTTTTAAGGGGTACCCTGTATTTTGCTATCCGAAGAAGGTACGTTGTGGAGTCCAAATGGGCCTTATGGTACTTTTCCACTCCATAACTCTCGAACACCATCCTTATTACCACTTGTTCTAGCTCTGCTACTTTTGTTGCGTATTCATGGATCGTTTCACTGCGCCAAACCACACTTATTATTAATTACTAATACCCAAATCTATACTCTATCTATAACTAAGTATTACTAAAACAAAACACGACTTACGTCATCACCTTTTAAAATTACTTACGTGTCGCATCCTTATTAAAAATTTCCCTCTAAACTTAAATGATGATGTCATCCTTATTATGATCTTTGACTTTCTATCTCTTATTTTGAGCATATTACTATTATCTTATTAATTTATTTATTTTTTACTTTTTGGGTCAAATCACATTTAATGTATTAGAAAACTATATATTTTTATTTTATTTATTTTAATTATTTATGAAATGTTTTTAATTTCATTTATAAATGAATATTATTCTTGGTTACTTAAATGTAATGATTAATTCTAATATGATTTAGATTGTGATTATATTTATGTAAGTCAGATCACTTATATTTTTTATGAGAAAAAATTATCTTTGTCGTTTAAACTAATAAAATACTTTTACATAATTCTATGTATTTATATTTGATTTTAAATTGTGTTATTGATAGTAATAATATTTAATACTTTTATAAATTAATGTAATAGATATTTTTGTTAGAAAAATTAATGTTATTTTTTATTTAAAAAATTCATAATTTCGTATTGTACTTAAAGTGAGAACCATTTGCTCTTTTATTCAAAATAAAAAAATAAATGTATAAATATGATTATATTGCGCACAATATAAAATATGATATAATATACGTAATGTATACAACTGTTCATAGTGAAATAAAATATAAATATAATACAAAAATATGTTAAAAAATTTGATAAAGCCGTGCATCGCACGTGCACTATCTAGTTCTTAAATAAGACAATTTTTATATATAGTAAGACTATCTTTATTAGGCTGATCCAATAAATATTTATTGTCTTAAAATAATCACTTACAATTGACTATTCTCTAATGATCAATTAGAGAAATAAATTAATTATATGGTTCTGTCATACAAGATTAGCTGTAATTAATATAATAACAGAGGTTTTAGACATAATGAATTAATTATTCAATGATGAAGCTAGTCAAGCATATGAATGGAGTATTATATATATATATATATATATATAATATAAATGGAGTATATATGAGTGCTAGTATATTTTATTAATGGCTGCATTTTTTTTAATTATATAGATCAATCTAATGGTTGATGTTGTTTTTTCACTCTTGGTTTAATTTTCACCACATATATAAAAGATTGATTTTTCTTTCCTCCAAATCTTACCACATATTGGATTATTATATTTTGAGTTTTGAAATTCTTAATGGTATGTTTGGCAACTTGGAAATCATTTCCAAATGTTGAATTGGCCCAAATACTATGTTTGACAAATCTTAAATTTGGAATGTGGAATTGACCATAGAATTTCAATAACATAAAATTAGTTAAGTATAGGTTAAGTATATAAATGTCATTTACAATTCTTGAATTTAAATACCAAAATTAAATTCTCTATTTTCAAATGAATTCTATGTTGCCAAACATTACCTAAGTTAAATCATAAATATCAACGTTATTTAAGAGTAAAATTGAAAAATCATATTATAATAGTAGCAGATTTAGAAGGATTTAGTATATCTCATCAATATGTTTTTTTTAATCCAATAATAATCAGTTGACTTGGAAATTATGGATTAATAGCGAAAAAATCAACATAATTTAAAGCAAACCATATAGAGGTTATATTAAATTAGTTCCTTATTTTGAAATAAAAAACTCTTTGTCTCCTACATAATGATGTGTTGTGCTAATTGATTCTCCCAATCAACTAAGATAGTGTTCGGCAACATAGAATTCATTTGAAAATAGAGAATTTAAATTTGATATTCAAATTCAAAAATTGTAAATGACACCTAAACACTTGGAATTTGCAAATCTTAATACTTGACCAATTTTACATTAATATTGAACCTCTATGTAGAATTGATTCAATTCTACATTTCCAAATTCAAAATTTGCCAAACATAGGATTTGGGCCAATTCAATATTTAAAAATGAATTACAAATTACCAAACATACTATAAAACTATTTTGTTTCCGAGGAACATTGCTCATAATCAAGAAATTTTTTTGATACAAGTAGTAGTGTGGTATTTTAAAGTTTAAAGACTCTAAACTAAGCAACAAAACAAAAACTAGTCAACTCAAGTTTCAACTATAACCAAATTATTTAAATAAATCTTAAAATAATTGGATAACTTCATGTTGACATATACATCGAAATTAATTTTAAATTACCCAAATTCAATCAAATTAGCAACAAAAAATTATGGACATATTTGTCTATTCACTTACTCTCCTCTTTTTATTAGTCAAACAACAAAAAATTTCAATAATTCAATTTTCAGTCATTTGAAAAAACTTGCTTTTAAACTAAAATCAACTCTACTATGACTCTAGCTATGAGTTCATTAGCTTTTGATTTTTTAATCCTTTCTTTCAAATAAAAAGCCAACAATAAACAATCAATTTATACCAAATATGTGTCCAAACTATTAGTAGAAATCAAATGCTATTGTTAGAATATATAACATATTCTAAGGCTTCAACCATCAACTTAAATTTGTGGTTAATTGGTTTCTTGATATGATACCAAAAACCAACATAACAAGGTGCCATTAGTTCGAATTTCAACCACCCCTTATTTAAAGTAAAATTTTAACGTCGGGCAAGAAATTAGAACATGTGTTACGTATACACTTTTAGCACAAGATCAATATCATATAAATATAAGATGGTATATATATGATAAGTTAAGGTGTGATTGAAAACATACCAAAAGAGTGGATTCCCATTAGGCCACAAGAGATTAGCAAAGTTCTGAACCTCATCAATGATGGGTGCATTCCCAATTCCTAGACTTTCAAGTAAAGGCATGACCTTTCCTGGCTTATAGTAACCATGGTAAGGAAGATCAGAACAATTTCTTGCTTTTACTTCATTAGGAAGATCAAACATAGGCTTTATAACATCAACAGCCTTATTATGAAGATCTACTGAAAACTTATCATACACAGCTACAAAACATCCATATTCTTCTAGAGCTTTCTTGATCTTGTTGCTTGTTGATACCCATGAACTTGTTCCTGGGGTTATGTTTGTGCTATTCAGGTTGATTGTAGGGAGCTTTTGACCAGACTTGGTAACCATGGTTAGTTTGTTATGATGATCTTGGGTTCGTGATGAATTTCTGTGACAAAAAGACAAGTTTATAAATATAGACCATAATGTATACTATGTATAAAAAAAACATGATGACTTTTCTAGAGGATCATCAAGATTATGAAATGGGGATCAAACAAAATACTATTACATTATCAAATAATTAATAGGATAAAACTTAATTAGTATGACTAATTAATCTAATCTTGAATTGTTCAACACAAGGTTGATGTACATATGACTAGATTATTTTTAACTTTTTTATTTGGGACGTAGGCTAGAGAATCTGTACATACATGCTAAAGAAAAAGACGAATAAAAAGCTTTAAACCACTAGACAATCTCATAATTCTGTTAAACTTTTATTAATTAATATTAATAAAGAGTAATACATCAAGATTTGCTAAATCCTCTGAAATATATAATAGTACAACTAGCTAGGTCTATATCACTATCATGTTAATGTCAAATCATAAATGAGATCAATTGGCCAAATAAAACTATATACTTCCACTGTTCCATAATACTTTATAACTTTTTTACACATTTCAATGTACTATTTTGTTTATTTATATGTCGAATTATGCACATTTAAAAATTAAAAAAAGTTTATATTATAAAAGTATGCAATTAGACGATTCAAACAAGATCCCACTTGACTATATTATTATTTACATATTAGCCGCAATATATAAAATAAGCTTAAACGATAAATAGTGCCCAAAATAAACTGTAGCAAGTATTTCGGAACGGGGGAAGTAAATGGAAGTAATAGTTTTTGAGACTACTTCCTCCGGATTTTATTTGTTGTTACAGTTCCTATAGCAACTACTGTTCACCAATTGGTCTTATTTGATATATAGTTCTCTATGTATAATTTAAAATATAGTCAAGTGGGAATTTATTTGATTCGTCTTAATGTGTATTTTTTTAATATTAACTTTTTAGAATTATTTTATCATATGAAATTAGAGATATTAAAGATTAAAATTGTACATTGGATAGCGTGAAAAACAAAAATATAACGGCTATTAAAAAAGGAAGTATATGTTTCTATTTGTTAGTTTTACCCATTCGCCACTTAAGTGATTACATATTTTTTATTTTAATTCGTCCCTTTACTTTATAATATTTTTATTTTAGATAGTATTTTCATTACATTCTTTAGTATAATTCTTATTATACATTTTTTATTTTCTCTCATTTCTAATCTATTCATATAGGTTATTGGTTTCTATTAATTTTTAGTTAATTAGAGTTAAATCAAATATCAATCACTAATCAGCATGCTAAGTCACGCTGATAATGTCGTCATGGCTGATCCTTATATCCATCAAATGCTATAATTTTCTACAATTATACGTGTTAATTTTTATATATTCGTCTAATCCCTCGAGAATTCTTAACTTATAGTATTGTACTAATGTAAGCAACTTTATGGTGGTTATGTTGCTTTTTAAATTGACTTTAGTTCGGATTAAATTAAAAATAGACTTAATTTGATATTATTTAATCTTATATAACCAAACAAACATAATTAAAAATGTATTTATAATAATGTCACAAATAATGTGATTTTCAAAATTCTATTTTAATCTAACCCAAAATATTTGACTTGAAGTTAACTCAATAATTCAAATCAACACCTCTGGCTTTAGTGTTCCATTTTTTCTTGATATAGACTACTATTAAAATTCGTAAGTTTTTAATATAGTAATTAATTTTTAATGTTATTATATATTCAATTTCTTTTAAGTACACTAATTTAAAAATGTAATTATTTTAGATGAATAAAGCATTGCATGCTCATCGAGATGAATTGAAAGAAAATCAAATTACATCACTTAAAATAATAAAGCAACATATTAACTCTAATGAAGACATTGATCCATTCCACCCCAATTCCATTAAGCAAAGGGCATGGTTAAGATGTACGCAACTTTATTTACTAATGTTAATTATTAATAATAGTAGCTATATTTGATTGACCGTTAGTACTACATCACTATATATATATATATATATATATATATATATATATATATATATATATATATATATATATATATATATATATAAATACACATGATTTAATAAGTAATTTTACTATAATTTATTATAATTCGAAATCAAAAAATCCATATATTTAGCCTTATCAAAATAAGGGACATTTATAGATCAAAACATAATTGATGATGATACTAAAACACTTCCAAGTATTAATAATGAACAATAATATAATACATTATTACTCCACATAAAATACTTCATAAATTAAAAAGAAATTAATACTCCATATAGGAATTAAGAAGAAAGCTTACATTTTATGAAGACTCTAAAATGGAATTAAGTTCTTGGTTGTAACTTGATGATTTACTAAGTGAGTGCAACTATTGGGTTTATATAGAGTTCTATATATAAATTTATACAATTCTATATAAAGGAGAAAATAATTAAACAACCGACCACTTAAAAAATAAGATTAGAAAAATCAGAAATAAAATACAAATTGTAATTATCCTAAGATAAATAAGAGATAATTAGAGAGTAAACCCATTAAAAAGGTCGGTTCCATAATAAATGGGGTTGTGAGCATAATTAGTTGTATGAATAAGGTTGGTTGTCCTATGTATTAAAACATACGAGTAGATTTTAAGAGGGCGCAGTTGAGATGATGGAAGGGGCGGAATTATCAGTTGGATACTTGGATTCTGCGGCGGACCAAATCTTTGTTACGTCATCCATGCCATAATCGTATATTTCTTGGGTCTATTTTATTCATAGGGCCCCTTTGACTTTACTTATACACTTACTTATTTTAAGATACTCCTTACATTTGTATTATCGACACTATTTATCGTTCAAGCTTATTTTATATATTGCCGCTAATGTGTAAGAACAAATATAGTCAAGTGAGATCTTGTTTGAATTGTCTAATTGCATACTTTCATAATATTTAATTTTTATAATTTTTAGCTAAGTGTAGTTTAAGATATTAATGATCGAAATTGTGCATTGGATTATGTAAAAAAATGAAATGTAGCAAGTATTATGGAACGGAGGAAGTAGTTATTTATATAATAATTCTTTCGTTCTGAAATACTCCCTACATAATAGTTTTTGACACTATTTATTGTTCAACTTTATTTTATATATTGTAGCTAATATGAAAGAAAATATATTGTCATGTGAGATCTTGTTTGAATTTTCTAATCTTATACTTTCACAATATTAAATTTTTATAATTTTTAAATGTTTATAGTTCAATATATAAATTATCAAAATAACACATTGAATGGCGTAAAAAGTCAACTGTTGTGGAACGAAGGAAGTACATTTTTATCAGTCTCATTAAGATTGTAGCGTTACATAATAAATTTATGTAAGAGCTTTTAAGAGGAAATGTGGGATTCTAATATATATGATTTCGGAATAATACTAAGTATTCTGGTAATGATGTTTGATGGTAATATATTAATTTTTATCCTTAAATAATGACAATAATATATTGAATGGCTAAAATGTTTTCCTGCCAGGGAGTTTCAATTATCGCATTTCATTTTATTCATTTTTCTTTCTCTCATTTTAAAAGCTTGATTATATTTACATAAATTAATTTGGTTATGTACTTAAGTAACCCAAATTCACCATAGTTAAAGAATACTAGTCACTTTCTAATCCCTCTATGATCTCTCTAATTGTAATCTTAATTTTCATCAATGAACACCCATTGTAGCGCTTCCATGAAAGCTTCAAGAAAGCTATGTTTTCATCAATAAAACATTTAGGCTAGGTGTGAACTTAGGCTACATGGAATAACGCATTTATTTCTTTGCATTGCTTATATGATGATTAATTTTTCATAATTGTTTTATTCTTCAATTGGAGTTTCTCATTAATTTTCCTTAATTCAATTTAAGAGTCTAATCATTAATTCATTAATACTAAACATAATTAAGTATCTAAACTACTAGATCACTTTGTAAACAACATATATAAGGTTTTCTTGAGCTAATTAGAAGTAAGACTTTCTATAATGACACGAAACTAATTAAATTAATTTGTATAGTGAGTTGTGAATTGTGATAATTAAAAGTCATGTAAAGAAAATGAACTTAACTAATATGAACTCCATTAAATGAAATTTAATAGACTCTAAAGTTGCCAGGATTTTAAAAATATTACTTCATTACTTAACAAGTACTATATTCAAATACAATTATTGAAAAATACTACTATTAAAATGTTACATTCTAAAATAATATATTAACCAAGTCTATACAAACCTTTACATATACTCTCTTTATCCCTTTAAGATAGCACTATTTAACTCAAATATATAATATTCCCTCCTATTCAAGGTATTAGTCCCATTTGACTTTTGACACTATTCATCAAGCATTCTTAATTTGTATTTTATTCTTAATCTATAAGTTATAATATTGTCAAGTGGGGTCTTGTTTGATTCATTTTAATGCAAAGATCATTAATATCAACTTTTTACAATTTTTAATTATACACAATTAGAGATATTAACGATGAAATTATTGCATTGGCAAATGTGCCCGGTCAAATGGGACTATTAAGATGAATAGGAGGGAGTGGAAAAAACCTTTATTGTTATGATTTTTTGGCCACTACAGTTTTAACCCCAAACATTAATAATAGTATCAGATAACTTATTTTAAATGCTGCAGTTTAAAACCGCAGCACAAAAATACATTATATGTTCCGGTTTTATGAAATCTTCATACTTCATCAACATATAGAATCATTTTGATTTGTGAGCTCTATCAGATAGTATTTGCCTATTTGCCTACCCCTCGGTCCCATATAAATTGAAACAAAGAGAAAGTGTTTTTTAAGAAAAAAGTAGATAAAGGTAATAAATAAAAAGAGAGAATAAATTGTATGGTTGAAATTAAAAAAGAGTTAAAATATATGGATGAGATTAAAAAAAGTGGTGGACCATAGTCCAAAAATAGAAATGATGCAAATTAAATGGGACGAATCAAAGTAGAAAATGCTACAAATTAAATGGGACAGAGGAGTATTTGCCTATGTGGTGTCTTTTAGTTGGGATTACAACTTGTGGGTATACGGTCATGAGTCTGCCGTCTGCGCCTTGTCAAGTCATTTTCCTTCTTCATCCGTTACATTATACTTGTTACATTTTACTTTGTACACATTTCAATGTATTATTTTATTTATTTATATGTTGATCTATACAAATCTAAAAATTATAAAAAGTTAATATTACGAAAGTACATAATTAGATGATTCAAACAAGATCCCACTTGACTATATATTTACATACACATTAATCGCAATATATATAAAATAAGCTTGAACGATGAATAGTGCACATAATCAAAATGTAGCGAGTATTTCAGAACGAAGGAAGTAGATCAGATGCACCAATATTTCCTACATAGTATGAAGTTTTGTATAATTTCTTTGTTTCATTATATATTTTAGTTTAACTTATTGAATTTAATACGTTATAAACTTATAATATTTGGACAAGTTCTTACCTATAATAACCCAATAAAAGTTGCAATTTATTTTATATATAATTATTACCCACTAAACAACATGACCTCATCTACTCTACGTACTAAGGGTGTGTTTGGATAAAACGAAATGGAGGAAAAAGAAAGGAAGAAATTTAGAGGGAGGAAGAATTCCTTGTTTGGATAGCAAAATGGGAGGGAAGGGATTTGGAGGGGAAGGAATTGAAAGGAAAATGTGGATAAATTTTGTAAGAGTTGTAATCCTTCCAAAAGTGGAATGATTTGGAAGGAAAACACAATCTTCCTTCCTTTCTCTTCCATTCCCTCCTAGACAAACAATAACTAGTTTCCTTTCATTTCTCTTCCCTTCCTTTCCCTTCCCTCCCTTCCCCTTCCCTCCCTTTCTTTTCCATCCAAACTTGTTATCCAAACATAGTGTAAAAGTTCCACTACTTAGGGTCATCTCGCTCATCTTTAAACCCAAACGCCCCGAAATGTAAAAAAAAAGTCCCTAAAAATTTTAGGGGTAATAAATAATACAATATCCATTTTATTTTTTATTGTTGAACAAATAATACAATATTCATTACTTGCTAAAACTATAATTTATAACTAATAAAAATTAAAGTCAAAAATAAATCTTGTATATAAAAATAAATTTTGAGTTTAGCGTTAATAAAAGAAAAACAATAAAAGTAATTAAGGAATCTGTTGAATCAAGGCATTCAAAAAAATGAATTCATAAATAATGGTTGAACAAATTATATTTTGAAATTTCCAAATTATGCTTTAAATTTGTTAAGTTGACTTATAGTCACTTCTAATTTTCATATATTTGATTTAAGAAAATATTTTGATGTATATGTTCGTCTTAAGAAGGATTTATGTAGTTTAGTTATATTTTTAATTAAATTAAAACGCATCTAACCTAATTGTATCTTATAAACGTGTTGACACTTATCAAAAGTCATATGAATGGAGAAGTTGGTTCATTTTTTTATGGCTTGACTACTGACTAGGCATTAATTATTTGAGTAGTGAATATGATAAACTAATTTGAGAAGGTGTTAGTAAATAACGGTTATTTGTAAGGTTAACAAATTACTCTTATGTGGTAGGATTTAATAGGTAGAGAGTTTTGTTATTTTAATTTATCTTTTTTGGTTGTGTTTATTTTATTATTATTTCTTTTGTCTTTTTGTGGTGATTTACAAATAACGGTTATTAATTAGGATTTTTTGAACTAATTTATGTAGAAGTATAAATGTTTCGTCTTAAAGTATAATTTTTGTGCAAATAAAGGAAAAAGAAAAAATAAATATATACTCTTGAGTTATGATTTTATGTAGAAGTATAATTTATGTAGAAGTATAAATGTTTCATCTTAAAGTATAATTTTTGTGCAAATAAATATGTGAAAGTTGAAAAATATCTGAGTGCCTTGAAAGAAAAATTAAATGGAATGTTTTGCTAAAATAAAGTTAGATAAAGTAAAAATCCCCATTATAGTGTTCAATGAAAAATATTTCCCAAAGTAGTGTTCTTGTAGATAAGAAGCTATATTTTTTTGGTTTGGAACATAAATCCGCTAGCTTTGAATATAACAAAAGCAAAAAATATTCAAAAATAAAGTTGTTCAATTACTTTGGAATTGATCCAAATCTAAATTTGAAAATTTTTGATTTGGGAAACAATAAATTTGAGTCAATTTCAAATTTTCAAATGAAAGCATCGTATACAAACATGACATTAAATCGATCATTTGAAGCATTTAGCTAAGTTAGATGTTGCAAAGAATACTAAATTTATTGAAAGTCCTACATAGAACATAAATAAATATTCCAAAAAAATATAGGTATTTAGATTATTGTTTTTACTTTTTTCTTCATATCATTCCTTGTTTAAAGTTTTTATTTAGATTATATGTATAATAATATTGTGATAAGAAAGACTCATATATGACAATTTTATACTTGTATTAAAATAACTGATTACAAAAACACAAAATTATAGACTTAAAAAAGAAAAGTGTTATAATCTCCTAATTAAAAAAATATAGCTCTTAATAACATAACACTAATTTGAAAATATAAAAAATCAATAAGTTTGAAGTCTCCAAACCAAAAAAATATGTTTACAATACCGATATGGGAAATACTTTTCAATGGACAAAGTGAGAATATTTATTTTTTTCAACTCTATTTTAGCAAATTATTCAATTAAATGAGCATTGAGAATTAAAGAAAGAATCTCTTGAGTTATGACTAAAACTAAAAATGAAGCAAATTTTATAAAATAAATTAAAAAGAAAAATTAAATGTTTCATCTTAAAGTATAATTTTTGTGCAAATAAATATGTGATAGTTGAAAAATATCTGAGTGCGTTGAAAGAAAAATTAAATGAGCATTGAGAATTATTTAGGCTGACATTTGTTGTTGTGAAACGTTGGAAGATAACTCACATATATTATTTCAAATCGAAGAATTAAAGAGAGATGTACTAATAAATAAATTTCATAGACTACTCCTCTTATTACCAATTAGTTTTAACATGGAAATTTATTGAGTTTGTGTACATTCAACGCTCAATTTTTACGGGTCATGTTATAAAGTACTAGCCCAATTATAAATTTAACATGATATCAAAGTTGTTCATGCTCAACACAAATTCTTACTTGAGACCGTCTTTATAAGAGACGCGTCTTACTTAGAAAAAAAAAGCTTAAAAAAATGCGCATTGTGTAAACCTAATTGGAGTTGGTGTTATAACCTCTTGAAGTTGGTATATTATAACTTGTTAGAGTTGATATTATAACCTATTAAAGTTGGTATCTCCAAATAGGTTATAAATTATAATACCAACTTTAATTGGTGTTAGAAATGTGATTTTAATTTTATAAATAAACAATAAAATAAAGTTACAAGTTTGTAGTAGAAAACCAAATTACATATAACAAGTTCAAACCTTTGGTTAACATACACCAAATGCAATCTTGATCATCGGGAATCACCATATATCGATCATAGTAACAAGAAGATTTTGTTGGATCTTGATATTAATTCTAAGCGAGATGTTCTTTCCTAAAACATCATTTCCTCCCTACTACGGTGCTTGGGAATAAACCGGAAATATGTTATGAGATACAAAGAATTACACTAAATCCGAGCACACGGAAATTAGAATGATATAAGAGAAACTTAAATGGAAGAAGATAAGAAAATTACAAACGAAGATTGCAAGTCCTCGGTGTAAAATGCTAGAGAAGAAAAGAAATCAGAAAATTCATGTGTAGAGAATAACACACAAGCCTCACACCGGTTCATGAAGCAACATGTCACTTCACGAAGCATAAGGTCGATCCATGAAACACGAGATTGATTCACGAACCAAAATCGTCTTTCACTCAACCCGTACATCCCAATAAACATGATTATAATAATCATAATAACTGTAGGAAGTTATCATATAACCATCAAAACAAAACAAGACGTCGCAAGAAAAATTCCCCGAAAATTGCCCAACTCGCGAGCCACGAGTAAGGTCGCGGGCCGCGACCTTCTAATCCAATTTTTCCAGAAACTTTTCCTTTATTTTCGCGCGCCGCAATAATTTCCACTAGCCATGACTTTTATGTTTCGATTAAAACTTATAATTTACAACCTTGGGATATACTTAATTAATTTAATTGAATTTAATTATTTAATTTTATTAAATAAACTTTTCCGATGACCACTATACACTCTAAATTCCAACAATTGGTTATAATTACACCAACTCCAAGTACCAACTTTAATAGGTTATAATACCAATTTTAATAGGTTATGAAACCAACTTCAATAGGTTATAACACCAATTCCACATAGGCTCAACCGTGTGCGTCAGTTTTTAAATTTTTTTTCTATTTTTTTAAATAATTGGGCATGGCCTGGAGAGTCGTCTCTTATAAAGACAGTCTCTCAGAAGAGGTGTTGTATGCTCAATTAAAAAACTGGGTTTATATGTGAGGGTGAGTGTTGGAAAAATAACCTAGATGTAATCCCATATCAAAGATTTAGAGAAAGATTTACCAATGTATATATAATCTTAATGGACTACTTTTATCATCAATTAATTATATAATGAAAACTCATTAAACTTATGTGCAATTAACAACCAGCTAGTCTTCTGAGAGACCGTCTTTCTGAGAGACGTCTCTTAGGCCCAATCCATTAAAGCTTATTGCCTATATTTACTCTACATTTTCCCTAATGGGTCAACCCAATTAGAGATGGTCTCTCAAAGAGACCGTCTCTCACAAGAATTTGTAATTAACCATTCTCTTATATGGGTAATGTCATAATGCATAACATAACAAATTTGAACATGTCGGACTGATTCAAGGAAACGTTGGAGTGAATGATCAATGATCTTAAAGATTTTGTTGTAGCGTGGACGGCTGATTTCCTCCTAAATACAACTATACTATACTATACCCAGAGATTCAAACACACCGTTTCAAGAAGGACGTTGACTTATGTAAACTGGCACAAGGTTGACTTTGTAAAATTCAATTAACTTTGGATAGCTAATCCCTATTTTTAGTATTTTATTTATAAAATCGTTGTTGTTGACTTTGAAACAAAAAATATTATTTCGTTCTGTAAAGTTGTTGTTATTTGTCATTTAAATTAAGTTGTTCCATTTATTGTTTTTAAATTATTAAGATACTTTAATAGTTTATCTAAATTTTAATAGTTGCTACAGTTTCTATAGCAACTTCTGTTCATCAACTGATTTTATTAAGTGCTACATATTTGTCCATGTATAATGTAAAATATAGTCAAGTGAAATTTGGTTTAATTTTGTCTTAAACGCATATTTTCATAATACTAACTTTTTTTGAATTTTTTATAATATAAAATTAAAGATATTAAAGATTAAAATCGTGCATTTCCTCACATACTTTCGACTAACATCGTTTTAATATTGTTATATTTTTGCGGTCTTCACATGTTTTCCACTAGCTTTATCAAACTTTTTTTTAATGATTGTGGTCCCATCACTACAAAAAAATAATGAAATGGCGACCACCGTTTCCATTGCCATTTGGAAGCTAAATGGTCAAAAAGTGGTATTGGCGACGGGAGGGCGACGAGCTGTGAGTGGACGCCAAAATGCTGGACGCTAAACTAAAACATGGACGCTAATTGGACGCCATTTAACGTTGACCACTGGGCGACCACCTGGCGACCAAATACCTCATCGCCTGAAATGAAGCTGTCTGGCGACCAAAAATCTCGTCGCCAGCCCATAGCCATTATATTTTAGATTTTATATTTTTTTTTTGCTTTTTTTCGTGCATATATATATATATATATATATATATAAAACATTGTAATATTAAAATTAAAACAAGAAATACATATCATATACTTGGTACTTGTTCTGAGTATAAAATAAAGTTTATCATATATAAAATAAAGTTTATGTTACAAATTCATACAAAAGTTTAGTAAATTAGAAGAAGAAACAATAAAAACCATAGATGATGATGTTACAGGAAGAAGAAGATGAAGTGGTACTCTGTAGAAAGTTCACTTGGTACTTGGTACAAGCTTTAAAGAACTTTAGTTGACCGTCCAATAGTGAATATACCATACAAGCTTTTAAGTTCTTTAACTCAATGAACAATCTCATTGGCTTGAAGAAAGTTTTCAGACAGTTGCAATGGCGAAATTTAGACTCTAACATCAATGAATCAGTAAGCAACCCCAAGCTGATTTGAGTCGGTTTCACTGATGGTTATCTTTGATATTTGGTTGTTTTTATTTTATGTTTAAAATTGAAGATTGAAGAAAATTTTAGTCTTCTACAACTACAATGAGAGTGGGGAAGTTTTTTGAAAGTGTTGAGAAATTTAGGAGAGAGAATAGGGAAGGACTAAGGAGTGCTGAAGCAAGGTTAATTATTTAAAAGTGCACTAGAGGTGGGCGATGAACCAAGCTGGTAGCTGTCCCGTCGCCAACTGTCTTGGAAAAGAAGAAATTCAGAGTGCTTTTTATGGGGCGACGAAATATATCTCATAGCCTTCCCGTCACCAAATGTTTTAAAATTTTAAATTTTCGTTTTTCCCGGTTTTTGATGTATTATAATTTTAAATTTTAAGATGGCGACCAACTGGCTACCAACTATCCCGTCGCCATTTTTCAAAAAATAAAACTTTGACCCTTGACATACATGGCGTCCATTTATCTCGTCGCCAGTTGGTCGCTGTTTCTGCGTAGAAATCGAGTCGAGTCTCCCTGACCGGAAGGTGAGATCTTCGGATGTCTGGAGGGTCCGAATACCGGATTGAAGGCAGAATTCCTACAAATTGAACAGAGTCACTTGCCCGGGGGCTGTTTCCCTAAAAGTCCCTCCGACGCTCAAGTCAGTGATCGATTTTAAGAGTCCATAGTGAAGACTAAAAATGGTAATTTATAGAGAGAGAAAGCATCGACATACCATAAATAGTGATAAATGCGGGTATTTATAGAGCAATAAATGACCTGTTTAACTGTCCCAAGGGTATTTTAGTAATTTCGCCTCAGAATGGGCTTTGCTGAGGCGTTGACTTTGTTGTTGGGCCTTTTGACTTAGCCCAGGAATTTGGGGTTGGTTGACCCCATAACATTAGCCCCACGTACAGAGGGCGTCGAACGTGAGCATTGGCGGGCTTTGTGCGGAAAGATCCAGAGCTATGATGACCTTTGGGGGCTAAGTATTGGATTGCCTCGACTGTAGGAGTCCGGCTAGAGTGTCCGAATACTTGACGGCCGAATAGGTGAATAACTAAACAACGACACTTCTTCGAAGTGTCCGAATACTATCTTGGCCGAATTGCCAATTGGATATGACCGAATAGAGGCACCCCCTTTCCTTGGGGTGTCCGAATACATTCTCAAAGTGGCAGAATAGGATATGGCAGAATAGGGGCACCCCTTTCCCTTGGGGTGTCCGAATACATTCTCAAAGTGGCAGAATAGGATATGGCAGAATAGGTGCACCCCCTTCCCTTGGGGTGTCCGAATACATTCTCAAAGTGGCAGAATAGGAGCACCCCTTTCCCTTGGGGTGTCCGAATACCACATTGGCCGAATAGGACCTTCCCCTTGACACTTAGGGGCCGATTAGATCCTTCCCCCTTGACACTTAGGTGTCTGAATACCATCAAGGGCCGAATAGGGCCATCCACTTGACACTTAGGTGTCCGAATACCGTCAGGGGCCGATTAGGGCCTTCCCCCTTGACACTTAGGTGTCCGAATACCGTCAGGGGTCGATTAGGGCCTTTCCCCTTGACACTTAGGTGTCCGAATACCATCAAAGGCCGAATAGGGCCATCCACTTGACACTTAGGTGTCCGAATACCGTCAGGGGCCAATTAGGGCCTTTCCCCTTGACACTTAGGTGTCTGAATACCGTCAGGGGCCGATTAGATCCTTCCCCCTTGACACTTAGGTGTCCGAATACAGTCAGAGGCCGAATAGGGGCACCCTACCTTCATCATAGGTTGTCCGAATACTTACTCGGCCGAATAGGGGCACCCTGGTTGATGGCTAACGAGCCCCAAGGACACTTGGGCTAATGAGCCCCAAGTTTGAAACACAGTTCGGACCTCTATGGAGTCCATCCATGGAAGGGGCCGAATTGGATATGTATCTTCCAAGTAAGGCAGGTGCCGAATAGAGGGAGACACCCTGCTCTCGAGGTGTCCGGCTCCTAGGTGAGGGGCTGATGAGCCCCAAGGACACGGGCTAATGAGCCCCAAGTTTGAAAACATAGTTCGGAACCCAATGGAGTCTATCCATGAAAGGGGCCGAATAGAGCATGTACCTGCCGAGTTAGGCGGGTGCCGAATAGGGTGAGCCAACCTCCTCCTGAGATGTCCGGCTCCTGAGTGAGGGGCTAATAAGCCCCCAGGACACTTGGGCTAATGAGCCCCAAATCTCGCAGACTTGTGCCTTCATTTATTTAGGAAAGTTTTTTAAGGAACGGAGAGATGATGTGCCTTCATAGAATTAAATACCTAAATCATAGTTAGATAACTAGTTAAAAAAAATTCAAACTTGTGTGCAAAAGTTTTGGTAGAGGCCCTTAGTTATCAACTCATGAACGGTAAAAAGGAATTAGATAACTAGATGATTCTATATAAGAATCAATGTTGGAAGAAAAGATTTATTAACAAAAGATTATTGGTAATGTCTAATGATTGAAAAAAAAAAAGAGTTCAAATGATCAATATTGGGAAGAAAGAATAATATTGTTGTTAAGTAGAATAAGTGTAGTGTAGTATAATTCTTAAGACCCTTCATTTTTCCAAATACTAACTCACAAGTTTTATTAGACCCCTAATCTAAAAATAAATTAACAATCTTGTATTATTTTAAGACATTATTACTATAAGCAATATTTAATATTTGAGGTCCATCAATTTTAAGGTCTAATAATACACTTGGCAGTGGCGGAGTCACATTGGAGCCTATGGGGTCACGTGTCCTTAGGCGTTTTTTTAAAAAAAATTAAAGTAGACTTTTTTATTGGTAAGATTAAAAATGTAAAATTAATACTGAAATCTTTTGATAATAAATGCTCACTCATTTTAGTAATTTTGTCTTATTTATTTATTTTTTCTCATTTTTTTAATTAGGTCAGTTGATTTAATTTGTTCCATTTGCTTTTATGTATGTCGTATTTAAAGTAGTTATTCAATTTGCGTTTTCGTTCATTATTAGTTGGTGCCCCTGAGACCACGAATCCTGAATCCGCCAGTGACACTTGGGCACACCGCACACTTATAAGCTGCTCATTTAATACTTGAGGTCCTTTAACTATGAGGTCTAATATGATTGGACACATCGCACACTCCTAAATAGCACATGTTTGAGATAGCGAAAAATTTAAAAAATTTACTCCCTTATTATTTAATCTTCGGTTGTCCTACTTATAGTTTCATATTTTGTTGCGACTTATAGCAAGGAACGAACATGAGTTTGGGATGCTAAAGTCAACCCGATCTTAATTTAAGGTCTGGATCCATTTATTTTCGATCTTATGAGTTCAAGTCAAAACTAGGTCCATGACTTTAGGATCGGGTCCATGTCAGTATTTAAACATTTGAGATCCAGATCCGACTCATGGATCCATTTAGATTTTTTTTATCAAAATTATATACTTCGTATTAGCTATTATGTGCGTATTTAATTGTTTGATTTTGAACTTTGTTATATTTTGAAACATTACTTGTTTTGCAACTTTGTCGGTTCATGTAATTTGAAATATGGTCGTTGTATCTATACTTTAAAAATCGAAAAATTCGAAGAGTATTTTGTTTTTAGAATTTCATTGATGGAAAGCTTCATAGTTCATATATTTTATCACTCGACTAATATAAAGTATTAGAAGATTGTTATTAGTTGAAATGTTTAAATAATTTAGATGAATGAACGAAAATTGTATAATATATTTTTAAAAGTATCCAAGGAAAAAAAAAACAAAATATATTATTTTGAATCCAAATCCAGACTCTAGACCACCAAAATGTTAAGGGTTTGGATCTTAATCAAAAAATTTCAGACCTTGTCCAATTGAGTGTGTGTCTAGATCCAATAAATAAAATAGGGTCTGAATTGTAATTGAGTTGAACACGATCCAAATTCGACTCATGTCCATCCCTACTTATTGCTTTAAAGTTTTAAGGTGTTATTTTATGAAATTCATAAACCTTGTTTTTATTTAGAAAAACTAATAAAACTATTGAATTGCCTTATAAAGTAATAGTAATTTAATAATTACTCTTTTTGTTCGGCTTAAAAAAGCCTCATTTTCATTTTGAGGCTATATTAAAGGCTATCTTAGAAGGAGAAAGTTTTGTTGTTACTTGTACTAATTGTCTATGGTAATTAGATAGAGTTTGACGGTGAAAGTAATTAAGTAAGCTGATATGATAATTTAGGAGTATTTGAGTTCATAATGGAGGGTATTAAAGTGGTGGAAAAATGTCTAAAAAAAGTGATGCAGAATCATTGTAATAGTCTAAAATGAAAAACATCGCAAAATAAAACAAAGGATACTACTTAATAGCCAACCTAATAACTAGCTGGAGCAGCCTTTTTATTTTGGTTTAAAAGCCATCTTTTTAGTTGCTTTAAAGGCCATTTACCAAACACTTTTTTTGGCTGTTTTACCAACCAACAAGCCAAAAGTCAAAAGCTAAGCCAAAAGCCAATTACCAAACACCTCTAAAAGTTGAAGTAATATGTCATTTGTGAAAGACTTTAACTAGTTTTAATAGTTGTTACAATTACTATAGTGAACACTATTTGTTAATTGATCTTATTTAACAATATTTCTATGTATAATATATTAACATAGTCAAATAAAATCTTGTTTAATTCATCTTAATACATATTTTCATAACATTAACATTTTAAAATATACTATCAAATAAAATTAAAGATATTAAAGATTAAAATTATGCATTGGATATCTGAGAAAGTATATACACTTGCAAGTAAAAAATAAGGAAAAAGTATAACACAATAATAATCAATTTGGAAAAATCACAAAACACAATATGCAAACAAAAAGAGACAATCTGAAGATGTAAATCACCAATCTTCATAAAAGAAAACATCCAAAACAAAAACTACAAATTCTCCTTTCTTGTTTTTGTACACAATAATTAAAGAGGAGAATAACACCAAATACAACTCCTCAAATTGAATATGCATCAATTAGCTTTATGCTTCTCTTTTACTTCCATCAACTCTCAAACATTATCTTGCTTTTTTAACCATAACCTCTGTAAATCAAAAATCAAAACATTTTATTTAAACTTCTCAAAAATTAATTTGCTTAAATATTTTGGGTGAACATAAACTTACGACTAATTGTAGGAAGGTCAGAACTCTTCAACACACGTAACCTCTTGACAGTCGCCACAAACATGCTGCAAGAAAAACAACATATTACACTTTATCAGTGACGGAGCCTATTAGGATGAATTTTCACACGTCGAAAAATTAAAGAGTGTGCACACTTTATAAGTTATTGAGTCCTTCTTTTCATTATCATATGGTTTAGAATGGTATATATCTGCTTGCCTTATGAACACCTCATATTTATCTGTCGCTATGCTGACATCACAATAAGTCAAACCTAATTTATCGGAACTACATAGTAAATTTTGGAATCAGTTAACCCCTATTTAATTTATAATTTTAAAATTAATCCCTTAGAATATTTGAAATTTTACAAAATATTTGTATGTAATTAACTACTTAACTTCACTAAAAATTTGCAACATAAAATTGACTCCACTTCAAAAAAAAGAACGAAATCCGCCACTGCATATATATTAATTAATGACATAAATGCATGTCAAATTCTGCTTACGGATCAATTTGGTAGGTTTAGATTAGTAGAGTTTAAAATACCATATGCAACCAAGTCCATGCTATACAACTGATTAGAATATGTCTTTAACACAAAGGGACAAATTTTTTACGCAATTTGTCAAAGTTTTTGAATTAATGGAGTACAAAAAATTATTTTTATGAAGGATAGCCATCATAGATTCTTTTAATGCTTTTACAAAAAATTATTTTGTTTTAGATCAGCTTATGTGTTTTGCAGATAGCTTTTTTCATGCGATTTTGGTGTCATTCGTCCGCATCTTTGTAGGGTGCTATTTATTTGGAGTACTTGATCCGCGCACTCTTTTTTGCCCTCTCTTTGAAGGGGGTGTAGGTATGGTATTTTACCTTACCCTCCAGATACTAACTTTACGTGAAATTATTGGGTTGAAGACCAAGACTAATACAAAAAAAATACATGGTATATAAGGCCACATAGGACAAAACTTAGGCGCTCAATGTTATTAAGTGAATCTTATTTAGATAGGATTAGAAAGCGTCGGAATAACACAGTGGTTGTTTTCAATTAACTATTAGTAAAGCGTATCATTTACAACTTCATATAAATAAATTTAAAAGTGCATATGTTTTAATGAGTCGTTTTAATTTAGTCTGTTAAAATAAAATCGAAGAAAGTAATGACTAAGATGAAGCATAATGAAGATCCTTACTGCCATGGGACATCACCAACAAGCATTCTGTCTCCCTCATTATCCTCATAAACCAAAGTATATTCCCCACTTCCATCCAGCACATCTGTAATTGGTTTCTGGTCTTCTTCTTTGTTGTCTATTGCACCAGGACAGGAATCTCTTTGAGCTAATCAGTAAAACCACAAGACAAACAACATTGAACAATTAAGCACCTTTTTAATTTATGTTAATAGGATGTGTTGAAGTGCCCATGTGTTACCCACATGTGAGTTGTCCCACATCGGAGAAAGAAAAGAGTATGCATCACTTTATATACTCAAGGAGTAACTCCTACTATTACCAATTGGTTTTAGTAGTGAACCTTCTTTGGGTTTATGAGTTGACTACTTCTTCTCCTTCTTGTTTGGGTTGCCCAGACCTATTTTCTAATCCTATCACAAATTTCTTATATATCTTAAGACAAGTGCAGCTCAGTTGGTTACATGCCTTCGAGTGATATTGTTGGTTAGGGGTTCCAAGCCTACCAAATTTGAATTTTTGCAAAATTTTAGTCCAGATTTTAGTAATGATTTATGAAGGGATTCAATTTATTATTATTAAACATTAAAAAGTAAATAGAACGTCTAAAACAAAAATAAACCTCCCTAACTTCTTAACTTCCCACCCAATAAATTATGATCAAACCAAAATACCCCAATAACATGTCAACCTCATGGAAACATGCCTACCTAAACAACTTGACTAAATAAATCAGTCAGTATTTTCAGTCTTTCATATTGTAGATTGAGGGCTATAGCCTATGTGGACTAATTAAGGCAATTTTCAAATGTGAAGTGATTGCCATTACAAGTAGAGGTGTTCAAAACACAACAAACGATCCGATATTTATCCGATCTTGTAACCGAACCCGACTTGACCCGACTTTAAAATGAATTTTAAAATATGTAAAAAACAATATGGATCCAGCACTTGTTAACCGACCCGAAAGATCTAACCCAAAATAAGACTATAAATTACAAAAAGGCAGTTGACATTTCTTCACAGTGAAACAAGTCTTTTTTTTTTTACCTGCAAGTAGCCCTCTAAATAGGTTGTCAACTGAAGATGAGAGGCTGCTGTAGTTAGTATATGCACTAAGATCAACTTTCCTTCCAATAGGAACACCATCCATGTTGATTTTCACAAACTGACCCTTGTGAGTGTTATTCTCTTTGGTCGACTTTTGACTTTCTGGCTTACTTGGGATCTCGCTCTGGGGTTCAGAAACTCCCTTCACTGAGCTGCTAGCAAGGTTCTTTCGGAATGATCGAATTGGTGGCCAACCCACAACTGGTGGAGCAGCTCTATAGATTTTTGACATTTTTATGAATGTATAAAACAAATAGACAAGTCAACTTATTGTAATTTCAATTATCTACATTGTTTAGTATGCAATTAGACTAGGATGCTTAGAAGAAATGTAAATACAATCACATATGCTACCAAGAGGAAAACTTAATAGGATATAAAGGAGAAACCAACAAAATGTCCAAACACCAAAATTATGTTCCTTTTACAAAATCATCATAATCATCATCATCCCAAAGCATACAAAAGCAGGGTCTGGGGAGGGTAGGAAAGAAAGCAGACCAGTACCCTAATCACGAGAAGGTAGACCTTTTTACAAAATATGATTCATAATATACAGATATTACAAAGGTTGAAGACTTGCAGGACAGGGCTAATCAGCAAGCAAAGAGCAAGGCAGATCTATACTCAAAAATACTACTACAAGATTACAAAATACCTCATTAAGCAACATAAATCTCGAAATAAACAAAATACTGATAAATATTGCAAAAATGCAAGGGGTCTAACAGTACAGGGCCTCAAATACTAGTTTATTGTTTTATCTTTAGTTTAATTACTCGTTTTAGGACGCTGATATACAATATAAATGTAAAACAAATACGACCACATAATTTATTTAGAGTTTTTACTCCGCCCATGCTTAAGATAATAAGTTACAATAGTATAATACCATCTAGAGGTGGGCAAATTCGATCATTGAGTCGTTCATATTAGGTACTTCGGATCAAGTTATTTTTGGATTGTGCGTGGAAATATGCTTATCCGGTTCAGTTTTGGGCTTTATTCATGCCAAATCAACTCGAAAATAGTTAAAGTTGTTGGAAAAATAACAGATCTGATTTCCAATCAAAAAGTTAGAGAGACGTTCTAATACATCATTTATAAACTTGATGGTCTACTCCTCTTATTACCAATTGGTTTTAGGATGAAACCTCGTCAGGTTTGTGCATAGGCCCAATAACGAATTTATCTAGGGGTCAGGTCACTCGGGTCACATAAGCCCACCTATTATCACATCTAGGATTACAAGATTGCAATAAAAGACCCCAATAACAAGACAAGAAATGATGATACATGGACCACCTTGATGGGCTACTCCTCTTATTATCAATTAGTTAGAGAGACATTGACTAGTATATAAACTTGATGAAATACTCTTATAACCAATTGAATTTAGATAAACCTCGTCAGGTTTGTGTATAGACCCAATAACAACTTTATCAATGGTCGGGTCACATTAGCCCACCTATTATCATTTATCACATCTAGGAGTACAAGAATGCAATAAAAGACCCCAATAACAAGACAAGAAATGATGATATATGGACCACCTTCACAAACATCTTAGCAAATGTGACTTACAACAGTGATGAATATCCCCTTTATATAAACATCAACATAATTAATTTAACTTTAATTTTCAAAAGCAGAAATTCAAAAGGGCAAAGAAAGTATACCTTTTCTGAGAACTGTTGAGCACAGCTGTATTTACAGAAGGTGGTGAAAATGCCTTCTCTTCTGCAGTCTGCAACTCTGATATTCTAGTGCTACAAGGCTGTGATGATTCCTTTACCATAACAGGCAAACCTTGATGTTGTTTAGGACATGTTTGGTACTTAACATGATTTTGCAGAAATGGAGAATTATTTTGTTGGGAGATAGATGACCATGGGTTATGATTCTGTTCCTGCCCACACCCAATAACACCACCACCATTGTTGTTCTTGGAAGAAAAACAACCCAGAGAAAAAAGTGATTTTTCTTTCTCTTTAACTGATGAATTTATATCTCCAGGTAAACCAAGTCTAAGTTCAAGCTTTTTATCATCAGATGATGAACACCCATATCTTAATTCCTCCATACCCATCTTCTGTTTTTCTTTAGGTATCAAATCCAACAATTTTGGGCAATTTTCAGCCATTTTTACACACAGAATGCCAAACTCCAGGAAAAAAAAGACACAAATGATGAGAAAAAAACCCTGTAATGGAGGAAATTATGTAAAAAAAATGGATTGAAATATAATGTGATTAAAGAGATTAATAGATATACATACCTAAATTGTTTTAACCAGAAATTAGTAGCAAATAAAGACAGACATCCTGAAAATTATGTAAAATTAACCAATATTTAGAACCAAAAACAGGAAAATTTCAAAACCCAGAACAAAACAAGTATGATCAATAGAAAAAAAGGACTTACAACAACTAACATATAATTAATAGCAGAAGTGAAACCCCACAAAAAGGAACAAAACCCATTTGAGAGAAACTCTAATTATTACCTTTTTATTATCTGTAAGTGGAAAAATTAAAGAAATAAAGTTATGGAGGTTTTTTATAAGAGCATGCTTAGTGGGTCTTCTTCTTTTCTGCTTTCATGGGATTATGATTTGATTAAGGGATGTTTTATGAGAAAAAAATTATTATAAGTCTGAATTTAAGCAAAAGCAAAGAAAAATAGAAAAAAATTGTAAGGAGAATTTGAAGGAATTGCACTAAAGATGGAGAAATTCCCCTTCAAAAATGGAATGAGGTTTAGTTGGGTAAGCAAAGTGTGTAGTGCTGACCTTGTTTGTTAGTTGTTACTGGTATTAAGGAGCACAACACCTTAAAATATTTCTTATTTCTTGTATTTTCTATTCTTGTGAAAGGAAGTTAATGTTGGTAAAATGCGGAAAAGTGGGGAGGTATATAAAATGCTTAGCATGTTTGTATATTGTAATAGAAAAAAAGGGAAGATTCTCACAAGTTGGAAAATAATGGTGTCATTTCTATCATTCACCATTCACTACTAGTTACAAATGGAGGGTAAAATTACGCGGGTTTTACACTGCATTCTATTTAGTTTGGATAAATATTGGTATAATTTTAATGGATAGTGAGTGGGTATGTATATATAAAAAAATCTACCTGTCATGGGTAGTGGGTATGAAGTCTTATCCGGTCCCTACCCACCTGCCTAGCCCCTTAGCAACCGATAGGGATGGCAATGGGTCGGACTCGGCTCGGATTATACATACTCCGACTTTGCTCCAGATAATAGTCAGAGTTTTTTTTTCAGTCTACCTCCACTTGTAGTCGGATCATGCATACTCCAAGTTTGCCCCAACTCGGACTCTCGAACCTCCAATGGAGTCGGTGCGGAGTCGGATTTTATCAAAAAATATCATTGTGATTTTGTACTAATAGTGGTATGAGCACAAGAGGTCTGATGTATAAGGCCATTATTAGAACAGAAGTGTTTCATTTTATTATTGATATATTCTCCACTATTATCTAATCAAAGAATACAAATGTGTTTTTGGAATTGGGTGAGGATTAATTTATGGAATTTTACGAAGACATCATACACCTCAGATTTCTGTTTAATAAAATATACCCAACTCATGCTAGTGCAACCATAAATGAATAAACATAGTAAGAAAAAACAGAAGTTCCTTTATCGGGAGCAGGACCCTAAACATCAGAATGTATAAGCATAAAAGGTTCACTGGACGGACTCGAACTAGGATAGTACGAATGTTTATGACTTTTTGCCAAAATACATGACTCACGATTAAATTTAAGCTTAGATCCACGAAGAGAAAGGAAAAGAGTCTAGTGACAGGTGCCCAAGTCGACGATGCCACCTCCATATGTAACACCTCGACCCGACGGAGCACTGGTGACTACTCATGGAGAGTGTAGACTAGCCCCACAAACCAACACAAGTTTTTCCAGCGCACATTGGCCTCACTCGTGCGCACCCAGAAAAAACTTCCTAAGAGGTCACCCATCCTAAGATTTCTCTCCTCCAAGCACGCTTAAGTGTGGAGTTTTTAGCAAATGGGCTTCCATGAAAAGAAGATGCACCTTGTTGATATAAGTAGTCTTTCAATCTCTTTTCAATCTAAATCTGGGGTATCACACCATAGCTGTTGTTACACGGAATCGCGAGCAAGCGTTGCACAAACTTTTTGAGGCACCTCCTCTACATAGTACAGACCATCTTCCTCAGTACCACGCCCAATAGTGTTCCATGCACTAGTGGAAAAAAAGCTATTGGCTGCGGTTTTTTTGCCAATATAGGCTGCGGTTTTGACTCGCAGCATTAGGAATAGCAGCAGATGACAAAATATTATTGGCTGCGGTCTTAAAAACCGAAGCCTATAGACCATTTTCACAACAAAAAAAAAGGGGGGATTATTGGCTGCGGTCATTGCAAGAACCGCAGCCTTTGAGGGCTTTTTTTATTTTTTTTTTATTTCGTTTTATACCTAAAGGAAGATCAGAAAACAGTTCAGACATTCACCATCATGTAAATTTTCAAGAATCAACTGTCAAAAATACTCAACAAAAGAGCACATTATCAAAACCAAAGAGTTCAAAAAGCCCTTCATTCCAATCTCAAATCACTATCTAACTCCACCCAGATCCCTAATACCATTTCAGCACCATTGAAATCACAAATTACTACTTTAAAACATCAAATTCCACATACCCATTTAACCAAAACTCAAATCTCATCAGTAATTAAACTTCTATTGCATGAAAATCTTCAAGGTTCAAATTTCAAACCACCAAAATAGATGTAAAGAACAACTGCGAACAGAAAGCAATCAAAACAGTACATAAATATGAATTTCAAGCAGCTCAAAAAAAATCAAAAAGCAAGAATGAAAAGTTAGACTATTTTGACCAGAAAGCAAGTAAACTTCATTCAATTAAGTAATTTTGACCAGAAAGCATTGTATACAGACAGAAACTTAAATGTCCAATTCAGCAACTTGATTACTAGTACAAGGACAATTCTGAGTGAACAAAAAAGAACAAAAATGAGCCAAATTGAACAAAAATGAACAAAAATGAACATAATCAGCCGAATTGAACAAAAATGAGCCGAATTGAAAAAAAATGAACAAGAAAGTCCCAGCAACAACAATTCCGCCACAAAATCAGCCGAATTGAACCCACAACCACCACTACGACACCGACAATTGTACCCAATTCTCACTCTCAAATCTTCAAATTGGAGGGAATCTACGAACCGCCTTCTAGGGTTTTATTCACCATTAAAGAAGAAGAAAAAGAAGATTTAGAAGTTGATGAAATTATTCTGTTTTAGCGGAACATAAAAAATCAATCGTTGGTGATGATTATGAAGGAGGCGCTTCAATTTGGTAGAGAGAGAGAGACGCTTCAGAAGGAAGAAGAGGCGCTTCAGAAGAAGGGGAATGAAGAGGCGCTTCAGAAGGAATGAAGGGGAATATAGGCGCCTCAATTAGGGTTTTTTTCTTTCTGGGCTGGGCTTGGTTTTAAAAATTTTTTTTAATGATCATTGGCTGCGGTCAAAGAGATAAACCGCAGCCTATATGTTTTTTTGGGTTATTTGTTGTGGTTTTTCTAAAAACCGCAGCCTATGTATAATTTTTTTTTTTCGCAATATTTTTCTTCTATTTTAAGCTACGTCTTTGAACAACTGCAGCCTATGTCTCGCAGCCAATGGCTTTTTTTTCATTAGTGATGTCTGCAAATCCTATATCACACAACGAGATTTCATGAGAACAATACAATTTAATTGTTTAGTCAATTGTCTAACAGAAAGAAGCTTGTGAGATACTGTGGCACAAAGAGACACTTTTTCAATTGAATATTCGGTAGAATATTAATTGTTCCTGCACCCTCAACGTTTATACATTTCCCACTGGCTGTTTGAATAAACTGTTTATGTGTCGTACCGATCGAAATAAAATCATTGCGATCGTACTATAATATTTCATCTTCATCTTCATCTTCGTCATCATCTTTATCTCCATTTCATCATCTTCATCATCTTCATCAGTTTATTCCTTTTATCATCAAAAAAAAAAACTAAACCCAACTTTTTTACTCTTCTTCTCTCTTTCGTTCTTTTCTGCAAAAAACATCATCAAATTCAAAGGATTTATAACTTTATCTTTCCTTCTTGATGATGAACAACAAATGATAATCCCAACATTATCAAATAGCTTGATGATGAACAACAAATACATGTCGAATCTCAAATCAAAAGTATATAAATCAGTAAGACGAAAAATTGAAGAAGAAAACAAAAATGGTGGTTGTTTTATCGTTACTGATGGTGTTTGAATGTTCGTATGCTAAGTGTGTGGTTCCTCCATTTCTAACTATTGAATTTTGGTTCCTCTATTTCTAATTGCTTCTTAATCTTAATTTAAAAATTTTACACATAAATCAGAAATTTAAGGCATAAAAACAATGATATCAACGTACAAAAACTAACTATAATCCAAACCTTGATTTCCATTTGTATGGATGAGTGAATTGTTAAAGTTTTTTGAAGTTTTTTCTTCTTTTTCGGTTTTTGACAGTAGATAGCTTTTTCGATCCATTGAAACTCAAACATCAATCGAGAAATTTAAAGGTTTTAGGGAGGAGATGACGGGAGTTTATAAGAGAAACATGGAGTTGAGGGCATAATGGAGTTAAAGAAAGAAAAAGTCATTAATGGGGACTTGAGGAAGAAGGTGATGAAGAAGCCATTGATGGAGCTTGAAGAAGAAGGTGATGAAGATGGTAACCTGTTGTTCCTGGTTACCAAAATCGGCTTCATTTTTAGATGCGGATGACTCCCAAAGTTCACACCTTTAAAAGATAAACATAAGTTCGCACCTTTAGTAGCAAATCAGGCAAAGTTCACACCTTTAGAATCAAAATTTCCTTTTATATATGTTTTTTATTTAGTTAAATTATTTATTTAATATTTTTGTATTGTTATTATTAATTTATTCAAACTTGAATTGTTAAACTAAGTTATTATTTAATTAATATTTAATGTTTTAATTTTTTATCATTAAAAAATAATTTTATATTTGTTTATAATTATTAAAAGTGTTATTGAGGAAGATTGAAGTGTGTTTTGCAAATTTTAAGGGAAGGAGCATTTTCGTCATTTTATTAAGTAGGGGTGACGATAAAATAAAAAGGGTGACGAACTTTTCTCTTTGGAGAAAAAAAATTAGTTTGATGAAACTGCAGTCTGTATAGAGGTAAGAACAAGATTTGCAAGATCCCAGCAGGCTGGTGTGTAGTGTCTGAAGGTAATGCAGACTGTAGTAAAACTAAACTCTGCAGAGAGTTTAAATTTTTAATGATGGTTGTCTCCAGGAAGCAGGCCAAGTTTTTATTATTCAACATTTTCTTCACTGACTTTCATTTAGAGAAGTTACTACTCCCTCTCTTATTTTAAGAATTTTTCATTTTTCATTTTTTGGTTATTTTATTTATCACAAATTCTTGTGAGAGACAGACCATCTCTAATTGGGTTGACCTATTAGTGAATTACTGAAAATGTACAGTAATGTAGACAATAAACTTTAATTGATTGGACCTGAGAGACGCTTCTTAGAAAAACGGTCTCTCAGAAAACTGGTTGTTTATTTATAGTTGTTGTAAAAAATCATTTCATTTATATTCCTCGTTTTAATATTTTAATGATGCTTATGATTTCACATATCTTCCACTAACTTCATGTTAATATTTTTATATTCTTTATGGTTCCTATATGTTTCCCACTAATTTTATACAAACAATTTTTTATTAATTGTGGTCCTTATTTTTTTTCCACAAACTTTCTTTTAATACTTTTTTAATATACATGGCCCCCACTTTTGCTATATCAAATTTATTATTCAATCAAATAATATCTCTACTATCTAAAAGATTATATTTTTCTTAGTTAACGTAAATTCTTTATCGTAACTTCATTAAAAACGAAGGGAGTATATTACAAGATCAGACACTATTTATTTATCACCCTTAATTTGTAATTGGTTTTTAATCTATAAACTAAAAAATATAGTGAAGTTGGATCTTATTTGATTTGTCTCAATACAGAGTTTATTTATATCAAATTTTTATATTTATTAGTATACATAATTAAAGATAATATGAATTGAATTAGCACATGCACTGCGTGAAAAAGTCAAAAGGTCCAAATATTTTGGCACCTATGAGGTACTTGCTATGCATTTCTTTTCTAATCTGTTTCACAATTCTAGTTACATTATTACTATATACTTAAATTATAAGGTAAATTATAAGTAGTCTTGTTTATCTTTACTTTATTTAACTTTATATTACTCTCATTTTAAAATACTTACAACTGAAAAATTAAAAAATAAATAAGTGAATTTAAAAGAGAGTGAAATTATATATAAGATCAATAAATTGTAAAAAGCATTATTAAAAAAGAAATACTACAACTAAAAGAGTCAACTAAAAATAATTAGGTACAAATTCGATATAACAAAGGTTGTACTTCCTCTTCCCTTCACTTAACATTTCAACAAAACTAAAACAATTAATTAAAAATTAAAATTTTTCACCAATTTAACACATTTTTTAATTACTCCTACTATACTACTTTCACTGTCCAGTTAGTTTGCACCTTTTGATAGTTGCATATATAGAGTTGGCTTTATATACTTTACCATCCCAACTTAGTTGGGATGTATTACTTTTTTTTCCTTTAAAAAATTTTAAATTTTATAAGGATGAGATATGATTTAAAATTGAAATAGTTATTATTTAGAAGTATATTTATTTTAGTAAGTTATTAATATTTAATAATAGTGGGTTATTTAACTTTTCACATTTGACAATAAGTAAGTTGTTTATTTAACACTAGTATAGAAACTCGTGCAATGCACGAATTAATTAGTATGAAATATATATAAATATAACTTCAAAGAATAATGCAAGTATATATTATTATGATTAAATATATCATATACATGACTTTTTTAAAGCAAAATTTAATTAAATATTAATTTTTTTTAATTATTTATTGAATATATCACTTTTTCATTGAATCAAAAATATATCAAGTTTTAGATTAGATATATAGAAATTCTATAATAAATTATACTCAACAGTATACCTAATTTAGCTCTAAATTTTAAAATAACAAAATTTTAAATTAGGTAAATATTTTCATATAATCAACTATCATCCATTAAAATAATTATATTTGTCATACCTCCTTAGGAGATGACACATGAAATTTTCCAATACTTTTATAGTATTGTATGATTTTCATATAATCAACTATCATCCATTAAAATAATTATATTTGTCATACCTCCTTAGGAGATGACACATGGAATTTTCCAATACTTTTATAGTATTGTATGATGTATGATATGATGTATGATACCTCCTTAGGAGATGACACATGGAATTTTCCAATACTTTTATAGTATTGTATGATGTATGATATGATTTCACATTTGATACTAAGTAACTCGCTTATATTTAGGAAATTTTGTTATTGCATCTCTATTTAAATTCATACTTACTTTCTTTAATATAAGAAAAAATTAGATGAAAAAGCAATGTAATAATTTTACGTTTATTACTCTACCTTACTTTCTTTAATTTTTCCCAACAAATAGTCAAGTTTTAACTACAAATTCTCATTGATTTGTTTATGACAATTCATAGGATAGTGTGACATCTTTATAAAATCGTCTAAATATATATTTTCTAAATATCAATATTTTTATATTTTATAAAAATTACAATTAAAGTTATTAAACATATAAATTTGCATTTAATCTATGATAAAAATGGAAGTAAATAGAGCAAAAGAAAACGATTGAAGCATCTTTTATATAGTAAAACATCAAACCTAAAGTCTTACCTATTATATTTAGTTTAATCATACAATCATACAATACTATAAAAGTCTTGGAAAATTCCAAGTGTCATCATTTAAAGAGGCATGACAATATTTATCAAATTTAAAATCTACTATAGTAATTCTATCAAATTTAAAATTCTAGGTGAAAGATAATTGTGGCCCTTACATAGTAATATTTTTTGTTTAAGTTTGAAGTTTAATTAGGTAAAGTATTTGTAGGATATACTATAGTAATTCTATTTAGTTAACTTCGAATTTAATATGTTCAATTGAATGAAAAAAAATTATATATCCGATAAAATAATTAAAATAAACGTCAGTAATTATGTTTTGATTTAAAAAATCATGTATTTGGTAAATTTAATACAATAGTTACTACTTAAATTATTATATAAAACTGTTTTTGTATATATTTTGCACTAACAAATTCGTGCATTGCACGAGTTTCTATACTAGTTATGCATTAATTCATTCAAACCTTTTATTTTAAGGTGATCAGCAGGTAAAGTTGTCAAAACGATTAGGTGGGTAAATTTTGAGTTAGATTATTTAAATATTTTTTTAATTATTGGGGTGTCGTTTAATATTTTTAACGGCTACTTTTGTGAGAAACCGTCTCTTAAAGAGACGATCCAAAAAAAAAGTCTACATTCTTATTTTGTTTTTTTTTAATTTGTATCGATTGGACTATTTAACCCATATACCTAATATGTCTCTCGAAGAGACCATCTCTCAAGAAAAATTTATGTAATAAATATTTACACAAAATCTTGTGAGAGACGGTTTCTTTGAGAGATCATCCCTAATTTGGTGAGCCTATTATCGTTTTTTAGATTTAATTAAACTTTAATAGATTGGGCTTGAAAGACATTTCTCAAAAGGACAATCTCTCAGGAGACCGACTGTTATAATTATGTATTTATAAGGCTGAAGTACTTCCTTCGTTGCATTATACTTGCTACATTTCATTTTTTACCACTACAACATAATTTGTTTTTAGTGGGATATATTTAGCGACATTTAATTTAAATGTCGCTATTTCTAATTTCTTATAGTGTATATAGAGGATTTCGTGACATTTATTAGAGCCTTTAGCAGCATATTAAAAAGTCACACTAAAGCTTTTAGCGACATAGGATCTAGTGACATTTTTCACAAATGCCACTATAGACTATAGTGACAATTATATATGCCAGTATGCCACTAAAGACCAAATTAAGTGTCGCTAAATCACTTTATGGTGGAACTTAAAATAAAAACCAATAATTATTACACTAAAAATATGAATCATAGGCATTTTTTTAATGTCACTAAATTCAATGTCGCACAAAGCTAAATTTGTTGTAGTGTATGCATTTCAATGTGTTTGTTTATTTACTAGATAATGCATGATAAAGATTTAATGTCACTAAATTTGCTGTAGTGTATGAACAAAGCTAAATATGAATCATAGGTATTTTTTTAATGTCACTAAAATTATAATAAACATTTCAATGTGTTTTATTTAATAAAAAAACATAATAAAGATTTTATAATAAATTTGAAAAAAAAATAAAATATATTTCTATGACTTCCTAATACATTAAAAGATGTATCATAAAGAGTAAAAAAAAATTAATTTGGATAATATTGGTCATACTTAAAAATTAGTAAAGTCAAAGATATTAATAATAGTCATTAAAACAATGACATCATCCTTAAGTTTTGGAGGGAAAATTTTGATAAGTGATGACATCAGCAGTGTTTTATTTTAGTAATAGTTATAGATAGATAGATTATAGATGTGTTAAATTATACAAATCAAAAATTTATAAAAATTTAATATTCTCTCCTATCCACCTTAGGTGTCCCATTTACTTTTGGGACACTATTCATCTATCACTTTTAAATTTTATTTTATTATTAATCTATAAGTTAAAACATAGTCATGTGGGATCTTATTTGATTCGTTTTGATGTAAACATTATCAATATCAACTTTTTATAATTTTTAATTATACATAACTCGATATATTAAGAATCGAATGAGTACATTGGATAGAGTACATAAAGTAAATGGGACACTTAAGATGAATAGGAGGGAGTATTATGAACGTATGCGATTAGACGATTCAAACAAGATTCCACATGACTATATTTTTACTTACACATTAGTTGCAATATATAAAATAAGCTTTAACTATGAATAGTGCACATAAGCGAAATGTAGCAAGTATTTCAAAACAGATTAGTTATGGTGGGCCTTACATGGGCTTAGCTTTGGCATTCTATCCTCAACTTTCTTGCGCGTGGAAGCCTTGCTACATTTTGAGTCTGCTCTCCGTCTACCCAACACGTCTTCCTCTGTTTATGTGTAAGTCGGCGCATCATTTTCATTATGGTCATGGGCCCACTCGTGACTATAGGCCCACTCCTATAATCACAAGTTACAATATATATATTTCATCATTGACAAATTCTTACTAGAGACCGTCTTTTGAAAAGGCGGCTCTCAAAAGCCCAATCTAATTCTAAATATATATTGTTACAACTCTAAATATAGATTTGGGTTGAACTTTTGAGAGTCATCTTTACAAAAGATGGTCTATCAAAAGAGCACGTGATCATTCATTTTATCTTAACCCAAAAAATTGCAAGAGAAGGTCTCATATCGAGACTGCTTATATAGGTTGGTTCAAAAGTCAAAAAGTAAAAATAAAAATATCTTAAAATTCAAAAATTAAAAATAAAAATTTAGACATTAAAGTGATCAGTATTAACTTAAAGTAAACTTAAATAGATTAATCAAAATACAAGATTTTAATTTTGACCCAAATGCGATTAATTTTGACATTAAAGTTATCAATTTCTACTTATAAGTTTACAACCTTGAATAGAACAATTACATATAAAGTGATTAATTAAATGATATGCTATAATTTTTCAAGAAATTAATAAATAAATTTAATTTAAATTTAAAAATGATTAATTTTAACATTATGATATTATGATGATCAATTTTAATATTATAGTTATCAGTTTCTACTACTTATAAGTTTATAATCTTAAATGGATTAATTTTTTTAAAGTCTTCAATTTCAATGTTAAAGTAATCAATCTTAACGTATATTATTTTTATATTTAATGTTTTTATAAAACGAGATTGTAGCTATCAAGAAAAAGCATAGCAATTAGATTGGATCAATGGGATCAAATACGTGTTTAGAACATATAGAAACCGAGTCATAACTCTATTGAACATAACCTAATTTTGATAGAATTTAGATGGTACAAGTTGAGGAATAATACTCTGTTAAGGAAATACAAATATGAATTGTTGGTTATATTTTTTCACCTAAATTTTGTTTTTGAGTGGAACCTTAGATTGTTGATGATGAAGCCGGGAAATATTTTTGAAATGGAATATGAATATAATGCCAAACTTTGTGCAATTTCCATTATATCATTTCATTCATTTCAATCACATCTAAATTCTACACTCACTCAAATAGCATAAATATTAGTGGTAATGTTGTATCGCATTAACACACTTTCTGTCTCTTTCTTATTTTGGATCTAGTGTAAAATAGGTAAAATTCAGTTGATAAGAAAATTAAATTTGAAAATCAAGTAAAATATAAAAGTAAATGGTTAAAATAAAGATTATAAATTTGTAGATCAAATTAGAAAGAGAGTAAGAACATTACAAAAAAAAAAGTACAAAATTAATAAAACAAATTAAAATGAAAATTGGTGTAAAACGAGAGGGATAAAGTGAATAAGAGTAAGACTGTTACCTTATATTAAAAGATGATTTTGTGCCCTTAGTGTAATTCGATAAAGGCGTGTTCAATGTAGCACTTAAGTAATTGTCTGTGGTGTAATTGTTAGTAAATTAATAAAGTTAAAATGTTTTAAGAAAATGTCGCTATTTGAAATAGTTGCAGTTTTAAGTACTTTTTAGTGGTACATTAAGTTTTTTTTAAAGTGTAACAACTTGTAATGTTTGAAAAACTATAAACAATACAACATAATTTGTTTTTAGTGAGATATATTATTTAGCGACATTTAATTTAAATATCGTTATTTCAAATTTCTTATAGTGTATATAGAGGATTTAGTGACATTTATTAGATCATTTAGCAGCAAATTAAAAAGTTACACTAAAGTTTTTAGCGACATAGGATCTAGTGACATTTCTCACAAATGTCACAATAGACTATAATGACAATTACATATGCTACTGAAGACCAAATCAAGTGTCGCTAAATCACTTTATGGTGAAACTTAAAATAAAAACCAATAATTATTATACTAAAAATATGAATCAATGACATTTTTTTATGCCACTAAATTTAATGTCGCAAAAAACTAAATGTGTTGTAGTGAAAGTAGCAGTTTAAAATTGTCTCTAAGAAATTATAATTTCAATTGCTAACGTAACTGTTACTTTTATTGAGCACTACTAATTTACATAGTAAATTAAATCGCTGAATGTCTAACAGCTACAACTGTACAATTACAACTTCTTACAATTACTAACTACAAATACAACTACTTAGGCAACTAATAACCAACTGAAAAACTATCTTGTGCCAAACTGCCCCAAAAGCTATACAATTCAACAAACATTATCAATGTTTTACGCGTTTATTTATTTTAATTAACTAAATTCAATTGGATTTTTTGAAAAATATAATTGGATTTATTTATAATTGAGTATCATCATGATGGCCCATAGAAAACAATGGCCTGGATATGAGAAGGGAAGGACGGCGACAACTCATATCCATAAAACAGAGCACCACGAAAGAGTATCACGACCACAACTTATATTACTGATATTATTTGAAAAGCTAGTTGGTCTCTTTTCTCTTCTATCACCTACTTCCACTTAGACCTAAGTATGCCCTTTAATTGTACATTTGTAACATGCAAACTTAGTCACTTTTAAAATAGATGCACTCAAAAAATGTAAATGATTAGACAATAGGCAAATAATTGAGATGGTTAAAGATCGGGTTTTTATAAGGTCCAAAAATTACACACCTCCATTTCATAATACTTGCTACTGATAATGACATTTTTCCACACAACATATCACACTCAGTAGCAAGTATTATGGAACGGAAGAAGTATGTTTTTAGATTACTTAATAGTTCCTATAAGGTTTTCAGATAATTGTTCAGTTTTCTTGCATTTTACATTTATTAGGTCTTATTGGGTCTAAAAGGGGTCTATTAGTCATATACTACCTCCGTTCCAAAATACTTGCAATATTTGTCTTTTTCACGCAGTCCAATGCACTAATTCAATCCTTAATATCTATAATTATGTATAATATAAAATTATAAAAATTTGATATTAATAATCTTTACGTCGAGACAAATCAAACAAGATCTCACTTGACTATGTTTTTACTTATAGATTACTTATTAATCCCTAATTAAGGCAGATAAGTGAATAGTACTTATTTTTTATATGTTGCGACTATATTGGAACGGAGGAAGTAATTAACAGTCAATTTGATATTGACTTGGGTTATAAATTGGGTCTATGTTGGGTCTTAGACGAGTCTTGGCCTACGATGGGTATAGAGTATGTCTATAAGTTTGAAAATCTTAGAGTTTGATTAGAAGTATAGATGTTGAACCGGTCAGATTGTCAATAAATAAAGACTACACAATAAAAAATTATAAACAAAGATCGAAATGGCGACAACCCAAATTTTTTGCCAAGGCGTCTATTTTTTCTAGTGAGTAGTGACGAAAGAACAACGAAAAAATAACAAAGGGTGAAATTAGGGCTGGTAAAAGTTGACCCGACCTGAACCTAACTCGAAATAAGTGGGTTTGGGTTGAAAATTTTGATCCAATTAATCAAATGGATCGACCCGACCTAATCTGTTTATTAAATGGGTTAGGTTCATGTCAAAATTTTAAACCTGAAAAAACCTGTATAACCCATTTAATTAAATGTTTTAATTTCGAGTTAAATCAATAAGTATAAGCTAAACTTAGTTCATTTAATATTTTCTTATTTTTCATAGTAAATACAAAATAAACAACAAAAATACATAAAATTAAAATTAAAGCCTAAAAAAATTAGATTTAAACAACGTTAAAAACCATAAAACAAAAACAAAAAAATTATAAACGGGTTAAGTGGGTCAAGGTTGTTTAAGTGGGTCAAGGTTGTGATTTTCGACCCAATTAACTAAATGGGTTTGGTCTGGGTCAAGAATTTTTTGACCTGTTTATATATGACCCGAACCCAAACCAACCTGATATGTTTGACAGGCCTAGGTGAAATAACGATAACGTAAAAATCATGCTAAATCGTCGTTATTTGGAGGATCTAGCGACGGAAGTTTAGTGACCATGATGCGGTGCAAAATGATTAAATGAAACTACTCAATAAATCCAATTAGGAAGAAAGTAAATAATAAAGTAGTCTTTATTATGTAATTATCTTCCTTAAACGAGCTTAAAGATAACAGCTAGTCTCCTGAGAGACCGTCTTTTTGAGAGACGTCTTTCAGGCCCAGTCTATCAAAACTTACTAAAAACTCTTGCTTTACATTTTTTTTATGGACCAACCTAATAAGAGTTGGTTTTCAAAGAGACCGTCTCTCACAAAAATTTATGCATTAATAATAATGGTCAAGAAAGTGCATGAGTGCGATTGTGCCATAATTAGAAGCATGGGTTGTCTATGATCGACCAAGTGGAGTAAAATTTATGGTAATAAAGACCTTTTAGGCATCTTAATTATAATATTACTAGAATAGAAACTCATGCAATGCACGGATTTTTAAATACGTTTATAACTTAATGAAATTTTAGACGAACGAACATCTTCAATTATTGATGTTTTATAGAGGAACATCTTCCATTCATATTTGGTTGATCTATACTCACCCACTACAGGGTTAACTTTAAATTTTGCAAAAAAAAACACGATTTTCCTAACACACAGGGTTTAGAATGAGTTAACATTGTAAATTTTCTCATTGAAGCCATTATAGATATTCCCTTTTCATCCACCAGGATTAAGTGAATAAATGTGGTCACATCTCTCTCTTTATATTCCCACACATGTATGGCCTTTGCATTAATTTTCCATGTCCCCCTATCACTCTGTATTTCCTGAATGTAATCCTGAATGTAATTTAAGCTCATGGTTATAATTGAAAATATTATTCACCAACATTGAAGCTCGAGAAAAAAGAAATAATATGAGCAAATAATTAAGTTGGTCAAATGGTGTATATATATTGTAGTTCATGCCATTGTATTGAAAGACCATTTCAATTTTTGTTAGCTTATAAAATTGACTGAATTGAAATTCCTTCAATTAATATTCCTGTCATTAATTAAAATCATAATTTTTTATTTTCGTAAAAGAATAAAATTGTCTGAATTAAAATTCCTGCAATTATTACTTCTGCCATTATTATGAATCCAACGTTTTATTTTTGTAAAAAAATAAAATTGACTGAATTGAAAATCCTGCAATTAATATTCCTGCCATTAATTTTTTGGTTTGTAAAAAAATAATATTCCCTCCGTTTTTTTTTATTGTCCACTTTCTTTATTTGGTCAGTTCACTCTAATTGTCCACTTTTTATTTTTGGCAAAGATTTTTTACCTAAATACCCCCAACTACCCCAAGTTATATTATTTAAAATACCCCACCTATCACCTTTTCAATTATTATAATCACTTAAATACCCCAACTACCACCTTTACAATTATTATAATCACTTAAAATACTCCACTACCATTTTTCTTAATTTGCGTGCCCACTAGAAAGTGGACAATAAGAAAGAGGTGGAGGGAGTAATAATAAAAAATTTCTTTTTCGATTGAACTTACTAGTGCTTTCTTATACTAATTATATTTAACAATATTACAATTTAATGTATTATTTTGACAATTTATATATTAAATTATGTACATCTATAATTATAATAAAGTTAATATTATGAAAGTATTCTATTAGACAATTCAAACAAGATTTCATCTTTTTTACTCATTAGCCGTAATATATAAAATAAGCTTGAACAATAAATACTGCTAATAATCGTAATGTAAACAAGTATTTCAAAACAGAAGAAGTAATAAGCTACCCTCTCATGTTCCTGTAAATTTACACCATACGCACATAGGGGTGAGCACGGTCCGATTCGGTCTGGTTTGATACTAAAATCATACTAAACCAGCAATTTCGGTCTGAAAATTTTCCAGATCGGACCGAACCGTTTAAATCACAAGACCGGTCCGGACCAAACTGTTTTACAACTGTTCAGTCTGGTCTGGTTTAGGTTTCTTATTTTTATATTTTTATCCAAATTATTACATGTATGTATGCAAATATTTCACACCTATAATTAATAAATATAATAATTTATAATTAGTTGATAACATCAACATCATTCAAGTGTATATTGCTATATAAAATAACTACATCTTAAAATATCTAGGTAACAACTTAATTTTTTAAATACAAAATTATGATTTTCGACCATAGTACAGTTTGCGGTCTGGTCTAGTCTGGAAATTAAAATAAAAAAACAAGACCAGACCGTAAACCACAATTTAATTTAAGAAAAAACAGGCCAAACCATTTAAACCATAAACCAAACCATATTTTAGAATTCTAATTTAGTCCAATTTAATTTACAATTTAGACCAAACTTTGTACGGCCTAAATCGCACAAACTTAAATATGGAAGAAGTATCTCCTCTATTCATATTCAAATGTTCTTGAATGATAATCTAAAAACTTTGATAAGTCTAATTACTTTTTAAAATGACCATGACTCCTCCTAGGAAGCTCTTAGTAGATACTATATATGTCCTTGGTCCGAGTTTTCTTTTCTTTTTTTTTTTTAAAGATTGGTCCTAATTTTCTTAATTTAGTCCAATAGTTCTAGAAAAGCTAGCCACCTCCTCTGCATTGCAGCCTCCAAGTCATCCAAATAATTTATTAAAGGGTCCGATCCTAGGTTTTTAGGGGCTTAGCGCAAAAGATTATTCACGGGCCCCTAAACTATTGTATACATAGAAAAATTTGAACCTTAGTACTAATTGAAAATTAAAATTCATGGGGGCCCTGCCCTGCCCTTGCCCTTGCTTAGGACCGGTATTTAACATGAAACAATTCTTCGTGTATAAGATTGATTAGGGACTTAATTGCCATTGTTTAGGAGTTAATTGTATTTATTGATGCTAATTTTAGTTACTAATTTGTTTAGGGACTAGGTTATTTTATTAGTGAAATTCAGTAGATAAGTAAGGTTTAGTCATTGATAAATTTAGCAAATTTTAATCAATGGAAATGTTTCTCAAGATCAAGATATATATTCAGATATTTTCCTTATTCAATCACAAAAACTAATACTCCTTCCGTTCCTTTTTGTTTTTCCACCTTACTAAAACGGGTAGTTCCATAAGTTTTTCCACTTTAGAATACTTTCTATTTTTGGAAAGTTTTCATCCCACTTTTACCCTTTAAATCCCCACTTTCCTTACTTCACACAACTATTTAATTATTTTTTCTCTCATACTTCCAATACAATCATTACTTCCCACTACTATATAATTAAAATAATACCCCTTACCACCAAAGATTCCATTTTTCTTAATCTTGGTGAAAAACCCAAATAGGAACATCAAAAAGAAACGGAGGGAGTATTTGTTTAATTTTACCAACCAAACTAATACTAACTCCCTCTAATTCAGAGTTAATACATCATTTATTTTTTAAACATTATTTACATTTCACTCCAAACTTAAATTTGATTTTAATCTATAATTTGTGTTTAATTTTTAATCTATAAATTCAAATATAATCGATCAATGCAAACCAACAAGATATATTATGAGTCAATAATTTAAGACAGAGGCATACATATAGACAGAAAAAATCATAAAGGCCAACATGTTTAAAGCTCGATCCACCTTGTTATTTTTCTTTACCGGTTGACACATTAATAGCCCGACCCTTTTAAAAGATTAATGAACTTAACCCTTCATAAATAGGTTATGTCACGTGCTCTTAGCAAGCCCTATTCCATTGCACAACTTTAATTATGATTAACACTTTTTTTTGTCAAATAAAATTATTAGTTTAACGGAAAAATTTGAAAAAGTAAACAAATTTGTGAGTAAAAGTACAAGAAAACTATACAGAATAGAAAACAGTGCAAAAAAATTAGAATAAATCCAAATAAAAATTTTTGAAACATATTCTCGACTATATTGCCAAATCAGGAAATATTAAAATAAAGTCATCACATAGCCTCCTCTAGCACTAGCCATAGCCATAACCAATAGGGATGGTATATTCTTTCAGAGTATTTTTTAATTGCATTATTTGCTTTTTCACACGTTTTAAATTCCAGTTGAAGTTCTATAAGCAAAGTTTAGAATAATTAAGTTTCCTTACGAAATTAGGGTAGTCCAGCTGGTAGTGTCCTCTCCCTTTAGCTAAGTGGTCTTAGCCTCTTGGGTTCGAATATGATTGGCAGCTTGGATATATATTTTCTTTTATAAAAAAAAGGCAGTGTCTTCACGTGATGTAAATTCGCCTATGGTTCCATTGGGAGGGTTTTTATGACTTTTCAATGGAGATGGAGAGTTTTGTAAGACTTTTACAATGAAACCAGTAGAAACATTACACTGGACAATAAAATGACTTATAGAATTCTAATTTAGTGTTGATCTAGTTTTGCTTTAGAGAGGTTTATGTTTGAAACTTCCAAATCACAATCAAATAGATTTATTTATCTATTTTCTAAATGAATAATAGTTTGAGAAATAAATTTTGGTAAGCCCCAAATTGTATTTTTTTTTTCTTTTCCAACACATCTTGGGCAAATCAATCTAAAAATTGCATACAAAAAAGGTTTGTTAATATTCAGTTGTATAAATGTCACATCAATATAAATCATTTGAATTTTTAGAAATTTCACAATAGTTTTTTTTTATAAATAGAGAAATATATTTTGCATATAGAGATGCAACTAAGCACTTACGACGATTAAAGACAGTTAAAAGTAGGTATGGGTTGGTTATGCCCACGTGGTTGCTACCTTCACAAAACCCATAGCAAATAAAACTTTTATGTTAGGGTAATGTTTAGCTGGACGAATCTAGTTAAACTAAGAAGTCAAAGTCAACTCTTGACCTCATTTGTTGATCGATTTATAGTCAAGGTCAGACCTTCTCACTTCCAGTTTCAACAGAGATAACCGCCAAGTAACTTCCCGGTAGTTATCGATCCTTCACAGCAACCACCTATTTCCTAAAATAGGCATCTCCAACCTCCCACTACTACCCAAGTCCTGAGTAACCGCTGCAGGGAGTATATAAAAGGGGAATTGTTACGATAACCACCCCTAAGCCTTCATTACGATACCGAAACTCTGCCAAAATTCATCCAGACAGTTACCTCCCGCTTTACCACTTCCGCTGGTCGGTAACCACCACACTAAACACCCTTATCTACTCTTTTTTAGTCATTATTCATTGACTTTTCCTCTATTCCGTTATCTGACTTGAGCATCGGAGAGGGTTTCCGGGAAAACCCCCCGGGCAAGGCTAACTTGTTGTTGTGTAGGACAAACGAACCGCTTTCAGGAGGTGTCGCTTTCCAGCTTGACCGACGTTTGACCACCGTACAACTTCCACTCCAGGTGTCTCACGTGCCTTACACACTTCCTCGTTTCATAGTCGAAACATTTTACATTCATATTCATTTATTTTTCAATAATATTAAATTTAATTTGCCTCAATTAATATCAATAAAATTTTAAAAAATTAAGTTTTTGCTAGAAATTCCTACTAGCATACTTAATTAAAGATGAAAATTGTAGATAAACTCCAAGAAAGTGTTACCTTCAATTATTTTAGAAGATTGATCCGCGTGGAGTGGGTTTGTTGGTAAGATATAATGGATTTGATAGACTCTTTTGGCCACTTTTAGGAGCATATTTTTGGTCATCTTTATACTCATGTTCAATTCATCTAGACATGAAAAGAAAGTAGCAAGTAGCTAGTATTATCTACTTTCATGAGTTATAGACTTTTACGGTTACTTTTAGTCATTAATCTATTATTTCGCTTGAAAACAAGATTTAAATGGAGAAAGGTAATAAAATGTATCTATAAATTTTTTTTGTTAGACAACATATCTCATAATCAGTAACATACACAAATTCAGAATTGAAATTATGTAAAATAATATAAGATGTTCAATTTATAGAATCCAAAAATTAAACATTTATAAATTACATTAGTTAGTTTTATACTATTAATTACATTATACATAACACTTAGGGTAAAAAATTCATTTTCTTATTTAAAAATTATTAGTCAAATCATTATCTACTAATTTCATTTATATATTTAAATTCTCTTATAATTCTATCTTGCACACAATTTGATCTTTTTCGTCATCTATTAGATTATTACAAGAATTTCACATGTCCCTAAAGCAACCCCATTGCAAATGATGCAAAATTATGAGAGACAAAGAAGTACATTTTAATCTTATTTCATTATACTAGTTAGAACTTTGTCGTTTCATTATACTTGTTACATTTACTTTATCACGCAATTCAATGCGTAATTTTAATTATTTATATATTAAGTTAATTTTGATCATTTATATATGATTTACGCAGATTATAATTAATATTATGAAAATAAACAATTAGATAATTCAAATAAAATATCACTTGACCATATTTTTTCTGTAACATATAAATAAAATTGAATTTTAAACAATAAAAAAATACTTGTATATCTAGTATAGAATGGATGTTGTACAATTGGAATTCCACAATTGGACATTGCTAAAAATATTTGTTTCAAGAGTTGTAATGATTGTCTGCCATTCAAGAGACCCCTCCACTAAGCCAAAAATGTGGCTGCTCTTTTCAATAGAATTTTCATTGCTCATGTTTTGTTTTTATTACTCCTCTTACTTATCTCCTTTTATTTGTTCTTTCTATTAAATAAATTAATTTTTTTATTATCATCATTATCAGCGTATCCAGTGTATCTCGCTCATAAACAAATAATGGTCAGGGTCTGAAAAAGGAAGATAGATAGTAGCTCATACCCATACAGGATACTGTCAAAGAGTCCTCGACTGAAAAAGGTCTTCAAAGAGAGACACATGCAACATCCGAAAGCCTGCAACACACGCCCACGTTAACTATCTATGATTTTTTTTATTATGAATCTTTTTATTTTAAGATGTATATCTTATTTAAATTAAAATTAATTTTATTTGTCTACACATTTATTCATAATAGTAGCTATGTTCTCTTTTTACTGAACTTATCGACCTTTTTTTATAATTTTTTTTTTTTTAACATTTATTAAAATCTCTTGGTTGGTAAAGAATCACTTGGTTGTCTTGTGAATTGTGATCTTATCTTTGCTAAAATTATATATATATATATATATATATATATATATATATATATATATATATATATATATAATATATATATATATATATATATATATATATATATATATATATATATATATATATATATATATATATATATAATGCCTACCGAAAAACTTACTCTATATTTTTCTTTTTGGGCCAACTCAATTAGAGATGGTTTCTCAAAGAGACCGTCTCTCACAAAAATTTATGATATATATGGAGGGAGTTGATAATTTGAGTAGCGAATAGGTAAAGATTAAATAATGATAAATATAAAAGTTAATTAGGTATATAGTAGGATAAAAATAGGGATAATGTAGACATTTATGTGGTTGTTTTATTGCTAAAAACATAAATATAACAAATCATATAAAATTGTCAAAAATAGAAAATGAGCAAGTAATTTGAAACAAAGGAAGTATTTTACAATCGATCAATTTTAGTTTGTAGTAGTTTTAGATATAATTCCATCATATATTTTGTTATTTACTATGTGATAATTAGAATAAGGTTATTTAACTTTAAACTAGTTTCACTGTGATAGATTCTTTAGTGCACTTGCGGTTAAATTAAATTTATGTATCAGTAACCATCAAATGAAATAGATGTAGTTCTTTTTAAAAGGAATTTTTACTTAAATATTCAATAAACACAAATTAGTATATGAGACGATCTTATGGAGAGACGCATCTTATACATGGGTTAAATAGCATATCTCATACTTATCACGAGTATATTTCCTGTTTAAGATCGTCTCACTAAAAAAAAGGCTTTTGAATAAGAATAGCTTATACACTACATTAATATTGCTAACGAATTGCCATCCTATCTCCATTCTTTAATGGATTTGGTTTGGCCTCATACAATTTGTATCCTAAATGTTTGGCCCAGCCTAAAAAGTGTGACAAGTTCGTATCCTATATGTCTCCTCGGTCCAGTCCAAAGTTTTGGCCTATATTTAATACTAGTGTAAAAGAAGTACATATATTTGTGTTTATAAATAAATAAAATTTGAATATATATTTTCTATTTCTATTTTTATCTATGATAATTTATATTTTTTTATGTTAGTAATATGTATATGTGTCTTGCCTTATCTTGCTACTTATATTATGTTGTAATTTGTTTTCTTTTGGGTCTTTCTCGAATCGAAACTTGTTAGGAGCTGCAATTTTCTTATTTCCTTTGATAGAAATATGCTATGTCGTATTTCATCCCTCCTAGGATCTCGATCATAACATTGTTAGGGGATATACTTAATATGATGATGATAGACTTATTTTTAATGATGTTTGAAGTTAAATTTTTTATTAATCATGAAAAACACTATCATTGTCATTAATAGAAAACTACTAATTTCTTCTGAATTTTAACTAATTTGTATAATTGTACATATATCATTAAATAATTAAACATGCCAATGTAGATTATGCATAATCATAGTTGAACATTATATCCCTTCTCATTTCAAATTAACTTCAATATGAATACATCAGAATTAATTTAATTTAGTTAAATATTGAATTTATAAGAATTTCGTATGGAATAGAAGATGGACTAAATGTGGATCCCCTACAACATAATTTGCTTTTAGTGGGATATATTTAGCCACATTTAATTTAAATGTCGCTATTTCAAATTTCTAATAGTATATATAGAGAATTTAGTGCTATTTATTAGAATTTTAGTAGCATAATAAAAAATCACACGCTTTTTGCAACATAGGGCCTAGCGACATTTCTCACAAATGTCACTATAAACTATAGACCATTTAGTAAAACTTAAAATAAAAACTAATAATTATTACGCTAAAAATATGAATCAATGGTATTTTTTTAATGCTACTAAATCCAATGTCGAAAAAAGTTAAATTTGTTGTAGTGATCAGTTAGTAGGCTTATGCTATGGATTACGCTTAGTGGTTAGTTATCTTGGCAATCAGGTATACCAACAGTTATATTTGGATTTATCATTGGTCATAAGGTTTTCATTCTAAAGATTACACTCACACCTCCAAATATATCTATAATCTTCATTGCTATTCATATAAGTCAATTTCATATATCTTTATGTTTTGTCATGACAATTAATATGGGTGAAGAACAATCACTATTTTATATTGGGTTTGTTGGAGACAGCGGAAGATAATAAGAAATATAATCGAAATAATGAATTTGATAATAGAATAGAGCTGCTGCACCTACTCCTTAGAATAATATTATATTGATAAAGTTTTTTTTTTTATTTATTTTTAAATTATATTCTTTAGAATAAACCATGGGATATATATATATATATATATATATATATATATATATATATATATATATATATATATATATATATATATATATATATATATATATATATATATATATATATATATATATATATATATATATATATATAGTTTTTACATACTAATTTTTAGGAAATAAAAATAGGAATTATTTATCATCCTTATATTTCGTTTACTATTCCTAAATACAAGCTTCCTATTATTTGCTTTTCTAATAATTAGGAGGTTGCTAATTAATCTCACAAATTCCCCCTCTAATCTAAACTTAAATTTCTCAAACTTCTCAATAGTTAGCGGCTTTGTTAACATATCAGTTGGTTGATCATTAGTATTAACAAACTCAAGTTTTATTAGTTCTTTATTAACTAAATCTCGTATGAAGTGATGTCGTATTTCAATATGTTTGCTTTTGGCATGAAATACTGAATTCTTTGTCATTGCAATTGTAGACATATTATCGCAATAGATTGTAGTTGGGTTGCCTTGCCGAAGACCCAAATCTTCTAATATTCTTCGCAGCCAAACTGCTTCGCATGCTGCTTAAGTGGCTGACATATATTCGGCTTCTGCTGAAGAAAGTGCTACAATTTGTTGTTTCTTTGAATGCCACGATATTATTTTAGTGCCTAAACAAATTATATATGCGGATGTGCTTTTACGATCATCAATTGAACTAGCCCAATCACTGTCAGTGTAACCAATCAATTCTTCATTTTCTTCAACTTGGTACTTTAATCCAATATTCTTAGTACCTTGAAGATAACGTAAGATTCTTTTTGCGGCAGCAAGATGTAGCTTGCTAGGATCACTCATAAATCTCGAGATCATATTCACAGCTTGTGCAATATCAGGTCTTGTATGTGTTAGATAAAGTAAAGATCCAACCAAACTCCTATATATACTTGGATCAACTTTCTCAGCTTTATCATACTGGCTTAATTTTTCATTTATAGCCATTGGAGTGTACACAGGTTTGCAATTTTCCATGCGAAATTTCTTGAGGAGATCCAAAGTGTATTTTTCTTGGTTAAAGAAAATTTCTCCCTTGGTTTGCTTCATTTGGATGCCAAGGAAATATTTCATCAGACCTAGATCTGTCATCTCAAATTCTTTTGTCATGGATATTTTAAAATCATTGGTCAGTTTGGCATCATTACCCATATAGATTAAGTCATCAACATAAAGACATACAATGAGGAATTTTTCATTCTCCTTTTTGACATAGAGTGAAGGTTCACTCGGACTTTTCTTAAAGCCATTATTAGTGAAATAGCTGTCAATCCTACTATTCCAAGCTCTTGGAGCTTGCTTAAGTCCGTAGAGAGCTTTGTGTAAGCGATAAACTTTATCTTGTTCTCCTTCAATTTCATAACCTTGTGGTTGTTCAACATATACTTCTTCTTCAAGAACTCCATTTAGAAATGCTGATTTCACATCTAACTGATAGACAAGTAACTTCATTTGTGCTGCGATAGCCAATACAGTTCTTATTGTCTCTATACGAGCTACTGGTGCAAATGTTTCATTAAAATCAACTCCACGCTTTTGAGCATAGCCTTTTACAACAAGTCGTGCTTTGTGCTTATGAATTTTTCCATCTTGGTCTAGCTTTGTCTTGTAAACCCATTTTAGACCAATAACATCTTTATCTTTTGGGCAATCTACAAGTTCCCATGTCTTATTTTTCTCAATCATAGTCATTTCTTCATCCATTGCTTTAACCCATACATCTTCTGTTTTCGCTTCATCAAAGTTAGAGGGTTCAGATGCAAATAAAGAAAATGTTGCCATGTCATTCTCTTTGGCTAATGAACAGTCATAATCATTTAGATAAGATGGTCTTTTTCGCACTCTCTTTGTTTGATTCAATATAGGAGATGTTTCTCTGGTTTGTGCATTCGGAGCTGGATTTGGAGATGCCCTTGGATTATTTAGCAAATCATTTAATGTTGTTGAAATATTGCCACTAGAATTAATATCTTGCATAGGAACATTTAATTGTGTTTGAACTCCTTCTTCATCATCCCATTTCCACTTTGCGGATTCATCAAATATTACATCTCTAGAGACTATTAATTTTTTAGAATGAGGATCTAAGAGACGGTAGCCTTTTGATTCTTCACTGTATCCTACAAATAGATATTTCTTTCCTTTGGGATCAAATTTGTCTTTACTTTGATCTTTGTTTAAGGCATATGCGATGCATCCAAAAATTTTCAAGTGATTAACAACAGGTTTTTTGTTGTTCCATGCTTCATAGGGAGTCTTGTTACGAACTGCTTTTGTAGGAGAACGATTGAGTATGTAAATAGAAGTATTCATTGCCTCAACCCATAAACTTTTAGGTAGGCCTTTTTCTTCCATCATGCTTCTTGCCATTTCAACAATCGTATGATTTTTTCTTTCTGCAACACCATTTTGCTGAGGCGTTCTTGAGACTGTCAATTGTCTTTTTATGTCTTTATCTCTACAATGCTCCATAAAAGGCTTGTAGATGAATTCACCTCCTCTATCAGTTCTCAATGTCTTTATCATATAACCACTTTGTCTTTCAACAAAAGCTTTAAATTGAAGAAAGACATTAAAAGCATCTGATTTTTTATCAATAAAATTTATCCACTTCATACGTGTATAGTCATCAACAAATAATATGAAATACCTCTTTCCTTGCAAAGATGGGTTTCTAGTAGGGCCAAAAATGTCTGCATGTATTAATTCAAGAGGAGCTTTAGCTCGCCATGAAGTTTTTGGAAATGGCAAGCGATGCATTTTTCGATATATACATCCTTCACATACTTGGATATTTCTGTCAATATGAGGTAATCCAATAACCATATCTTTTTGCTTTAATAGTTGTAGTCCTTTTTGATTTAAATGACCATATCGTAAGTGCCAAATATAAGACTCATTAAAGGTCTCTGCTTGTAATGCCACATTTTCATTTTGTGGTAAATAAAGTGAAAAAACATTATTTTCTGCCATCTTCACCTTTGCCAAAATCACATCACTCTTCTTGTCAATAACTACACATTCTTCATTGTCAAAGACGACATAATATCCTCGTTTGACTAGTTGTCCAACACTCAACAAATTATGAGTCAAATTAGGTACATACAAAACATCATGTATTTGTTTTGTGTCACCCGACTTTGTATTTACAACAACAACTCCTTTTCCTTCAACATTTGACTTTTTTCCATCTCCTAAGGTAACTTGTTTATTGTTGATACTTGTATTCAAATTTGCAAACATATCTTTATTTCCAGTCATGTGATTACTGCATCCACTATCTAAGAACCATATGTTTTCAGATTTGTTTTGTATATCCATGCAAGTAAGAAATACCTGTTCACCACCTTCGCCATTACTTGTGGTAAAATTTGCTTCAGTCATTCCCTTACCTTCTTGATACCAGCAATCTTTTTGGGTGTGATTCGGACTACGACATCTTTTACATCTATGGTAACAATCTTATGATTGATGACCGGGCTTACCACACACTTGGCAAGAATTACCGGACCTTGGTTGATGATTTTGATATTGAATTCGACCTCTACCTCAACTTCGTCATCGAGATCGGAAATTTTGGTTTCCACGACCTCTACCGTATTGCTGATAACCTCTTTGACCTCCCCCTCGTTTCTCTGACTCTCCTTTTTGTTTGTTTGATAAATGTAGTTGAGATTGAAATGCTTGATCTATAGGTTTATCTTCACTTTTATTTCTATTCAATCTCTGCTCGTGTGATTCCAAAGAACCCATCAACTCATGGATAGTCAGGAATGACAAATCCTTCGACTCCTCTATTATAAATGCGGCTGAATTATAATCATCTGTCATGTTTCTTAAAATTTTTCTGACTACTTTCTTTTCTTCAATTGTGTCACCAAGACTTTTTATTTTATTGACTATTTCGGTAACTCGAGAGAAATATAATTGGATGTTTTCTGTTTTTCTCATTTCCAGATTATCAAAATCTGTTAAGAGATTTTGTAATCGAATGGCAATAACTTTGTCATTACCTAGAAACTCCTTTTTTTAATGTGTCCCATGCTTCTTTAGAGTTTCTTAATCCATATAAACGAGGGAAAATTGTTTTGCTCACAGCTGCATGAATAAACCGTAATGCAAGTGCATCTCTTTTCTTATTTTCTTTGTATAATTTTTATTGTACGTCAGTAGAATTTTTCGGAAGGTCTTCATAGCCTTCTTCTACGAGTTCTCATAAATCTTGAGATACAAAAAACGTTTGCATTTGACTACTCCAATAGTCATAATGTTCTCCATCAAACATAGGAAGCATTGGCTGAGAATAAGAGAAATTTGGGGTAGAATTGCTTATAGTCATATTTGGCTCTGATATCAAATTTGTTGGAGACAGCGGAAGATAATAAGAAATATAATCAAAATAATGAATTTGATAATAGAATAGAGCTGCTACACCTACTCCTTAGAATAATATTATATTGATATATATATATATATATATATATATAGTTTTTACATACTAATTTTTAGGAAATAAAAATAGGAATTATTTATCATCCTTACATTTCATTTACTATTCCTAAATACAAGCTTCCTATTATTTGCTTTTCTAATAATTAGGAGGTTGCTAATTAATCTCACAGGGTTGTTCTTATCTAAGTCATTTTTCAATCATAGACAATTCTCTTTCACATGCAATTTTTAAAGTGACTAGCAGAACTGATTGAAAATATTCATATCTAACAACAACGGTTACATACGCCAACAAACTGAGAGTTTTTGTACTCGAATAAACCTCTAAAACATAATTTTACATTATTATTTAACAAATATAAACTATAAAGCTTATTTAAGTTGCTTTTCAAAAAAAAGAAAGCTTATTTAAGTTTAATTTTACAATTAGAATTAGTTCGTTAATTTCATAATTTTCATCTATATATTTGATTTTGAAAATGGTTCTATATACGGTTTCTCAGGGTTTTTTTCACAGACTAAAAAGTTAAAATTTTAATCTCTTCATCTTTTATCGTTTGACTCATTTAATTTAAATTCTTATAAAAATAAAAATTAATTAAAAAATACAAACTCAAATGAGATTAGGCAATAGAATATTTATTTAAGATTTAAAAATTAAGTCTTTTCAAAGAAATCTTATCAGGACCGATCCTGAGGGTAGTTTTGAAGTGTAACCGCCTAGGATCCAGCTCATGAAGAGACCCAATAAAAAATTAAGTAGCATTTAGCTTGTATCGAACTTGCAATATTAGGTTTCTCAGTTAAGTGCATGACTTTTGAACTACATAACTAGAGAAAAAAACTGATATTTTACTTATATAAGGGCCCAATTTTTACTTTTTGGCTAGCACCCAAAAATTATCAGGAATAACACTGCATCCGATAAGATTAGACAATTTAAAATTAAGCTCCTTTAATGCCTTAGTTCTACGTGATAGCCTTTCTGGCCTATACTACTACTCAATTTTAAATTGATAATTAAAGCTGCTAATTAAAGTCTAGAAAACTTTGACCACAGCTCTAGGTTGGGTATGCAGGGAACACCATTTTTTTTCTTTTTAAAATGTTAATTTTCACGCATGTGGATTGTGGGCCAAGCAAATCCCATGTCCAAATTAACCTTTTTGGTTTGTACTCTTCAGTGTTCGGCTGATTGTCTTTTTGAAAGACGTATTTTAAGTCTAATCCATTAAAAATTAGTCTATTTATATTATGGTTAATGATTAAGCTTAAATAAATTAATAATATCAATGTAATTGAATGTTGTAGTAAAAAATTATTATAACTAATAAGCAATAACTATGTCTATATTTATTGATATTCACATTAGTCACGCTTATAGATAGGTGTTGTAAATTTTCCTCACTTGATAAGTGTGGCTTTATGATTTCATAGTCTACTGATTTTATTCTTGTTATCACACAAATAAGCGTGGCCAATGAACATAATTAATGTTTTAACTAATTCTTGCGGTAAATAATTATTATTATTGTTATTATGATTATTACTATTTTTTTGAGGGAATAGATATATGTATTATCCAAAAATCAAAAAGAGATATAAGAGACTTTTAGGACCCTAAGGTTTCTAGCTTACCTCCCATTGTGCAAGGGAGGCAAGCGAAAAATCTCAAAAATGTTTAGGCTATACAATAAGGTCGGTTGAAAATATATAAATCTCATTTTAAGTCATACAAGGGAATTATAAGTCAAACATTTTTGCATACTTCATAGAATTACGTATGGTCTTAGACTCTCAATTAGTGTAAGTACTGTTTATCTAAGATTTTGGTTTGATTTTCATCAAGTCATCCTTTTTTTTCTCAACCTATACGGTAATCAAATAATTTGTTGTTTATTGGTGTCCTATGTCAATTAGAACACATAATAATGCGCATAGGACAATCAATTGGAAAAAATTTGATATATAGACATCCTAATTTAAAAATGGACAATTACAAGAACTAAACAACAATAATTAATTATCACACATAATTTAACGACCTTCAATCGACATGAGCTACATCGTCCCTAATTCAGATGTTTCATTAATTTTAAAAACAAACTTAATTCCTTGAAATATAATTTGATTAGTGAAAATTGAATGACCACATCAAATTATATATTTATATTTAACGTTTTTCTTCATTAACGTAGACATGTATAGGTAATTGTCTTTTATAGTAGAAAATATATATTATTTTAAGTCATCTTAAATTTATCATTGATAATAATAATATCTTACTCTTTTATATATGTTGTCTAATTTGATCATATGTATACGTTCAAGATAATAAGATAATGTAATATAATAGTAAAATAATAATATATATCAATGAGACGAAGAAGTGTAAGGGAAGGGAATCAATTAAACAATATTTATTGTACGCTACATTATAATAACTACGTGGTCAGAATGCAAAATTCTGTAAAATCTTACGATCCTAACAGGATTAATTATAACATGACGATCCATCTATCCTATAATCTAATGATTCAATTCAAAATATTCAGTTTTTATTATTATTAACTTTTTTTATGAACCAATATTAACTAATTTCTTTTCTATATACACATGTTATTAAATTTAAAACTATGACAAATTACTAAAATATTTAGCACATACAAGTTTATTTACAGATTCGTGTAATCCTAAAATACGACCAGTCTGCGCTAAACCTTTACAAGTTGTTGAACATTTAGTGTCTAATAATCCTAAGTTTATAATCACTAGTACTACTAAAGTAGTAGAACAATATGTATTAAAATACTCGGTCCAAAAGTAATTCAAAGGATAGGACAAGCGGAAATTAGGAAAACCAAGTCAGCACTAAAAGCCGACTCGACTTTCCTTGGTTTGGGCTTAAAGTCGACTCAGCTTTAGGTTCTGGAAAATGGGATTTGTCCAGAAGGAAAAGCCGAGATTGTTTCCTTGGTTTGGGCCTAAAGTCGACTTACAACAAGTATCAAGCTTCCGACTTTCCTTGGTTTGGGCCTAAAGTCGACTCGACATACAACAAGTATCAAGATTGTTTTGTAACAACAACCATCAGCGTCGGCCCTAGATATATTGGGGCCCTAGGCGAAATGGTGCATTGGGGCCCTTTTCTTTTGTAATTAATAATCTATATAGACTTAACACAAAACAATCTTCAAGTCTTTTTAGTGTTATTTGTTTGTAATTTCATTTTGTCATTAAAAAAGGGATAAATACAAATTCCCATTTTGTAATTTGTATTTGCATTATTAAGTCTTAGTAGAATCCAAATACTGACAATTTTGCATTTTACAATAAGAATTTGATAATTTCTTTGTTATCTTGGTCTCAAAACAATCAATTTAACTTTTCGAATTAGTTAATCCTATATATGGTATCATTAGGAGCCTTCATTTAGCCCAACGGATATTCATATGTTCTAACGAAACAAAGTATATATACAACTTTTAAAGTACTTAGTTTTTATTTGAGTTGCTTCATTAATAGTTGCTTTTAATTAAAGTGGTCATTTTGCAATGTGGAAGGATCGATTGTAGTCTTATTTAACATATTCAACAAAATATCTAACTGATAAATTTGTTAATTGTTATCGGGTTTGTATATAACATGATTGACACAAAACAAGTGTTGTTTGCATATAAATCTGATAAAGTGTATTTCTTAAAATCAAGTAGTAATAGGAGGAGTATCTCGTCTAGCTTATATGTTAGCCAATCTCTTTAACTATTAGAATTTAGAAGTAAAATCACATATGGGTAATTTTCCACATACTATAATATTTATATGGAAAAGTCCAATCTTCATGCATGGCTCTTGATGAAAAATCTCATAGGGAGTTATAAATATGACTATATGATTGTATATTTGTATATACTAGTAAATATTATTCCCTCCGTTTTCAAATGTTCTTCTTATTTACTTTTTGCGCAGTTTAAGGTAAATTTTGAGTCTTAATATATCTAAATACGCATCATAAAAAAGAATACATTAAGACGAATCTAACGAAATCTCACATGGATATATTTTATCATCGATATACGTCTGAAAAATATTAATTAAATTTCTCTCTCCAAAATAGAATATTCTAAACGGGAAGAGCATTAGGAGACAGGCGGAGTAGTAACAAATTACTATCCAATACAAGTGTAACAATCAACAAAATTGAAAATATTATAATGACTCTGAAACAAAGATTAAATGAAAAACCAATAAAATTGACAAAAACAATTAAAGAATTAAACAAATTAATTGATGTGGTGAGAACACCTCCAATAGCTACCAATTACACAAATTGATAACACACAAATAGCGGAAATAACCCGGACAAATTAATTCACCAACACACCAATTCAACACACTCAAATATCACCAATAAACCACAATAACATCAACAATCAAACAAGATAAAAGCAAGTAGTAAACAAGGGCAAAGACACAAGATTTTTACGTGGAAAACCTCTTCGGTGTGAAGAGTAAAAACCACGGGACTTTAAGAGTCCACCCAAACTTCTCTTATTATGATGAAAAGGAGGTTACACAAACCAATTCAAAGTTCTCCAAAGGGTCTTCAAACTACCCAAGAAGAAACAACCATAATAATCAACAATTGAGAAACAAAGAGGATAAAAATCACCAAAACAGCAGCTTCTGTCCATAAGCAATAACCAACGAACCAAAGCTCAAAACGACGATCCAACCGTCTAAAATGAAGCCCTATGCGTCCCCAACAAGCTGGTAAAATTATAGGACGATTCAACGATTGAAACTCTGGAAAATGGCAATTTTGTGGGACTGTGCAAGTGCTCTACGGGATTGCTTTCACTTTTCTGTGTTTCTCTCTTTTTCTCACTTTCAAAAAGGGATATGAGTCTTATGATAGAAGACCAAAATATCAATGCCCTAAGTTTCTCGAGGAAGCTAAACACTTGGCCCCACATGGATTAGAAAATAAGAGGATATTTATTCTTGACATAAAATGAGTTTCTCCACATAGGAAGGACCCAAAAACCCAACATTAATTAACTAAAAATTAAAAGTTACAATTAAAAATACTAGTAAGCAATTGTATACATAATCTTCATTTGATCTAACCTAAAAAAATAAATTCACACAAAAAAAAAGACATTATTTTCCTAAACTAAAAATCCCAAACATCCTTTAATAATGATATACCAAAACTTGATTCTTTGTATTATTACTTTCCGCAAAAAATGTCGAACATCCTTCTTCAATGGCGTCGTGTCCATTGATTAATTATGGCGTCTGAGCGTTGTAGGAGGAGCGATGGGGCCCGCAGTGGTTCGAAAATCCCGAACAACGACGTCGTTAGGACAAAAGTGAAACGGCATCGTTTCGCCTGATCTGTTGACAACATTGTTAAACTTGAAGCAAATATCACACTGTTGTCGTGTATGATAACTATTACTCCTTCCATTACCAGAAGAAGAAGAAGCATCATGACTAAATCGCCTTAAACCTCTATAATTCAAATGATAGAAAATATTTATTGAATTTATACCTAAAGAATTTTCCCAATCTCTCTCTTCCACTTCCACCATTACCGTCGTATAATCAGAATTTCTTCTACGAAACACAAAATTAGGAAGAATTTCACCTATAACATTATTTCTTATCGATGAGAAAATGAATTTATTGATTGAGATAGTAGTTTGAAGATGATTTTGATCATTGCGTTCCAGATAGACTGTAATTTGATGAGGTAATTCATATAAATTAGGGTTAATTGCAATTGGAAATGTATCCCAATCAAATTCTGTTAAGCCATTCAAAAATTTCACTCGGAAAAAAGCAGAGAAATTGATCGCAGCCATTAGAGCAAGCTAGTATAATTCTTAATTCAAACTCGAAAAGCAAACAAGGGTTTTGATTAATGAATAACCAATTTTAGGAGGGTTTTATATTTTATTTTTCAGAAAAAATAATAAGGGAGAATTATTTTAGGGGATGGTCAATTGTAGCCTCTATTTAGTGGGCGGTTAGCCGGTTATTAATAGAAATTATTTGGACTAGTTTTATTTAGTCATTTAGTGGGGGTTTATTAATAGAAATTATTTGAAGTTAGTTAAGCAGGCGGGATCGGAAGTTTTTATTACAATATTCTAGGAATTAAGGTAAGCATGAAATTAATTACCATCAATTTTAATTCTTTTCAAAAAAAAAAATTACCATCAATTTTAATTATTTACGATAAAAATTTAAAAAAATAACTATATTTTTATGAGAGATTGTCTCTCAAACACTACAAAATATGTTGTATGTTCCTACGCTTAAAAATGTATTTAGACACGCTTATATATAAGGCTGATACATTCAGCCATGCTTAATTAAGCGTGACCTCTGCATGTGTTGGTAATTTTTAGGCACGCTTACTAAAGTTCCAAATAAGCGTGATTGATAGTACCTTTTAGCATTGCTTATAAGTTACCAGCCACACTTATAGGTATTGAAAAATTCCCTCACTGGATAAGTGTGGTTGCATGAATTCATAGCCCATTGTTTTTTTCTTCGTGGTTCCCCACACAAATAAGCGTGGCTATCGAACATGACTAACATTTTAACTTATTTTAGCGGAAATTATTTTTAATAATAATGATTATTATTATTATTATTTTGACAAATAAAAAGTTTTCATTCACCAATCACCATAAAAAACAAATACATCATGGCAACGAAACTCATCCCGTCTTATTTGCATCATGGCAAATAAAAGCTTTTAACTTATTATTATTATTATTATTATTATTATTATTATTATTATTATTATTGTTATATTATTATTATTATTATTATTATTATTATTATTATTATTATTATTATTATTATTATTATTATTTAAGGGAATAGATTTTTACATTACCCAATAATCAAAACGAGATGTACAAGGAAATTAAACTTACCTCCCAATAATCAAGACGTCTATTTTTATAATTGTAGTTGTAAAAATAGACGTCTCGACAAATCTAGCCTTGATTTTAGATTACCTGTCAAGCTGAAAATCAATTAATCATATATTTTTAAAATGGGATAGCACACTATTTTTAAATATGTATTTTCAAGCATGATTAAACTAAAATTTAATTTTTACACTACATCGATAAGTAGGAGATATAATGATGCATATAAAACGCAAAAAAATATTAAAAAAAGTTAAATTTCATTGACTTATTAGCCTTTAGCGTATATGAAAATAAAGAAAGCATCTTGAGTCTTGACTATAACAAAATTGTGCACTTGATTGTTTTATCAACGAAACAAAAAAATATAATACATATACAATGTACAATTGTAAAAAAATTGTGCATCTTGATTGTTTTAATTATGTATATGAAAAAAATATATAAACTACAATGTACTATTGGTTTATTTCTTAACAAAGTACAAAGTTATATTCTTTTGTGCTTACAATACATATAATACAGTTGTAAAAAAATATAATACATATAGCACATAAGTTAGAAATAAATTTAATATATTTATAAAAAAAGTACATATTATTACATAAATTAGAAATAAATATAAAACATAATTTATTAGAAAAAAATAGAAGACATTACTATAACTTTTAGAGTTTATACATATTATATGTTTTGTCCGCAAACAAAACCCATTTGTCCCAGTGGTTTTTGGTAACAGCAGTATGCACTTCAATTCATAATAACTTGGTCGCAGGTTCGATTCTTCATAAGGGCAAATTTTTTAAAAAGTTTTATGGGGTGCCTGGGCAACCTTCTAGGTCCGCCTATGTTTGTAAAAATATTGTAATTGATAAATAATAGAGTTTGTAAAAATATTGTAATTGATAAGTAATAGAGTAACTATATTTATCGATATTCACTTTGCAAAGTAGTATTTTTATATTGTGACCCGCATTATTTTAAAAATTTGTTCTACTAGTAAAAAAAGGTAATTTTGATATTTGTTTTATTGTTATGTAAATATCTTTAATAATTATTTACGAGTAAAAATTATAAAAGAAAATAATATTTGTCTGGTTTGATAGTTGCTATAATTTAAATGGTACTCCCTCCTTTTCATCACAAGTGTCTAATTTGCTTTATTCACTCTATTCAATGTATTTATTCAATTCTTAATATCTCTAATTGTGCATAATTAAAAATTATGGAAAATTGATATAAATAATCCTTGCATTAAAACGAATCAAACAAGATCTCACTTAACTATATTTTAACTTATAGATTAATAATGAAATGCAAATTAAGAGTAAGAGATGTACAGTGCCTAAAAAGTAAATGGGACATTTGTGGAGAATAGGATGGAGTATTATTTTAATTAAGAAAACTATAATTTTTGTATTAAGTGAGTATTATTTAATTAATTAGTAGTGTGAAGTAATGATTGTATTGGTAGTATAGGAGAGAACAAACATTTAAACTAAGAAGTAATAAAGAGAACAAAGGAAATTATCATTATCATTATCATTAATATAAAGAGAGTATATTTGGGAAAAATGGGATGGACTATAAGAGTATATTTGGAAAAAAAAATTCTTAAAATAGAAAGTATTCTAAAGTGGACAAATATTTAAAACTACCCGTTAAAATAAAGTGGACAAATATAAAAGAATGAAAGTAGAGAATATGTTAAAACCGTATGTAAAGGGAAATTACTCAATTGGTAGCATCAACGGGAGAAATTCCTCGTCCAAATCTTTATGATGAAACTCCTGTTTTTTTATGATGGTCTACAAAAATCATAATGACACTGAAACACAATTTGTTTTAGTGAAATATATTTAGTCATATTTAATTTAAATGTCATAACTCAATTAGTAGCATCAACGGGAGAAATTCCTCATTCAATTTATGCACTATCTAATTGCCGTAGCATTTTTCGTTAAGTTCTTGTTAAATTCCGTTAAATTCATCATTTTGTAAGTTTTTTTCCACATGGTAGCATCCAGTTTTTGTTTAATTCACTGTTTAAACGTTTAATTCACCATTTTAATGTTTTATTCACCATTTTAATGTTTGATTCACCATTTAATGCATTGATGCTCATAAATGTTTGATAATTTTATTGAAAAATTATAAGAAACTATCTAACCCGGTCGAAACAAGTACTTATTCGCCTATTTTTTAATACGTAAACCGAAAAAGATATTTGACGTCATTTTACCTATCATAACGATCTTTTTTCAAAAAACAGACCTTGCAATTATCCTTATGGGGTAACTCTTTCGAAAATCCAGTCGAAACAAGTACTTATTCCCCTATTTTCCTATACGTAAACCGAAAAAAATATTTGACGTCATTTTTACTCATCATAACGATTTTTTTTTGAAAAAACGAACGTCGCTACTATCCTTATGGGATAACTCTTTCGAAAATTCGATCAAAACAAATACTTATTCGAAAGAGTACTTGTTTCGACCGATGAACTAAACATTAACATGGTGAATTAAATGTTAAATTTTTTTTTCAGTAAAATTATTTAACATTTATAATTTTTCCATAAAATTATTAAACATTTATGGACGTTAATGAATTAAACGGTGAATTAAACAATAAAATTATGAATAAAACGTCAAAATGGTGAATTAAACAAAAACTGGATGCTACCATGTGGAAAAAACTTACAAAATGATGAATTAAACGGAATTTAACGGAAAATGCTACGGCAAATAGATAGTGCATAAACTGGATATTACCATGTGGAATTTTCTTAAAAAAGTGCTGCCAATGACATTTCATCAAAACTGGATGCTACCATGTAGAATTTCTTATTTATTTACATACTACCTCCGTTCCATTTTACTTGCAACACTTACCATTTTTGGAAGTTTCATATTACTTGCAACATTACTATTTTTGGCAAAAATAATCTACTTATTTTATCCTCACTTTATTCCTATCCCACTAGCACCATCAATCATACATCATCCTACTAATTATTTAATATACCCATAAGTCACAACCACTATCTATTTATAATAATTTTTCTTTTATTTCTACCCCACATTTCACCATCAATCATAAATCATCCATACTTTTACCATACTGATTTGACGACCCTTAAAAAACGTGCTAAATTCAATGGTGCAACTAAAACGGAACGGAGGAAGTACATGACAATTGATTTTTTCTTGTCTTATTGTAGAAATTATCTAATGTTACCCTCAAAGCAAAAAATAAAACAAAATTCAGTGCTACAAGTCAATTAAATCAATCACTAGTGACTAGCCATAGTCTATAGAATTAAGAATATCATCTTGCCTCAATTAGTACATACCGTTGGATAATAATTGCTATCGAATGTGACATTTTGTGTGGGAAAATATCACTATTAGTAGCAAGTATTATGGAACGGAGGAAGTATATTATTTCCCTATAAATAACCCGAGTTTAATTCTCGATCGTCTCCTATCCTAAATATATAATTAGAAAAATTACCTAAAATAATTTAATATATTCGTGATTTTCTTACAATAATCTCACCTATTGATTAATCATGAATAATTCCAACTTTGAGTGATATTTTCCTAGAGTAAACCTAGTGACGACCAGATGACTTCCTATAGCAAGTTTTATTTTTAAAAAAAAAGATAAATTAAAAATAAAGTGTCGAAAAAAATGTTCAAATTTTTTTATGTTTTTTTTATTATTTAGAATTTTTTCTGTAAAATTTTAAAATTTTTCTCTAATTTTAAATTAATTTACAGTTTACTTTTTTTGGCTACTATAACAGGTCATCGGGTTACCCAAGTTAAGCAAATACCCCTTAAAGTTGAGATTATTCATGTTTAATCAATAAATAAGTTTTCCTATATAATTAACACAAAATCCTATTTAAGACCGCCTTTTGTAAAGAGAACTCTCAAAAATTCAACTAAAATCTAATATGTTATAACCCAAACAGATTTGGGCCGGACTTTTAAGAACCGTCTTTGCTCTCTCAAAGGAGCAGTTGTATAATTAAAGAAAAAGAGTTGGTAATTAAAGGCAACACAAGTGAATAGTGATGTTGAGGTGGACCCGGATTGTTGTAGAGTAAATGTGGTGAAGTTTTGGCGCCATATTCGTTGGTCGCCTCAGTGGCGTCACACTTTGTCATTTACTCTCTGCATAATAATCAAGTCTTCACGCTTTGCCTTGTTCCCCCGATACCCTTTTGGCTGTCATACTCTACTGATTACTCTCTCTGTCCTTTCTAATTTGCATCAAAGAAAAAAAAGGATAATTTTTAAGAATGTGATAATAAATAAAAAGAGAGATTGTATTGTGTGAATAAAATTAAAAAAAATTAAAATATATAGATCATGAGATTAAAAGAAAAATGTTGCAAATTAAATGAGACAGAATGAATAATCTTTACTTCAACCAAAAATCAGTCCCAAATTATTATACTTCCTCCTATTTATAGAGAATGAAATATTTATGTTTTGCATCAAAACCAATGAGTGATGAGGGACTATTTAAAAGTGAGTGAAAAACACTCTTTTTTCATAAAGTGTATTGATATTTATGTATTGTTGTATTGTTATAGTAAGGGTAAAATGGTGAAAAGGAATGATAAAAATAGAAATGAAACATTTTCAGTGAATTGACCTAATAAGAAAATATCTCATTTTTTATGAATAGGAGAGAGTATTACTCTATTTAATTTTACATTTTGCCTAGATCATTTTTTCCTCCTAATTTAGGAGTATTACCTCCATTTTTATTTGTTAGTTTTATTTTCATAAAAAGTATTTGTGAGAATAAAAAAATGTAAATCTTATAAATTGTGAGAATATTATTTTGTTAAATAATAAAGTTAATAGAGAAAAGGTGAAGATTGTAAACATTAAAAATATACTATAAAATGAAGTTTGTAGAATAAATACGGAGATTTATTCAAAAAAAAAGTTTGTAGAATAAATACGGAGATTTATAGTATATTATTATTGTTTAAAAATTACTCCCTTCAATTTACCACTAAGTTCCCATTTGCTTTTTGACACTATTCATATCTTATTCTTAATTTGTTTTTTTTATTATTAATCTATAAGTTAAAACATAGTCAAGTGGGATCTTGTTTGATTCGTCTCAATGCAAGGATTATTTATATCAACATTTCATAATTTTTAATTATGCACTATTAGAGATATTAACAATATGAATAAGTGATCGGATAGAGTGGTAAAACAAATGAGACTTTAGTGATGAATTGAAGGGAGTATTATTATTGTACTTGACATACTTTAAATACCTACTTAACAAATCCTAATCACATACAATAATAATGAAGAAAATTATACATTGAATTTGAGACTTCGTTTTTTTTTTTTTTTTTTTTTTTTTTAAATTACTTCATATTGAAACATACTTCTATTGGATCCGTTCATTAGAGTGAGTAACAACAAATAAATTAAATCTACCAACACACACCCGAACATTGTCACACCCGACCTATTTCTCATTGCAACTTGCAAGGTTGCCTATTAACCAATTTAGTTTTAAGGGTGCGTTTGAATTTAAAAAAAAAAAATTAAGAAAAACATAATTGGGACAAAAGTTGCCTTTTGTTAAATAATGAAATACTACTCCCTCTGTTTTCTAATGTTCTTCCCATTTAGAATATTCTATTTTGAAAAGAGAAATTTGATTAATATTTTTAAGACATATATAGAAAAAAAAATATATCCATGTGAGATCTTGTTAGATTCGTCTTAATGTATACTTTTTTATTATATATTTTTTATAATTTTTTATAATGCGTATTTAGAGATATTTAGACTCAAAATTTACTTTGAAAACTGTGCAAAAAGTATGGAAATAACGTATGGAAATGGAGGGAGTAATTGAGTAATTGAGTAAATAGTAGTATTTCATTATTTTTTAACGTTTTAAGTCACTTTTTATACTCCATAAATAAACAATCAACAATAACAATTAATTTTACATAGGAAAATTTATTTTTAAAAATTCAACCTTTTTAAAAATTCCTCCTTTCGATTATTTTTTAAAAATCCGACCTTTTGCCTCCATTTTTTTTATAGTACATACCTTCCTAACTTAACTGAACAACCGGTTAATTTCGAATTTTTAAAGAAAGAGAATAGAAAAATTTACTTTTAAAGATCCGACCTTTTGCTTATTCACTTTTAAAAATCCCACCTTTTGTTTGTTCTCTTTTAAAAATCCGATCTTTTAGTTGTTCTCTTTTAAAAAATGATGAATTTTCAAATTTATCCGATCACCGGTAGACGGATAAATGTTCTATAAAAGAAAACGGAAGCAAAAAGTCAAATTTTTAAAAATAATCAAAAGTTGGAATTTTTAAAAGAGAAGAAGCAAAAAGTCAGATTTTTAAAAGTAAATTTTCCTTTTACATATTACGTGATTATGTCTAAAAGCATCAAACATATTTATCTTAACCGCTGGCAAATTAATTAATATTTTAAACAATCAATGCTATTTTAATATTTTAAACTAGTCAAATTAGTCATAACTATTTGGAAAACAACCTAAAACCTTCAAAATTACTCCACTCCCTCGTCCCTCCCTTGTTAGAATCATAAAAAACTGTATCTTTACTGTTTAATTCCTAATTAGACAGATTCTTTTGCATTGACCCCTGTAATCAGAAATACAGCTCATTCTTACTCACTACTACAAGCCAACAAACCACCAAAAACAACAATTCTAGTACTATGCTCTTAACTCCTCTCACTCTTTCCCTTCTTTCTTCTTCCTTCAAACCCCCCAATAATTCCTTCTTTTTCATTCCAATCCCTAAAAACAATCTCCAACATCATTTCAGATCACAAAGAAATCAATTCAGGTAAATAAAAATGATGAAAATTTCAGATTTTAATTCAATATTCTTCTTCTTTCTCTTAATTCATTCCCTTTCTTCACTTCCAAGAGCAAAATCAACACAACCCATGAACTGTTCTGATGCAGGAAGACTCTGTACATCATTCTTAGCTTTAAAACCCACCTCAAATATGACTTTACCCTTGATCCAAAGCATGTTTGATGTCTTACCCAAGGATATAAATGTAGAAAACACCAATAAAGATTTCATCTTTGTGAGAAAAAACTGTTCTTGTGACCCTAGATTGAGAAATTATTTAACAACAACCACTTTTACTGTTAGAAATGGAAGTGGGTTTGTGCATGATTTGGTGAAAGATTCATACCAAGGTTTGGCCTTTTTGCCTGTTTCAAATAACAGTAGAACAGCAAGGATTGGAGAAGTGGTTTCTGTGAGGCTGTTTTGTGGGTGCTCAAGTGGGTTATGGAATTATTTGATGAGTTATGTGATGAGAGATGGAGATACTATTGCTTCTTTGGCTAGTAGATTTGGGGTTAGTATGGATAGTATTGAACAAGTTAATGGAATTGCTGATCCTGATAATATTACTGTTGGGGGACTATACTATATACCCTTGAATTCAGGTTAGTCCATTTTTTTCACTATTATACACATTTCTTTTGCTTTTGGTTAATGTTTTGATGTATGCACTTCAATTTGATTATTGAATTTTTTAATTCAGCTACAGTTTCATGTTAATTTGTTTTGGTTCATGTAAATGACTATATAATTTTGTGTTGTTGAGATTAAGGCTTTGATATCGTTGTTTAGACTCTATCAAGATGGCTCAAAATCATGGGCAATTAGGTTAAGTTGTAGATGATGTTTTCTACTCGGCTTGATCGGAAATAACGTCTCCCTTATCACCAATATGGGTAAGATTGCTTACATTTGTACCCGTTGTTGGGGGTAATGGTAGAGGTCTTCATTCGAGTTATCAGGGTTGATTTGGGTTTAGGTGTCAGGTTTGAAATCAGGTTTTGTGCTATATTGTGTTTTACATATTTGTATTTGTAAATTATTTTTGAAGTCGGGTCAAATCGGGTTTGGTTACAAGGTCAGTTAAATTTCGGGTCATCGGGTCTGTTTTGGACGCCTCTAGGTAATGGAATATTGTTTTATGGGGATTAAGATTGTTAAATAATAAGTTGAGGGTGTCAAAGTGAAAGAATGATTTGGACATGAAAGACAAAAGGAGAGTATCTGTGCTTTTGATAAAGAAAAGGAAGTTTTGGAACGTAGAGTCTGTGGCATCATCCTGGACATAGTGAATAAGATATTCAGTTTTGAGTCCTACAGAAGTAAGGAAGGAGATTTGCTTTCTGTGAGATTCTTTTGTGTCACTTTATCCATTGTAGGGAGTTACTAAAAAAGGAAAGGCAACATTTCATGGGTAATTTGTGGTAGATTTTGGCAGCAGGTAGCTCTCCTTATAGTTTTTGTATCTCCAAAAACAAATTATTTGTGATGGACTAGTTATTGTGCAGATTTTTCCACTCTAGTATCTTGGATATTGTAGATATAATATATATATATGTAGTGGTGGAAATTGGGTTGTGAGTCAGAGAAAGCCAAGGTTATCATCAAAAAAAAAAAAAACTAGGAGCCAAGCTTTGAACTACAAACTCTAATTCTATCATATACAATTCATTCTCTTGATCTTGGTTCTTGGATGATGGGTTATCATACTACTTTTTGCTTAGCTTTTTGGTTGACTTTTGACATGTTGGTTGGTCAAACAGCGAAAAAAAGTGGTTGGTAATGGCTTTTAAGCCAAAATAAGAAAGCTACTGCAATTAGCTTTTTTTGTTGGCGTTTGTCTTATTGACCCACTTTTTCTCTAATAAATAGCCAACAACCAATACCTAAATGTACCACACATCTTTTTAAACAACTGACTTTTTCAGCTACTTAAAAGCCAACAAAAACAACCAACATTTCCGGATGGTTAAACAAGCCAACAAAAAAACCTTACAGCCAACAACCAATTGCCAAACACCCCCTTAGTCAATGGTCTTTTATGTGTGAATTAGAGATTTTGAAGCATTTTGCTGCAACTTATAGAAATGAGTATTACTTGGTGAATTTTTTGCCGGTTAGGGTGAGACCCACTGCTTATCAATCAAGGATATCAAGCTGGGAGATGCTGACATCTCTAGGCCAACAAAAAGATAATTCCATGTTACCACACGGTTAACAAGTTGTTGGTTAAGCAATTGATAGATGAGACCGTTATTCTGATTTCTGAGTAGATGTATTGGTCTGGTTTACTGTAGAGTATCAATTTAAGTTTTCGGTTGAACTGGTGAGATCTACTCTATCATGAACCTTAGAAAGCATATTATGCAAATGGTTGCCAATATAAGTAAAATTTATTGTGTGCATTATAGAAATTGCAACTTGGTTATTCACTAATGATCTATATGACTATGTTTTTCCAGTTCCTGGTGATCCATATCCGGTAGATGTTAGTATTCCTCCAGCTCCAGAACCTGCTCCTTCAATTAACAACATCACTGGTATGTTTTAGATTTTCACTGATTTTGGAAGTTGACATAACGTAAGTGTTTTAAAGATTAAATTGTAGAGCCATTGAAAGTAATTAAAGTTCTGTCATTGGTAAACCATGTTTTGATTTGTTGGAATGATGTTAATTGACCTGAAATGGTGGCTCACGCAGAAAAAATGCTAAGTTAGACTAATGAAACATGATCAGTCTTGCGTGAAGTTGAGGCTTTGTCCTCCTCCTAGCCATTTTATATCTTCAATCGTTACAAAAACTATTGTGTACAAGGGTAAAGTTATGATTATCATTGCAATTTACAAGGATAAGTTGTGTACGTTTGACATTGAGGTAAATGAATGTTGTAGTTTGATTCTGAGCTTAACTTCATGTCTTTGGTTTTGCATAATTTAGAAAACGAAATAATGCATGAATTCTAGGATAGAGTTGAAAGCACGCATTCATATTAGCTCTATCTCTAAGTGGGCCGCTAAATTTTAAGGCAACTCTTCTTTCTTTTGCTGGATGTTGTCATTCGATCATCCTATCTATCAAAGTTTTGTTCAAGTATATACACAAAGGCAATATCTTCAGTTTCATTATGTGTGAGATGGAAACACTATTTCAAGGAATCTCTTACAACAACATTGCCAAAACCTTAATTTCAAAAGATCGGGATAGGGTACATGAAACAATATAGGTCGTCCAAATGGATTCTTCTTTCCCATCCACTCTCATTTTCTACCATCTGAATTTGTATTGTTGTATGTCACAATCGCTTTACGGAGTTCTTAGGATATATGCTTTTTCTTCAAGATTTCCCAGAATTTCTATTCACTTTTGAGTTTGATTCCCATTAAAGAATTTTTATTTTCTGATACGTATCTTGTGATAGAAATTTTATTAGTTATGTAATATTTCTGTAGCAGAAAACAGCACAAATCACAAAAGGCACGTGCCGTATGGATGGATAGTAGGTGGCTTGGCGGTCGGTATAGCTGTTATTGTCGTACTTGCACTCTTATTATTCATTGTCCTGAGACCATCATTATGTTCCGGGGATGGGCAAGAAGGCCATGCCAAAGATCATAGTGGAAGGAATGCACATAAGTTTCAGATTCTTCGAAACACTAGTTTTTGTTGTGCTTCTGGAAGGTTCTGCAGTAGCTCTGATGAATGGAAGCAAAGTGCTGTTGAAGTGAACAACCAGCATCATCCGGCAAACATCCCTAAAGGTATTTATCTCTTTGCATATGTTAATATTTAATAACCCAACTTTTGTCTTGTAAATGCTGGTATTGCAATTGAATAAAAATGAAGTTGTTCCGTTACGCAGATTTTGAGCTTGCTGCTCCGCAAAATCCCATTACGTAACCAGTGATTTAAAATCATGAACTAGCATCCATTATTGAGCTATTATTCTAACATATTATCAATTACAATCATTTTTTAATATGTATTAAGTTCTAAAAGGTCTATTATAAGCTTTAATTTAACACTAATTCTTTATTGAGGCCTACTCACCATGAGACTACAATTGGGTCAACCCAAACTATTTAAAAAAACTGCTTCCTGTACAAGTGAGAATTCAGTTTTCATTGTTCTTTTTAATGTTTTTTACTAATGGGCCTTTTGTAATTTGTATGGACGAGACGGTCTCATACAAGATGAGCTTTTAATTTAAATAGATGTTTTAGAAAACCTGAATCACTGATAAAACGCTTTTGTTCAAGTAAACGATTCACATTGCAATGTCTACGAAACAAGTTGTAACTGTGCGAGGTGTCGTGTTCGTGGCATCCCGACGGTTACCGCAATCATGACAACTTCTGCAATTTTTTCTCATGGGTATTGCTTATTTCTTGTCTTGGAATAGTACATGAACTGAATAGAGCAACGCTTTCTAACGATAATAAGCGTTTATGGCTGCGTACTCATCACCATGTTTAGGATTTTCGTCTTGATTTAATCTATTTCAATTTCTGTTTTGGTTCAGCCATTGTTAATGATGCTTTTGAAGTGGAGAAACCGGCCATATTCACCTATGAAAATATCCTTGCTGCAACAGAAGGGTTCTCCGAGTCAAATCTTCTTGGTCACGGAACTTATGGTTCAGTGTATTATGGTCAGCTCCGAGACCAGGTAAATTACTGAACAATGAAATACTATTTGGGTCAAGATCAAGCTCATGCACTACGAACGCTAAACTTTTTAAAATTGCTCATAACGAGTTTGATGACATATTTTGCATGATTCTTGAAAGGAAGTAGCCATCAAAAGAATGACCGCAACAAAAAGTAAAGTATTCATGGCTGAAATGAAAGTCCTAAGTAAAGTTCATCATACAAATTTGGTTAGTGTCTATGTGTTGAATATTCTATCATTTTTTTATCGAACAATAAACAATATCCATTTAGTGTCGTTGAGAATCATATAATGACTTACTCATTCTTCCTTTTGTAAGGTGGAGCTGCTCGGCTACACAGCCACCGATGATGAGCTCTTTGTTATTTACGAATATGCTCAAAAAGGCTCATTGAAGAACCATTTACATGATTCACATAACAAAGGTGATTTCATTTCTTTTAGATTCTTCGGTGATATTGTCCGGACATAAATTGCGGCCTGCATATTGTATTTTGTATTTTCTTATTTAAGAGATTCCTTCTAAAGTTGAAATTTCTTTAGATTAATTTAGTGACTATTTTGTCTACTGTCACATGATTCACTAATTTCCTTACGAATCGTGAATCAAAAAGCGAATTACGGTCGATTTTGGGCTATTTTACGGGAATTTTGAGTGAATCGCGAATTCAAAAATGAATTATGTTACCTTGATTTTGTCTGATATATTGGGTTAGTCAAGATAACAAAGACATGTTGATCAATGTCGCTAATGGCTGCGTGCAGGACATACATCTCTTTCATGGATCATGAGGGTTCAGATCGCTCTTGATGCTGCAAGAGGGTTGGAATACATTCATGAACACACAAAAGCTCATTATGTTCATCGAGATATTAAATCAAGCAATATCTTGCTTGATGGATCCTTTAGGGCAAAGGTTATAATCTCATCTCTTCAAGCTAATGAGTGTGAGGCGCTAAGTATCTGATTCACTCCTTTTTTTTCTTTACATCCAGATTTCTGACTTTGGGTTGTCAAAACTTGTTGGTACAACCGGCGATGGAGAAGCTTCGGCAACACGAGTTGTTGGAACATACGGTTATTTAGCTCCCGAGTGAGTTCACCTATCGGTCTTCTTGTTGCATATTGTTCATTTACGCCCGTTTGATAACCAGTACTAAATGGTAAATGGTGGGAATGGTAATAAATGTTAGTGTAGGTTTTGTAAAAATATCTTTTGATAAATTTAATGACTATTCCCCTCCAACAAGCTCATTTTCTTCACAAAATACATTCCAAAACATGTGGTCTTAGGTGGTAATGAAAAATTGTGAACAAAAAAACTGTTATGATCAAACTTTCATTACCATGGTAATGACATGATATATTATGAAAATTTACACTATAAATCGTTCCGATTACCATCAATTAGTACCATTAACCAAACGGGCCGTTATAGTATTTAATTATTTATGTTGTGCTGATCGTTATAATGGTTAGGTACTTGAGTAATGGTCTCGCTACGACCAAAAGTGATGTATATGCTTTTGGAGTGGTTCTTTTTGAATTAATATCTGGAAAGGACGCTGTTATAAGAACCGAAGGCATGCCAAAAGGTCCAGAGCGGCGTTCACTTGTTTCCATTGTAAGTACTCTTTGTGCATTAAGAAATCAAAGAAGAAACCAAATTTTTAGGCCAGCCGCACCGTGTGAACTGAGTATCTCTAAATGGCATTAAAATGCAGATGTTGGCCGTACTGCGGCATGTGCCTGATTCAACGAGTATGCCAAATTTTAGGGACTACATTGATCCAAACCTGATGGATTTGTATCCACACGACTGTGTATATAAGGTAAGATGCTTGAGCCGAAAATCTCTGACTGAAGGTTAAATCAAGTACATAGTTGAATGAACTCATGGGACATTTAAGACACAAGACGTATATAGTAAAAGATAGATACCTTCTTTTACCATAACACCATTTAAGGCGGGATGAAACCTTTCTTTAGCAATACTTTTCCCCTCTTAGGTGTCTCGTGATGTTTATGAAGTCTGCTTCGAGATACAATGAATGCTACTGCAATGTTTTGACACAAAACCCACAACCCAATGATTGAAGCTTTTGACGGAAGAAGAAAGAAAATGAATTTTTTAAGGAGAGGTTGCAAAGCTCTCAACCGAAAAGATTTATTAGACTAAGATCATTCGTAGGAAATTGTCCGACATGTCAACAAAGATGGCTGGTGGGTTGGGGCAATTATGTTTGGAACCCTCAATCCATGACCAGGCCATCATACAACTGGGCTAAATCGTCAATTTGTTACAAAAATATTCACTTTTGTTAACCAGACGTAAAGGAACCGGTCTAAAAACCCACTTCCTGCTTGCTAGGTTGGCTGTGCTGAGCACAGTCTAACATAGCCATTGTGCGCACTTGTACTGTACTACACTGTACGAGTGATGTTTAATCAGAACCTCAGATCATAAACTGTAACGTGTAATTCTTTTGATCCTTTTACGGGCAGATAGCATTTCAATCTATAATAATCTTCCATCTTCAGGTGGCCATGTTAGCGAAGCAATGTGTGGATGACGATCCCATCTTACGACCAGACATGAAGCAAGCCGTGATATCTCTTTCACAGATCCTTCTTTCTTCTGTTGAATGGGAAGCAACTCTTGCCGGGAACAGCCAGGTATTCAGCGGGCTTGTCCAAGGTCGATAGAAAAAGGGACTACCGTGTTGTTCACTGCATTCCGTATTCTAAGATATCGAAAACAGTTTTTACATTCTGCTGGTTCTTGCTTCTAAATTTTGGTTGTATTCATGTGTACAGTCGCAAAGTCATGATTTTGATAGCCCTTCGTCGCCTCTTTTTATTCATTTTAATTTATTCTAGTATCATCCCAACGATGTTTATATCTTCAATTCATAGACACCAGATGTAATAGAAACTCCGATCCGGACGATTCGGATGGAACTGAGCAAGGTTTCAGTTGGGTATGTTTTAGCTGTATATACAAAAATATTGCTCTGATAATTGTATGACATGTATCCAATTAAGCCTATGTTTTGTATCAAGAACTTATGCACTAATTACTACTTTATGTTACCCTAATTGAATTGAGGTTTTTTTTAAGTATCTAGCATTTGTATATGTGGATTTAGTCGGTTGAATGTTATTATGTTATTTTTTTTTCCGAATGAATATATCTTTTTTTTTTAAGAATCTCTAACCTTTATCTTCAATTCATGTCTCAAATGTGGCATCAATGCTTGCTCTAGTTTTACCAAATAAACTCCTTTGTTTTGTTTTAACCCATGTCATATAAATAAATGAAAAGATTCTTAATGGTCGAGTAAATTTAAAATTTTTAAGCGGAGAAATTGTTTTAAAAGCTTGACCAAACAAGTAGTTAATTTTGTTACATTGTCACCAATGGGATGCCCGAGAGAAATGCCTAAAGGAGAGAGAATATGGTGTTAAGGATGCTAAGTTGCTAACATTGTAAGTAGTTGCAGATGCTCAGATGTTCAAATTTAAAAATAATTATAGTTTCTCATCAAAGCATCGATGCTTATACAAAAGAAAAAACTATTTTTATTTTTTATATATTCAGTTACATGATGACATTTAAATATTATAATAATGAAAAATTAATTTGAAAATACAAAATATTTGTCATCAATAGAGTAGGGATATCCTAGTGAGATGCTGGAATATCACTGATCTAGTTTTGAGCATATAAAAAGATTCAATCTCTAAATAATTTTCCTCGTAATATAATAGTTGTTACATTTTAAGATTTAAATCGTTAAGTATTTATTGTTGGTGATTAAAATGAAAGAAAATGTTATGAGCTTGAGCTTTCACTCATATTTAAAGATCATGCAGCCTGTCTTGTATGAAACCGTTTTATGGTGAGATAGACCTCAAAACAAAATGCTCTTAAGCTAAAAGTTTTTATTATTAGACTATTTAACCGAAGTATGAGACATGTCTCACGGTCACGGTAAGACTGTCTCACACCAGAATTTATAAAGATGAAATTATAGCAAACTTATCAAAATTAAAATTATACTAATCTAAAAAAAATCAAAAACAACCAAACACATCTACAACATAGAAAAACAAATAAAATGCTTCTATCTTCGTAGTACACATTACATAAAAACACAACTCGACCTAAAACACCTCATGGTCTTCACCTACAACGTAACCGATGACCTGAATGAACACTTAGCACAAGTTTTATAGAAAGTGTCTTTTGTTTTTATTTTTATTTATTTACTTATTTTTTTTATTATTCAATGAAATTTGAAAAACAAAGTTGCCCGCCTGATTACTCTCACTTCTCCAAAACTCTCCATCGGAGAAACGGCAAACACTGAGTGAACCCACCGAGTCACTCATATCAATTACTCCTCCATAAGTGAACAATGGTCAGAAATGACGCCGACGGCAAGTTAAAGTCTGCAAGAAGGAAACCGTTGCGAAACATCTCTAATGGCGGCGTCAAATCTTTGAAATCTACGGCTAAGAAGATGAAGTTTTTGGATAAAGATCCTCAAAATCAACAACATACTAACAGCGATGAAGATCCTCTTGATCGCCTTCTTTTGCTTCATTCCGAAATTTCCTCTACTTTTAGTCAGGTTTTCTTTTTCTTTTTGATTTGCCAATCTGTTTCGATTTTAAATGCTACGAGAAAAAAACCCTATTTTTAAAAATTTGAATAACTGGACTGTTTTGTACTCTTTGATAGTTAGAAATGATTGATGATTTCCATTTATTTTCAATATCTAACTCTACAAAGGTTTAGCTCATGGTTGTAGCGCACAATATGTTGATACTCTATTACACCTCTTGGAAGCCATTTGGGCTAAAAGTGTAGATGCATCACACACCCTCTTCCATCTTTGAATTCCAAATCTGTGCCCTTTCGTCACTTTGCGTTTTGATACATCAAAAAAGAGAAAAACTCAACCAAAATTGATGGTTGTACCCTTGTAGGCTGTAGCCCCATAATATGTTAGTACTCTATCACATCTATGTCTGTTTTATTTTCTTATGTGAAAGTACATTTATGGAATGCAGAATAATTTCTTTCATTTTTACTGGTGATGATGATTATTATTGTTGTGAATTTAAGCAAGTAGGGGAAAAAAGGAGCAAGTCAAAATCATGTTGATGATTGTGGCTTTGTAGGTGAATAGGTGTATCAATGAATTAGACCTGTATGCAAGTAATGAGATGAAATACAATGAAAATATTAAATAAGGACTACAAGATTTAATGAGGTTCACCGGTGTGCTAAATCCTCTTCCTAGGTTAGCAATTACATGTGCAACTGTTAAATGAGGAGATTTTTCAAGAATCAAGGGATTTTGTGTTTTACTGGCCTGCTTTAAAAGTAGAGGGGATGAATGGAAATGATAGTTGAAATGAGGGTTTTTTTAGTGAGTTTTTGTTGGAGCTTTGTTAGGAACTTGGAAGTTGGAGTTAGTTAATGTTGAAGTGGTTGTAATGTTGTATAAGCTTGTATATTAATTCATGAAAACTTGTTAACTGTTACAGAGTACTTTGCATAATAATCTATGTTGTAATTGTTCGTTAGGTGGAAGCAAATTACTGATCAACACTTTTCTGTGGTTTTGATATGATCTTTGTTACAGTATTTGGAGTCTATACACTCATTTTGTTTTAGTCTGCGAGGGTGAGCGATTGTGAAGCTCTTTTGATTGAAATGGTTTAAACTGATGACACCAAGCTGGTGAAAAGAATTGGCATGTTAAGAGTAATGGAAGAGTACATGTAAAGTTGTCGTCTGTGGGTTCAATGGAACAAATACTGCACAATCGAGACATATATGTGTTTTTCTTATACTTTTCCATTGCTAGATTTGTTGTATGGATTCTTGAGGTCCGAAGAGGGTTTTGTGACTGATGTTTCCATGGAACTCTAAATTATCTTTTGAATGTTGCAATTTTATATCTAAAGGCTACGCATCTGCAAGTGATGGACTTTCCTGGTTGTAGCATTCCATGGTTTACAAACTTACAATCATATCAAATCATTTGTTGATTTGTAATTTTGATCTTGAACTCCAGAGGACCTGTGTAACTAGCTCTAATTCTAGACCCTATGTTCTTTTCTAGTGACAAGTTTTGAGCAAAATTTGAAATTGCAGATTGATGAGCTTGTTGTTCAAGCTGTCAATGTTAATACAATCGACAGTGAGAGGATGAAAGAAATCAAATCATTTACCTCAGTTTTGTCGGATATCCATTCTTCACTTAAGGTTGGCTCTCTTATCCATTGCCACTTTTACCCTGTTCGCTGCATTAATCATATGTGACTGATTTGCATCATTTTTCACTATGTTTAGCCGTGGATTCCCAGACTTGGAAAGGCACTTGCATCGTCTCACACTGAGCCTCAGATTCAAATTGCTGAGCCCTGTGTTGAATCTCCACCCGTGGCTAAGCTAGGTGATGAGCATGCAATTGATACTCCTATGCCGACTAAGTATGAATCTTTAGTCTCCCCTTCGCCTCTTGTATCTTGGCGTGCTACTGGCTGTCTTGAAGATAGAGGTAAACAACTATTTCTTCTCACTCCTTTGTTGAGGCCAAAAACTACTATTTCCAAAACTCATGCCTCTTCCAAGCTAACCACTCTTGAAAGGGTCTCCTCAAGCCTAACTGCAAAAGAAAAATCCAATTGTGAAAAGGTTGAAGTTGTTTTTGAAAGTCTGGAGACAACATCAGATGTAGGATTAGTATCTGCTCAGAAAAAGGCAGTTGGCGACTCCTCCACAGTATTGAGTACCCCATGCCTCAAAAACCCACCTTCAAGAAACTTTGTTTTTCACGAACCTAGCCATAATATTTCCTACAAAACGATTACTAAATCCCATAAATCAACACCATTTCCAATCGGAAACAAAACTTTGTATGATTCAACGGACTCTGAGACCTCCAGCGGTCAAATTCCAAATAAGCTAGGCTTGAAGTTTCCTGAGTTGATTGGAATAAACACCTCCTATTTGTCGAAAAATGGAACCAGAGGATTAGATGCTTCACCGGCATGGATGATGTCGCCACCTAAATGTTGTACATTGCTTGAACCACGTGATGAGAAAAAACCAAAACACGGCACTGATTTGCACGAACTACCAAATACTTTCAATCAGCAATTATGCCTTGCTCGTACAGAACGCAACATCAATGATGATAAGCAAGATAAGGAAAACAAGAAAGTATGCTTGCCAGGTATTTGCACCACAACGGGTTGTTTTCCCTTCGATTTTCATTGCCATAAATTTCCGTCTAAAGATTCGTTATTATCCTCGCTGCAGGCAACACTAAGAGCAACGTCTCAATGGTAACGAGCACTCCTTTGTGGAAGGGGTCTGCAAGCACGATTTGCAGAAGTAAGCGCCCTGCTGGTGAGAATACTTTGAAGAGGGAGCTGTGGGAAAGGTTTGAAGCTGCATCAACTGATGGGTGTCGTCTAAATTTCGGAGTATTTAATGATGATTTTCAGAAAGGATTCCTGGAGAGGTTAGAGGAAGCTTCAGATGATGAGTCTAATAATAAGCATTCTGATGCCCTTAGGTGATCAGTAATAGCATTAGAATGCTCAGTGCAAGAATTTGTTTTGTTAAAGTGGACTTTGCTGTTGCATTCAAGTTAATACAAAGCCACCAAAGGTGTATTTTGCTTACCATATTCATAAATCATAAGAGTAACGACCATCTTTTTCTGCTTGTTTTATTTTGCCTATTGAAGTACAAGGGAATCTTATATTAGCCAAAAGGTATACTACCTAATTTGGACAACAACACACCTGTATGAGATCATTTCACCATAAGACGGATTTATAAGACCCAATAGAGATAATCTTACCATGAGACTGTCTTATTTAAGAAATTGTGTTTGGACAAATTTTAAAATCCATGGGTCATAACCACCAAAGAATATAACAATCAAGCAACAAGATCAATATAAATAATCAGTTTGATGGAAAATACCTATGGAATTTCATTATTTTTGGTTAAGTTGTTTTCTGAATTTTGTGAAATTTGTGGAAAGATTTTGTGAGTTACAAATGAAAAAGTGGCTAAGTTTAAAAGTTGAAAACAATAATTATGTGAATGTGATAAAATGAAGTACTCCATATTACAACATTTTGTGTCATAAAGATAAGTCATACAAAATAATTGTCGGCAATTGATATTACGCATGATTTTTAGTCTATATATAATAAGTAATACTCCCACCTATTCAAAATTATTGTCCACTTTCCTTATTTAGTCAAGTCACTCTAATTGTCCACTTTCTATTTTTGATAAAGATTTTTTACCTAAATACCCCCAACTACCCCAACTTATATTATTTAAAATACCCCATCTACCACCTTTTCAATTATTATAATCATTTAAATACCCCAACTACCACCTTTTTAATTATTATAATCACTTAAAATACTCATATTATCATTTTCTTAAAATCCGTGTCCAACCCAAAGTGGACAATAATTTTGAATAGGAGGGAGTAACTCTTATTAGGGGAAATCTTGAGTTTGGCTACTGGCTAGTGGTTAAGAATTTTTCTTTGATTCTTGTGATAGAGGTTTAATTCTCACCATCTATAATAAAAAAATAATTTCCTTTCTCCTGACCCATTGCTCATGGATTAGACTCGTCAAAACAGCCGATCTGCAGGTTGCGGGTCATGTTTGTCGGGCTTTGGGTTGGATTGGGTCGACCCAACGGGTCATTAATTTTTTTTTTTTAAAATTACATATATTTTTTTATTTTTGAATATTTTCTTATATAAAGGACAATATACCTACTTTAAGGCTATAAATAATGAAATGTAAACTCAGAAATATAAAAAAAGACTACAAATATAGTGAGTGTCAACTAAAAATGATGATGTGGAACTAAAAATAATAGTGTAGAACTGAAAATGAGTCAAAATGATTCAATTGAGTTTGACACAGTTTTTCATGTATTTTCTTAAGATTTCCAGGTAATATGACGCACTAATTTCAGTCAGATTTCAAATCAATTTCGAATCAAATCAAATTTAACATGTTTACTTAAAGTGATTTTCTAGCCTACCCCAAATTAAAAGAAACTTCTATTTGTGTGGAAAAATAAAACTCATTCCAAGATTATATTATTCACATTGCTAAAGCGTAAATTATGCGTTTATAAGTCAATGTTATACTCCAATATGGTGCTATTTTCCCAAGACATCATCTTTTGGTATGAATACAGAAACACAATATCTTACATGAGACCGTTGTTTGTAAAGACGACTCTCAAAAGCCAAGTCCAATTCTAAATAAATATTGTTACAACTCTAAATATAGATTTGGGCTGGACTTTTGAGAGTCATCTTTACAAAAGACGCTCTCTCAAGAGAACATACCTTTTTGCAGTTTTGTACAACTCGGTCAGCTTATTCATTTGTATATCACTTAGATCTTTGTATTACTTCATTGATAGATAACCTTGGTTCCAAACAAATTGTTGCCTATCAGTCTTCATTATTTTGTGTTTATAGTATGTCATGCTCCTTTTTATTTCCTGAAACCTACTCAATTAAGATGAGATCTAACATTAATAAACACCATTCATTTGAACATTCTACCAAGTCCAAGAGCACTGCGAGTAAAACCCTGTGCTTCCGTTGCATTAACCATCGGTCTGTTAGTCTATTATCAATGGTGTTCATGACTTGTATGATCCTTTTACACATAGTCTTTTGTTGCGACAATCCGGTCTGGACCAGTCTGATTTTGAACATTATAACTATTCTGATCTTATGTCTAGATCTGTTTCTCAAAACATATGATGTGTGCATACAATAATTCCTTTACGTTTTGAATGTTTGATTCGTAATTCACTACTTCATGTAATTCCAGGCACACGCACATGCACACACAGTAAAACATTATAGCTAAAAAACGGAATTGGGCTCGTATTTATCAAAAGATGTTTAGCTTAATTTTCTTACAACTTGTACACAGATGATCTAGTACACTTGAAAAAAATTGAAGGAATGTAAAGGGGGGAAAATGGTCAGCTGTGATATTCTACATGTTTTGATTGCTGATTTTTTGAAGTAAATACAGGAAATTCTCTATTCTGCATTCTGCATTTTAGTTATTATCTAATGCAGAGATTCAAGGATAAATGATATACCAACAATCTTTTGCGATTAGCCATTAGTAGAAAGCCATCGTCATTCGGACATATAATCATCCTCTCCACTGTAATGTCCCACTTGATCGTCCCCGACATCTTCATGATCCATAGGTTCTTGCTCCTCTTCTTCAATATCAGATTCATGTCTTTCTGATCTCGATGGGCCTGATCTGAAGTAGGAATAATCCTGAATATATCGCATTCAAAAACTACTCGTTAATATGTATTATTTGATAATCAGCACATCAGATGTGAAAAGTTAATCAGAAACATACCATTGATTCTTTCCTCTCAATAACAGCAGTAACGTCTCTTCGCCTGACAGTCAGCTTGCCGGGTTGCACAAACTGCTCTCCGTCTTCTTGGGTCCTTCCTTCCTTTGCCCTCCTTTTTCTCAATGCAAGTTTTGTTGGAAGAGGCTGCAATGAAAATGAGAGTTCGCATTCAAAGCAATAACATGAGCTTAGAACTCACTACATGACAAGAAAGTTGAGGATACCAAGTAGCGAGCAGCATCGTCGTCAAATGACACAAGGTATGTTGAGAGTTCATCAGGGTCTTCTCCTTTGACCTATCATGGCAAACCGAAAAAAGAAACTTTAGCATGAAGTTGGATATAAGGCCATGAAAATCAAATCGAATCAAGCTACATACATCCCAATTATATTCTCGGACCCAAGAGAAGGAGACATCTTCCTCTTCATCATAAATGTCCTTCGATAGCTGTCAATATCAAGAGGACTCGTCAGCCAACTGCAGATGTGAGTATATCATTTAACATTATTGATGTAGTAATGTTTACCTCTTCTATCGATGGGACCATGTAGCCCAAAAATCGTTCAGGTTTATCAGGATCAGAGCCTGTTGCAGTAAAACTTTTCATTACAGCCTGCAGCGAAAAATGAGGCAGATCAGTTCAGATATTGAGTACTGATCACCAGTCAATGTTAAATGATTATTACCGAGTAAAATTGCTATCTAAATGCAAAATCAAGAAATTTAGTGCTGACAAATAGTGAAAGAAGCAATTGAAATCGATATGAGAAACATAATCTCATTTGCTGACCGAAGTATAGTGGTCTAAAGATCTTACCTTTCCTTCAAGATCCTCGCGAATAGATTTGGGCATTTTGCTGAACATCTCTGCGTCAACGGTAGGTTCCCCATCGAAGTTGGCAACAACATATTGATCATCATAACTGTTGCATCATATTATTAATAGATCAGCAAGTAAAGGTGTCAAAACAGAATCGACGACCCGACATTTACCCAACCTTGTATTCGAAATCGATTTGACCCGACTTCAACAATAAATTTACAATTACGTAATAACCAACATGGACATAAGGTCTGATTTTGAACCGACCTAAAACATCTAATCCGAAATTGACCCAATGATCTGACTAAACACCACTACCTAAGCAAGGCAACCTAATAGGTGATACTAGAAAGGATAGTTTTCATCAAGGCTAATCTGATAGTAAAGAACTGCATAAACATAGTCAACAAAACAGCTGTAATCATACCGATCAAAGTAAGGAAGCAACGGTAGAACCTCCACAGGCTTCAAATGTTTCTTGGTTGCATGCACAGGCTGTGATTTACAAGCCTCAAACGATGCTTGGATTTCCTTAATTTGTCTATCCCTGGACAAAAGGAAACAAATGATTGAACAAAGAGTCAATGATTGATCATCATATTTGTCCCCGAAATTCTTTTTCAAATGACAAAATGGTTCAAACCTATTGTTTAAATTATGCAGGACATTCCGCCCTTCCTTCAATTCACGCAATTCCTTCGCTTGTTTTTCAGTCAAAGACTGCAAAAGCATTTCAGTCAATAAATGGCAATCTTGTAGGAACTACAACAGCTAAGCAAAACACAAGGAATAACCTGTTTGGTCCCATCATTACTCAGTGGAGAAATATACTGCGTCTTAACAAGCCAAGAAACACCTTGATCACTTGGGCGTTCTTTCCTCTTAATTCCATCTCTCTTCAACGGGGTCGCTGCTTCATCATCACGTAGCAACTCTTCATCTTCTGGAGCAAGAGGAAACCGCTCTACGGGAGGGCTGAAGTTTAATAGAAAAGCCCAACAACGAAAATGATAGGATTAAAAGCTATTAGAGGAGCAAAAACAAGGTAATACTCCAAGTCTCCAAATAGCAGCAGGAGAAATATATACTTGTAAACACTGAGATCAAGGAGGTCAAGTGGAATGCCAAGATCAGGCTCAACATATAATTTTGGCTTATGCATTTTCTCCAATGACGTGATAGTATACCGAGTAAATCTGCAAACAACAATTTTGCGGCACATCAAAATGTCAAGTGGAATAAAAAGTTTCAATCTCATTAAAGCTACAAGAAAATTCTCAAGCACTATTATCAACAAAACTATAGATACTGCCTACCAATCCATTAAACGTCTAGATGGAAGAAATGGAAAACAATGGAATATCAAGCTAATGCCAACCGTTGAAAATAATGAATAGCACTAACAGCCCAAAACATCACACGCACATTAGTCAACAGCCCAATCCATTAAGCATGTTGAGTATATGCATAGAACCAGCAGGAAAAATAAGTCAATATCAGGCATGACCACATACCTGTCCTTGTCTCTATTTAAATTCATAAGCTTTGGCTGCGAAGACGGGTCAGGAAGTTCATTCCGGAACCTAAATCAAACAGTAGTTTTGAGTACAAACGTTTCAGAGAGTAAGGTCAAATAAATTACTAAGGCAGGGTATGTATACAGAAACATAAAAGCAGAATTGCATACTCAAACAACAGCTATACAAATAGGCCAATTTTCATTAGTAACTTATATCTATTAATTAGAATATCTGATATCTTGTATTTTTCTTCCAAACAGGAACTGTCAAACTTATATACATGACAACCTAAATGTCATAGAATAGGATGCAATACTTACTTCATCCGGCACATAAATGCTGTCTGCCTCTTCATCGGGTTTTCATCCCTGTCACCACCTAAAACCGGAGTAGCCCGTCTCTCACCGATCCTAGACCCTGAAATTGACAAATGAGGTTTTGCTCCAGAAGGCAAAACATGGGGTTGCTTCGGCCGATTCTGTGTCTCTTTCATGTGCTGTTTATGCCTGTCTTCTAGCTTTTGCTTCTCCATTTCCCTTTTCTTCCTCAACCTCCTTTCCTCTTCAGTCTCGATTCTCCCTGGAGCCCCATTAGCTTTCTTCACAGGACCAGGAGGAACAGGAGGCTTCGGCTGCCTAGATGAAAAGTGGTTATTCCTCTCTTTTGCTGCCCTTCTATCTCTATCATGCTTGCCTCTTTCTCCCTCACTCTCCTTAATTTGACGTAGTGGAGGAGGGGGAGATGATGGTGGGGGCGGAGGAGGAGGGGCTGATGAATTTGGAGGCGGAGAAGATGGTGGGGGTGGGGGTGGAGGCGGTGGTTGCAAAGGGGGCTGTTGGCTGAATTGGGAGTATTGTGAAGAAGGGTAATACTGTTGATGGGCATTATCAACTGAGTTTTGGCTACTTGGAGGTGGAGGCGGTGGAGGTGGATATAATGAATCAGGTGGCGGTGGTGGCGGCTGAAACGGGTATTGCTGCTGTTGCTGATGTGGCAGTGGTGGGGGAGGTTGATATTGATGACTAGCTGCATTGTAACTTGAATGTTGGAAATTAGGATTAGAAGGCGCTTGTGTATAGTTTTGAGAGTAAGGAGGGGGGGCAGAACCCCAATTTTGAGAATACTGATTCCCATGGGATTGGGGTCGATGTGGTAGTGGCGGAAGCGGGGTTTGAGCTGGAGGAGGTGCAAATGATGCTTGCTGTGGTGGAGGAGGGTATGGCCGGTAAGAAGCCATATCCCAAATTCAATTTGTTCTTCACAATTTCTTCAAATTAACAAGGAGCTTAATTCAACAATCAAAATTTTATAACCCAATCACACAAAGATACTTAAACCTGCAAAAATTTCAAGTTTAAGTAAATTAGAAAAAAACTGTACAAACTCCAAAATTTCTTTCAAATAACTCCAAATTTTATCATTTTCTACTGATTATAATCTTTCAAACAACAGCCCTAATTTCCGCAACATAAAATCAAGCCTAATTTCCACATCATAAAATCAAGCCCTAATTACTAAGTTGACAATTTTATTTATTTTTTTTCAAATATGATAAAGTTTAAGAATTGAAATCGAACAAAAACATAGGCGCAGAAAATGGATATAAAATGATAGAGCTAAATAAACCCTAATTATAATCCCAAATGAAAAAAAGCTTCGATAGTTATACAGATAAGTACAAAGATTTGTCGATGAAAATAAGTGAAAAGAAATCGAGTTTTCTTTTATCTGGGATTATTTCAGCTTATAAATTCTAGCCTAAAACTGGAAAAAGAAAATACCCAAAAAATGCAATGAGATTTGGAAGGCCATTGATAGCTTACTTTAAATCCTTCAACTAATTTAGTGATCAAATACTTCTTTTCCTCAGAAAAATACTCAAAATTGATGATGTAGTAAGGTTCGAACTATAAATTGTTGGGTAGATTTTGGGTTCACAGAGATTTGGTTAAGTTGTAATTGAAAATTGAATTTATACTAAATAATAGGATGGTGAAATTAATCAAAGTTGTAAGTATTAACAAAAAGGAAAATTGATAGCCGCCTTCTCTAATTTTTTCCCGATAATTAAAAGAAAGAAGAGGAGGAAGAAAAAATAGCTTTATTTATTTATTTATTTTTTTGAGTAAAGAATAGTTTTATTGATTATGATTTAATTTTGGTTATATTATATAAACTTATTTATCATCATCACTTTAATATGATTTTTTTAGAGATATATGATTTAATTGAATAATGAGAATGACTAAAAAAATTTTTTGTTGTAAAAAGCATTATGAAAATGGTATGTTTTATAATGTCTTACACCAGAATTGTAAAATTCATAAATAATAACAATGAGTTTTTAATTTTAACTAACAAAAATTTAAAACATGGCAAGTGCAATTATACTTGTACTAAGGAGAGGTGCAACATTGTTTGGCGCGAAGGAGAGTCGCGGTTTTATATAATGTGTTTATGTCGAGGTTGTTTTTTTTTATTTAGGAAAAAAAATTATGTTCTTTGTTAGGTAATCTTTTACTTTGTCTTTAATTATTTGTTTTTCACTTAATATCAATTTTTATATTGGAGAAATTATAAGAAAAAATTTACCTTTTGGTGGTCTGCTGTTTGACAAAGATTAGCATTTTAACTATGTTCACTTAAAAAAAAAAAAAAAAAAAAAAACTATGTTCACTTTATAAGATGAAAAGAGAATTTATGATATTAAAACAAAAGCCCTAAAATACCCTAGACATAAATTCAAATCATAGCCCTAACTCCTCATCTATCATTCCCTCACCTTATACCTCTTTCTTGTTCTTCTGACATTGTCAAACATCTTTATAGAGACTCGCACATGCGAGTTAGCAGCAACTAAAATGTAATTCTAACATACCTTGCTCGAACGATTGCACCTCTTGTTTGTTCGAAAAAAGCATGTACTAAGTCATTATCAGCTACTGTATAAGTCATTATCAGCTACTGTATGAGCGCCTCTCTTACTAGTTTAAAATATCTTTCCTGAGTTATTTTTGTCGCTCTTTTGTGTTTCAAACTCGTGACAAGTACAATTTGCTCCCCTATGTCTGCCCTCGTTAATGTAAGCTAGTACTTACGCTATTAAGGGCTCAAACATGAAACATATCATTATTAGATGATTTTGTTCAAGAATCTATGTGTACTACTTGCAACATAGTTTGTATTAAGTGCTCATTATTAGCATTTTTTGTGTGTCTTTTACTCCTAGTAGGTTTGAGCAAGGTTGTTAGGATCGAGATTCTACGTAGGATCGTTGAGTGGGTAGGATCGAAATCGGTAGAATCGGATTGTAGGATCGTGTGATCCTACAAAGACGCATTAATATTCTTTAAATAACTAATTTTCAATTGTATTTGTTCTTTTTTTAAGTTTTAAGGTTTAAATCAACACTTATTTGACTTCAACAAGTAAGTTTTGTAAAAGAATATTTTTAATGATCATTTTTAAAAGGCGAATAAAGAAAAATTTGAATTTTAGTCATATTGATATAATTGTTTAAATATATACATATATATACATAAGTAAAATTTAGATTATATGAAATTTTTGTACGATTGAAATTACCTTTGTAGGATCGTTTCGTAAGATCGTAGGATCGTAGAATCGCATTATGACCCTACCACTTAAATCCAGGAGCTATGTGGGATCGTACGATTCTACCAATATTAAGATCCTACCTACGATCCGGATCGGTCGCCTAATTTTAGATTGTAGGATCGTAGAATCATTGATAGGATCAAGATTCTGATTATAATGGGTTTGAGGCTCATTATATTTCTTCGTTTTACTCGAGTAATATGTTTTGGAGTTTGGACTAAAATAGTTAATTTTTTGTGTGTTTTAATGTATCTAATGGATGAATGTGAGTTGATTAAAGTTTGTTTGGAGTTTAATTGTACACAATATAAGTAAAGATTCAAACACCTAGAATTGATTTTAATCATTGAATTTTGTGGGGCTTCATTATATACCAAAATTTGATGCTCCATTAGCGTTGAAGTTGTTGTTCGTGAGAAAGAGCTCACTTCAATATTCAACTTATTTGTTGGTGCATTCAGTAATTGCTTTGATATTGTTGTTGTTTTTTTTTTATTATATTGATTATATATTTCATAATTATAATTATAACATATGTGAATTTATACCTTTGAGATAAGGGTCTAAGATTGCTAGAAAAGAAAAAATATTACTACTTGACTTTATGTTAAAGCAAGACCCAAATCTCACTCAAGTGAAGGATCTTCGGAGTGCCGTGTTGAGGGTGTGACGAAGAACAAGTGCATTGATCGAGGCTTGAGTGGAGAGGAGGCTGCCAAGGTACGAGGCAACAGCTAAAATGATCCAGAAGCCTCGACTGGTCGAGCGGGGCTGGCTCTGCCGAGCAGTTCACCTGCTGCATTTCAGTGTGTTCTGTCTTGAGGCTCGACTGGTCGAGCACATCAAGCTCGGTCGAGCAAGCGAGTGAGTTTTGCAGTATTCTGTTTTTGTTGCCGTATGTTATGGGCTTTAAGCCCTTTTGTGCTAGGTCATTTTAATTTGTCTTGGGGCTATATAAGGGTCCTTAGAACATTAGGAGAGCAAGTGGTGAGGCTAATACACATTAGAAGGCAAGGGTTTTAGAAACCAAGAGAGTCTCTTCTTCTTTGTATTAGATTGTGGGTGTCTTCCATTATTGAATGGATTCACCATCTTGATAGCTTGTTCTCAAGTGTGTTTGGTTATTCATTAGTGTAATGTTGATTTCATTAATGAAAGTAATCATCTTTTGAGGGGAGGTATCATTAGATACCTTCATAAACACTTTGTGCTTGTTGTTTGATTGTTCTTTTGTTTATCCTCTGTTTTTTACTCAACTTCTTCATTGTTTCTCTACCATTTGAGGGTCCCAGACCTTCTCTTTCAATCTTTGGCCATAATTTGAATTTCCATCAATTCTATAATTCATGCTTTTTTTGGGAGAAAAATGTTTTTGTAGAAAACTATATTTTATTTTTTTTTTGATTTTAATTAACAAGGGTTTAGTACCACAAAAAAGGAGTCTAGCAATGAAATTTTGGATGAGAAAGTATATTTCATCATTTAGCAAACATTTTCCTCTAAAATTGAAAGTTAACCAAATTTCTTCTACTATTATATTAAAGCATCTCCATTCCTTTTAAAAGTTACATCAAACCAAATAAACGAAAATTAATTATTATTTGAAATTTTCATAAAGATTTGTTTTTCAACGATTTGTTTTTTGTAGTATAAAAATGGCTACAAGTACTATCTATCAGCAATTGGTTTTTTTATAGTGCTTTAAAAACAAGGTTTTATGTTTGCGAAAAGAAATAAATTTCTTACCTCATTTGTTAGAAAGATTTGAAGCAAAAAGCAACAAAAAGTATAATACTCAAGGAAAGAGGCTATGATTAAACAAAAAAGCAATCTAAAATGGCACCATAATATGGTAAATAAACCCGGCTTTCATTCAACATAAGACGCATACAACATATATCTCTTACATAGGGGAGTTAAAGCACATCCAAACATGCAAACTCTCCCATCTCATCAGGTAAACTATGAAGAAGCAGGGCTCTAACAGGTGAAAATATCAGTATCATAAACTGGTACAAACTTCAATCACATTTTTAGCCACTTCTCCTAGGAATCCCTCCGTCTAGCGTGGGCGAGTCGCCATCTCCCTCGGACCAACTTGCCTAACTAGCTGAAAATATCGTAAAACCAAGGATTTGATGTCTCAGTATAATAATGGAGAAAGGAATAATTTACAAAAAGCAATCCCGAGTTTTTTCCCCTTTGAATGTAGAAATGAAATAATAACAATAATAGCCGAAGTAATAATGCGAATGTAGACATACCTGAAAGTAGGATTCAAGCTTCCTTTTAAGAGTCGTATATTCTCTCTTCAACTGCTGGAAAGTCCTCATGCAACTGATTACACAAAAAATCAAAAAAAGTTGAGGCAAATGGGGGCAAAAATGATTCCTACACTAATTGGTAGTTGGCAGTTAAGATTTGTTCTTGCTAACAATGACGGAACTTAGACCATAAGTCGGGACTAATGTTATTTTTCATCAAAAAAAAAAAAACGTAAAAAGCTAGACAGGCTAAGATTCAAACCACTGTATTTTTTAACAATTAAATCACATCTTTTTATTATAATAGTTATACAACATTTTGGTTTTGTATAAGGACCAAAAACTTTTAGTGGGGCAAGTTCCTTAAGCCTTTAGGCCTACACAAACATCCGCCACTGCTTACCACGGTAGGTAAAAGAAAGTGTTGTTACATTCATTTCTCACCCTCTTACGCTTATGTTATTACTCGAACTCGTGCATTTAAATTACATCAGCTTAAACTTGATACCTCATTAGGGACCATATACATATTTGTTTTTTATAAAATTGGTTTCCACTCGGACTCATACCAATGCCTAACATAAATAATCTTTGACAATAAGAAACTAGAGTTCTCCAAGATATGGAATTACTTTCTAAGCCGAACAGAATAAGCTGAAAGCTGACAATGACAAAATGAATAGGAGTGCATATATGCAAAGATTCTGTAATAAAGGAAAATTACCCATCACTGTTTCCTGCTCTGCAAAACTCTTTGAACTGGTTGCATTCATTTCTCACCCTCTTGGCTCCGATGCTAAACCAACAAAACATAATGTTATTAATTATCAAGGCAATATAAGATTGTTATTCTAACCATTAAGTTGATCAAATTTGCTGTCCTGTGTACCTTGAGCAACTTCCTTTGAACTGTTGCATGATGTTATCCAACCTTACAAAGTCTAGTGGGCTCCTTTCTCTGTAAACAGAGGACAACTCTGTTACTTATCTCACAGTTATCAAATATTGTGAACATCATGTTTGTTCACTATTTATAAACTAAATTCAAAAAATATATGAAAAGAAACGTATCCATCCCGTGATATGCTTAAAATGCACATCTCAAGTGTGTTTGTTGTGGGGATTTTGGACTAAAAGCATTGGCAGACTTTTTAAGGGGCCTGGAAAGCACAACTTTCCATAAATTATAAATTATATTGATTTGCTTAAGAAATTTTTTTTAAAAAATTTGATGTCTTAAGTATTAATATGTCAAAGCCATCCGATTTTTAGTTTTTTGGACTAATTACACCTGGTTTGCCACCGACTAAAAGTGTAAGCATTTTCCTGTTAATGGATCGCAAATTATGATTAAAAATTTAAAGTTTTTACCAACAACGAACCACCCCACCATGCAAAAACGCTTACACTAGAAAAGGCTTACATTGCTTGCTCTAAATTAGCTAGCAACCTTCCAGAATCTCTGTAGAAGAGAGTTGCGACTTCCTCTACAAAATTTGGGTTGGTGTCATCTTGCAGTTCTTCTAGCTGAATAAATTGCTCATCCAAATATCCCTGAAAAAAGATTTATAACACATTCTTTAGTTAGTAAACTGCACGAGCGACTAGGAACAACAATAACAGCAAATGCTAGAACACAAAAGAAACCTGATCGAAGAGGGATTGTCTCATTTGAGCAGCTTGACGATGTAATTGGTTACGCTCCATAATATAATAAGTGCGAAAAGAAGATTTTGAGTGTTGGATGTACAGAATAGTACTTTCAAGTAAGTTTGTGTCTTAGTTTATATCATATGGACATGCCAAATGGTGTTTATATAGTAGAATTGGAGGCATCAAAAGGAACAGAACAGTGAAAACTAAAAGAGAGTGAAAGACTGAAAGAGGGCAGGAGAGAATGTTCTCAAGTAGGGATGTTTGGGGCCCACAATTAAATGATTGTGAGATGAGCGATATGGTATGGAGCATAAAAGCAACATATAACAGAGAGGTAGGCATAAGAGTTTTGCCTTTTATGTTATGCCATGAAGGTGTTTTAAACAAATATCACATAAGAAAAATATCAGATTGGCATACCTGTTTGTCAATTTAACTTAGCAGATTCCAAAATTCTTGTGTGCTCCAATTAACTATAATAGCGTTATGTGCAATCCATTCTTACTTGATACTGTCAAGTACAAGGTCGATGTAAATATCTTAGAAACACGTATCACAGAACATCTATTTATTCTTAATCAACAAAAATACTCTTAAAAGCACAGAAAATGAAATTACAGAATGAGATGTAGGTTGGAATAACAGGAAAAGCATCAATTTGTTGCAAATTGTTTGGAGTGCTTACATCCTTGGGTCTCATTAAAATTTTATATTGCGGAGGGTACCTCATTCGGTGCGATGCTTACATGGTGCACCTTAGTGCATTGCTCTGTCCTTGTCGACATGTGAATCTTGTGGAGTAATGCATCAAATGCACTTATTGGCCACACACCTCAAGAACTAAGCTGCCAAATTTGGTGTGCACTCAGGAGTCAGGATGCATGATTTAGTTTGTCTTTTTGGGTCTAAACAATATGGAGTGCCATAAACTATACTTTAACCTAGAAATTGAATCCCAAGGGATTAGATAGAAGTTAGAGATACAAAGTCAAGGAAATGAAATTAGAAACTAGCCCTCAGAAATAGCAATGACCAGAAATGATCATAAAGTACTTTTTTGCCAGTTCCTGTCACAAGAATAGGTACTCTAGATGGGCAAGCAGGTATGGGAAAACTTAATCATATCTGACGTCCATTATTCCTTTAGCAAGATTCTTTGTTGCAAAGAAAAGAAAAGCACACAGCAACAACAACATGCCATTTCCCCAATTCCATAAATTGGATCCCAAGTATGAGGGGTTTAGCGGGTCGGATGCACGCAAGTTGCAACCTTACCCTTATTAGTGATATCAAAGAGGTTGTTTTCGATTATCCATTGTTAGCAAATATCATCTGCACTGCAACTTCACATAAATAAGAAGTGCATATTATTTTAATGAACCATTTAAATATAGTCATTATAATCCAAACCATAGAACTACGAATCCTTGGCCCCATCAAAATAAGGGACAAAAAGCACACAATGACACAAAATCCAAATTTCACCCGTGTCACACTATTTGAAAGTCTTGAAGTGAAGGAATTTGTACTTCTATCTGTCATAAAATCCTTAATAATATCAGGACTCTAGTTCATCCTACATTACATTTACATAATCCATCAAGAAGATTAAATTGACACCTGCGAAGTTTGTAGAAATAAAAGAATTCAAGCTTACAGATCTAAAAAAAACTAATGTGCTAGCATTATGCAGAATTATGTCCATTCTCGAGGGGGTCAGAAATTTATAGTTGTTTGATTTTGAATTAAAATGAATTATATTAGAATGATTCATCAAATCATGTGCACATCTGATGTATTTGATGTTGCATATGATTTTTGCTATCAAAAGTTAATCGAAAAAATCTCTTTGCTATCACTAATAACGATAAGTTTAATTAATTTGTATTTCCAAACGTCGCCTAAGTGAGTCATTTAGTATAATGGGGTGTACGAATGTTGGAATGTTGGAATGTTGTTTCATTAAGCCGAATTCCCACAACTGGGTATTAGAAACATGAACAATTTAATCACCTTACAACAAACCAGATTTAACTCTTCCAATCCTTTTCACCTTAAGGACATCAGTTTTTTTACTGTGAATCTTTTGAAGACAATCTATCTACTAATGAGATAGGCACTTAGGCTAGTTGACCTGCCAAATGCCAATTATTGAGAGTTAAAACATGATACTATTTGCAGAGAGGACTTTAATCTGAATCTTCATTTTCTTTGAACCATCCATGTGGGTCAAATTGACCCGATTTGAACTTGACCTGAAAATGGCTTCAACATCAGATCAAACCAAGTCAATATGCTAATTAGGAATGTGATACAACCCAAAAACAGCCTGACCCAAACCCGACCTATGACAAATGGACACCCCTATTTTTGCTTGTACATGATGTTTTACTCATCTAAGTTTGCACAAGCCAAATTGCAATAGTATGCACTCAAAACTTAACTGAAGTCTCCTGTACAGTTAATCATAACCTTAATCACTATTTTAGCTGCAAATACTTTCATCCTTCATGGAGACAGCAGGAAAGGCTAAAAATATGGCATGACAATTGACCGGTATACAGTCTGAAAAATTGATGCATGTGTATGCAACTCTTGTTGGCACATCATGATATAAAGCACTTTAAACAAAAATAAGTCTCATTTAATTTGCACTCAATTACTATTTAAGGTTGACACAATCACTTTGCACTGATTCCTTTTTCAAACACGTTCTCATACATAAAGTCATTCACTTTTTTAATATAATCCACTCATTTCTATATTCCACTTGTTATTTGCACCATGTAATAAATACAATACAAAGGTTACAACAATTTAATTTAATAAAGGCCAAAAGGTAATATATTGTTATATCCAACTTCTAAGCTGTTTTACTTTAATTTTAATAATCATAGAACCCTAAGATTCACCAAACATAAACAATTGCCAGGCATATACCTCATTTAGTTATGATAGCCTCGCTTTCCTAACCATATACATCAAATTTAGGACTAGATTTTCATATTCTAGTTTACTATAATATTGTAGCAAAAGACAAGAGAATCTTTTTCATAAGAGGCAAGGCTAACAATTGTTACTTTTCCTTTCTGGTGCATGTTTTAACAATACTGTTATGTCATACTCAATTTGTCAAATTTTTTATTTTATTCCGTCTCAATAATTTTGCCTCAATTTTATTTTGGGACATGATCCACCACTCTTAATTTCTATATTATCTCTCTTATTTCTAAATGACCCACCACATTAAATCATTATATTTAACTCTTTGATCTCTGTGTTACTTGCAAATGGAGCAAAATAACCGGGACAAAGGGAGTATATGTTAAGATTCTACCATTATTTTATGAGATTACAAATGTATCAATCACAAAAGGATTAGAATTTATGCTAGAAATGACAGGGCACTCAACAAAAAATAAACATTAAACAACTACTTAGCAACGAATCCTGGCATAGAAGATCAGAAATTTCAAATTCGAAATGCCAACCTCTTGATCATTCGAGCTTTTACAAACTTCTTTTGGAATAATATATATATATATATATATATATATATATATATATATATATATATATATATATATATATATATATATATATATATATAGGTCAAGTTCTGGTAACAAGCTTTATATGGAACCGTGAGTAACAATCTCCCGATAAAAATGTGTTACCTTTTTACAGAAAATGTGTTACTTTTGGACAAAAAAATATTTATGTTTTAAAAAGTCGGCACTTTTAGAAAAATTGTTACTTCGAAAAATTATTTTTTCAAAATATCAAACATTTTAAAAAGTAACACGCTTTTCGAAAAGTAACACCTTTTATGTAAAAGTAACACCTTTTAAGGAGTTTTTCGAATTTGTTTATTGTAACACTTTTGTTCATAGTATAAAAGTAACACCTTTTTGCAAAGTAACACTCTTTTAAGTAAGTAACACTTTTGTAAGGAATTATTTCAGTTTCATAGGATGTTTCACTGAACTTCTTCATATATATATATATATATATATATATATATATATATATATATATATATATATATATGGAAGAAGTTCCAAATGAAAACCATCCTTATATGAGAACCGTGAGAACCAATCGGCCTTTTACAAAAGGTGTTACTTTTACTAAAAAGGTGTTACTTCCGCAAAAGGTGTATCAGATTTTATGATACTATTAGGCAAAAAGTGTTACTTTAAATAAAAATTCTCAAAAACTCATCAAAAGGTGTTACTTTTACATAAAATGTGTTACTTTTCAAAAAACGGTTACTTTTAATATTTTCGCTTTTTGAAAAAATTTTTTCCCCGAAAGTAACACTTTTATGCTAAAAGTAACAACTTTTTAAAACAAAAATAACATTTTTGTTTAAAGTAACACATTTTTATAAAAAGTAACACATTTTATTAGAGTTTGTTCACGCTCATAGTTTCCTCACCTGAACTGACCCTATATATATATATATGGAAGAAGTTCCAGTGAGAACCATCCTTATATGAGAACCGTTAGAATCAATCAGCCTTACAAAAAAGTGTTACTTTTACTAAAAAGTGTTATTTCGACAAAAGGTGTTATCAGATTTTATGATACTATTAGCAAAAAGTGTTACTTTAAGAAAAAATTCAAAAACACACATTAAAAGGTGTTACTTTTTACATAAAAATTTGTTACTTTTGAAAATAACGTTACTTTTTAATATTTTTTTTTTTGAAAAATATTTTTTTCTCGAAAGTAACACTTTTAGCTAAAAAGTAATGCCTTCTTTTTTAAAACTAAAGTAACATTTTTTGTTCAAAAGTAACACATTTTCTAAGTAACACATTTTTATCAAGGCGATTGGTTCTCACCTGCTTCATTTAAGCTTGGTCTCATTGAACTTACCCAATATATATATATATATATATATATATATATATATATATATATATATATATATATATATATATATATATATATATATATATATATATATATATATATATATATATATATATATTAAGTGAGAACTATCCTTATATGATAACCGTGACAACTAATCTGCCTGATAAAAAGGTGTTACTTTTATACTAATAAGGTGGTACTTTTATGCAAAAAAATGTTTTTTTTAGAAAAAATATGATACTTTTCGGCAAAAAAATGTTACTTTTACAAAAAACCATGAAAAAAACTCACAAAAAAGACGTTGCTTTTTACATAAAAAGTTATTACTGTTTAGAAAAAACGTGTTACTTTGTATGGAGTATCATTTTTTTGAAAATTTATATTGAAGATAAAATATATCATCTAATATCTTATTAAATTTGTCTTGATGTAAGGTTTTTTAATATATAATTTTTATAATTTTGTATGATGCGTACCTAGAGATATTAAGGCTTAAAATGCTTGCAAATGGTAAAGTGGACAAACAAAAAAAATGGAGTAATACTTTAATGCTGTAACGCACCAACTTTTTAATTTTAAAAAAGTAATACTTTTTTGTCCAAAGTAACATCTTTTCTGTAAAAAAGTAACGCTTTTTTATCAAGTAGAATGGTTTTCACGGTTCTCATATAAGCTTGGTTTTCAAGGGTCAAGTTCCAGTGAGAACCAAGCTTATATGAGAACTGAGACAACCAATCTCCCTGATAAAAACGTATTACTTTTTTAAAGAAAATGTGTTAATTTGGGCAAAAATATTACTTTTTTTGTTAAAAAAAGTAGGTACTTTTTAGCAAAAAAAAAATGTTACTTTCAAAAAAAATTTTAAAATGTAATTAAAACAATGAAACACATTTTTTCGAAAAGTAACACATTCTTATGTTAAAAGTAACATTTTTTGTGAGTTTAGTTCTAATTTTTTTTTCTAAAGGTTACACTTTTTTGAGGAAAAGTAACCAATCTATTTGATAAAAAAATGTTACTTTTTTTTATTAAAAATGTGTTACTTTTGAGCAAAAAAGTGTTGTCTTTTTTAAAAATAAAAGTTAGTACTTTTAGAAAAAATATAAAAAACTACCTAATCTATATACCTTTTCTTAAAAAACTACCTTGGAATTTCTTCATATATATATATAATTTTTAAAACATCTTTTATCGATTTGCAGTTGACTATTAACATTAACGTTGACCTGCACAGAATTGTATTATATAAGGTAGTGTTTTGCAAAGAATTGTATTATATAAGGTAGTGTTTTGCAAAGAATTGTATTATATAAGGTAGTTTTTGTGCAGGTCAATGTTAATGTTAACAGTCAACTGATGAAAATCAGTAAAAGGTAGTGTTTTGCAAAGAATTGTATTATATAAGGTAGTTTTTTGCAAAGAATGTGTATTATATATATATAAAATGATTCTATGTTATAAAGTAAGAACATTTTAAAAAATTTGACATAGTTATGTTTCTGTGTAACATAGTTACTTTTACAATTATTTGTTTTGGCTCAATCATGACCATAGATTTTTTTATTGGAGTGAAATCAAGGGTGTAGAGTCCTTACTCTTCTCATTTTCAACACCCTTCTCATTGGATCCCTCCCCTATATATATATATATATATATATATATATATTTGAGATAATGAATGGTGTCTTAAAGCCTAACTCTATTAGATAGGGATTTCTAGTTTAACACTGATAAATATGCCACCATCATACTAAAAGTCCTATAGGATTTATAGGATTTATAGTATTTTCTTATCGGGCATTGAGGTAATGGAATAGAATGGAATGAGATTTGGATTCAATGACAATAAATATGTGGTAACAGTTGTGATTCTGGTAACGAAATAGTATTGTAGTCATGAGAGTGATATGATTGTCATAACGCCAAATATCGCCAAATATCGAGTATATCCTAGAAATGGCCTAAAACAATGTTTTTTTCACTATGGTTGGACTGCATTTACTCCCATCACAATTCACCTCTCCAGTTATAAAAGAGTGTGATTACAGTACTTGCAAGTTGCAACATCCTGAAATTATAATTTCTAAGTCCCAAATGAAAATAACCAATCTTAATTTTCTGAAACAACAATTTGCACTTCTAGTATCAATTAAAAGTTAGAAACTTCCATTGAAATAGCCATTATCAATTTTCAAATGCCATTTCCTGGGAATCCATATTTTCTATCATTGGAAAATTGATCAGTTAACTCCATGGGATTTCAAGAAGTAAAATTTCCAAGTAAACTTAAAATTCCCAATTTAATCCTGTAATCAACCAGACAATTTCATATATATCATCTCTCATCAAGTTAGTGACCCTTTCAGATATTTCTTATTGCTCCAGAACAAATTAAGTTGGATTCTTTGGGAGGGGAACACTAAAAAACACCAGACAGCAACGATAAGAGAATCACTGATAAACCACAAAAGGAAAAGTTCCAATGATGATTGAAATATAATTTTTACCTTTCAATCATTAGTCATTGTCATGTCTTCTTTGTTCATCTTACTGCAAAAGAAAAAAAATTTTGAAGATTGTTAATTGGCTAAAAAAAGTGCAATAGAGAGATTCTCCCTTTATTCTGATTCTGATTCCATAGCCAAGTGAGAGTTAACAACAACATTCCTATCACCCCAATGCCATTACGGGACTTCCACTTAGGGTAAAGTTTATAGGTAATTCTATAATGGTCGACTTTTAAAGTCAACCACCACAATCATGCAATCTCAACTTATTATAATACAAAATCTTAGCCATTATCTTTTGACTAATTAAAAAATGATCAAAATGCAAATAGATTATTAGAAAATAGAAAATGACTTTTTTAAAAAATTATTTTTTGACATAAATTAATAAATATATATAAGTTATTGTCAATAATCTCAAACTCAAATTTAATATTTTATTTCCACAAATAAAGATATTATATCTATTTAGTTAATTTAATTATAACGGTTGAATTATAAAGATATTATATAAATTTAATATTTTATTTCCACAAATAAAGATATTATTTTAATTAGTTTTAGTTACTGTAGAATTACCCTAGGATTGGGTCAGATGTGCAAATTTACCCTTATTAGTGATAACAAAGAGGTTATTTCCGATTGATCATTGATAGGCTAGCAAACACCATTTGCAATTTTAGGTATATAATAGGTGCACATGATTTAATGGACTATTTTACTATAGTTCATAATGCGAAACTAAAAAATCATAAATCTTTGTCCCTAGTGTGAGTTAAGTAAAGAGCAAATTGAAGTCCTCTTTCCTACACATGCAGCTTCTACAATGTTTCTTTAATTATACAGAGATATGTGGTCACATCTACTCCTTTGTTTACGAATTAGGAGTAAAAGATAGAAGGGTGTGGGTGGAGGGGGATCAGAATATGATCTCATGTTTCCCAGAGGCATATGTAGTGATTCTTTTTCTTCTATCACTGTCTCCTTTGTTGATAAGCATCCCGACCTGGACATCATTAGTACTTTTAACTTGGATGTAATTCAAGCACGAAGCCAACATTTGTTCCTTTAAATCACTTCATGTTTGCAACCGCAAAAGTCATACCAATGATAGGAAGGATAAAAGCAAGAAGTTCCCAAATTACATCCACAAAGCCAAGTACAATTTTGTAAATATAGAAAATATAAGTATTTGATGTCATTTTTACTACTATTTTACTACGGCTCTTCATTTGTCGCAGTTATTGAGAGAATATAAAAGAGAATCGTGTAAGATTGTTTGGGCTGCAAATATGAGGTATTAGCGAATCGTTAAAGAAAAAGAAGATAGGCACTCGAAATTGGGAGGACTTAGAAAGAGAGTGAGGAAAACCTAGAATAACACAGAGGACATGACTAGAAAAAATTTGAAGGATATACAATTACCGGTTGAAATAGTAGAAAATCGAAATGAATGGAGAAGAAAAATTCATGTAGTCGACTCCTAGAATTGATCTATTAATTCATGTAGTCGATCACAATCTTTTTTGGATTAAGACTTGACAATGTTGTTTTGTCGTCTTCATTTATCTCACATTCTAGGTTCCAGCAATAATGAATTACACAGATCTAAAAATGGTAATTTAAACTGAGTCACTCACCATATTAAAAGGACCTCTGATCTATGCCAAAGGCTCCATTAGATTTGCTCTGCCTCTTTTTTTCGTTGCCTGGTTGGTCATTTAGTAATTCAAATACCCTGCAAAATATAAAACATTATAACCTTTTGGTTCTTAAGTATTCCAAAATTAAAATTTGAAATGTTACGGACTTTTATATATTAGACATTTCAGCTATACAGATGCGTCTACAATTAAACATGGATGTTGGTTGAGGCAAAAATTTTTCCCGTTCCTATGCATAATTAAAAATGCAAAGATTGTTTTCAACATGGATGTTGGTCAATATTTTAACTAATGTACTACAATAATCTGTAACTGTAAAAAAAAATAGTCACTCCTATTCATCTTACTATTCATCAATCCCTTTTAAATTGTATTTTATTATTAATCATAAGTTAAAACCCATGTGGGATCTTTTTTTTTTACAATAATCTGTAACTGTAAAAAAATATAACTCTTATTATTTTAAAACATGTTCTATATATATATATATATATATATATATATATGAAGAAGTTCCAGTGAGAATCAATCCGCCTTATGAAAAAGTGTTACTTTTTTACTAAAAAGGTGTTACTTTTAGGCAAAAAGGTGTTACTGTTTTTATGATACTATTAGACAAAAAACTGTTACTTAAAGAAAAAAAATTCTGAAATAAACTCATGAAAAGGTGTTACTTTTTACATAAAAAGGTGTTACTTTTTGGAAAAAACGTTTTACCTTGTAATATGTTTGATTTTTTGAAAAAAATATTTTTTTCTATAAGTAACACTTTTTTTGCTAAAAAGTACCAGCTTTTTTATAAAACAAAAGTAACAATTTTTTTGTTCAAAAGTAACACATTTTATGTAAAAAAGTAACACATATTTATTGGGGAGATTGGTTTCACGGTTCTCATATAAGCTTGGTTCTCACTAGAACTTGACCATATATATATATATATATATATATATATATATATATATATATATATATATATAAAAGGTTACAGAAAATGCAAATAAAGAGACTAAAAGACTAAAAAATTGATGAAGCATTTAATTCTGCAATTAAAACAGTTAGTGATGGTCACGGGGCGGCTAGGTTTGTATCTGACTCCACCAAATTGGAAATTGATTCAAATTGTTTCCAGAAAGTTCCGGTTTCGTATTCAAACGGTTCATGCGGGCTGAACCGCCAATTGAACATTTAAGAAATAACAAGGATATTAGTTTTCTGTTTTTTTTTGGAAGAATTTATTTGGTACCATAAAATAGCATTTAATTTGCACAATTTAGTGCTCCTATAATTGGACATGGTTTATTTAGTAAAGATGAAGCTTCTTGTACAAAGGGCTCTTGAGACACATTAAGGGCTGCAATGTCAAGGAACCAGCTGCTTTCAGGTTTTCTAGAATAGTATCCTCTTTAGTCCATTATGAATGCGCTCACAAGAATAATATGAAAGTACTTGTGCGAACGAAAACAATCATAAAATGTAAGCTTCAAGGTAGCTTTCATACTAAACTTTTTGCAGATATTCTACTTGCAGCATCAACCTGATACATCATCACACGTATCCCAAGCCTGAATAGACATCATTAAGCATAGCATCCACCATAAAAGGGTAGTTATCCCTACTAGCATTTGTGTACACAATTTACTTAAAAGTTGTATCTATACCACCCAATTTGTGACTTAAGCTATGAAACTTAAATCATCCTTTATTAGAATGAGAGGGAAACCAATAATTTATAAAATAGGTTATAGTTACTAAAACCAATTAATTTACTAAGCAACTTTAGATACATTAAAATGAATAGTTATATTTTTATATATATGCTATCCAACAACAACAATATCAAAGCCTGAATCACAAATGATTGAGGTCGGTTACATGAACCAATATATCAGTTTCAACGGTCATCCACATGAATTCTCTTTCTCCATACATTTCGATTTTCCACGATCTCGACCCCTTAATCTAAATTTTTCATATCATTTTCCACTTGTACCCTCCAGGTCATCTTTGATTTTCCACGTTTTGGTTCAAAATCTCCTAAGTTCTAACTTTCTATTTTCGTTACCGGTTCTGCAGTACTCTGTGGTTGAATGCTACTCCCTCCTATTCATAAATAATGAGAGTACGGGACATTTGCTTTTTCACACTATCCAATGCACTTATTCAATGCTTAAGATCTTTTACTATACATAACGAAATATTATAAAAAGTGGATATTAATAATCTTTGCATTGAGACGAATCAAACAAGATCTCACTTGACTATGTTCTAATTTATAAATTAAGAATAAAATACAAATTAAAAGTAATAAGTAAATAGTGTCATAAACTAAATGTCTCATTATCTATGAATAGGAGGGAGTATTAAATAACAGAAATTACTTTTTAAATTAAGTGATAATATTAGTGTTTTCTATTTTGCCAATGAAGGCATGTGCCTTATCATTGAAAAACAACTCTATCAGTCTATCTGTTCTATTTAATTAGCACCCACTTATTATTTTAAATTGTCCCACTTTCTTTGCACCGTTTTCTCTTTTAGTAATGGCACCCACAAGACCGCAACTTTATTTTTAAATTAATTCACAAATTAATTTATTCTTTTAATCACACATATTCATTTCTTGTCCCCACAACTACAATTTAATATTTAATGGAGAGAGTAGATAAAATGGTTGCAACTATATTATAAATTTTACATTAACAAAAAGTAACTTGTGGAACTTATTGATTCGAAAACCAATAATATTTTTTTTTTTTTGCACTAGTAGGATTCCTCTTCCTAACAACATAACTGCTTTAAATTGTAAACTAGGTGGTTGCCTAATGTAAAACAAGTTTAAGCTAGGAATGGTCAGGCATAGCAGAGAATGAAAATTGTATAAAACTTCGATGAAGCAATCAGTTGAATAGTATGGATATTGATTTTCTTCAAAGAGGTGTCCCTCCAATTTTCTATTCGATCTGAATGTGTTATCAAATATCTTCACATGAGTATTATGTATTATACACTGCATCCAGTCAAAACATTGTTGTCCTATTAGTTGTTTTGCTTTATACTATCAATCAAAACAACAATCTTTTCATGAGGTCTTAGGTTCAAATCAAGGGTCAGGCATTTGCCTTATTCCTTAGTCTTAGGCCTGGGTCTATTAAAGTGGTTAGAAATGCCTCCTGATTAACTGGTCTTAGAAATAGATGAACTCTAATATACAAGAAAATTGATATACCAATGTCAAGCCAAGTGAGTAACATAAGAGCCCTATTATGATGAGTTCCTTCCCATTTAATAGCCCCTTTAAATAATGAAGACTTAAAAAATGCAAAAGTTTCATATGCTTAAAAAAAACTCACCTTGGCCAAAGACAATTAAAAGTCATGAAAACCATTGTGTTGCATCCAATAATAAGTAACCTGCAAAGAACAAAATTAAGTAATTAGACAAGAGAATGCACAATCATGATAGGGCAAAAGTGATGTAATTCTGGAAGTTTGCTTAGTAATGCAATATCAGATTTGTTCATCATCTTTTACTAAAAATGGATAACATCTCACCAAACTTAGTGATTTAGTCAGAAATTTAGTTCTCCTAGCATTGACAAAATGAAAAGGAACCATTATTCGCTCTGTAATTTTATATCATCCTTTCCTTCATTGTTGTCTTAAAATACCCTTTCCTTGTAATTCATGCAAAATTTCATCATATATTGATTATCTTCACACTATTTTTAGGCTAATATCATGATACATTCATGGGGAAATGAAAGAATTGATTAGCTTTTATAATTTATGAAGTGAATAATGTTTATAGGTTATAATCTTCTCTAAGCACAAAGCAGCAGCAATCTTAACTCCTAGGTCCTAATGTGCTTAATCATACCCAAAAAATAGGTAAACCAAAAGTGAAGTTTTTAAATTCTCAGGAGACCAACTCCACAATCTTGAACACAAGATTAGTGTCTCATGCATCCAGCTATCTGATTGTTTCTAGACAAAGTAAGGCATATATAAGTAATAATACAAATTAAAATTAGTAGAAAAACTACAAATCTTGATCACTTTCTGATATCCCAATTTAGTTTAAGTACTCAACAAAAGATAAACTATAATCAGATATCCATAATCCAATATAGCAATGAATACAAAAGTGATATCAGGATTGAATTTTTCTAACCTAGACTATATTAGTATATTGGTGGTAAATAATACTCCTTTGTCCCTTTGCGTTTGCTCCTTAAGGGTGGTACGGAGTTTAAAAAATTAGATTGGGTAAGTTATTTTATTGTCCTTCTTTAATGAGAAATAAGATAGAAAATTGGGAGAAATTATGTGTTAAACTTGTGGAAAATAATGAAGCATATTTAGAAAGACGGACTAAAATAAAAGATGGAACAATCAAAGGAGGAGTCAGGGAGTATAGTTCTTCACTAAAGACACCAACAGACCCAAAGTTAGAGAGCAACTCAAAGGAAAATTTTTAAAACTAATATTCCATAATCTCATGTGGACTAACAGATTAGGACACATTCAGCAATCTCCAGGGAAAGTAATAGCTTGTCAAATCCATGAAAATTTAAAATATTTTCAAGAGGACCTCCAAAGTACTTAGGGAAAGAAAAGAAGCTCTTTTTGGTTTTTAATTTAATAGATAGATTACTCTTATACAAGGGATTTAACTTTTAAGTAACAATTTAGTTTCATAGAGGGGTGTAAAGGTGTACTAGCGGCCCAACCCACCTACTCTGCTTTTTAGATAAAGGCTTTTCAGATAAAGGGATTAGGTAGCTTTTGAAAGAATCTTCCCTGTGTCTTTTCTCTACTGTGTCTTTGCTCTTTGCTGTTGGAATTTACGAAAAATAGACTAAAAGATAATTTCATATCAAAATGACTAAGGGTACGTTTGGCGAATGGTTGTTGGCTAGAGTTATTGGTTGATTTGAGTAGCTGGAAGTATTGACTGAAAAGCAAGCTATAAAAGCCAGTTGTTATGGAGACGTCTAACAAAAAATAATTTGTTGGTTATAAGTTGTTTATTAGAGAAAAATGTTAGAGTATATAACATACTCTGGGGCCTCAATCATAAGCTTAAACTTTTTGTTACATTGGTTCCTTGACATGATATCAAAAGCCATCGTGGCTAGAGATGTTCATTCTGGTCATCGGGTAGATTTCGGGTTAGGTGTTTCGGCTTGGTTTGAAATCGAGCTTTGTGTCCGTATTGTTTTTTACACAATTGTAAATCATTTTTTACGTAGTCGTCAAATCAGGTTCGGTTATAAGGTCGAATAAATTTCGAATCATCAGATCTGTTTTGAACACATCTAATCGTAACAAGAGAGCACGGGTTCGAAACTCAACCACCCCTCAAATTCAAGTGGAATATTTTGCACTAGGTATGAGGAGGGCATGTGATGCATCCTCATTTCTGGCCCAAATGGCTCTCCAGCGAAGAGGCCAGCATATATTGAGACCTCAACCATAAGTTTAAGCTATTAAATGATTGGTTCCTTGACAAAATAGGTCAAAAAGTCAAAACCAATGAAAAAGGTACACATAATAGCTTTTTGATTGTCTTAAAAGTTAATTATTCAGAATTTTTTTTTGACCACCAAAAAGCCAACATATCATTTACCAAACACATTCAAATTAAACTTTAAAGCACTTCCCTTTGAAAGTACAAAAGAATGAGAAATCAAGCTATGTAGACAGGTAATGTAGCAAGAGTTGCTGCAAGAACCCCTAGATGTGCATACATTGTTCATGACACTTAACATTCATATTGTCCCAATAAGGCAATAACAACAAGCCTGGGACAAGAAAAAGAATGGTCAACCCTTTTATCAAACATAGACTCTTTAATTTCCATTAAACTCTGGAGGACTGGATCTAAATCCAAAGTGCCCCTAACATTTCATTACTTCTGAACAAAAAAAAAAAAGCAATGCCAACAATGAAACTTGTTAACTCAGTTTGATTCATTATAATCCAAAACCAAAAATTGTCCTCAATTTGGTCTATGGTGTTGAGAATTTGAGATATCCGACTAAATGAGCATTCCTATCCATGATTATGGTAGTAGAGAACTTATGGTATCCAATACAGTTTCAAAAGAAGTGCATGTTACTGCATTGATTGTGTTGCTCGAGTTGCAAGGAGCTCAATGTCTGACTTCTACCAAAGGCTTGTTAAACAAGCGAAGGTGCTTAAAAACCTTTACCATACAATCGTGATATGGTGATGCAAACTTGATTTTACACTATGGTCGACCGCCGTTCTAACCAACATTTAAGAAATTAGACCATTTAAATACATCCTCTCATTTGCTATATAAGGGAAGGAAATCTCATCCCCCGGTTTTCATCCCATCCAAACAAGTTGTGAGTTATGTTAGTAGATGTACATTTAAAGCTAAAAGAAGAGGTCCTTCATGCTCACCCTAAACAAAACAATTCACTCTTGCTCACTTAAGGGTTGAATTAGCTACCAAAATCCCAACAAACATTACCAAAGTTCACGAGAAGGGTGGTAGATGATAATCTATAAGACTATATCTACACATCCATATCACTCGACTTCTGTGAATGGTAGATCTTCATGTTCCAATTAGCAAGCACTTGATATGGAAAGATACATTGTTAAAGGCTTAGTATCCTAAGGCACCTCAAGAAGAGCTCATGTTAGGAAACTAATGGTAGGCAGATGCACATCTTAATTCAAATTTTGGAATGAGCTCTATGATAAACAATTAACAGAACAACCTAAAGAATGGTTCTAAATTCAAGCAATGACCAAAGCTTTCAAACTGATCAGAATCTTTACAATGGACAATGTTTGCAATGTGTATGGAACTGGTATCTGAAGCATATAGACAACATAAAACCATGCAGACAAACCACACTTTGACAACCAATTTGTGATTATGTTAGCACCACAGGTCCACAATAAACACCACAACAAATGAAAAATCACTGACTACCTATGCAGGTGACAGGCAAAATAGCATAAAGGCAAATGCACAGAAGTCCCAATAATTTCTTTGCTTGAACAAACATAATATAGAAAAAAATATAAAATTAAAGACATCTCTCTTTGCCTTTGAAACAGCAGAAGAAATTACAGGGCGATCTTTTGCACTCCATAACAGACAACTTTTTTTCAAAAAAATATTGGACACTAAATGTAACTCTAGGAAGTAATTAATGTGGAATTATATCTAAAGATAAATGAGTCATATGTCGTCTCTAGAATACAATGTTCTGAAACTAAAAAAACTGGAAAAAAAGGGTTCTAACCCATTGCTGGTCATAATTGTAAGCTGAAATACAACCACTAGATGAAAATTGAAAGTTGAAACAAAGTTTCACTACTAAGAAATAAGAGTACAAAAGAATCATAGGTCTTGCAAATTAGTCTGGAAGAGAAAGTGGCAGCATAATGGGGTACAAGCCAGTCCTTGAAAGCCTAGACCACCTATCTTAAGCCAATTTCTTTGGAGCTCTTTATGGGGTGTGTGAAAAACCATACGCTTATTAAAATTACACCTTCATTAAAGTGTATTATTCATTTATTACTGGACAGATGATTTAGGTTCACTGTCCATTTCCCATTGACTGTAAGCTGAAAAAAGGTATATTAAAATGGCTTCTAGTTTCTGTGCACCAAATGCACAGTGCAATAGAATTTCTAGGACAATCAACTCTAAACAAGCCAAATTAAATATCAGTACAATCAGAATGAATCAGAAGGTGTACATTGATACTTAAGTGTAATCCATGCGAGGTTAAAATATCAAGAAACTTGCTCAAAGATATCAAAGTCATCATGTAAAGTAGCAACCAGAAAGCAAAACATGCATAAGGCTTCTAAAAATACCCCAATTTCAATTTCTCTAGATTATATACCAGACTATTGTGATAATATTCTTGATGCCTTTGTTTGCATTACATGGTCCTTTAAGCCTCATCACAAGACACAATCAGAAAATTTAGGTTTTGTCCTATTTCTCCATTTCAAAGCAAAATATAGGCAGGTTTTAGCACAATACGATGCATGAGAACCTTATGAAGTAGCTTTTATCCAATGGCAATCAAAGAGAATAATTAATTTTTAGAGTTAACACCCCCGGCACCAATAGTATAACAATCATACATCACAATTTGAATTCAGCTATTGACAAAAGATGTGATGATTGTTTTACATTGGTTGTCACTTGTCAGTTGTCACTAACCCATCACAACCCTTCTGGTTCATCTGGGCTTGGAACCAGCATTATATGCAGATGCACTCACAGTGGTAGTAGTAGTAGTAATAGTAGTAGTAGTAGTAGTACACTCATATAAGCAGCAAAAACTGGACAGCTTCAATTATTACACTATCACAAAAGCCTTCATCATGAAGAATTCACCTAAACAATACTAAAACTTACTTTGTTTTAGGTCCTTCCTTTGCAGCACTTCAATTAAGTGGATGTATGTCAGAATAACTAATCAAAATCCAAATCTGAACGAAATATATCCCAAAAGTCCTACTTTCATTTAAAGCAACTTTTCTTCAGAAAAAAGCGATCATGAGATCATATAACACAAGAATACCTAGGAAAAAAGAGAATCCTAAATCCTAACATCAATACTTCCGCTAGTAACCTAGAAGTTACTTCTTTCAGAACTATCGTCGATCTCAAACGGAACATCAAGTGAATTGAAAGATTACAGAGTTAGATTTCAATAACAACTAAAATCACCAAAAATGCCACATTTTCCCAAATTGATCATGCAAAGGTTTAAACCCTAGCAGAAATTAGGTAACAAATGGAAAATTCATAAATCAGAAATTGCTTACTAATTGTGCCGGAGATGTGAAAGATGATGCAAATCTAGAAGCCATTATGGAAACAATCGAGAATTCTCATCCATGGGAAACAGCAGTTCGCCGAACGATCATTTCAAAAATGGCGCGAAAACTCTGCTACCAATTTTGCTTGCCTTTTTTTCTTTTGAAGTAATGAGACCAATGCGAAAATTTTTACAATAGAATGCCGCCTAAATTTTCATCTTAGTACTACAAAAATTATTCCCCACTTTGACCATTTACTACTCCTTCTACCTTTTTTATTGTCCACTTTTTAGTGACACGCAAATTAAGAAAAATGATAGTGGGGTATTTTAAGTGATTATAATAATTGAAAAGGTGGTAGGTAGAGTATTTTAAATAATATAAGTTGGGGTAGTTGGGGTATTTAGGTAAAGAATCCTTGCCAAAAATAAAAAGTGGACAATTAGAGTGAACTAACCAAATAAGGAAAGTGGACAATAAAAAAGAAACGGAGGGAGTAATTTTTTAGACAAGGTTTGAAGTCGAATTTCGCTTAGATCTCCCCTTTTCTCGGTTTACCTCCTAATCCAAAAAACAATTCTCTTGTTTCACAATAATAATAACATTTAAATTCTTTACTATTTTTTTCACATTTTTAAGTATAATTCAAGCTTTACACTATGTTTGGATAGCAAATTAGGAGAAAAAAGAAAGGAAAAAAAAGGAAAGGAAAGGAAGGGGAAGGAAAGGAAGAGAATTACAATTCAATGTTTGTTTGAAAGAAAGGAAGGGAAAAGAAATGAATTTCATTTTCCTTCCAAATCTTTCCTCTTATGGAGAGATTTGGATGTTAACAAAATGAAGGGACTTAATCCCTCCAAATTTCTTCCCTTCAAATCCTCTCTCTCCCTTTTTGCTATCCAAATAAGAGATTTCTCATCCCTTTAAATCCTTTCTTTTCTTTTCCTTCCATTTCTCTCAATCCAAACAAGGCCTTAATATCCATAAAAATACACTTTATTATAAAAATATTAAAACTTTTACACTCCTTTAAAACAAATTTAACAAGATATCAAATGAATATATTTTAACATCTTTACATCTATGAAAATATATTTAAATTACATTTTCACCTATGAAATATTTCAATCAAGACCACAATATAAAGCGGGGTCAGTACTCACTATTTATTTATTCAAGAAAAATATGACTACAACATCATTTTCACTGTAATTTTTCCTATTTTTAATCATCAAAAAATTTTATTACTGCTTTTAAAATGTCGCTACCCTTTTCTTCATGTCGCCCTTTTTTAAAAAAACTTACAAACCACTATCCCCTTGTCCCCGTAAAAACTCTCACTACACCCTATTCTCTAAAAATCACTTAAAATTACATTCAAACTTTCTTGATTTCAAAGCATAGGAATAATGAATTAACCACAAATTAACCACACAATTTTATGTTATTAACTAGTTATTTATGTTGTTATTATTTTTATACAATATTGTAGTATGGTTATTGGTTGGTAATCATGGTAAAGACAAGAGTTTCTTTCGTCTATTTTTTTACAATAGCTCTAGGCTTACACTTCTTTGAGGCGAACCTCATAAGAGGAGTGTTATCGGGTGTGTTTGTCGTGATAGACAGGAGTTGACGCCTGACAGATAAAGTCATCTCATCCCTCATGGTTTAACACCATAGAACAAGAGCGTACTTATATGGATGACTCAATGAGCAGACATAGTTTCAAAGGGTCAAATGACAAGGAGGAGATATATAATCACTATCAGAGGTCTGTATGATAACTTGTTAATTGGGCGCAAATTTATGTGCAAAAAGGTTGAACCTAGTGCTTATAGTGGTGTAGAACGTTGATGACCCACCAAAGAGCCAAGTTGAAGATCTAGCTCCCTAGATTAGGATACATAGACAGACAACTTCAAGGGATCCATATTAATAAAGTCGACGATACAATGAAAAAGATCTGGATAGTATGAGGGGTTATGGTTGGTGTCGTTGTGAGGTGCATGAGTTTTATCGAGATGGGGTTGTTAAAGTAAGTGCCATTATTCATGACTATGACGTTAATTTTAATCACATTGTCGAACATGCTTTATCATGTACATTGGAGGAGGACGGTGAAGATGTGTCGAGTGTTGTTGGATTAAGGTTTGAAACGATCGATGAGGTACTTAAAGCGGGGCAAATGAGGCTTCACTAAAGGGTGGAACCATGCCTTGAACGAGGCAAGGCATGGTATGAAGGTTGCTCGCTTGAGGCAACATGAAAAAGCAAGTCAGAATGCTCCAGAAGAGGGTGCTCGTTCGAGCATAATATGTGCTTGTTCGAGCACATGTGAAATCAGCCAATAGAAGGTTCTGACAAGGTGCCTTGTTCGAGCACTTTAGTGCCTTGAACGAGCATTTTGCCTAAGATGTTTTTTAGACTGTTTTATGTACAATTATGGGCATTGAAAGGTTGCTTAATGCTTGTTTATTGTGATGCTTTATTATCATACTTATTGTGATGATTAATTAGGGTGTTTATTGTGTTTAATGGTGATTAATTGTGTGAGTCTAAGAATGATACTCGCCTTCCTCTATAAAAGGGAGTATCATTCATAGAACTAGATGCACCACAAACACACATATTTGTGAGGGCTAATACTTTGCTTGAAACTTGAGAGTGTTTATCTTTGTATTTGTATTTTGTGATCTTGAGAGATTGTTCTCAAGATAGGGAGGGTTTATTATCCATTGTATTGTTGAGTTCAATTATAATAAACATCATTTGAGGGGGAGGTATTCAAGATACCTCATAAACACTTGTGTTCTTTTTGCATTATTTTTCTTTGTGTTTTTCATTGTTGAACCTCGCTTGGCTCTTTCATTTCAGGGGCCCTATGGTGGTGGAGGTGGTTTTGGTGGAGGGAAATGGGTATTTAAGATTTTGATTTTTTTTTCAATTTTTAAATTTTAATTAAAAATATATAACAACCAATCATAATTCATAATATGACACGTTGAAATTTCCTTCTATTATAGGTTTGAACTTTGAAATTTAGCTCTTTATTTGCACATGAGGGTTAAAGGTGAAATTTAATTTAGTATATATTTTTATTTGTAGACCTGTCAAAGGTTGGATATATTAAAACAATTTTTCTAAAGTTTAATTACATATTAATGTATCAAACTTAAATACTAAGATTATTAGTAGTCATCTAAAAAATTATTTTTAAGTTCTGTTAAGAAACAAAGAGTTCATGTTTTTTAAAAAATATTTCCGAATGATTTGCCTAAGGTGTTGCAAAATAAAAAAATTCCAATTTTGGTGTTCACTAAAACTTAATTCCCAAAATGGTGTTCTCTTAGGTAAGGAATTTTACTAAGCTAAAATATTTGGTTTGGAAATCCTATCCTAACAATTAACTTAATAAATCGTAGTCATATTGTTATTTATCTTGTATTTATTGTCTTATATTTTTGGATCTCTATGAATAAGAATGTTATTGAGTGACTTGTATAATCACAAATCTGTCAATCGGCTTTACGGTAAACGGTTGATGTTACTATGCTATTTCAATAAGAATATTAAAATATGTTGTTTGATGTTTAATTAATTACTCAATCTGTCAATAAGAATATAACTATGCTATGTTGATGTTTACTTTGTTAGTCAATTTATCAATTGACTTTGTTAAGCAATTCATCAATTGTCAGAAAAACAGACTACACTTTATTACCCACTGTTAATGCGCTCACATTTTATTGTGATTTACAGTAAATGAAGAAGATGGTAGCATTCACATCAAATTGCTACTACACTTTATTAAAGCTTATTATTCACATCAAATTGCTACTTTTTTTTATTATCAAAGTTTGCATTTTTTTAAAATAAAAGATCACAAGGATAATGCTATCTTCATTTAGAGATAGCCTTGCACATTGTATATTTGTTAAACTAATATTTTTTAGAGAATCTTGTTGAATTTGGTATTGGTAATGGTAAATGTGGGTTTTTGCTTGGTTTGACATGTCTTTTTGGCTTTAGTCATGGTAAAGTCATACAAGTTCTATGGCAGCCTCAACCGATTTGCAAACCAAGGATAGTAGTTTCGACAAACATCTTTATTGATTTTGACTTTTGAACTTGATTTAGATTTTTCGTTGTATGTAGAAGTATTTTTTGGACATTCGGCTCTTTTTGTAAGACTTGTGGGATTTTTTTGAATTTGTTTAATGCATATATTTGTTTGACAAAACAACATTATCCTCTTGCAGGTTTGGAATTACCAAACCAAAAACATGTATAGCTTAGTAAAACTACATCGGAATTAAGTTTTAGGAATTAAGTTTTAAGGAACACCAAAGTTAGAATTTTTTTAAATTTCAATCCCAATCAGGCAAATCAGTCAATATTTTCATTTGCATTTTATTCATTTTTTAGTTGGTAAAAAAATCTAATAGCTTGGATTTTTATAATAAAGTAATCAACGTTTAATATTAAACCTTTAGTGGAGAAACAAGAGGTAGCATGATAATTAAAGGCTTTTTCTTAACAGCCGGTCTTGGCCGAGACCGTCTCAAGGTGAGACGGCCCAGCCCAAGACAGCAACAGGCGCGAAAAATGGGGGGAGGTATGAATGCAATATATAAACTTCCTCTTTTAAATCATAAACTTCCAAATTTAAGAAAACTTCCTCCCACAGCCGGTTTTCCCAAATTAAGAAAACTTCCCTAATTAAACTACAACTAATCAATTTCTTCTCAATTTCATCACAATCTCTGCAAATTTCTTCATTTTCGTTTCAACAATGGCTACAATGGATGATCTAATGAATGAATTTGAAATTGAAATGAGATTACAAGAATCAAGAACACAAATTGAACAAATTGAAGGTGAATTTCTTGATTCGTTTTCAAGATGAACGATTTATATGTGAAAGTCATATTCTTAACAATTTTTCAGATTTTCTACATGATGAAGATGTTAATGGTGATTTTGAGTTGGATACGATGGAGATGTATGATGAAGACGACGTAGACAACACATGTATGATCAATTGAGCTTTTATACATTGAAGTTTTTTGCTTAACACACTCAGTTATCAATGCGCATAAGTTCTTAATTAAACTGAAATCTGAATTAGGTTTATACATGTATTACGATTTAATGCATATATTATACACTTTAAGTTTTGATTATGCTTCCAATTGTTCAATTATGCTATTTGCTCACTCAATTGTTCAACTACGTTTTGATTTTCATTATTTTTTTAAAAATGTATATTCAATTGCATTTGAATAACTTATACTGCTTCATTTAAATTACTATCTTAACACATTCATTTTCATAGTTAAAATGTTCAGTTCTCCATTACAAATTATGCTTCTAGTATGTCCATTTATATTAATCAGTTTTAAGACTAAATGGATCAATTGTCCAATAAAGTGTATCAGTTTCATTGAAAATAGCCTCAATTTGATTCTTAACAGCGTCTGGTTTGATGGATATAGTGATGACAACATGCATGACGTTCCACACTTACATGGAGACAATGAAGAAGCAAGGAAGGTGGTAGAAACACTATATAAGGCAACAATTGATGAAGTTAACAAGATAACTGAAAAGAGTACTAATGAAATTGAAGATGGGGCAGAAAATCAAACATATAATTTGATTCAATACCATTATTTGTGAAATCATATACAACTTGTACATCAATTTTTTTTTAAGAGGACAATTGAGTATGTTAAGAGCACAATTGAGTATTTTAAAATAACAATTTAGTAAGTGAAGTGTATACTTTAAGAGGCGAAATGAGTACTTTGATATACAACTGACTATCTTAAGATGACAACTGAGTACTTTAATATATAAATTGAGTATCTTAATATGAAAATGAACTAACTATCAAGAGATGAAAAATAGATTACTTTAAGATGAAAAATGAATATCTTAAGATGACAACTGAATACTTTAAGAGGACAATTGACTATCTTAAGATGACAACTGAATACTTTAAGAGGACAATTGGCTATTTTAAGATGACAATTGATAATTTTAACATAACAATTTTGACATTATAACATTACATCAAGTTAAACAAATATGCATTGTATAGCATATCAATTGAGTATTTTAGGAGGACAATTGAGTATTTTAAGAGGACAATCGAGTATTTAAAAATAGCAATTTCGAAAGTTAACCTTCTATTACATCAAGTAAACCAAATACAAGCCATCATATATTAACATCAAATGTTTACCACCAAAAATCAAAAAACAATGATGTTCTACTAACTTGTTTAATTGTTCAAGTAAACTAAGATTTAGTAAACTATATATATGATTGTTCAACATTCAACACAAATTACAAATTGTTGACTATTTCCCCTTTGTGATATCCTTCACCGGAACCAACAATGATGTTTTACAGCTTCCATTTGTTGTTTTGTTAAAACAACCTTCTCCCCATCCACCGTACGCATAAACGACCAAATCTTGCAATTTATTCTGATTTCCTTCTCCACCCTACGCACACAATTCCAAACTTATCACTTTCAATAAAGGCCATACATGCATCAATTATACACTTATCTTATAAACTTATCACTTTCAATTATAAACTTATCACTTTCAATAAAGACCATACATGCATCAACTATTGTTTTGCCTTCACAGCAGTATTTTTTGAAGATTCAGCCGACTTCTTTGAGATTTTAGCACTCTTCCTTGATACTCCTACTTCCTTGATAACCCTAACAAAATCACAAAATGTCTCAAAATAAAAAAACAAAACAAACAAACGAAAATGCAAGAACAACGAAAATGGAGGAATAAGAAGCAACAAAGAAAAAACGAAAATGGCAGAAAAAAACGAACACAAAATAAACTACACAAAAACGATGAATATAAAAAAAAACAAAATCATTACCAGTAATGGAGGAAGATCGCCAAATGAGGATGAACGAAAAAAAGAGGAAGAAGAAGCAAGAAGGATGGAAGAAGAAGAATCAAGACCGAAAATGGAGGTTGAAGAAACTGAAATGGAAGAAAGTGATTATGAAAACTGAAATTTAGTTTTGAATTTGGGAAGTTAATAAGTTGCCAAAAATAAAACAAAAAAAAAAGGGAAGTTGGAGGGAACGGGTGCGTGCATGACACGCGCGTGCATCTGGGCCGCAAATATTGGGCCGTCTCACCTTGAGGCCGTCTCGGCCAAGTTTTGGTGTTTTCTTAAACCCTTATATGACAAAAAAAATAATTTTCAACCATACGAAAACATAATTCACAAATTTTTACTTGAGACGTCTTTACAAAAGACGTCTCAAGTTTGGGCCAACCCAATTTCTAAATTTTTTTTAAAAAAACTAAACTTTCTAAATAATTAATGTTTTTAAATTTCCAATTTCAGTTTTACTTTTTCTCTTTCCTGATCACAAAACTATTCATCTTCCTCTCTTAAACTCCATTTGTAATTTTCAATATCCCTCTTACTCTCTCAAACTCCATTGTTGTTTATTCTCTATTTATCTTCTTCAACATTTGCAAAACTATCAAAGTTATGTATTTATACTTTATCATTTTCGTTTTTAAAGCTTTTATTTTCATGTTTTTGGGTTGATTGTGTTATATATTAGTTGGATTTACAATTTTATGATTTTTTTAAAATTAAGTTTCATAAATGGTGAAATAGTGATGTTGAAGAAAACAACATTGTCTACTGTTTGAGGGAAATTACTAAAAACAATTATGGTTATAACATAATATATTAGGAGTTATTATAACATAATATATTTGTAATTATAACATAATATATTTGAGGTTATAACCATAATATATTTGAAGTTATAACATAATAAGTCGCCGTTATAACAAAATATAAAATTGTGGTTATAACGTAATAGATTTAGGTTTATAACAATATATATTTGTGATATAATATACAAAATTGATATTACAATAATACAAGCAAATATATTATTTTATAAAACCTCAAATATATTAAGTTTTAATTCCAAATATTTTGAGTTAGAACCCCAATTATATTATTTTAACCCGGAATAATAAAAATTAGCCATAATTGTCATCTTCTACATCACTGTTTTCCACCATTGATAACCTAATTTTTTTTTAAAAATAAAAAATTGATTTATTACTAAATGATGTTTTATTTTGTTTGAGAATAGTCAGTTAATTAGATAACTTTTCATCTACCAAAAATAAAGCTGTTTTTTAGAGTTTCTTTTTAGAAACAACAGTTTTTTTTAGAAACAGTTTTTTAAAAAATTTTTAAATTAATATATTTACTAACCAAGAAAATTGAGTTAGACTTTTGAGAGCTATTTTTAGAAAAGATGGTCTCTTAGCACCATAAATTTTGCCCTTGCCCAACTGATGGAGTGATGGGACATTTATTCGTTGAACATTTTTGTTTGATCAAAGATGTCATATATGTGAATTTTAACAAAGCCGTAGATATCTTCATTAACTTTTATTTATTTTCATCCACATATTATAATCAATCTACACAATTTCAATAATTTTATTATTTCTTAATTGCTGTACTATAATATAAAACTGTGATAATTGTTTGCAAATAACAAAAAAAGCAAATTACATAATACTCCTTCCTATTCAACTTAGTTGTCCCATTTACTTTTGGGATGCTCTTTATTAATCACTCTTAAATTGTATTTTATTATTAATCTATAAGTTAAAACATAGTCATGTGGGATCTTATTTTATTCATTTCAATATAAAGTTTATTAAAATCAACTTTTTATAATTTTTAATTATATATAATTAGATATATTAAGGATTGAATAAATGCATTGGATAAAGTGCGTAAAGTCACTGTGTCACTTTAAATGAATAGGAAAGAGTAAATATTAAAATAAACAAAATAAGAGAAATATAAAATAAAATCTAGAAGCCCTCCTATAAAATAGGGACACATAAAATTAATTTTCATTTTTCTTAAATAACCGTCTTTTACCTATTTATTTCGCGGGAGAACGGAGAGTAGAGACTCAAAAATGAAAATAAAAAATCACGTACAAATGGGGTATTTTTACTTCCCTACTTAGTTATAGAATTCAATTCTCAAAAAATTCTTCATCCTTTCTAACTTACTTACAACGTTTGCTTTTTTCACGTAGTCCTTTAATTCTTAATATCTTTAATTATGTATAATAAAATATTTCACTTGACTATGTTTTAACGTATAGATAAAAAATTAATCACATATAAAAAATGATGAATGAATAGTGCTATTTTATCTAATATTGCAACTAATTTAGAACGGATGAAGTACTTCATATAGTTTATTACTTCCTCCGTTCCATAACACTTGCTACATTTTCCGTTTTTGACTATTTCATATTACTTGCTACATTTTTATTTTTAGTAATAAAACAATCATATAAATATCTACTTTATCCCTATTTTTATCCTACTCTATACCTAACTAACTTTTTTTTCCTCCTCAATTAAGAAAAAGTGAAGAGTATAATTATACTTTATATGTTTTGCTCACATTTTCTTAATTCCCGTGCCCATGCAAATGTAGCAACAAAAACAGAACGGAGAAAGTACTTTCGTTACAAGAATAAGGAATGAATACTGTACTATCAAGTACGTCCTCCGTTCCATAATACTTGCTACATTTTCCATTTTGGGAAATTTCATATTACTTGCTGCATTTCCTTTTTTAGTAAAAACCAATCATTTAAAGTTATACCTACTCCTATTTTTATCCTACTCTATATCTAATTACTCCTATTTTTCTTTTTAATTTTTCAATAAATAATATTTAAAAATTCTAAAAAAGCAACTTTCCACCAATGCACATCATTGTACAATAACTTCTTAATCTTTGTGTCCATACAATGATAACAAGTAAATTAGAACAGAGGAAGTATCAACTAATAAAAATCAAATCTAAGATGTCTACGATCCCACCTACTCAAAATTGTAAAATCGAAGAGAACTAAAAATACTAAGAATACCTAGACCTAGCACACTACATCTAACACGAACCAAAACGGACTCAAATCAGTCGGACTGCTTGAATCGGACTATTCTTCGCTTCAATCAGATCGGAATTGCTAACCGTGACCGGGACACAGACGCGATGAAAATCATGAAATGCTGATTTTCGAGACGGATCGCCGAGAGGATTTAACGAGAGCTGCGGTGGTAAGAGTGGCATTCCTAAAAGTTCTTCTAAATTCACGCGTTCTGTCCGCACTGGGGTAGGTTTTAAGACTTGAGGATAGTGTGAGTTTTCACCCTTATTATCTTCTTGCGGATGCGTAGCTTCATGCGAGAAGAATTGAAGGTAAGTCGGGAAAACATATGTTAGATTGGCAGGCGTTATGCTGGTTGGGGGTTCCTGTGCCTCGTCATTTTGCTTAAATTCTCCTGTAAATAAGGCTTCCATGGGCTCAGTCTCAGGCCGATCATAAACCTGAAAAAACCAATCATGATTTGAGACATCTAAATTCATTTTGACAAAAACTAGCTATGAAGATTTTATTTTATTTTTTACAAAAACTTACGTAAGATCGTCCTATTATTAGATTAAAACTGGGCCGGCCCATTGCAGGCGCGTGTGCTACACGTGCCCTCCAGAATATATTTTTTTGTTTTTTCAGTTTCCGGGCATTTTTCAATTTGTAAAGGTATCAATTTTAACCTTAAAATATCAATTTCAACATAAAGTAGTACTTTTTTTTTTTTGAAGATCGTAAAGTAGTACTTAAACATATCAATTAAAGTAAATTTCAATTTGAACCTATAAGTGATTAATTATTGCGTTAAACTAATCAATTTCTACCTAAATTGAAATTGATATCTTTAAGGTTAAAATTGATATTTTTAAGAGTTAAATTGAAAAATGTCCAGAAAATGAAAAAGAAGAGAGAAAGCGAATTGGGCTGGAATATTGGGCCGTCATATTCTAAAACGGTCTCTCCCAAGACCGCCTATTTTATCTTACTCATGATTTTTTTAAACGAAACTGCAACTTAGCTATGAAGATGGGTTACTGTGCAAATTTGTGGGTTTTTTTCGGTTTTATACTCCCTCCTACTTACCCTGTATCATTTGCTTATTTAGTCGATTTACTTTTAATGCCTTATTTTTATTTTTGGGTATAATCTAACACACCCCATGATTTGTTATATACTCTAACACGCCCCTTTGCACGAGAGTCCATTGCAGGCCCGTCTCTGACATTTTAGAGGCCCTAGGCGAAATGTTAAAATGGGGCCCCTTAAATAATAATAGTAGATGTAAAAAAACTCATTCAATACAGCATAAAATATTTTGACAATTTAGGTCTTCAATATCACAAAATATGTAAAAAAAAACCTAAAACATCGTTAAGAAAGAGTTCTAAAGGTTGTAGAAATGAAAAACCAATTTCACTGCAACTTTTTGTACATGTGGCTGCAAAATAATATAGTACAGTAGAAGTAATACAATTGAAATCTAATAGGAGTAGTATACTATTAAAAATCAATATACTTCTATTAAATAAGAAATTAATAATAAATTATAAAGCAATAGTACTTCTGTTAACATTATATTCAATAATGAAATCAATAATTTCCCAGAAACATTAAAATCCAATAGTACTAAAAATTTACAACCATTGAAAAACAATACCCAAAAATGGTCAAAAACATCCAAAACCAATACCACTAAATCTAATTCTCATTCAACAATGAAATACCATATTTTTTCAAAAATGGTCTTCAAAACCCAGTTAATACCATAGGAATTCAACAATGAAATTCAATGATTTTTAACCAAAAGTAAGACACATAACAGTTAATTCCAGATTTAGTTTGAAAAAAAAATTAAACCTATAAGTTACAACAATGAAATTGCATACCTAGACTCCATTGATGAGTGAGTAATTGAAGGATTGAAGAAAGAGGGATTGAGGAGTAATGAATTGAAGAGAAAAAAAATAAAATTATATTTATTTAATCTGAAAAAAACCAACTGTTGCAAAACACCATTGATGAGGGAGAAGGCGAGGTGGAGAAAGTGGAATTCAGACATAAATAACGCATGCCATTGAAGGAGTTTTCAGTGTGTACGGTGTACCCGGCGAAGTTATTATGGCCTACAGGAAGCTAAAAAGTTTGTAGCCTTAGGGCTTTTAGTATACAGAGAAAATGAGGTGAAAAAGGCGTTTCATTTACCCAATTTTTTGGCTCCGGATTTTTCGACATTTTGGGCCCCAAGGCCTACAGATTTTGGGCTTTTTTTTTTGGGGGCCCAGGGCGGTTGCCCCAGTAGCCCTGGTCCAGCGACGGGCCTGGTCCATTGGGCTAAAAGTGTGGGTGCGTACATGCACAAAATATTCCACTTTAAATGATGGGTGATTGAGATTCAAACCCATGACCTCTTGTCACGCTAGTTTCTGATATCATGTCAATGAAAAAACTCAATCAAAAGCTTAAACAGATGATTGAGGCTCCAGGATATGTTATATATTTTAACACGTCCCTCACACGAGAGTTGTGGATGCGCATAGGCGCTGAATAACATATCAAGGAACCAACTCAACCAAAAGCTTTGTGCAATATAAATCACATATTTTTGGGAACTAGGGAGAATGAGGAAATAAACTAACCATATTTGGAACCATGTCAAAAACGCTGGGTCTCCTCATTTGACGAGTGATATTTTTTTGTCGAATGAAAAACTTCTGAGCATGACTAGCTACCTGCATTGGAGTCCTTGACACCACATACTCACGAGATATCCTTTTCCAATCTCCCTTACCATACTTCCGAAGGCCAACTAAAAATTTTAGGTGCTCCTCCTCACTCCATGCTTTACCTAAACCAGGGGTGAAGCTAAAATTTTAAATTATGATCGGAGGCCAAATTGTCAATATACTAGTAGATTATTTACTATATTAAAATTCAAACATAGAAAATTTAGAATCATTTTTAAAATGAAATGAATTTAAATCATAGAAAAAAAAATTATATTTAACAAATGGAGTTGAGACTTACTTCTAATTATCTATTTTGAAAAAAAAAAGTGTTTTTGACTACATATATTTGTATAATAAGTCTTCAAAAAAACACTATTAAAATTATGGTAGCAAAAATTTAAACACACGCTAAGGATGAATGTGAAATTATAAAAGATAAAGAGTAATGACAATATAATATAAATTTATGAATCTATAAAAGATAATACTTTAAATTGTGATTTGATCCCTTAACCTAAGATTACAAAAGTTTTACTTCAACTATTGAGCTGTAATAATTTTTGGGGAGATTCCACATGTTAGCATCTAATTTTCATGAAATGCCAGTTGTAGCACTTTTATAAGAAACTTTCACATGGTAGCATCCAGTTTATGCACTATCTAATTGCCGTAGCATTTTCCGTTGCGTTTTTGTTAATTTCCGTTTAATTTATCATTTGGTTAAGTTTTTTCCCCATGGTACAACAAAATGATATGGTACGACAAAATGATACCATGTGGAATTTTCTTTTAAAAGTGCTCAGACAATTAGATAATGCATAAAGTGGATGGTATCATGTAGAATTTTCATAAAAAGTGCTACCAATGGCATTTCATGAAAATTGGATGCTACCATGTGGATTCCCTAATTTTAGTTATATTTTTTGCTCTATATAATCTATATAACATATTAGTAAGCTAAGACCAAATCACAAAAAATACAAAGAATCACATTTTCGACAAAGAGGACTCATGTATCTTTGCCTATGACCTAAACACGACATTGAACCAAACAAAATCAAAAGAATCCACAACAAACTGTTGAAAATAGACAAGATGCTACATCGATAAAAGTTGAAAATATATTATATATATATTATATATATATATACACACATGATATGTATATATATATATATATATATATATATATATATATATATATATATATATATATATATATATATATATATATATATATATATATATATATATATATTATATATATATATATATATATATATATATATATATATGTGTGTGATGTGTATATATGTATATATATATATATATATATATATATATATATATATATATATATATATATGTATATATATATATGTATATATATATATTATAATATATGTAATAATATGATATGTATATGTATATGTATATGTATATGTATATGTATATGTATATGTATATATATATGTATATGTATATGTATATATATATATATGTGTGTGTGTGTGTGTGTGTGTGTGTGTGTGTGTGTGTGTGTGTGTGTGTGTGTGTGTGTGTGTGTGTATATGTATATGTATGTATGTATATATATATGTTTGTATATGTATATGTATTATATGTATATATATATGTATATGTATATGTATATATATATATATGTGTGTGTGTGTGTGTGTGTGTGTGTGTGTGTGTATATATAACTGGGTAGGCTAATGCTCCTCTTATTATTTTATGATTTTGAGAAACAATGAACCTCACTAAGCGGAACCCACATATGTCTCATGTCCACACAAGCGGAACACTGTGAGATTACGGGACAAATTGTCACAGTCTAATAGAACCTTTTCAAACATGATTCAATTAAACATCAAAGAAAACTTTATCTCAACACAAAATCTAATAAAGAAAACAAACCTATTAAATTATTAGGATCATCAGAAAGACACCCATCAACACGAAGATCAGAAGAAGAAGATGATAAATTAGAGTGATAATGAGATATATTTCCCATACTTGCACTTTTTTTAATGAATGGACCATTTGTTTGTGTTGGCCCAAAGAATGTAACCGCATTGTTAGTACCACTTCCATTACAATGTGCGGAAGAATTTGTGGCGGCGGCATTGTTAAGAGTAGGGCAAGTGCGGCAATTATGGCCAATCTCGGAGCAATTAGAGCAACGACGTCTCATGGCGAAAAGATAAGATACAAGATTTGCAAGGTTTATGAGATAATTGGATTACAAATTAATTAATTAATTGTTATAGAAAGTTAATTAAAATAAAACCTTTTTTAAAGAGATTGTTAGGGTTTAGAGTGAGTTTGTTATACTTACTAAAATTAAAAAGTTAGTTATAGGATATATTTGAACCTACTGCGGCTTGTTCAAAAACAACTTATTCGTATCAACAAGCTGTTTCAACCAGCTAATTCACCAAATACTATCATTAGCTGGTTTGACCACCCAACCCAAGAGATTGTTAGGGTTTAGAGTGAGTTTGTTATATATATATATATATATATATATATATATATATATATATATATATATATATATATATATATATATATATATATATATATATATATCAAAATAAGCTAAAATTGATTTGCCAAATACCCCCAATATAAATATATGTAACTAGGATAGATTCTCGTGTAATGCACGGATTTTTAAATACATTGATATTTTAATGAAATTTTATATTGCAAACCATACTTCATATTTTTCCAAAAATTCATAATTGTAATTATGGTAATCTAACAATATAATTAACTAATTTTAATAATCAATTAATTGAATTTTATGTCATTTTATTTTTAAATAACAGTTGATGGAAAAAGAAGTTATTATGTATTTCAATTAATTTCATAAATTGCAGAGTAATTTTATACGCAATGTAATTTTGCAGTATAATAAACTAAATTGTGTAATTCCAATTACACTAGAATAAATGTAATTTATTTCGTAGTATAATTTTCAACGCGTGTAATTCCAGAATTTTATCAGACAATATATAATGTTCTACAAGTACATTATATATTTCCCATTATAATTTTTTAAACAGTGCATTTATATACAAATATGTAATTGGAAAAATTATGATTTATAACATCCATTAATGTATGAGTTTTTTCCGAAAATATAAATTTATAAATATGGTAAGTGTAAAAAATGCAAATCAGTCAAATTCTATTAATATTAACCAATAAAAAAAGACAAATGACATGCTCACAATTAAACTTCTTTTTTGCTATTATACAGTAAAATTAATGTATGATGTCTCTGTTTTGTAATATATAGCAAACCGAAACTGACAAAAAAAATCTCTATATCATTTTTGAAAACGATGACGTATTAGAGAGAGAACGATGTGTTTCAATCTCTAATATCACCAAGATCGAAAGTATGAAGTCTTAAGTGAAACAAATTACACTAACAATAAATCGATGTTTGTAGGAAATAAAAATGCAATAAAATGACACAAAGATTTAACGAGGTTCACCCAATTAAGGCTACGTCCTCCGATATGTAGTATCTCTTATATTATCACAAATGAGAATTACAATTAGAGAAGAGATAATATGCTAGTGTTTGGCTTTGGTATTTTGTGAATGTTTTTGGATGATCACTCTTGCTCACTATTTATAATGCTAAATACACTAGAAGTTACACTTGGTTCAATATAAGTAGTAAATAACATAATAAACACCATTGATCAGCTGAGTTAAATGAGTTGTAACTTCCCCAAGCATTTGATCCGTCGAAAAACAACATCCTATGCTGTCAGAGGGTTCGCTCGACCAGGTCGAGCGAGCAGATGGGTCGAGCGGAAAAATAGAAGCTACTGGATACATTCTGACTTGTTGCTCGACCAAACAGAACAGTCCGCTCGGGTCGAGCGGCGGTCGAGCGACCATCAGATTCCTCCTGGACAGTTTCTGCTCGACTTGCATAGTATAGCATGCATCTTGCATCAAACCTTTACACTCTTCATTAAATCTCATTAATTCATGCTTCAACCATCACATTTAACACCATATATATTAAGTTACCAATTTAAATCACCAATTAACGACCTCATAGGATTTCATCCTAAGAGTTCACTCATGAATGCGCCTTTTAATTTGTTCACTCAAGTCACACTTAACTACAATAATTTTAATTTTTTTTTGATAAAAGACGTTTTTTAATTAGTTTGTTGCATTAGGATTGATTGGATGATTGTATTAGTTTGAGTTTGCATTGATGGATTGTCTTTGGAGTATATGATTTTGTTGAACATCAATTTTGGGAATTTTAAAAGGGTTTTAGGGTGTGAAAATGTAAAGATGAATGAAGATTTGGGAATATGATCCGATCTATTATCTTCTAGTTATTTAATAGCTATGCTTGAAAAAATTGTTTAAGATAAGAGTGTCGCCACTATTAAAAATAGATATTACTAATCTAAAATAAATTATAAATTCTTGTTTGACTTTTAAGAATGCTATTTTATATGTGATCACTTTTAAGACTTATGTAATGATTTCTTTGTAAGATTTATGTGATCACTTTTGAGGCTGACCTAAATCTAACCCGTTTAGTTAATCAAGTCGAAAATAGAATTCCTAACCTGATTTGTAACAGAACACGTTGACTTAATTTCCACCCACTTAACCCGTTTAAAATTTTTCGTTATTTTTAACATTGACTACATCTTTTTTTTAGCCTCAACTTAGAATTATAGGAATAAACATAATGATATTGATCATAAACTTATAAGTATTTGTATGTTTGAACTTTTGAAAGTTAAAAATTGCAACAAAGAGTCTACATAACTTCCAGTTATGTCCATATCCTTTTCTAAAGAATAAGGATACATGAACTCCATCAAATAAATGACTTTTTGAGAATAATTTTTTTTCTTCATTCCTCATTTTTGTTAAGGATGCTCTTTTGAGCAAGTGTTGATGTTTGTGTCAAATGTAATACAACAATGTATTCGATTTAAGACTGTTGGAGCTGTAGCATTATGATCCATGTGATAGTGTCTTCCGTCTTATCCTCCGATTATTATTAGGGAAATTCCACATAGTAGCATCCAGTTTTAATGAAATGTCAGTGATAACACTTTTTAAAGAAAATTCCACATGATAGCATCTAATTTATGCACTATTTAATTGCCGTAGCATTTTCTGTTAAGTTCTTGTTAAATTCCGTTTAATTCATCAGTCTGTAAGTTTTTTCCACATGGTAGTATCCATTTTTTGTTTAATTCACCATTTTAATATTTAATTCACCATTTAATTCATTAACGTCCATAAATATTTAATAATTTTATGGAAAAATTATAAATGTTAAATAATTTTATGGAAATGTTAATGTTTAATTCACCAGTCGAAAAATCGCTATGATGGGTAAAAATGACGTCAAATATCTTTTTCGGTTTACGTATCGGAAAATAGGCAAATAAATAGTTGTTTCGATCGGATTTTCGAAAGAGTTACCCCATAAGAGTAAATGCAATGTCCGTTTTTTGAAAAAAAATCGTTATGAGAGGTAAAAATAACGTCAAAAATCTTTTATTTTTATTTTGTTAATTTATGTGTTTTAATTTCAAATACTTTAAAAATACGATTACTAATCAGATACTGTCACATAGAACACTTAACGTCTCAAATTGGTCAAACCGTCAAACTTAACGATCAACAAATGTTTTCCATTATGTGGTAGTCATTTGCAAAGAAATATATTAGATTAGGTAGTTTTTTGCAAAAATAAAAAATACACAAGATAGTTTTTTTTGCAAATAGACCTATAGATTCGGTAATTTCTTATACTTTTTCAATAAAATTATTAAACATTTATGAGCGTTAATAAATTAAACGGTGAATTAAATATTAAAATAGTGAATAAAACATTAAAATGGTGAATTAAACAAAAATTAAATGACGTGAAAAAACTTACAAAATGATGAATTAAACGGAATTTAACAAGAACTTAACGGAAAATACTACGACAATTAGATAGTGCATAAATTGGATGCTACCATGTGGAATATTCTTAAAAAAGTGCTACCACTGACATTTCATTAAAACTAGATGCTACCATGTGAAATTTTCCTTATTATTATTATTATTATTATTATTATTATTTTATATATCAAAGTGAGCAAAATAGAACCTAATGTTCTTGCGTCTTACCGACAAGAAGAGTTGAGGAATAACATTTAAAATTTCACGGCGCAACAAAATTAATTGTCCAACAAAAAATAAAAAATGAATTCAACTACTAAATTCATGTACGTAGTAATAGGGCCGATGGCTGTTAAATGAGCTCCCTCCATTGAACACCTCTAAATTTTAATCAGTAGATCTTGGGTAAGACCGTCTTAGAATAAGATGCGGTCCAATATGGAGCCCATCAGCTTTTTTTCGTAATCTGGGCATTTTTCAATTTTACTTTTAGAGGTATCAATTTTGACCTTAAATATATCAATTTCAACATAAAGTGGTTCTTAAATATATCAATTAAAGTAAAAATTTCAATTTAAACCTATAAGTGATCAATTTTAACGTTAAAGTGATCAATTTCTACCTAATATAATTGACAGTGATAAGTATTGAATTGTACGTTATGTAGTTCATTTATTTTGTTTATAATTGATAGAGTCAACATCGTAACAAAAACAAGATAATGTCATAATTGATGCTTGTTTGGTAATAATTGACAATGATAAGTAATAAATTGTATGTTGTTATGTAGTTTATTTATTTTGTTTATGATATAGTTAACATTATAACAAAAACAAGATAAAGTCATAATTGATGCATGTTTGGTGATAATTGATAATGATAAGTAATGAATTGTATGTTGTTATTGAAATTTTTACATTAATTGATATGTTTAAGTACTACTTTAAGTTGAAATTGATATCTTTAAGGTCAAAATTGATACCTTTAAGGTGCAAATTGAAAAATGCCCAGAAAATGAAAAAACCCCTCAAAAAAAAATTTGGAGCGCGTGTAGTGCACGCGCCTGAGAATGGGCCGGCCCAATTGTGGTCTTATTCTAAGACGGTCTTACGCAAGTTTTTGTGAATTTTAATTGTGCCTTTAAAGCACAATTTAGCCTTTGACAAACTAGATTATGTCAAATTCGAATTCAAGTCATATATAAACAAGTCAGGAACCCCTTGACCCAAATCTAACCCGTTTAGTTAATTAGTCAAGTATAGAAACTTCGACCTAATTTGCAACAGTACATGTTGACTTAATTTCAACGCACTTAACCGGTTTAAAGTTTTTCGTTATTTTTCATTGACTACATCTTGCTTTTTAAACCTTTAACTTAAATAGCTCTTCTTATATGAGACCGTCTCACGATGAGACAACCTCAAAACAAGATGCCCATAAATTAAAAGTTTCTATTATTAGGTTATTTAATCCAAGCATACAAGAATGTGTAACTTAAAACTTTTAGCTTATAAGTTGTTACATCGTAGAGAAATTGTTCTTGTAACGGCCCACTCATTGGACTTCGAAGTTTATGTGATTGGCAGTAAGCTGTGTCTTAATTGCTAGATCAACTTCACCTTAACAGTCATCATTAAGATGACCATACTCGATATTCTGTTCGAGCTCTTCATCTATGGTTTCAATCTCCATTAGTGACTTGACATTTGAAGCATTCGACCTTGCCTTATTCACTAATCACTACTAAAAGAGTCTCTACCTTGCCTTTTCTTATTAGCTTTCTGATGCTTCTCTAACTTCAAACTAAATGATACTAGATGCACTTCATCAAAAGTAGGATACTGCCGCAACTCCAAGTTTCCTAGCAATACAATTTCTATGTCGTACCAAAATATACATAGTGCAAAATGAATGGTGAAAGCAAGATGCAAGTTCAAAGGAGAATATATTTGATCAAAATCAACCTTCTGAAATGGTTGATAATGTCTTTAATGGACTGAGAACTGATTTGAACTACATCTTTACTAGGTTGATAAAAAAAGGTTCAAAGCTACCATATTATCTCCCAATGATAGTGCATATCCAAAGTACTACTAGGTCACAACCCATTTGATCATGTTATGTTCAATATGGAAGACTCTAAGAAACGACTAAATGAGCATTAGAAAGAAAAATAGAGTGACAAAGTAAGCAACAGATTCCAGGTTTGTAAAATGGGAATTACTAAATGTGAACAAAATCCAACAAAATGCTATCATGTAAACCAATGATAATCTCAAATAGCCAAGAACAACAGAAAATACTCTGAACATACCAAGAAAGGTTTCCAAATAAAGTAGTTTCATCTCAAGAATCAACTGTAGTTACCATTTGCCAATCTCCATCCACAGCTTCATTCCACAATGTGACATTGTTATTACCATCTGCAACAGCCAAAATGTTGCCTGTTAAGGACCACGACACCCTCCAAACTGGGGTTTTAAAATCATTCAACACCTTGCCTTCCCACTGATCACCTTCCTTCGCAACGGTCCAAATGATCACCTTGCCGTCTTGTGAAGCACTTGCGATGGTTGATTTTGGGAGCCCCAAATTTGGTGCCCAAGCAACATCCCGAACCCAATCAGTATGCATTTGGAGAGCTGGGAAGCAATCCATCTTCCATGACCCATTATTGGGTTTCCAAATCTTCACCGTGTTGTCACAACCCCCTGAACAAAGCCTCTGAACAGGATCCTGTACACCAGCAGCTACAAGAGCACCAGGAGCAGTGGCAGGTGCCCAAGAAACGGAGGTCACCCCAACCGGGTGGGCTTGATCTATCCTTACCGAATCCCATCCCCCATCAGACCTCATAGTATAAACCATGATATTCCCATCAGATGATCCACTAGCAAGACAAAGCCCAACCTCATGTGGCGCCCAAGCAATTGAATTGACCGAAGATTTGTGATCATCAAAAATATTTGCTTGTGCCCACTCATTTTGATTACCTTCTTTCCATATAACAACCTTTCCATCATAGGAACAAGAAGCAAGGATCGACCCAAATTTAGGATGTGCCCAAGCAACCTGCCAAACAGGGCCTTGATGACCACTCAGTGTAGCAAGATGCTGGTGGGAGTTGTTGCTCACCCCAATAATCTTAATTGTATGGTCAGACGATGCAGTGGCTATTCGTTTCCCATAGTAGTCCATTTGGAAATCATGGATTGTGTCCTGGTGACCTGTCTCAATCTTCTGTATCCCCATATTTCTTCCTTTTCTTCAATTCCTGTGACATTGCAAATGTACATGCTTTGGCATTCATATAAGGAGCACATATGAAATCATTATAACAATCTCTAAAAATCAAACAACAAACATTGCTCTTTACGCCACTATAATAAAACCTATCAGAAATTCACCCAAATTTCTTCAAGTAGAACCCTGATTTAACACTTCCAATTCATTTAGGTGTAAAAAAATAACCCCGATCTCAGCCTTTTAATACTTCATTCAATTATAAAACTTCTCTGCACTGTTAATTTATGTAAAGTTGTAAACAATTTTGAAAATCAATTTCCGCAATTCCATAACTTGAATAAACAGCAATCATTTGAGCAATAAATTCATCATATCGATGCAATTATTCAACAATCAACATCCACCAATAGACGTACATACAATATGTTCCAAATCAAGAAATCATAAACCCTAATTAAAGTTTTCAAAAAAGGGAATGTGTTCTCAGCAATCTAAATACCAAAATATTAGATCAAAGCGATATGATTTACGAGAATATAAATACTTGAGAATAATAGCACGAACCCTAATCGAGGAGCAAGAAGAAATCAACATCAAATGAGGACGCAGATTCATAAGGAGAGAAAGCAGAAGAGAGAAAACCTGGGATCGTAGATTGGAATAGCTATCGTCAATGGCGTTTCTCTGTAGAATTCTGGAATAGGGGAGTCAATGACTTCTATGAGACGGGTTCAAAATAGATATTTGATGGAAAATTTTTTCATGATTTTTCAACATAATTTTATTTAGTTGGTCTCGTGACTCGTGAGAGACCTCTTAAGCGCATCCTATTAAATATTAATATTTATTTACAGTATTTTTAATGTTTATTTATATTATTATTAATGTCTATTTAATATTAATTGAAAAAGTACTTAATTTGCCAACTTACAATACTCATAATGACTACGGAGAAATTTAGCGTCCTAACCTATTTACCATATCCCTAATGTTTACTTATAATATCTTTAGTGTCCAATTCTCTAGTTACTATATACTTAATACCCACCGAGTAAATACTTAAGTACTTACTATGTTCTAAATGTCTACTTACAATATTTTTAATGTGTATCGAAAACCTTACCCTATATTTCCTTTTTTGGCTGCCCAACAAAGAGATCATCTCTCACAAGTATTTGTGTAACTCATATAACATGAATAATTTAAATTTTAGAGGGTCGATATATTAAGTTTTATTTACAAATAGATAAAAATAAATAAAATTTTAAAAAAATGCAAAAAAATTGTTAAAAAGTTTTTCTAAAATTTTTTTATCATTCAGAATTTTTTATGTAAATTTTCTAGAAATTTCTCTACTTTTACATTAATTTTAAGTTTATTTTTTGGTATACCTATTATAGAAGGTCATTCGGTTACCCGGGTTTATTTTAGGAAAATACCTTCTAAAGTTAAGATTATTCATGATTAATCAATATGTGAGATTATTGTAGAAAAATAATAAAAAAGAATTTATTACTCTAGCTAGATAATTTTTGCATTTTGATATGCTAAGTGTCTTTTTTTAACATCTCATAAAAAAAAGTCATCTTTCACATTTAATTGTTATCAATATTATTGATTATAAAATTCCCATCAAACTATAAAATTGAATTTTTTTTTTGAAAATATTGGCAAAATATAGTAATACATAATTAAAATGTTAAGTAGTATATCGGATTGCTAACTTCATCTTAGTGAATAATAATAATTTATTAATGATTATCTGTCACCTAATTATTTTTGAGCCACTAGTATCATTTTATTTGTCCGACCTATTTAAAAACTCATATTTAAAAATTTTAAACTCTTTTATTATATTGTATGATATAATATCAGTTAAAAATGTCTATCACCCAAAAATATGAGTATTAATTGTATTGGTAAGAACAAATATAGTATTAAGTACGAGACATGGACATATATATATAGTAGAATTTTAAAAGAATAATTATGAGAAAAGTGTGAGACATAAGCAAATATGAGTTTTAAGTATATTGGTAAGAACAAATGTCCTACTAAAAAAATATTAATATTAAGTACACTTTTTAATGATCAAACCCACCATAATTATATTGTGAACAAATTTCTTTTTAATATCAAATTTTTACTACCATAGAAATGACATTACACATAATATAAAAATTTACACTATAAATTATTTTTATTTTCAAAATTTTGTACCGATTACCAAATTAATAAATAAGTATATAAAAATAAGTGCACTACTAAAAAATGTTTCATAGTTTATGATGTAATTGAATATTTGTATCCAATATACAATATATGTAATACAATATTAGTTAATTCAATACAAAATTCCACCTGAACCTAAAACTTCTATGAGTTTTCCATCAAATAAATTCAACGTTTTAGTAAAATTAGTTGGGTGTTTGGTAAATTAGTGGGTTGGAGGATTTTCAGCTGATTGGTTCCATTAGTTAGTTCGTTAATCAATCAAGCTAAAAATAGTATTTGATAAAAGAGTTTGTTGAGAGAGCCGAAAAATATTAATAAGTGACATATAACTAACATCTCCCTTATTTCTTGGCTCATCCATACCATGTTAGCTTTTCTTTATAAAAAAAATTTCTATTGTTATATGAGTATTTATCATGGTTTTCACCCCGAGAGTGCTTTAAGTTAGATGTATTGATTGTAACATAATTTTAACTAAGAATGTAATTTAGAATTATACTTTATAAGCTTATTGATATTTGTCACTTATTAACTTTAAAAACTATAAACAAAGTAGTATTTTACAATCATAACAATTTATCATGCATTTATATGTCTTTTACATAAATCAAGTTTCATCTATCAGCTAATTTTTACCAAATACTCCTAGCTAATCAGCTAATTAAATCAGACAATAAATCTCGTTAGTCAAATTATCTACTCTAATCAGTTACAAACTACTTCCTTCGTTCGTATTACTTGTTATATTTGACTTTTTATGCAGTCCAATGCGTTATTTTGATTATTTATTTATTGAATTATACACGTTTAAAAATTATAAAAAATTAATATTATGAATGTATGCGATTAAACGATTCAAACAAGATCCCACTTGACTATAAATTTTCTTACACATTAGCCGCAATATACAAAATAAGCTTGAACGATGAATAGTGTTGATAACGAAAATGTAGCGAATATTTTAGAAAGGAGGAAATATCAGCTATAAAATGTTTATGAATACCCCATGTCACCATTATAATAGCCAACAATTTTAATTGGTAAGTATATATAATGATATAAGATTTAGAATATAACATTAGGAAATGTCAGGATGGCCGAGTGGTCTAAGGCGCCAGACTCAAGTTCTGGTCTTCGTGAGAGGGCGTGGGTTCAAATCCCACTTCTGACACTTTTAGCATTTTATAAATTATTTATAATTTCATTGACAACTATATGTCTATGCTATTTGGTTCTAAATGTATATTATTAAACTATCAACAAGAAATTCGTCGTCCATTTTGTTACCAAGTCTTTTTTTTATATCTTTAATGGGTTTTCAGTGATTAAATTATTTATAATTTCATTGACAACTATATGTCTATGCTATTTGGTTCTAAATGTATATTATTAAACTATCAACAAGAAATTCGTCGTCCATTTTGTTACCAAGTCTTTTTTTTATATCTTTAATGGGTTTTCAGTGATTAAAGTATTCACTTATTCAAAATAAAGATAAAAATTCAAATAAAAATATAAAACAAACATTTATTCAGTACAAAATAATTTATTTTTATTGGGATATATTTAGCGACATTTAATTTAAATGTCGCTATTTCAAATTTCTTATAGTATATATAGAAAATTTAGTGACATTTATTAGACCCTTTAGCAACATAATAAAAAGTCACACTAAAACTTTTGCCACATAGGATCTAGTGACATTTCTCACAAATGCAACTATAGAATATAGTGACAATTACATATGCCACTAAAGACCAAATAAAGTCGATAAATCACTTTATAGTGGAACTTTAAATAAAACCCAATAATTATTACACGGAAAATTATAAGAAACTACCTAATCTATAGGTCTATTTTACAAAAACTACTTAATGCAATTTTTTTTTGCAAAAAACTACCTAATCTAATATATTTCTCTGCAAATATTTTCATTTTTAGAGTAATGTCAATGTTAGAATTCATTTCAAATATTTTTATTTTCAAAGTATCTCAACATATTAGTATATCACTTGAACCCTAAAACTCATCAATAGATCTCAAAAAACTCGCATTTAGCGTTTTTTTATCCATCGTAATTATTTTTTCTTTTTAAAAAGGAGATTATAATCATCTTAATTGAATACATATATCTTGTTAAATCAATCAAGTTTTAATTCATCAACATTTCAGTAAGAAAATCGATATAATTTATAAGAACGTTTAGCACATTGAATGAGTTTTTTAGAAAAGAAATGTCGCTACCCTAGATTATAAAACGTGTATCTTATAAGTCGAAATAAGTAGTTAATTATTTGTATATTTTTCCAACATGAAAATTGTGAAGATATTTTTTATGAGAAAATGAGAACATATCTAACGTGATTTTTATCTAACGTTACAACTTTAATAAATACAAAAACTTTTACGAAGCACGTATCTTACAAGTCTTTAATAATATGTATTAATTTCCTTATTTTCCTTACACATAAATGAACCCGACATAACAAATAGTTTTAGAAAATCGTACTTCTGGTTTCTTTAATGTGACACGTATCTCACAAATCCATCTATGCATAGAGATTTAAAGTTTAGAACACGAGCATCGCAATTACTGGTTTCTTATTAAGTACTTGAATTCAATCACATATAAGGTTCTAATACTGTGTTAAATGATGTGTGGATTAATGTCATAGGGATGAGAAATAATTTTTTATTAAAAACATTTCATAGATGATAAATTGATCTGATCCATAACCCGTCCGACCAACCGTTTTCCCAAGTCTACTTGCGATACTAAATCAAATACCCTAACAACAAGCTTAAACTAAACTAAGATGTATGGTGCTTTTACGCCTGTACAATAATCTGCACGGAGGACTCAAACTCAGTTAAGTATAAATGAAGAATTACAAACTAGTGTTGTTTTCAATTATACTTGTTATTGGCACAAACTCTTGATCAATAGGCAACACTTCTAGTTCCCATGGACTCGTGTCCTTCAGCAAGTTCGGCATTTTTTCAAGAATTATCTCAGGACTTACATGCCAAATAATCTGCAAATTGATCAATTCAACAAGAGCAAGCATTAGCAGATCCAGAACTCAAAATCATGGATAACACCAACGTGTTTGAAGTACCCATAAATTTTTTATTACTCCAAATTGACTTATAAGTAATACATCACAATAATAATCTCATGTTACTGTCAGTATAAAATAAAAATGGCGATATATGTCATCCACACACGCATAGAACAAATTTATAAGTTACAAGTTACAACGAAATTAACGATTAATTTAGTAAAATACTTCATTCGTTCTGAAATATTTATTGCATTACGATTATTGGCATTATTTATCGTTCAAGCTTATTTTATATGTTACGACTTATATGTAAGAAAAAATATATGCAAGTGGCCGGCCCTAGATAATTTGGGGCCCTGGGCGAAACAACACATTGGGATCTTCTAAAATCATTAATTTTGTTTTTTTGACATGAGGTCCTGAGCGACGGCCCCTCTTGCCCACCCTTAGGGCCGGCCTTGCAAGTACGATATTGTTTAAATCGTCTAATCACATACTTTCGTAAAATTAACTTTTTATAATTTTTAAATGTTCATGCTACTATTTCAATCTATAAATAATTAAAATAACATATTGGATTACGTTAAAAGTTAAATATAGAGTGAAACGGAGCAAGTACAAGATAAAAAAAAAAATATTTTTTTAGAGAAAACATGGGTAGCCTATGCTACCCGTTGTTCCCATTTAGATCCACCTATGGGGTAAAGATTGCATATATCCAATTAATGCCTTCTTTTAATGAGTAAAGAAGGTCAATACATCGGAAACAACTTTTGTATTTATTAGTTTTATCATTATTCATTAACAAGGACTAAAAAAAGTATTGGTACGCCAATTAACTTTTACCATCACTAAATAGATGAAAATTTCGACTGAATATACTAGTACTTTGTGATAGTCGAAATTTTCGACTAAAAACATGTTACTTAAAAATTACGACTATTTTTGATACTGTGCAGTTAAATAGCCGAAATTTTTTCGACTGAATGTCCGAAAAATATAATGATAGTCGGCATTTTTGATAATTTTAATGCGACTTACATACACTATACGTATACAACCAAAACAAAAAAACGACCAATAATATACTAATTTGACTAATACTATACTATACTATTTCGACTAACATAGATCTACTAAGTTACCTCTTTATTAATTAGTTTCATTATTAATAAGATGTAAGGTTGTGTATATCTAATCATTCCAATACCCAATAATACACAAAGAAGGGTGCAAGGTTGTTCAATAATGTCAAGTGACAAGATATATTTAAGCTAATTAAGTATAAAATCATATACTTCAAAATATTAATCGCCAAACGTATGCTAGTTGAGTAAGCTACGAACCTCTCTATGTGATAACAACCTAAAACCTTACTATAAACTTATTTTTTGAAGAGTTTAAAATTAATTATTTATTTATTTAAGTCATTGATATCATTTGTTTCTTATTTGGTTCCACTCTTGAATAAATACCATACAATGGTAAACTTGTATATAATTAATCAAGATTATTTCAAATCTTTTTTTTTGAATTAAGATTATTTCAACTCTTGAGATGAATTAAAGCATAAAATAAAACAAATATACCTGAAGTGTCCGCCACCAACAATCCGGCCAATCACTCATACCATCATTTTCACGATCGACATAATCCAAAATTATTCCATGAAGCCAGCATTTTATCGGCTCATGTCCCCCGGCCAAGAACTCATACGGAATCATTACCTTCTTTTCAGGTGTCCAAGAAACATGCAAAGCATTATCCACTTTTTCCTTCGGCACAACGAACTTCGGCAAGCCCCAAATTGGATAATAAACAACCTTAAAACTCTTCATATTTTCTCCTTTTTCAATCGCATAATTTACATCTTTAAGGTTAATCGATCTACTTATAATAGCCCTACGAATTCCAACATGAGACTTATTAGTTGACTTTTTCAACATAAAAACAATTGAATCTCCTTTTTCTAAGTTTTTTGTTTTCGCAAAATCATACCAACCACAAGTAAGTCTATCAAACATCCCTTCTTTTAATTGAACCATAATTTCCCAAATTTTACCATGAATATCAATCAATTGGATAATTTCACGGCCAGGATTTTGAGGCAACTTTGAAAAAATACAATCATGTAACGCCTTCGTAACTAGCAAACCTTTTTGTATATCCGACTTTGACAACACCATAACATACGTAACGATATTTCCGTTAATTTGGTTTTGTCGGATTGGGTTTGGGCTTGGGCTTGGGCTTGGGTTTGGGATTGGGGTCGGGTTTCTTGGGCCATCCGTCTTACAAGGTTGTAGACGAAACTTAACAAAGACTTGATCAGTTTGAGAATCAGCATGAAATGAAACATTCGTCACACGACAAAGACGAGAACCATAATGCCGTGATAGTAATATATACTCGTTAGGTGAAGAAGAAGAATGTTCGATATGGTCTCTCGGAAAGTAATAAACCAAAGAATCGAGTTTTGGTATATGAATATGGACTCCTGCACATGCTTCCCATAATTCTTGATCTACTTCTCGATCAAGAATAAGAGCAGGTTGAATGCATTCTTGATCTACTTCTTGTTCATGATTCGACGAGGACGCCATTGGAGGAGTATGCTTAATTTTGTGTATGATTTGTATGTTTTAAGAGATTGAATGCAATCTTAAAATTTTCTTTGTAGGGGAAAGATTTGTGGGCATATATATATATATTTTGGTCCCATTTAATTTTCATTAAATATTTAATTTTTAATATTTTCTATTTTGATCCGTCACACTTAATTCATTAAATATTTTTATATTTTTGTATTTTGATATACAAAGTGTCTTTTTTAAGATCTCTTACTGCTAGAATCACAAATATTCTCTCAGAATATTTTGCATATATTGTAATTATTTGGTGTATATTTGTCTTAGGAAATAATGTTAGAAATATTTTGTAATTATTTAGTTTCCTAAACACCATAGCTTAATCTTGTATATATTCTTATGATGATAATGAGAAGGCATTCATCTTTCTCCCAAATCACTTCTTATACTTACAACATGTCATCTTTGACATTTAATTGTTATCATTGTTATTAATTATAAAATTCCCATCAAACTATAAAGTTGATTTTTTTTGAAAATGTTGGCAAAATATAGTAAAACATAATTAAAATGTTAAGTAGGAGTATATCTGATTCCTAAGTTCATCTAAATAATAATTTATTAAAGATAATCTGTCACGTAATTATTTTTGAGCCACTTATATCATTCCATTTATCTGACCTATTTAAAAACTTACATTTGAAAATTTTAATCTATTTTATTATTATATGATATGATATGACACAAATTAACAAGTAGTTTGGATATATATGTGTAGAGCTATTCAAAAGTGACCCGACCCGAAAATGTGTTCTATTTTTAGGTTTATCGAACCAACGTTACCCGACCTGAAGTTATATTCGACTGGTTGACAACCGAAAATGGGAAAACTGAACTCGAGCTGTAACCGATTTTTTAAACCGACACATAATCGTTAACCGAGATTACCCGAACTTAATAATGATCGACCCGAGTCATATCCGACCCGAATCATGATCGACTCATATTCAATCATCTTCTTATTTACTCTAATAAAGTGATAAATATTTGATAAATTTTTTAATAAAATAAATTTTATAAATACATGGTTTCATATATTTAATTTTCGATCAAACAAGTAAAAGTAACAATGTAATAATGATCACTAATTGATTTGTATTTAAACTATTTATTTTGCTTTAAGTAAAGGAAACCTTATCATCAATAAAAAAGTTACTAACAACTTAATCTGATACTGACTCGATCGATAGTAACGAGTAATTCGTAGCCAGATTCTACTTGAAAAAAATACCTGAACTCGATCTGTATCCGGTAAAACCGAACCAATTATTAACCGATGACAACCCGAGACCAATTGAATCTCGACACGAACTTCAACCGACACTGAACTGATGCTAACCCGACAGCTCGAATAACTGATCTTCAACCGAACCGACCCGAGTGTAACCCGTCAGAATATGCATTCGAAAAATAACCGATCCGAAATTAACTGAACCGAATGACACCCGTCCGAAACCGACCCGATCACCCAAATAATAAACAGCTCTAGATATGTGTCACTTTATATGACGCAAATTTTAAAAACTCTTTATTGTTGAGGCGCTAATATCATTCCATTCTTTTTTTTTTCTTCTTATTAGTTGTTATATGAATATTTATCATGGTTTTCACCTAAGAGTGCTTTAAATTAGATCTATTGATTATAACATAATTTTTATTAAGAATGAAATTTATAATTATACTTTTATAAGCTTTAGTAACAATTTATCATGCACTTATATGTCTTTTATAATCACATTTCAGCTATCAACTAAATTTTACCAAATTCTTTTAGCTAATCAACTAATAAAATCAGCTAATCTAATCAATCAACAAAATCAGTTAGTCAAATCATCTACTCTAATCAGTTGCCTACTATTAGCTATCAGTTGTTTGTGAATAACCATGTCCCCAATATAATACAAATACCAACAATTATAACTGGTAAAACATTTCAATATATAAGATGATAAAAGATTTTAAAACACAAATTCTTGAATGAGACGGTAGCACCGTGAAAACATGTTTCATAATTAAGTTAAATAGCTTAATAATAGAGATTTTTGGTTTATAAGCTTCCTGTTTTGAGGTTGTCTCACTATGAGACGGTCTCATACAAGACGAAGTATTATATAAATGAGTTGATTCAACCTGATTTGTTTACAGCTCATCTTGTATGAGACTGTCTCACTGTAAGACAGGCCCATACCAAATACCAATTAATAAAAAATCGTTAAAAAAAAATGAAAACTTAATTTCCACTTTTACGGGAAGTAGTTTTATTAATCGTTCAGGTTGTACCAATTGAAGTCGTCTCACGGTGAGACGATGTCAATAAAGAATTAGTGATTTGTTTTATAAATGACTTGTGTTAGGTTAAATTTTTGTATCTAAATCAAATCCGTAGAACCCATCTACTGAGTTAGTTTTGAATCAGGTCAAACTAAATGATCTAAACTTAATTTATTTGATATTTTTATATTTTCGTATTTAATAGAATATAAACAATTTCAAAATTATAGTTTAAAAGATAAGATGTAGTCATTGTTAAAAATTATTTAGTGAAAAAAATAAAACTTTTAAGGGGTTAAGTATGTTTAAGTTGGGACGCGTTGATCAGTAGATCACATCATAATTGTGATTTTTGACCTAATTAACCAACGAGGTTATGTTATGTTCAACAAGTTCCCGACCTGTTAATATATGACTTAAACACAAACAAAATATAACCTGCTTCACAGGCTTTAAAGAAATTATTACTAGATCACATCATAATTGAATGGTTTTGATATTTATTGAAAGTAAAACAAAATGTGATTAGCAATCTAGCATTGGTCAAAATCTTATCTTTGATTAATATATAATAAAAGTCTCATATTTTTTAATATTTGTTCATTTTAATTATTTTCTAGTCACTGTATCAATTAATATTGGTTCATTTAATTTAATATGAGACAGTCTTATCATAAGACACATATTATGTATGAGTTAAATAGCTCAATAATAGGAGTACAAATCATACATAAAGATAAGAGGACATATACAAATACAAATTAAAGGGGCAATAACAAATAACTGTCCTGAATACAACAAAATTTATCAATATTAAATGTCACAGTACAACAAGAATCTTGAATTAATAGTCTAATAGAGATCAAGTGCATTTCATATTTGGGACATATAAAACATTCTTAAGCACAATTTCTGTTAATGGGTATTTAACTCAAATGTGAAACACGTCTTAAAGTAAAACCGTCACATATAAAAGTTTGTGATTTATTATTAAAATTGAAGTTAAAAAACAAATTACACTAAAAGATTAGAGATCATATATATATATATATATATATATATATATATAGATGGCAATTCAGTCTGAATCCGACCCTAGTCCGACTCGATCTGAGGAAAATAATTCGATTCGAGTCCGAGGAAAAAGTCATCCGACTCCGACTTTATGATCCGAGTCCGAGTTAGAGTCGGGTCGGAGTTGGACCTTAATAAAAATCCGAAACTCCGACCCTGAAGGACATCCGACTTTGAATTTGACTTTTACACTAATATTTTGTTTCCTTTAAAATTCTAAATGTGACTAATTCAAGCTCTCTCTCATACTAAGTGTCATTTTCGATTTTGAAAAACTACTTGGTATTTTTATTTAATTTAGATTAATGAATCAAGATAAGACAAATGAAATCAAGAGAAATTAAATACGTTAAATTAAAATACGAGAAAATTTTGTTAAATTTTAGTAGTAGGAATATTTCGCTTGTTAAAATTGAATTCAAATTATATTTTTTGTTAAATTGTATTTGAAAAATATATTTTGTAATTTTATATGCTTTAAAATCATTACTACAATATCACAATGATACTGTTTGATAATAATCCGACTCTGTATCCGACTCCGTTGGAAATCCGATAGTCCGAGTCGGGGCAAACTTGGAGTATGCATAATCCGATTCCGAGTGGAGGTGGACTGAAAACAAAAATCCGACTATTATCCGGAGCAAAGTTAGAGTATGTATAATTCGATTCTATTTTTAAAAAAAATATAAAAAAAACAAATAACTATCCTAGGTGCCAATAAATAAATGGTTACCATATACAAAACCACAAAACATTCAAGATTGTATATTCAATCTCTTAAAAAATACAAATCATACAAAATATTAAACATACTCCTTCAATGGTCGTCGTCGTCGTCGAATCATGAACGAGAAGTAAATCAAGAGTTATGGCAAGCTTGTGCAGGAGTCGATATTGATATACCAAAACTCAATTCTTTGGTTTATTACTTTCCGAAAGACCATATTGAGCATTCTTCTTCTTCTTCATCTGACGAGTGTACATTACGGTGTAGTTCTTTTCTTTGTCGTGTGATGAATGTTTCATTTCATGTGATCAAGTCTTTGTTAAGTTTCTTCTTCAACCTTGTAACACTGATGACCCATCAAAGAACCCGGATCCAAACCCAAACCCAATCCAAAACCGAATTCACAATAATGCTACTGTTACGTTTGTTAAGGTGTTGTCGAAGACAGATATGCGAGAAGGTTTGTTAGTTACGAAGACGTTAAGAGAGTACATTTTTTCAAAGTTACCTCAAAATCCCCCTGAAATCATCCGGTGGATTGATGTTTATGGTAAAATCTGGGAAATTATGCTTCAATTAAAAGATGGGAAATTACGAAAGTGTTGTCGAAATTATTCTGGTGGTTGGTATGATTTTGAGAAAATAAAGAACTTAACACCAGGAGATTCAATTGTTTTCATGCTGAATAAGTCAACCAATAAATGTCATGTTGGAATTCGTAGGGCTGATATAAATAGACCGATTAGCATTAAAGATGTGAATGATGCGATTGAAAAAGGACAAAATATGAAGAGTTTTGAGGTTGTTTATTATCCAATTGTGGGCTTACCGGAGTTTGTTGTGCCCAAGGTAAAAGTGAATAATGCTCGGCGTATTGATTGGAGACGTAAAATGCCGATAATGTTTCCGTTTAGACTTCATCGTGTATGGTTTAGGTCTTGATTCAAGGTCATGTGATTCATTGAAAAAAGAAGAATTGTGCAAGGCTTTGGGACTGGCGTTGGAGCTTTCGATTCATAGATACAAAGATGCAAGAATTGATGACAATTTTAATGTAACTAGTTGTGGGGCGGTCCCCCAAGTTACACTATCAAATTTCCAAATGCTATTTTATACATTCTATTAACAATAATACAAATTAAAATATTATAATCTTAATGTAGTAGTACAAAGAGAGTATAATGATATCTTATTAGCTGAATTTTCATGTGGATATGTGGATGAATTAAGTTGAACAATGTCACAGAAATTGCAAAGTATGAGATTACTATCACACATGAACGAACAAATTGCCCATATACAAACATTCAAATGTTATTCGACATTTGTTTTAAAATTACTGACCAACAAAATTATGTGCAATCAAAATTTTCACTTGAGCGCAAGTCATTAACACCATTAATTAAAGCGTTTACCAACAAATGATAATGAACAAGAAATGTACAAAGCTAAAAATTCAACAACTAATCAATTATGTCACCCAGAAGCACCCGCCCACCAAGAATCCGGTCAATTATGCCACCACTTTATCGGCTCAAGTCCCCCCAACTCAAACGGAAACATTACCAGTATTTCACGTCTCCAATCAATACGCCGAGCATTATCCACTTTTACCTTGGGCACAACAAACTCCGGTAAGCCCACAATTGGATAATAAACAGCCTCAAAACTCTTCATATTTTCTCCTTTTTCAATCGCATCATTTACATTTTTAATGCTAATTGGTCTATTTATATTAGCCCTACGAATTCCAACATGACATTTATTGGTTGACTTATTAAGCATGAAAACAATTGAATCTCCTGGTGTTAAGTTCTTTATTTTCTCAAAATCATACCAACCACCAACATAATTTCGACAACACCTTCGTAATTTCCCATCTTTTAATTGAAGCATAATTTCCCAGAATTTTACCATGAACATCAATCCACTGGATGATTTTAGGGAGATTTTGAGGTAACTTTGAAAAAAAATACTCTCTTAACGTCTTCGTAACTAACAAACCTTCTCGCATATCTGTCTTCGACAACACCTTAACAAACGTAACAGTAGCATTATTGTGAATTCGGTTTTGGATTGAGTTTGGGTTTGGGTTTGGGTCATGGTTCTTTGACGGGAGATCAGTATTACAAGGTTGAAGAAGAAACTCAACAAAGACCTGATCAGTTTGAGGATCAGCATGAAATAAAACATTCGTCACACGACAAAGAAAACAACCACATGCACAATCGTCAGGTGAGGAAGAAGAATGTTCGATATGGTCTTTCGGAAAGTAATAAACCAAAGAATCGAGTTTTGGTACGTCAATATCGACTCCTGCACAAGCTTGCCATAATTTTTGATTTACTTCTCGTTCATGATTCGACGACAACGAGGACGCCATTGAAAGAGTGTTTAATTTTTTGTATAATTTGTATTTTTTAAGAGATTGAATATGCAATCTTGAATGTTTCTTGGATTCGGTTTTAGATTAGGTTTGGGTTTGGGTTTGGGTTTGGGTCCGGGTTCTTTGATGGGTCATCGGTATTACAAATTGTAGAGAAAACTTAACAAAGACTTGATAAGTTTGAGGATCATCAAACATTCGTCACACGACAAAGAAAAGAACCGCATGTATACACGTCAGATGAAGAAGAATAATTTTCGATATGGTCTTTCGAAAAGTAATAAACCAAAGAATTGAGTTTTGGTACATCAATATCGACTCTTGCACAAGTTTGCCATAATTCTTGATCTACTTCTCGATCATGATTCGCCGCAGACGAGGACGCCATTGAAGGAGTATTTTTAATTTTTTTTAAGATTTGTATTTTGTAAGAGATTGAATGCAATCTTGAATGTTTCTTGGTAGGGGAAAGATTTGTGAACATATATATAGTTTTTTGGTTTTGTATATCAGTAACCGTTTATTTCTTTGCACCTAAGATAGTTATTTGTTTTTTATTTTTTTTTATTTTATTTTAATAGGATAGTTATTTATTATTTGCAATTCAATCCTTATATATATATATATGCCCTCTTATCTTTTAGTATGATTTGTTTTTTAACTTTAATTTTAAAAATAAATTACAAATTCTTATATGAGACGGTTTTACTGTGAGTACTCTTTATATTTCCTTTATGGCTGACCCAATTAAAGATGGTCTCTGAAACAGTCGCATTATTAATGAGATTTCATTAGTCATTTTTAGCGACTAATTTTTTTTAATATTTGTCCGTCACTTATTAAAATTTAATTAGTGATGGTAGAAATTTGAAAAATTTCTACGATGATTAGAAACTTGTTAATTGATAACGTGGTTATGAATCATAACAAGTAACGTAAACTTTGGAGGTAAAAACTTAAAGTTGAGCAACTACCGATAACAGTTCGAGAAAATATTAATTATTACCCGAGCATATTATTTAACCATGATGGGAGTAAATTAAATATTTTATACACATATACAAGTGATTTTTAAACATATAATACAAGTTACATAACTTGTTACATGTACAACAATTTTTACCCAAACTTTAAACTATCTTAGATAAACCTTTCCTATACTATAATAGACCAAAATGAGACAAAAATCCCCTCAAAAACGGCCCCAAACAGCAACCCTAATTGCTGTCCCAAACCCCCTTTTTAGCCCTTTATACACTTACATACTCAAGCAAAACACTCTAACCAAAATACTCTTTTGTTCTAACCTAGATTGTGCATCATTACAAGCATGCAAGAGACTAATATTTGAAGCAAAGATACTCTATTTTCTGAATAAGAATTCAGCCATAAACCCCCAACACATTGCTCCCAAGTTCATCCATGAACAAACACTAGAATCCTTTAAACATTCAACTACTAAAACACCTTCTTTTCTCATCAAATCTTCTTCAAAAACCCATCTAAAACTTCTGAAAATTTATGTTTATAAACTCAAATATTCCATAAAAATAATCTTCATTTAAGAGCTTTCCACAGACACCAAACTTGAAGAAATCCACCAAGTATAGAGTAAGTTATGATCATTTCTTTATCCCACTAGTTTTTGTTAAAACTTGTTCATGAAGAACACTTTTACATGAATCTTTCTATAAACTATGATCATTTTAATATGGATATTTTTGTATCTAAAACTAAGAAAATTATCACTTATAAAACCTCTATATAAAAAAAAATCGATTATAATAGAAAGTAAAAGAAAAGCAAAATGTTATTTTCACAACCTTATAAATTTTGTTACTTTAAGAATTTAAGCAAAATTATGAGACTTGATTAAGTATGTTGCTCAACATAATAAGTATACTCCAAATATGTTAAAATCATCACAAGTATTAGTTTAACAACTCCAACTAAGGAAAGTTAAGTGCATGTTAGAAATCCAAAAATTTTTATTGATTTTTTTGGATGAATGCAATATGTTTAGTTGAAGAGTTGGAGTTGAGACTTGAAGGGCAAGGACCCGAAGTTGGAACCACTTCTAAGAACGTATAGGAGCTTACGTGGGAGCTTACGGAATATTTATATAGGCTTGGAGTCGAGGTATGTCACATGGGGTGATTTTTAAAGGATTTAAGAACAAGTTGGGAAAGTTTTGTATAAACTTGTTTTTAAAAATAAAACTCCCAAAGAGAAGTTCTTAAATCTTGAAAAATGATATCAAAATGATAATTTTGAGTAAGAAATGATTTATTACATGTATTATTATTGTGGGCATCATGCATGTGAATTTTATGAATTGTTGTATGGTTAAAGGCATGATTTACACTAATTTGTGAAAGTATTTGTGATGGAAATGATTATATGGATTTGGAAAATATTTGAAATGCATTTTAAAAATAATTTCCAGTAGCTATATGTTAAAAAAAAATCTCTTGAATAATTTTTTGAAATTTATTTGTTAAATCGATATTTTAAGGGATTTTAAGGTGTTAAAATCTCTTATGACAAAACATAGTATGAGATTAATTCTTGATCATAAAAACTAATTATAAAATCATATTATAATGTCTCCAATAAGATTTGGCCAGAATATATTTAGTTTAGAATTTTTCATGATTATTGAGTAATCGTTAAATTATCTATCGGTAAATTGTTAAATAGTAAAATATAAAATAATTACCAAATAAAGGCACATGGACTTGAAATTTTTATCACATACTCATATGGACAGTAACTAAATTTGGTAAAAGTTTGAGAAGATTTTGTTGACGTTTGAGGACCTTAATAAGTTTTACTCGGTTATTAATAATCGGTACGCTAGAAAACGATAAAATACAAAATAAATACTAAATGGCGTCTTTTGGGTATGAAAATTTTATGAGACACTTATATGTACAGTAGGTACATGTGGAAAAATTTATATCTATTTTCGTGACCATATATGGACTTAAATAAATTTTATTCGATTTATTGGCAAAATAATAATGTTAATTATTAAAAATACCCCACACGATTTTAATGGTTATTTAAAATTTTATATTCCTTAAAATAGTTTCTGGAACATCATAAAAGTTTTATATTATTTTATTCGGACTTAAATAATTTTAAACCGATTTTATTTGATTTATCGATAAGATGTCTATATAAAAAGATAAAATATCATACATGACATTTATAAGTTTAAATGAGCTAATAACAATACTATATAACTTCTAGAACTTTAGTAAAATTTTATTAAGCTAATTATTAATTATTTACTAATTTATCAAATTAATAAATATTGTTTAATTATTTAAAGGTGTAATATTGTTAATTAAATTTGAGTAAAAATAGACCTATATAAAAAACTTATAATTTGTTAGTAACCTACTGCCTCATAGTATAAATAAGTTTTACTTAGATGGTTTATAATATTTATGGATTTAAAACATCATTTAAATAACGGTAAAAACCTAGATTGTCGAAAATACTTGTAAAATCATTATAAGTGGCATAACCAATCATAATATTATGGGACAACCTTAAACCCATTTTAATTAAGGTATTATAATGACTTGATTAACTTGGGTCTTGTTAGAGAATTAATATGTATTTTGTAAATCAATTATCGATTTTATTACCGGCAAAACTATCTCGTAATTAAGAAAATAATGTTTTATGAAATCTTTTGTCATAATGATTTTATAGACTTATGAACTATACATACTTGTTTTGAATGAATTTCAGAACTCTTTGATTGAAACAAAACATTTTAGTGGTTTCGTTGAAAAATCGTATTGAATTTATTTTAATCACTCTTTGTTACGATGACTTTTCACACATGCTATTGATGCCCCAATATAATACAAAGGTTATGTTTGATGATATGATTATGCTAAGCATGTTTTACCCATGTGGGAAATATTATGATTTGATTTTTGCTATATTGTAAAGAAAGTATGTTTTGCTATGTTGCAAATAAAAGATGTTTATCATAAGGAAAAAGTTAATATTTTTGACTTTTCAAATGCTATTGAAATTTCAAGGTATATATTATATACAAAAAAATGTTTTAGCCTAAATGGCGGGTACATATGCCACAGCAAATGTTGTGTGCATGATTAAACGGCTCACCAATGTTGAGCGCTTATTGTTCACAATACCATTGTGTTACACTTGCCGGACATGTCGCGGACGGTAGACCGACTACCAAACGAGTCACAGGATGACTCACAGAGTACCCATGAAAACTTATGATATGAGTTTGAAATTGATTGGATCCATTGAGATCGTAAGATTTATAATGAAAATTGAGAATTTGAAATTACTATAGAACCATTGAACTGGGTTTGAATGATAATATGATTTATCAAATGAAAAGCATCTTTCAAAATGAATTTACTCAAATCAAAAGGTTTTGATAACTTGTTTGACGGACACTAATGTGTTTATACTCAGCCTTTTTGCTGATACTATGCTTTGTATGTTTTTCAATGGTTTTGTTTTTAGAGTAAACCCCTATGGCACCTCGACGAAGAATGGATATGCGAGCGGAAGATGAACCCGAGTTGGAGTATGACTCCCCTTTTGTTTAGATCTCTTTATTGTATTTGAGAGACTATTATTTTGGTTGTTTAGGTTTGGACTATGTTAAGGATGTATTTTGAACTTTGGACTTATTTCGGTTTGGTTGTAATTTTCCTTTATTTTAGACAGTTAAGACTTCCGTTATATTGCTTTGGTTGTGGTTCAAGTATTCTACTTGGACATTGGTTTATCCTTTAAGTAATCCCCTTTATTGTGCTGGCAAAAGCAAGCTTCCGCTTGATTAATACTAAATTCCAATTAGTCTTTGCCTTCATAATTCAGGGCGGTTACAGTCTCTCACAAGAATTTGTCATGTTTTATATGTGATAAGTGCAATTATTTGCACTAATCGCTTATATTTTTATGCTCCTTTGCGGTGTTTTAATGGCGATTTAGGGTCATTTCGTTCGGTTTCACTCTACTTTGGTATCTCGTGGTCAAATTATGGGAAGTTGGGTGAATTATGCGCTTTTGAGTCATTTTTGTGGGTTTTTTGTGCTAATCATGTATACATCGCTCAAAGAACGTATCAAGCTATCAATTTTGTCAAGCCATGAAGAGTAAAAGAGCAAAAGAGTAGAAAAATGTTGTTAATGCAAAAGTTTTGAGGTGAAATTTGATACATGTCTACTCTTTTGGACATAACTTTTGATAGGAAAATTGCATTGATGCAAGGTTTGCGTCATTGGAAAGTAGACTTCAAGAGCTTTCCAACGGTACATTATACGTCCGATTCTGACAACCGAGCAAGAAATGGCGAACGTTTGAAGTTTGCTGAAGCTGTCAGCCCAAATCGCCGACTCGGCTTCCGGGGCCTGGAAGTGGCCGCCGAGTCGGCTTTTTCTTCTGTTTTTTTTCGTGCATTCTGTTTTAGTTACTTTAATATGATTCATTTTATTTTATCTTTATTTTCAATTAACTTAGGGTTTATTAGTAGGTAATTAGAAACACATTAGGAGAAGCCTCCTAAGCCTCCTTGAGGGAGCATGAGGGAGGGAGATTGAAACCCTTTTCTTCTTCCTCCTTCCTCCTTAATCTTCCTCCATTAGAGACCATTTTTATTCCTTGTAAGCTTTTAATTTCTTGTCTTTCTTATTAGTAGTTTAATCTTTCTTTATCAATTTTGTATTAGTTTAATCTTTCTTTGTCAAACTTTAATTGTTTTCTTAGAAATTGTTATTCCTTAAAAGTAGTTTGTTATTCATTGTTGTTATTTGAATTATTTGTGGTTTCATTTGGTTTTTAATCATTGATTTTCTTACTTTGTCATTTAATTTATTGTTAGTCATGTCTAATATTATCTTAGGGTTTATTTTAATTGCACTCACCATGATTAGTGAGTAGATCCATTTTCTAGGGTTAGGGTTTGAACCTATTAGTTGAGCATGAATTGATTCTTGAATGTGTCTATGAAACTATGGATTAAAGTGATTAAATTGTGCCAATTAACCCTAAATTAAATATGCTTTGTCGGACCATTCAATAGAACTAGCGTGTGAGATTGGGATCGACTTTGCTTTAGGGTAAACTTTAGTTGAATTCTTATTAATTCGTTCAATAAAATTAACGTGTGAGAATTGAATTAATAGGGTCTAAATCTAATAGTTAGTCAACAGAGCGAGAGTTTGAGATTAACAAGATCAAATTTAATCACACAACTAATCCGACACTTCATAGACACTAATGGGAATTGAATCATGCAAGACTTTAGGGGATTCCCGACACCCTAGATTTCATCATCATATAGTTTAATCTCATATTTCTTATTGCATTTTTAGTTTGTTAGGAAACAATCAATCAATCTTTTTTTCTCCCCAAGCAATATAATCAATTGAAATTACCAAGTTTCTTGTCCTAGCTTCCTTGTGTTCGACCCGCGACTACACGTACACCGTGCGCTTGCGGTTAAAATAAAATTTGCACATCAATATGTCCCAAATTAAATATGAAATGCACTTGATCTCTATTCGACAATCGTGTAAGATTTGTATTATTGAGATATTTAACCCATATATAATACGTGTCTTAAGACTTATGGTGAAACTGTCTCATACAAAAATTTAGACATTAAAATAGCTGTACCTTGTACAAGTTGATCCTACTTTTCCTAACTTTTGATGTAGAATTACTTTATTTAAGTATGCTAGGAGCTAGTAATACTTTACCCCTTTAATGTTTCTATTTGCATAATTTTAAAGTATTTGTTCAAAACTCATTATTTAAAAATGTATATTATAAAGGCAAAAGCAAAACCAACATCCCTACGGTATTTGTTAACAAAAAATAATAATAGTTAAAAAGACCAATCTGAAGACTTAGAAGAACAATTTCAAGGATTGAAAATTGACATTTTATATCATGAAATTTTACAATTTCAAGTCTTAAAAGTTCAATTTCAATACTTAAAAACCAATTTTAAGACTTAAAAGACCAATTGATATACTTAAAATTATCATTTCAACTTTAACGTATTGAGTGTATTGGTAAGAACAAATATAGTATTAAGTACGAGACATGGACATATATAGTAGAATTTTAAAAGAACTATGAGAAAAGCGTGACACATAAGCTCATACAAAAATATGAGTTTTAAGTATATTGGTAAGAACAAATGTCTTTCTAAAAAAATATTAATATTAAATACAATTTTTTGATCAAACCCACTATAATTATATTGTGAACAAATTTCTTTTTAATTTCAAATTTTTACTATCATAGAAATGACATTATACATAATATAAAAATTTACACTACAAATCATTTTTATTTTCAAAATTTTGTATCGATTGCCAAATTAATAAGCTTATAAAAGTAAGTGTACTACTAAAAATGTTTCATAGTTTATGATGTAATTAAAACATTTTTATTCAATATACAATATATGTAATACAATATTAGTTAATTTCATTACAAAATTCACATGAACCTAAAACTTCTATGAGTTTTCCATTAAATAAATTCATAGTTTTAGTAAAACTAATTGGGGGTGTTTGGTAAATCAGTGCGTTATTTTTCAGTTAGTTAGTTTCATCAAATGGTTGATTGGTCAAACAAGCTAAAAATAGTGTTTGGTAAAAGAGTTTATTAAGCGAGCCAAATGATATTAATAAGTGACATATAACTACTCCCTCATTTCTTGTAAAATTTTTCTTCTTTGTTATATGAGTATTTATCATGGTTTTTCACCGAAAGTGCTTTAACTTAATTAGATCTATTGATTATAACATAATTTATACTTTTATAAGCTTATTGATGTTTTGCCACTTATTAACTTTAAATACTATGAACAAGTAGTACTTTACAAACATAACAATTTATCATGCACTTATATGTCTTTTACATAAATCAGGTTTCATCTATCAGCTACATGTTATTAAATACTCTTAGCTAATCAGCTAATTAAATCAGTCAATAAAATCTATTAGTCAAATCATCTACTAATCAGTTACCAACTATTAGCTATTAATTGTTTGTGAACACACAATGTGCCCGATATAATAGAAAATTTAGTGCACCACATTGTATTAGAAATTTTGCAGCTACATGTTACCAAATACTCTCACTTTTGACATTTTTTTCAAAAAAATTTGCATCTGATTTCGGAGTATTTAGTGCACCACATTGTATTAGAAATTAATTTTTTATTTAATAAATAAATTGATTATATTTTATAGTTGTTTTGTACACTTGGTAGGCACCGAGCTTGAACCTAGCTCGAAAAAAAGTAGGTTTGGGATTAGAAGTTTGTTCTAATTAAATAAATTGATTCAACCTCAGTTGTTTAAAACTCATCTTGTATGAGATTATCTCATTGTGAGATATACAAAAGACTAATTAATAAAAAATCATTAAAATATAATGAAAACTGAATTTCCACTTGTACTGGAAGTAGTTTTTTTTAATTGTATGGGTTAATGCAATTCTAGTTATCTCATGGTGAGACGACCTTAATAGAGAATTAAAACAATCCTTTGCCTATCTTAGCTAATAAAGTAACCGAAAGAAAGATTTCTATGACATGACAAGCTGGCAATGGGTCGGACTCGGCTCGGATTATACATACTCCGACTTTGCTCCGGATAATAGTCGGACTTTTGTTTTTCAGTCCACCTCCACTCGGAGTCGGATTATGCATACTCCAAGTTTGCCCCGACTCGGACTCTCGGATCAACAACGGAGTCGGATACAGAGTCGAATTATTATCAAACAGTATCGTTGTGATATTGTAGTAATGATTTTAAAGCATTTAAAATTACAAAATATATTTTTCAAATACAATTTAACAAAAAAAATATCTACTTTAATTTGAATTCAATTTTAACAAGAGAAATAATCCTACTACTAAAATGTAACAAAATTTTCTCATATTTTAATTTAGCGTTTTCAATTTCTCTTGATTTCATTTGTCTGATCTTGATTTATTAATCTAAATTAAATAAAAATACCAAGTAGTTTTTCAAAATCGAAAATTACAATTAGTATGAGAGAGAGCTTGAATTAGTCACATTTAGAGTTTTAAAGAAAACAAAATATTAGTGTAAAAGTCAAATTCAATGTCCGATGTCCTTCAGGGTCGGAGTCTCGGATTTTTAATAAGTTCCATCTCCGACCCGTCTCTAACTCGGACTCGGATCGTAGAGTCGGAGTCGGATGACTTTTTCCTCGGACTCGAATCGAATTATTTTTCTCGAATCGAGTCGGACTAGGGTCGAATTCGGACTGAATTGCCATTCCTAATGACAAGGGAAGGGAAACAAAGTTGCATCAATATAAGCTACTTGATAATAGTATAGTACTTACAACCTATAGTATCTATGCTAGTAAAATAACAAGCTAAACTAATCTTGTAGTTCCCATGGACTCGAGTCGTTCAGCAAATTCGGCATTTTTTCAAGAATTATCTCGGGACTTACATACCATATAATCTGCAAATTGAATTCAATAAAAGTACGATTGCATATATCCGATTAGTGCCTTCATTTAATAAGTAAAGAAGGTCAATACATTGGAAACAACTTTTGTATTTATTAGTTTTATCATTATTCATTGACAAGGACTAAAAAAGTACTAGTACACCAATTAACTTTTCCCATCACTAAATAGTTGAAAATTTCGACTGAATATCCTACTACCTTGTGATAGTCGAAATTTTCGACTGAAAACATGTTAGTTAAAAATCACGACTATTTTTGATATTGTGCAGTTAAATACCCAAATTTTTTCGATTAAATGTCCAAAAAACATAATGATAGTCGGAATTTTCGAGAAATTTAAAATGGAAAAAAATGAAAACTATTTGCCCTGGTTTCCAACTAAATTCCAACTATATTTAAGCTAAGTATAAAATCATATACATGGAAATATTATACCCCATATGTATGCTAGTTAATTAAGTAGTTAGGTACGAACCTCTGTATGTGATAACAATTACCTAAAACTTTACTATAAACTTATTTTTTTTGAAGAGTTTAAAATTATTTATTTATTTATTTAAATCATCAATATCATTTGTTTTTTTATTTGGTTCCACTCTTGAATAAATACCATAAAATGGTAAACTTGTATATAATTAATCAAGATTATTTCAAATCTGTTTTTTAAATTAAGATTATTTCAACTCTTTACATAAATTAAAGCATAAATTAAATAAAAGAAATATACCTCAAGCACACGCCACCAACAATCCGGCCAATCACTCATATCATCATTTTCACGATTGACATAATCCAAAATTTTTCCATGAAGCCAACACTTTATCGGCTCATGTCCCCCGGCCAAGAACTCATACGGAATCATTACCATCTTTTCACGTGTCCAAGAAACATGCGAAGCATTATCCACTTTTTCCTTCGGCACAACGAACTCTGGCAAGCCCCAAATTGGATAATAAACAACCTCAAAACTCTTTTTATTTTCTACTTTTTCAATCGCATCAGTTACATCTTTAATGCTAATCCATCTATTTATATTAGCCCTACGAATTCCAACATGACACTTATTAGTTGACTTTTTCAACATGAAAACGATTGAATCACCTTCTTTTAAGTTTTTTGTTTCCGCAAAATCATGCCAACCATAAGTAAACCTATCAAACATCCCTTCTATTAATAGAACCATAATTTCCCAAATTTTCCCATGAATATCAATCAATTGGAAAATTTCACGTCCGGGATTTTGAGGTAACTTTGAAAAAATACAATCATGTAATGCCTTCGTAACTAACAAACCTTCTTGTATATCTGACTTCGACAATACCTTAACATAGGTAACAATATTATCGTTAATTCGGTTCCGTTGGATTGGGTTTGGGCTTGGGCTTGGGATCGGGGCCGGTTTTTTTGGGCCATCCGTCTTACAAGGTTGAAGAAGAAACTTAACAAAGACTTGATCAGTTTGAGAATCAGCATGAAATGAAACATTCGTCACACGACAAAGACGAGAACCATAATGCCGTGATAGTAATATATACTCGTTAGGTGAAGAAGAAGAATGTTCGATATGGTCTCTCGGAAAGTAATAAACCAAAGAATCGAGTTTTGGTATATGAATATGGACTCCTGCACATGCTTCCCATAATTCTTGATCTACTTCTCGTTCAGTGTATGATTTGTAGTCTTGATCTTGATCTACTTCTTGTTCATGATTCGACGGGGACGCCATTGAATGTTTCTTTGTAAGGGAAAGATTTGTGGGTTTGTTGGTTTTGGAGAAATTTATTTTACATTTGATGCTACTTATCACAATTAGGTCTTTTTTAAGAACATCACAATGTCGGAGAAATTTATTTTACATTTGATAAATAAATAACTCTAAATATATATTGTTACAACTTTAAATATATATTTGGGCTAGACTTTTGAGAGTTAATTTTACAAAAGACGGTCTCTCATTTGGTGGGCAGAAATGGAAATTCAATAAGAAAATTTAAATCTAATCCGAAAAAAGATTGGTTTGGTTCAGATTTATGTTCTAATTAAATAAATACAAATTCTTGAATGGTCTTATCGTCAAAATATGTCTCATACTTAAGTTAAATACAGGGCCGTTTCAGAAATTTCGGTGGCCCGAGCGAAAACATAAATTGGGGCCCTAATTCACATATAATATTTTGAGTCGTATCACTATGAAACGGTCTCATACAAGACGGAGTATTAAACAAATGAGTTGATTCAACCTGTTTTGTTTACAACTCATCTTGTATGAGAATGTCTCATTGTAAGACAAGTCCATATAAAATACCAATTAATATAAAATCATTTAAAAAAAAAAACTGAATTTCCACTTTTGCATGAAGTAGTTTTTTTAATCATTTGGGTTGATACAATTGAAGTCGTCTCATGGTAAGATGACCACATTTGAGAATTAGTGCTTTGTTTATTAAATAACTTGTGTTAAGGATAAATTCTTGAATCTAAAACAAATCCGTAGAACCCATCTAATTAAATGAGTTGGTTTTGAGTCAGGTCAAACTAAATAACATAAACTTAATTCATTTAATATTTTTATATTTTTGTATTGGATCATTTACCAACAACAGCCTTAAAGTTTGCTCAATTTCAAATAAACAGCCTCAAACTTCGTTTTTTTACCAACAACAGCCTTCAACTTAGGAAACACGACATCGATACAGCCACTTCACCGGATGACCTGCTAATTGACCGTTGACCATGCTCAATGACCTTTGACTTTCCCTTAATTTCATTAATTAAACCTAATTACCCAATTATCCTAATTAAACCCTTCTTCCCCAACCTTTCTCTAACCCACCTCAATCACCTCCATTTTTCCCCTTCGTCAACACCACCACCACCACCATTAAAACCTCTCCTTTAATAACAACCCAATTAAAAGCCAGTGTTCATAAGCTACTTTTCGTTTGTAAGAGTTGCAGTACTTTATCCTCTAATTTAATCTCAATCTCCTGCTGTCGTGCTTAATCTTCACAGGTTTTGATTCTTCACTAAAATTTCCATTTATAGTTGTTTACTTACTACTTACTACCCATTAATGCATAACTTTATTTGCTTTTCTGGGATTCAAATTCTTTTCTGGATAAGGTTCAATATGATTTTAATTTTAATGGGTCATATAATTTAAGTTCGTTCGTTTTCGATTATTTTTTTTCATTTTCGCTGTTTTCTGGGTATGAAATACAATTTGCTAATCTTGGTTATCAGTTTTTCCCCAAATTCCCCCTTGTTTTATGGTGGGAGATGATATTATGGTGTAATTATTGTTGTTTTTTTGGTTATTCAGATAATTGGAAGGGAAAGATTTAAATCCACAAGTGCATTAGCATAATTAGATGGAAATGGTTTGAAAAGTAGCTTATGAACAGTGTAAGATGCTTGTTATGAAACCATTTAGTCTTTTATCTTCCATTAACCCAAGTGTTCCTTTTAAGGATTTTCGACCTCTAATTTGCTCTTCATTGAGCAAATTTCAGCTATGTAGAAACCCTAATAGAATTTGATGAAGGGGCTTTTAATTGGGTTGTTATTAAAGGAGGGGTTTTAATGGTGGTGGTGGTGGTGGTGGTGAAGGGGGTGAATGGAGGTGATTGAGGTGGGTTAGAGAAAGGTTGGGGAAGAAGGGTTTAATTAGGGATAATTGGATAATTAGGTTTAATAAGTGAAATTAAGGGAAAGTCAAAGGTCATTGAGCATAGTCAACGGTCAATTAGCAGGTCATCCGGTGAAGTGGCTGTATTTGTGTCGTGTTTCCTAAGTTGAAGGTTGTTGTTGGTAAAAAACGAAGTTTGAGGCTGTTTATTTGAAATTGAGCAAACTTTAAGGCTGTTGTTGATAAATGATCCTTTTGTATTTTGATATACAAAGTGTCTTGTTTTAACATCTCATAAAAAAATGTCATCTTTTACCTCTAATTGTTATCATTATTATTGATTATAAAATTCCCATCAAATTATAAAATTGATTTTTTTGGAAAATATTGGCAAAATATAGTAAAACATAATTAAATTGTTGAGTAGGAGTATATCTGATTGCTAAGTTCATCTGAATAATATTTTATTAAAGATAATCTGTCACGTAATTATTTTTGAGCCATTAATATCATTCCATTTGTCCGACCTATTTAAAAACTCACATTTGAAAATTTTAATCTATTTTATTATATTGTATGATATGATATGACACAAATTAAAAAGTTGTTTGGATATGTGCCACTCAAAAAACTTTTAACTCTTTTATTACATTGTATTATTTGATATGACACAAATTTTTAGAACTCTTTTATTTTTGAGCCGCTAATATCATTTCATTCTTTTTTTTGTTTTTATTTTTCTTCTAGTTATTAAGGGTGAAAACGGTCTGATTTGGTCTGGTCTTACACTAAAATCAGACCAAATCAGAACTTTCGGTCTGAAAATTTTCAGACCAGACCAGACCAAACCGTTTTATAACGGTCCTGTCTGGTCTGGTCTACGGTTTTTCTATTTTATATTTTTATCCAAATTAATACATGTATTTATGCAAATATTTCACACCTACAATTAACAAAATATAATATTTTGTAATTAGTTGATAACATCAATATCATTTAAGTGTATATTGCTATATAAAAATAACTACACCTTAAAATATCTAGGTAGCAACTTAATTTTTTAAATACAAAATTAGGATTTTTGACCATAGTACGACTTGTGGTCCGTTTCTGATCTGAAAAATAAAAAAACTGAGACCAGACCGTAAACCGTAATTTAATTTTAAAAAAACAAGACCAAACCATTTATACCGTAGACTAGACCAAATACTAAAATTCCAATTGCGTCCGGTTTGACTTACGATTAGGACCAAAATTTGTTCAGCTCTACTTGTTATACGAGTATTTATCATGGTTTTCACCTAAGAGTGCTTTAAGTTAGATCTATTGATTATAACATAATTTTAACTAAAAATGTAATTTATAATAATATACTTTTATAAGCTTATAGATATTATGTCACTTAGTAACTTTAAAATATTGTATATAAGTAGTACTTTATAAACACAATAGTTTATCATGCACTTATATGTCCTTTATATAAATCAGATTTCAACTATCAACTAAAATTTACCAAATACTTTTAGCTAATCAACTAATAAAATTAGCTAATCTAGCTAATCAGTCAATAAAATTTGTTAGGTTGCGTTTGGAAACGTTCATTTCATATCGAATTGTAGATTTCAATCATGGATTCATTAGTTAAGAATTTGAGAATGACAAGGTTTGAGAAGTCATTCTCAAATTTTTAGTTTTAACCACTTTTATATTCATAGTGGATTTGACTCAAATCCAAATTTGAATATTCTTTATTTGACAAACATTAAATGAGTCAAATTCACATTTTCAAATGAAATGATCATTCCCAAACGTAGCAATAGTTAAATCATCTACTCTAATCTATTGCCAAATATTATCGACCAGTTGTTTCATTGTTTGTGAATAGCCATGTCCCCATTATAAAACAAATTCCAACAATTATAATTGGTAAAATATTTCTATATATAGGATGATAAAAGACTTAAGACATTATATAGGAAATGTCAGGATGGCCGAGTGGTCTAAGGCCCCATTATAAATCAAACAGTTCTGGTCTTCGAGAGAGGGCATGAGTTCAAATCCTACTTCTGACATTTGTATTAGAAATTTATTTTACATTTGATAAATAAATTGATTATATGTTATTTGTTTAGTGGTACTTGGTTGGCAGAAATGGGAATTGAATATAAAAAATGTGAACCTAAGCCGAAAATAGTAGGTTTGGGTTTAGATTTTTGTTCAATATTATAAGAACACACAAATTCTTGAATGGGACGGTAGCACCGTGAAAACATGTTTCATACTTAAGTGAAATAGCCTAATAATAGAGATTTTTAGTTTATGGCTTTCTTGTTTTGAGGTTGTCTCACTGTGAGACGGTCTCATACAAGACGAAGTAGTATATAAATGAGTTGATTCAACCTGATTTGTTTACAACTCGTCTAGCTTGTATGAGATTGTCTCACTGTAACACAGGTCCATACAAAATACCAATTAATAAAAAATCGTTTAAAAAAATGAAAACTTAATTTCCACTTTTACAGGAAGTAGTTTTATTAATCGTTTGAGTTGATCCAATTGAAGTCGTTTCATGGTGAGACGACCTCAATAAAGAATTAGTGATTTGTTTATTAAATGACTTGTGTTAAGGTTAAATTTTTGAATCTAAAACAAATCCGTAGAACCCATCTACTGAGTTAGTTTTGAGTGAGGTCAAACTAAATGACCTAAACTTAATTTATTTAATATTTTTATATTTTCGTATTTAATAGAATATAAACAATTTCAAAATTATGGTTTTAAAAGATAAGATGTAGTCATTGTTAAAAATTATTTAATGAAAAAAAGAGAAATATTAACGGGTTAAGTATGTTTAAGTTAGGACGCGTTGATCAGCTGATCTTTAACAGATCAGGTCATAATTGTGATTTTTGACCTAATCAACTAACAAGGTTATGTTATGGTCAACAAATTCCCGACCTATTATATTAATATATGACTCAAACACAAACTGAATATGACCAGATATGTTTCACATCACAGGCGTTAAAGAAAATATTACAAAGTCTATTTTGTTGAGTAGTTTACTGTAATAAAAAGATGATTAATTATGCGACTATGGGTTTTTTATCTTGCGATATTTATTGAAAGTAAAACAAAATGTGATTAGCAATCTAGCATTGGTCAGAAAAAGAAAGTTATAATTTTAAAAAGCTCATTTATTCAATACAACAAAAAAAGTCCTAAATGTATAGGTGGGATCGATTTATATATACCGATGAAAAGATGAGATTTTTATTAACTATGAGGATAAAGGTGATTTTTTACAATAATAGCTCATTTATTCAATTGTTTACTTTAAGATCATAAGTAATTGTTTTAAGGTTCCGAGTAATCAATCTAAAACTATAAAAATAATTATATTAAAATTATAAGTGATCACTTTAAGACTATAAATATATATTTGACAAGACCATGTATGGAAATGATCAAACTATGACTGATCGTGAACAAGACTCTAAACACTTACATTTTAGTTTTAGGCTATGTTGCTCAGCATCATAGTAACGTGGGTTTTGTATACAACCATCTATCCAACACAATAGAATATCTTAGATCATCTCAAAATATAAGGAAAATATATTGATGTATTCATGTATAAAGGTAAAGAAATAAAAGCTAAAATTATAATTGATTCTCATTAAAATCAAACTCTTTTTGCGAATTAACTAATTATGCAATAACTTAATTTCTAACCGGTTACATAAACTAAAAACAGAAAATAATTCCTACGTAATTTTAGCTAACACTTTCTCCAGACTTGCGTCTTGGGAACGCTGTACTGTCTCCATCAGCGATTTTCATCAGACCATCAAACTTGGAACAATAGACCTCCTGTTTACATTTGACATCCTAAGTGATTTTCTATATCTGACACTTTTGATTAACTTTGACACGTACAATAATCTTTGATCAAGTCTTTAGGTTCCATCAACGACTTTAACGAATCAGATATTTGACCTACAAAACAATCTCTAAAACATATTTGTTTATTCAAAGTGAAGTTATCATCAAAACCTAAGAAGGCCAACAGTATAGAATTTCATTAGATAAATTAATAATAGCATCTTGCTAATGGACGCCCCTAGGGAGTTTGTTAGTAAGGATAAAATAAATTTATATGCTAAATTAGAATATATTTTAAACTTTTAATTATACAAACATTATTTATATTACCTAATACATAGCATAGTTTTATTACGCATCAAAATATATTATATTATATTATTATTTTTGTTAACAAATATTGTAAGGACGTTCGTTTTGCTTTTGCCTTTATAATATACATTTTTAAATAATGAGTTTTGAACAAATACTCTAAAATCATGCAAAACGCAAATAGAAACATTAACAAAGGGGTAAATTATTACTAGCTCCTAGCATACTTAAATATAGTAATTCTAATTTCAAAAAAGAAAAAGTAATTCTACATCGAAAAAAAAATAGTAATTCTACATCAAAATTAAAGTTAGGAAAAGCAGGATCAACTTGTAGAAGGTATAGTTATTTTAATTGAGCAAGTCTCCTGAGAGATCGTCTTTTTGAAAGACGTCTCTCAGGCCCAATTCATTAGCGTTTAATTCTTACTTTTATTCTATATTTTTCTTTATGGGCCGACCCAATTAGAATTGGTCTCTCAAAGAGACCGTCTCTCACAAGAATTTGTGATTTTAATTTAGTATGAGACAGTCTCACTGTAAGATACATATTATACATGGATTAAATAGCCCAATAAAATAAATCATACATAAAGATAAGAGGACATATACAAATACAAATTAAAGAGCAGTAACTTAATGTCACAGTACAACAAGAATCTTGAATTAATTTTCGAATAGAGATTAAGTGCATTTCATATTTGGGACATATAAAACATTCTTAAGCATACTCTTTGGTCGTGGAATCATGAACGAGAAGTAAATCAAGAATTATGGCAAGCTTGACTCAATTACTTTCCGAAAGACAATATCGAACATTCTTCTTCTTCATCTGACGAGTGTACATGTGGTTCTTTTCTTTGTCGTGTGACGAATGTTTCATTTCATGCTTATCCTCAAACTGATCAAGTCTTTGTTAAGTTTCTTCTTCAACGTTGTAATACTGATGACCCACCAAAGAACCCGGACCTAAACCCAAACCCAAACCCAAACCCAATCCCAATCCAAAACCGAATTAACAATAATGCTACTGTTACGTTTGTTAAGGTCTTGTCGAAGACAGATATGCGAGAAGGTTTGTTAGTTACGAAGGCGTTAAGAGAGTACATTTTTTCAAAGTTACCTCAAAATCCCCCTGAAATCATCCGGTGTATTGATGTTCATGGTAAAATCTGGGAAATTATGCTTCCAATTAAAAGATTGGAAATTACGAAAGTGTTGTCGGAATTATTCTGGTGGTTGGTATGATTTTGAGAAAATAAAGAACTTAACACCAGGAGATTCAATTGTTTTCATGCTGAATAAGTCAACCAATGAGTGTCATGTTAGAATTCGTAGGGTTGTTATCAAAATACCAATTAGCGCTAAAGATGTAAAAGATGCGATTAAAAAAGCACGGAAAATGAAGAGTTTTGAGGTTGTTTATTATCCAATTGTGGGCTTAGCGGAGTTTGTTGTGCCCAAGGTAAAAGTGGATAATGCTCGGTGTTTTGATTGGAGACGTGAAATGCCGGTAATGTTTCCGCTTGAGTTGGGGGGACATGAGCCGATACAATGGTGGCGTAATGGAAGACTTTTGAATATTGAGCTGATAAAGTGGTGGCATAATTGACCGGATTCTTGGTGGCGGATGCTTCAGGTAATTTCCATCATTGTATTAACTGGTAATTTAGTCGAAAAAAGTCAGACTATTTAACAACTAAGTAGCAAAAATAGTCATAATTTTCAACTAACATGGTTTTAATCGAAAATTCCGACTATCACAAAGTAGTAGGAAATTCCGTCAAAAATTTTCAACTATTTAATGATGGGAAAAGTCAATCGGTGTACCAACTTTTTTTAATTAGTCCTTTTTAATGAATAATGATATAACAAATAAAAAAGAGGTTGTTTCTGATATATTGACCTTATTTACTCATTAAAAGAATGTAATAATTGGAAATATGCAATCTTACCTTTGTTGAATTCAATTTGCAGGTTAAATGGCATGAAAACCCCGAGATTCTTGAGCAAAAACCGAACTTGCAAAAAAACATGAGTCCATCGGAACTACAAGTGTAGCCTAGTGATCAAGTGTCTGCAGTGCCAACGATAAGTATAATGGAAAACAACACTAGTTGTAGTTCGTCATATACACGATATTGAAAGCAAAATCAAACAATATACAACTTAGTTATGGGACCGACGTTGGAGCTTCTGATTCAGAGATACAAAGACGCAAGAATTGATGACAATTTTAATGTAACTAGTTTTGGGGCCACGTGTTACGCACGCGGTCCACCAAGTTACACTATCGAATTTCCAAATGCTATTTTATACATTCTATTAACAATAATACAAATGAAGATATTATATTCTCAATGTCGTAGTACAAAGAGTATAATGATATCGTATTAGCTGAATTGTCATGTGGATATGTGGTTGAATTAAGTCAAACAATGTCACAGAAATTGCAAAGTATGAGATTACAATCACACACACGAATGATTAAATTGCCCATATACAAACATTTATGTTAGAGCAATCACCAAATCTCTCGATGATCGAAGCAAGGCTCGAGGCAATGACGATGGTTTGAGGTGTCTTGGTGAAGTCAAGATTCGAAGAGGAGAGGGGCTGGAAGTATGCTCGACCAGGCGAGCACTGATGATCCAGTCGAGCAGCATCTCGAGCCACGTTCCAGAAGCAAGGCAGTGAGCTTTGTCCTCCCGCTCGACCACCCGAGCAGGCTCGCTCGCCCGAGCCAAGTTGCAGCGAAGAATCTGACGCGCTTCTGTTTCTTTGCGGGATTGTTTTGGGCTTTAAGACCTTTTGTGCTAGGTCTTTCTAATGAGTCTTGGGACTATATAAGGGTCCTTAGAACATTAGGAGAGAATGTAGAGAGGCAAACACAAGTAAGAAACTAGGGCATAGGCCATAAGAGTCTTCTTCTTTGTGTTAGTGCCATTTGTGGAGTTTCACCATTAAAGGTGAAACCTTTATGGGTTAAGAGTGTGTTCTTAACTATTGTGAGTTGAGTCATTGGTTGTAATGTTGATTTCATCAATGATAAGATACTTTTATTGAGGGGGAGGTATTCATAGATACCTCATTAAACACCTTGTGTGATTGTTTGTTTTGGTTCTCTTGATTTATACTCTGTTTTTCCTTCTCTTCTTCCTCCATACTTTTACCTTAGAGGGTCCAAGACCTCCTCTTTCAATTTAAATGCTATCCGACATTTGTTTTAAAATTATGTGCAATCAAAATTTTCACTAGAGCGCAAGTCATTAGCACCATTAATTAAAGTGTTTACCAACAAATGATAATAATGGACAAGAAATGTACAAAACCTAAAAATTCAACAACTAATCAATTAATGAACATGAACCTTGCATTGCATAGAAATTCCTCGAAAAGACTATAAGTGACAAATGATAAAAATCTATTAGTAACAACTAACAAGTATGAAGATGGGTAATCAATACCAATGCCCCTCGAATTCTATGACCATCTCTTTTTACTATTCATTAGATAATCTAAAACTTTAACTAATTGACCAAAAATTCCATTACTATGCAATCTAATTAGGATAAACTTTATTGATAAACTTGTACAAATTTATCTAATATAATTGACATTTACAGACAAGAAATTATGTACACTAAAGTACTGAATTAAAGCAAATTTCTCGGAAAACACATAGGAAACTGATAACACTCACAAACAAGCAAGCCTAATCCCTTAAATCGTCATAAAAAACCATAAATAAAATCATTCATCTCACTAAGTCGCTACATTTCATTCAAAAATTACATTAGAACAACTAAATCAATTTAACGATATTTTAGCTTTAAAACAATTTACCCTACGAAAATAAAAACGAAATGGACATATAAAAAATTATATGTCACAATCAACAGCAAATAATCACATTCACTAAAAAAGATTTATATGTCATGAGAGGGGAAGGGAAACAAAGATTTATAGTATCTATGCTAGTAAAATAACAGGTAAACTAAACTAAGTTGTATATTGTTTGATTTTGCTTTCAATTTCATGTATATGACGAACTACAACTAGTGTTTTTTTCCATTATACTTGTGGTTGGCACTCCAGACACTTGATCACTAGGCAACACATATAGTTCCCATGGACTCATGTTTTTTTGTAAGTGCGGCTTTTCCTCAAGAATCTCAGAGTCTATAAGCCATTCAACCTGCAAATTGAATTCAACAAAGGTAAGATTGCATATTTCCAATTAGTACCGTTCTTTTAATGAGTAAATAAGGTCAATATATTAAAAACAACATCTTTGTTTATTTGTTTTATCATTATTCATTAAAAAGGACTAAAACAAAGCTGGTACACCGATTGACTTTTCCCATCATTAAATAATTGAAAATTTTCGACGGAATCTTACTACTTTGTGATAGTCGGAATTTTCGATTAAAACCACTATAGTTGAAAATTACGACTATTTTTGCTACTGAGTTGTTAACTAGTTTGACTTTTTTCGACTAAATTTCCAGCTAATACAATGATTGTCATAATTTTTGAGAAATTTAAGATGGAAAAGAGATGGAAATTACCCACCCTCATTTCCAACTATATTTCGACCAAACTTGGTCGAAAATTTCTGATTGACTGCTTTTATCCCACCATATTTTGTACTTTTTACCCATCGGGTCAATTATTTTATCCCAACCCTTGTTTTGGCTATTGTGGTTCTTCTACGGATGATTTTTGATCTTCAAGCAACATTGTTAATCACATTCCTCTCTATGCAAGGTTCTCACTTTAGAGGGTAAAATTGATCGTTTTCCTCTAGTACTCCCCCTTAAGGAAGTACAGGTATGGATTGTCTGCCACATTCCTTCAACTAAACCCTATTTTCGAGCGGAATATTGAGTTGATGATGATGATAATAATAATAATAATAATGATTTTTGGTAGAAAAAAAATATATTCGAATGTTTTTCAACATTTTTCAACTAAAAGTTATTTATTTGACCTTAATATATTAAATAATCTTTAATCAATTGTGAATTTAATTTTTTAATTTCATTTTAATTATATAGTTGATAACTTTTGTGTAACTAACGTACACCATACAATTACAACTAAAATTTTAGAAAAACGGCCAATGATATATATACTAATATGACAAATACTATACTATTCTATTTCGACTAATATATATACTTATACCAAGTTACCTCTTTGTTAATTTGTCTTATTATTAATAAGAGGTAAGGTTGCATACGATATATCTAACCATTCTAATTCCCACCCTAAGTTCGGCATTGGGGTAATCATTTTTTCTTTGTTTATTTTAATTCAGCAATATTTAGAAACAACTAAAACTTCTTATGATACCCAATAATATATATGCGGCAGGATGCAAGGTCGTTCAATGCTACCAACCGACAAGATATATTTAAGCTAAAAATAAAGTCATATACTTAGTTAGAAATAATATACGTCATACATGTGCTGGTTAAATAGTTAAACACTCTCTAATAAATGATAACAATTAGCTAAAACCTTACTATAAACTTGCTTTTTGAAAAATTTAAAAATAATTATTTATTTATTTATATCATTTGTTTTTTATTTGGTTCCACTCTTGAATAAATACCATACAATGCTAAACTTGTATATAATTAATCAAGATTATTTCAACTCTTGACATGATCAATTAAAGTGTAAAATAAAACAAATATACCTCAAGCACCCGCCACCAAGAATCCGGCCAATTATGCCACCACTTTAACGGCTTAATATTCAAAAGTCTTCCATTATGCCACTGCTTTATTGGCCCAAGTCCCCCAAATTCACACGGAAACATTACTGGCATGTTACATCTCCAAACAATACGCCGAGCATTATCCACTTTTACCTTGGACACAACAAACTCCGGGAAGCCCACAATTGGATAATAAACAACCTCAAAACTCTTCATTTCCTGTGCTTTTTTAATCGCATCTTTTATATCTTTACCGCTAATTGGTCTATTGATAACAGCCCTACGAATTCCAACATGACACTCATTGGTTGACTTATTCAGCAAGAAAACAATTGAATCTCTTGGTGTTAAGTTCTTTATTTTCGCAAAATTACACCAACCACCAGCATAACAACACCTTCGTAATTTCCCATCTTTTAATTGAAGCATAATGTTCCAGATTTTACCATGAACATCAATCCACCGAATGATTTCAGGGGGATTTTGAGGTAACTTTGAAAAAATGTTATCTCCTAACGCCTTCGTAACGAACAAACCATCTTGTATATCTGACATCGACAACACCTTAACAAGCGTAAAAGTAGCATTATTGTGAATTTGGTTTTGGATTGGGTTTGGGTTTGGGTTTGGGTCCGGGTTCTTTGATGGGTCATCAATATTACAAGGTTGAAGAAGAAACTTAACAAAGACTTGATCGGTTTGAGGATTAGCATGAAATGAAACATTCGTCACACGACAAAGAAAAGAACCACACGCAAACTCGTCAAGTGAGGAAGAAGAATGGTCGAAATGGTCTTTCGGAAAGTAATAAACCAAAGAATTGAGTTTTGGTACATCAACATCGACTCCTGCGCAAGCTTGCCATAATTCTTGATTTACTTCTCGTTCTTGATTCGACGACGAAGACGAGGACGCCATAATGCAATCTTGAATGTTTTTTGGTTGGGGAAAGATTTGTATTTTCTAAAATAGGATAGTTATTTGTTATTTGCACCTTAATCCTTGTATTTATATGACCTCTTATCTTTTAGTATGAATTGTAATTTTAACTTCAATTTCAAAAATAAATCACAAATTTTTACAAAACACTGAGCTTTTGAGAGTCGTCTTTACAAAAGACGGTCTCAAGTAAAAATTTGTGATTTTTATATGAGATGATTTTACCGTGACACATATCTCACATTTGGGTTAAATAGGCCAATAATAGAAATTGTGCTTAAGAATGTTTTTATGTTCCAAATATGAAATGCACTTAATCTCTATTCCACAATTAATTCAAGATCCTTGTTCTGTGACATTAAATATTGATAAATTTGTTGTATCCTGGACAATTATTTGTTATTGGGATCTTTAATTTGTATTTGTATATGTCCTCTTATCTTTACGTATAATTTGTATTATTAAGCTATTTAAGCTATGTATAACACGTATCTTACGGTGAGACTGTCTTATATATATAAAATTTTAGGCATTAAAATAGCTATACCTAGGGATGACAATGGGTCGGACTTGGCTCGCATAATACATACTCCGACTTTGCTCTGGATAACAGTCGGAGTTTTTCTTTCAGTCCACCTCCACTCGGAGTCTGATTATGCATACTCCAAGTTTGCCCCGACTCGGACTCTCAGACCTCCAACGGGGTCGGATGCAGAGTCGGATTATTATCAAACAATATCGTTGTGATATTGTACTAATGATTTGAAAGCATATAAAATTAACAACATATATTTTCAAATACAATTTAACATAAAATATGTACTTTGAATTCAAGTTCAACAAGAGAAATAGTCCTACTACTACAATTTAACAAAATTCTCTCGAATTTTGATTTGGCGTATTTATTTCTCTTGATCTGATCTGTCGTATTTTGATTTATTAATCTAAATAAAAATACCAAGTAGTTTATCAAAATCGAAAATTATAATTAGTATGAGAGGGAGCTTGAATTAGTCACGTTTAGAGTTTTAAAGGAAACAAAAATTAGTGTAAAAGTCAAATTCAAAGTCAGATTCCCTTCAGGGTCGGAGCGGGTTGGAGTGTCGGATTTTTATTAAGGTCCAACTCCGGTCCGTCTCTAACTCGGACTCGGATCGTAACGTCAGAGTCGGAGTCGGAGTCGGATGACTTTTTCCTCATACTCAAATTGGATTGTTTTTCTCGAATCGAGTTAGACTTGAGTCGAATTCGAACTGAATTGTCATCCCTAGCTATACCTTCTACAGGTTCATCCTGCTTTTCGTAACTTTTGATGTAGAATTACTATATTTAAGTATGCTAGGAGCTAGTAATAATTTACCCCTTTGTTAACGTTTCTATTTGCGTTTTGCATAATTTTAGAGTATTTGTTCAAAAATCATTATTTAAAAATGTATATTATAGAGGCAAAAGCTAAAGAACGTTATGCTATGTATTAGATAATATAAATAATGTTTATATAATTAAAAGTTTAAACTATATTCTAATTTAGCATATAAAATTGATTTTATCCTTACTAAAAAACGCCCTAGGGGCGTCCATTAGCAAGATCCTATTATAGTTTTATTTAATGAAATTCTATACGTTGAGACAAATTTAACAAGATTTTACATAGACATATTTCAACTTATAGATATCCATGAAAAATCATGTACAAATAAAATATTTCTTGTGGGACCATCAAAAGAAAACGAAAAGAGTAATACACAATAACAAATCACAAAAACTTGGGTGAGAGTGAGACCGTCTCACTTGTGAGACGAAGTGAGACGCGCCTTATTGGGCCGGCCCAATTGTTTATATTTTTTAACCAATTATACAATATAAAATGTCAATTTCAAGACTTACAAGACCAAACTAAAGATTTAAAAGAACAATTTCAAGGATTTAAAATTGACATTTTAAATCATAGAATTTGACAATTTCGAGTCTTAAAAGTTCAATTTTAATACTTAAAAAACCAATTTTATGACTTAAAAGACCAATTGTTAGACTTAAAATTTTTCATTTCAACTTTGAAGTAGGATGACTCAAATATTAGTGTTGATATTAAAGTATTTGAAATTGACTTTTTAAGTTTTAAAATTAATCTGTCAGAATATTCTAAAAAACTTATTGGGCTTGGGTTGGTTGCTCGAATAAGATGGTCTCTAGTTTTTGATAACAAATTTTTTAAACTCCTCCAATCTACTATGTTTCTAAACCTTTTTTTTCTAAGATCAGCATTCTGGAACCTTTCCCACTGGTAACCAAAAACAATCTGGGTGTAAATTTATTTGGGTGATAGAGTTCCTGAAAAAAAAAAATCACCCAAAATTTTGAAAATATGGTAATAAAATTATTGGAAGGATTTTTGTAAACAGTAACTCTCCTGTAAGACGGTTTTACCCGTGCAACTAGCCCAGACCCAATAATTTTTTAAAAAAATATTTTGACATACTAATTTCAAGACTTAAAAGGACAATTTCAAAACTTAAAAATTCTATTTTAAGACTTAAAAGGTCAATTTCAATGTTTTTAATATCAACTTTAATGTTTAAGAAATCATATTATAAAGCTGAAATGAAAATTTAATGTCCTGCAAGTGATCTTTTTAGTCTTAAAATTGGTTTTTTAAGTATTAAAATGGACCTTTTAATACTTAAAATTGTCAAATTGCATGTCTTACAATGTCAATTTCAAATTCTTGAAATTGATCTTTTAAGTCTTAAAATTGGTCTTTTAACTCTTAAAATTGACATTTTAATTTGTGAATTTGGTAAAAAAACTTATAATTAGGCTAGCCCAATAAGATGCGTCTTACAAGTGAGGCTGTCTCACATAAGTTCTTGTATTTTGTGCAAACTGATTCTTTTTGGGTCCTTCCATTAACTTTTCACGTGCGAATAGATAATCAATAGCTATATGTTTGGTACGATCATGCAAGATAGGATATTTTTGCTACTGAAAGTGTTGACTATTTATCAAAGTATACTCGTTGTTATTATTATTATTATTATTATTAATTATTATTATTATTATTATTATTATTATTATTATTATTATTGTTGTTGTTGTTGTTATTATTATTATTTTTATTATTATAATTATAATAATAATAATAGTAATAATAATAATAATAATAATAATAATAATTATTATTATTATTATTATTATTATTATTATTATTATTATTATTATTATTGCTGTTGTTTTTTAGTTTTATAACTGTTTTTACTTATTTATTTTATCTATATGCGTTTTATTTAGCTCTTACGTGACAGGAACGTCTCTTCATCTTTCTCGAGCCGGGGACTCCTTTTGGTTGCACTCTTCTTTAGGGGTATGAGTTGTTGGCTTGTCGCCGTCCTTTTCTCCCCAGACCTTGTCCATAATTTTCTATGAGCGGGATACACTGGGCAGGATGATGATGAGTTGTATTCCCTTTATTTTAGTGCTATGCCAATTATTTTCCATTATTACTATAAAAAGAGTTTGATTGTAATGTGTTTTCATTAGGCTATTGAGAATCAAATATCAAGTTTAGCCTTTGTTTCTTCACAAATTCTTTCTTGAGACCGTCTATACAATAGACGTCTCAAGTTTTGGGCTGGCCCAATTGATAAATTAAAAAAATAAACTAATTGGTGGTTTTGAAAGTTAAAAGGGAGATATGGGCAAAGCTCTTGAGAGACGTCTATAGTATAGTATCTATGATATTTATAGTAACATAAGCTAAGCTACGCTTCCACATCCATATGGCCTGATTTGTTGTCGATATCGCATATACGAGAACTACAACTAGTGTATTCTTTAGTATCTGCATGTTCGGCATGTTAAGAATTTTTAGGTGTTACATCCCATTAAACCTGCAAATTGAATTTAGCAAGGGTAAGATTGTGCATAATAAGCGCCAAAGATGGCTACCGTGTCCTAAATACCGAATACAACAAAAAAAAGTGAGGTTGAAATTCAATTAGTAGTTTTATTGATTATATTTACAATTACAATTACATGATACTAATTACTACCATCACATATGTATAAGCTAGTACTTGATACAATAATAACAGCCTACTGTATCATACTACATAACAATGCACGCTAAGTTGCGTGGTGCACATACGCATCTACAATAATCACAAGCTTCCATACTGTCTAATGTACTGTCGGTGTCTGCAGGCTCATTATTTGTAGGCAGGCCGTTCACAGCTTTCATATCGTCTGATATGTTGTCTTGCCTGTCCACATTATCATGATCATCAGAAGAATTACATGTAGTGTCGGTGGTGTTATATATTATAGTCGTCTTTGGCACAGAAGGCTCGTCACTGACCTGCATGTTCATAGTTTCCGTATCATCTGATGTGTTGTCCTGCCTCTTCACATTATCATGATTTTCAAATGAACTACATGTAGTATCGGTGCTTTCATTCATTATAGTTGTCTTTGGCACTGCAGGGGCATCACTAGCCTGCAGGTTTACAGCTTCCATATCGTCTAATGTGTTGTCCTGCCTCTCCATATTATCATGATCTTCAGATGAACTACAAGTACTGTCGGTATTTTTATTCATTATAGTCGTCTTTGGCACTGTAGGCTCAACACTAGCTTGTAGGTTCACAGCTTCGATATTGTCTAATGTGTTGTACTGCCTCTCCACATTTTCAAGATGTTCAAAAGAATTATAAGTAGGGTCGGTGTCACCATCCATTATAGTCGTCTTTGGCTCTACAGGCTCATCCCTAGCCTGCAGGTTCACAGCTTCCACATCGCCTGATATGTAGTCCTGCCTCTCCACATTTTCAAGATCTTCTAAAGAATTATAAGTAGTGTCGGTGTCACCATCCATTATAGTTGTCTTTGGCTCTACAGGCTCATCCCTAACCTGCAAGTTCACAGCCTCCATATCGTCTGATGTGATGTCCTGCCTCTCCACATTTCCAAGAGCTTCAAAAGAACAATAAGTAGTGTCGGTGTCACTGTCACCATCCATTATAGTCGTCTTTGGCTCTGCAGGCTCATCACTAGCCTGCGGGTTCACAGCTTCCATACCGTCTGATGTATAGTCCTGCATCTCCACAAGTTCAAAATCTTCAAAAGAATTATAAGTAGTGTCGGAGTCACCATCCGTTATAGTCATCTTTGGCTCTGCAGGCTCATCACTAGCCGGCAGGTTCACAGCTTCCACATCGTCTGATATGTTGTCCTGCCTCTCCACATTTTCATGATCTTCAAAAGAACTACAAATTGTGTTGCTGTCACCATTCATAATAGTCGTCTTTGGCTCTGCAGGCTTACCACTAGCCGGCAGATTCACAGCTTCCATATCGTCTGATATGCTGACCTGCCTCTCCACATTTTCACAATCTTTAGAAGTACAAGAAGTAGTGTCCGTGTCGCTATTCATTATATTCATATGTGGCACATCAGGCTCATCACTAGGCTCCACTTCCAGTTCCCAGGGACTCATGTACTTCTGCATGATCCGCATCTTCGCAAGAACTTCAGGTCCTACATTCCATTCAACCTGGAAATTGAGCAAATTAGTATCCACATTCAACACTTTTTGTGAATTCTAGCTAGCAGAATGTTATTAAAAGGGTACTACAATATGCTACCTGAAATTTACTTGTAAGTCTAAGTGCAATGGAAGCTCTTAATAACATTTACAAAATTTAAAATTCCCCCAAAAGATTATTCAATTTTTACCTTAATCACTATGACACTAACAAAACCAAGATTTCAACTCTTGACATGAATTTAACTATGTAGCAAATATACCTGAAGCATCCGCCACAAAGAATGCGGCCAAGACCCATTATCATGATTGACATCCAAAATTTTTCCGTGATACCAATATTTTCTCGGCTCACCTCCGGACTCATTACCAATCTTTACCTTCATTTCACGTCTCCAACCAACATCTGTTGCAGCTTTAACTTTTTCCGCGGCCACAACAAACTCTGGCAATCCCGGTGTTGGATAATATACAGCCTCAAAACTCTCCTTATTCGCTGCTTTCTCAATCGCATTTTCTACTTCATTAGCCGAATTCCTCCCTGCTCTAGTACTCCAATTTACACCCCTACGAATTCCAATAAAATGCTCATTCGTTGATTCTTTCAGCATCAAAACAATAGTATCTCCTGCTTTTAACTTCTTTATTCTAAGAAATTCAGGCCAATTAGTAGTAAACATCATGCTATCACGCAATCCCGGAACTAGCATGAATTCCCAATTTTCACCATGAATATCAGTAATCCGGATCTTTCGACCAGATTCTATCCCCGGCAAAATGCGATTCGCACAATCTTTGGTAATAGTATAAAAATTAAGTGCAGTAAATGGAGGTTTAAAAACGTTGCTAAACGAAAGAACATTCTCGATACTCTTCTGATCGATTTTAATTAGGTTTGAACCAGAATTACTCATTTTACAATTATTCCAAGGTTCAAGAAGAAACTTAGCGTAGGCTTGATCAGTATCAGGATCAGCGAGTAACAAAACATTCGCAACACGACAAAGTACAGAACGAACTGGAGAAGATGAAAGAGTAACGGTTGAAGAAGCATGTTCAATATGTCCTTGCGGAAAATAGTAAACCAAAGAATCAAGTTTTGGTATCTCAATCAAAATTCCTGCACAAGCTTGCCATATTTCTGGTTCTATTACACGTTGATTTGTCGACGACGCCATTAAAAATATTACTCGAAATCTTGATTTGAGCCGTGGAGATGATGGTTCTGTGCAGGGAAAGAAAGAGATGAAATAAAAAATAAAGCGGGAAAGAGATTTATATGTCACGTCATGGTGAAGTTTGAGAAAAAAATTAGTTTAATAATAAGGATTATTTATCAACAACAGTTTTAAAGTTTACTCAATTTCAAATAAACAGCCTTAAACTTCGTTTTTTTACCAACAACAGCCTTCAACTTAGGAAACATGACATCGATACAGCCACTTCACCGAATAACCTGCTAATTGACCGTTAACCATGCTCAATGATGACTTTCACTTAATTTCATTAATTAAACCTAATTACCAATTATCCCTAATTAAACCCTTCTTCCTTAACCTCTTTCTAATTCACCTCAATCACCTTCATTCTCCCTCTTCATCAACACCACCACCACCACCACCATTAAAACCCCTCCTTTAATAACAACCCCCTTCCTTCTTCAATATTTGACTAAACCCTTCTCTTCTTCAACTCACCATTAAAAGGTACTCTTTCTCTCCCAACACCACCACTACCATTAAAACCCCTCCTTTAGTAACACCACAAACAACTTATTACTCACAAACAATTGGTGGGAAAGATTCAAGGGTCTTAAGAACCAAATCCAACTCATTCGGGTCAAGGTATTCGGGTTGTTGAAGGGCTTTCTTTGCTTTCCAACTGTCTAAAGACCATTTTAGATTCGAATTGTGGGTAGTTGTGGATGTTGATGGAGATTTCGAGGCTCTAATTGGAAGAAAACAAAAACTGAGTTGATGAGGTTTCGGCGAATTGAATCCATTAGATTTATGGAAAATTGATTTTGATGTAATAGATGAAGTGCTTGTTGTGAAAGCCATATTTTTCTGTGTGTTTTTTGTTGGGTTATTGTTGTTTAAAGGATAGAGATTGTTTGAGAGGAAGAGCTGGCTATGGAATTCATGATTATTGGCCTTCAAGTTTGTGATTGGATTTGAGGGGTTGCAGTTTTTAATGTTGAATTTGCGTGTATGAATTAGAAAATATTGGTTGCAAGAACAATTTAGCTAGAGGTTGATTGGGGAATGGTGGTAGTGGTGGTGGTGTTGGGGTGGGGAAATGCTGTTGATTAGGGAGGGGTCTATAGAGATTGGGGAAGAAAGGGTTTAATTGGGGGTAATTAGGTAATTAGGTTAGATTAGTAGGTTTAATTGAAAGTCAAAGGTCATTTAGCATGGTCAACGGTTCATTAGCAGGTCATCCGGTGAAGTGGCTGTATCGATGTCATGTTTTCCAAGTTGAAGGTTGTTGTTGGTAAAAAACGAAGTTTGAGGCTGTTTATTTGAAATTGAGAAAACTTTGAGGCTATTGTTGGTAAATGATCCTAATAATAATAATAATAATAATAATAATACTCGTGTATTCCATACGTAGAAGCTATGTCGGTCTTGGGATTAACAAAAAGGCTACGACGGATTAGATCCTCAACTCGAGAGAACATGGAAATACAAACATAGGCAAGACAAGATAAGACAAGACATAAAGTGAAATGTATTTAATAAAACACAAATTCTTATAAGAGACGGTCTCTTTGAGAGACCAACTCTAATTGGATGACCCATAAAGAAAAATATAGAATAGGAGTAAGAATTAAACTTTAATAAAATGATTTTTTTTAAAATAAGTACATTCAAGAATTCAAATTTTATAAAGGTAAAGGATATTCTCAGTATCTCGCACAAGGCAAAGTTTAAGTTGAGTGTTTTTTTCCTGAAAGATGCGGAGAAATCATACATGTTCCCCTCAAGGAGGAAGTAAAGAGGATGCACGCAATTAAGAAAACCCTAGCTGATACCTACGTCTAATAGGGATCGAACCTCAAACTTCTTCTCAACATACAAATGCTCTATTCATTGAACTGACAAGCGACTTTAGTAGGAATTCAAATTTTATAAAGTTAAAAATTCAAAAATTAATTTGCTATAGTATAGTATATAATTCAATAGTTAAGAGAGACATATATTACTATGTATGCTTTTGACGCATCATATTTCTTACATTTTCCTCAACATTTATAGTCTAACGGTTGCAGTCTCTTGAGAGACCGTCTCTTTGAGAGATACCTCTCAGGCCCATTTCATTATAGCTTAATTTATACTTTTATTTTATATTTTCTTCTATGGACCGACTCAATCAGAGATGTTAGTGATTTTTAATTACTAACAATACTAAATCAAACGATCAAATTGTATTGTGTTTTAGTATTGGGCTATGTTTAGTGAATGTTAGCACTTTGGTAATCATGATTGTTTATTTTTGTGGTAGAATATTTACTTTATTGATGATGTATCTTCACATATACAGCAATGTAATGGGGCAAATTATAGATGATTTTCACAAATTATGGAGTGTATATGTTGCAAGAGTACTCACTTTTTGGATGTGCATCGCATTTTAAGTAGCATTTTAGCGGTAAAACTTAGCTGAAATGCTACTTAGTAAAAAATATTAGTATTCGATAAGACGCGACCGACTCCACCTCGGTCCGGTCGGGTGTGACTAATGTTAGAAATCACTGTAAACTTTTAAATAGTTGTCATTTCTCGCTCGATTGTCAGAATTAGCCATATAATATGTTGTTGGAAAGCTCTTGAAGTCTAGTTTTCAATGTCGCAAACCTTGCAATAATACGATTTTTCTATTAAACATTATGCCCAAACGATTGAACATGTATCAAATTTCAACACAAACAAACTTTAAACAATCGTTATTCCTCGCTCGGTTATCGAAATTGGGCATATAATATATCATTAGAAAGACGTTGGAAATCTTAGTGAGATATGATTAATATAAAATTTAGTGCATTGTAGAATAAATTTTAATTGGATTAAAATTCCCCTATTAATTTTCGTAGCTCTTTTCTTTTGGTTTGTTTTATTCCTAATCAAAATCCAAACCTAATCCATAAAAGCAACAAAATATCACATGATACTCTCATGAGAAATCGTCTCTCGATGAGACAGCCTCAAAACAAAGAACATATGCACTAATCCATCTTTAATCAATTAACATTCTGCACAACTCATCCCATATTCATGACAGTTTCCCATCGAATAGTAACAATTTGTTCATGGAACTCAAGTTATCAACAAAATTCGATAAACTCTAGGTATCAGAGGTATACACTCATACCTTGTGACAACAATGAGGTCATTTCCGATTGACACAAGTAGTCAACAATGAGGTCATTTCAAATTAAATCGAATAAAATTCGGTTTTGATATTTTCGGTCCAAATCCAAATCATAATATTTATGAAAACGATGACGTATTAGAGATCGAAAGATGTGTTACAATCTCTAACACCACCAAGATCGAAAGTATGTGAAGTCTTGTAAAACAAATTACGCAAACAATATGAACTTGATGTTTGTAGGAATAAAAATACAATAATAAAATGACACAAATGTTTAAGGAGGTTCACCCAAAATTGGCTACGTCCCCCGTTGTGTAGTATCTCTTATATTATCAAAGGAGTTCAAAGAACTCTCAAGTATAGAGTATTACAATTAGAGAATGGATTAAGGCTAGTGTTTGGCTTAGATATTTTATGGATTTTGTGGATGTGTTTGTGATGTGCATATGAGACCTCTATATATAGAGGTTTATACATTTATGGAGAGTACACACTTAATATAATGTATTAACTACACAATAAACAGTCCAAGCAACTTAATCTAAGCAAAAACCGGATCCAAAGCTGTGCAGCACTACCCGCTCGTTCGAGCCTTTGGCCTGCTCGTTCGAGCAGTTCTTCACAGAACCTACTGCCTGCTGATTGGTATACTGCTCGTTCGAGCTTTCAGGTGCTCGTTCGAGCGTGGCTTTCCAAGGGACTTTCTGCTTGTCTACTGTTTTATTGCTTGGTCAAGTCATGATCAAAACTCCAAGTGCCTCGAATGGAATCTAATGCTTGACCTCTTCAACTCCTCATTAAACCTTATTCATCATGCCATCATTGTTATGTTTAAGCCTCATTTTAATTCCCTCATAACTTTAAGAAATTATTCCATGAACTTAAACACCATATTAAACCACATTTAATTTCCCATGAGCATAATCCCATAGGATTCCATCCCATGAGTCACACTTGAATTCCCACATCAATTTGGTGCACTCAAGTCACCATTTAATCACAACAATTTATAATCCAAATTGAACCGAATCGAATTTTAAAGGGAAATTTCATGATATACCACTAAGTTTCTTCATAATTCACCATGTACCACATCAAATGTTGTAGATCACCATATGCCATTGAGTTTTAGTCCGTTAGCACAAAATACCATTAATGACAAATTCCGTTAGTATGCCGTTAGTGGTAATTTTTAATTCATCATATACCATTAATTTTTTGTTTTTTTTTTGCGTCAAATACCATTATTTTAAAATATAGTTATATTCAAAAGAAGTGTCATCCAAACGAAGTATTTAACAAAATTTAGTTATATACAAACCAAGTTTCACACAAAAGTTACATTAACCAATGGATATAACTGTATTTTAAAATGATGGTATTTGACGCCAAAAAATAAAAAATAATGGTATATGGTGAATTAATAATTACCACTAACGGTAAATTAACGGAATTTGTCATTAATGGTATTATGTGCTAACGGACTAAAACTCAATGGTATATGGTGATCTACAACATTTGATGTGGTATATAGTGAATTATGAAGAAACTCAGTGGTATATCATGAAATTTCCCAATTTTAAAATACCAATCCAAATTGAATCGAATAGACCGAATTGCACCGATTTTTATCTTTTGCACTGAAAGTCAAATTTGCATGTATTGTTTCAAACTTATTCTTTCTAAAGCTCCTAAATAAATATTAATAATTTTAAGGTTTTTAATTTGAACAAGTAAAAAACATTCAACAAAAATCTAAAAATAAGGGCAAAAGTTCAAACAAATCAAATAGAAGATATAACATGCCTTTAACATTTCAGTTTGTTCGGTTTTTTGGTTTTGTTGGACCCTAAACCGAGTCCAAACCGAACACCGAATTATAATTAAAATTCAGCCTAAACCAAACCATTTTTTAAAATATAGTCTTATTCAATTTGGTTTGATTCGGTGTTCAGTTTTTCACCAAATTACTTACACCCCTACATCATACATGCAATAAAAGATATGAACTTAAATAGGAATTCAGTACTACTCCTAACGCAAGAGCTAAGCTTGATTATCTAACACATAGTAGGGATAAATCATAATCTAGATAGCCACTTATGAAAAACCAAAGGAAGGTCACGCAGAACCACATATAGAAGAATTTCAATTTTCTTGTTAATCATCAAACGGGTGTCGTTATTACAACCTAAGGAAGCTTCTCATATAAGGAGGCATCATCACATAAGAAGTAGAACATAAATCAATACATCATGAAGGTAATATTTATAACAACTACAATATTTATTCTAAATCCAACAATGATTTTGAAGGCATCATTCAATATTTTAAATGCGACATAAAGTAGAAAATTTTTTTCAAATAAGTCATTTCACGCCCACAGACAAATACCAACAAAAAACGAAGTAGATATCCTAAAATAGACAATGTTGAAAAATCCAACCATCATAAGTCATAACAAATTGGATGAAAGATGCCATTTCACTAGAAACAATCGAGTCTTACGCTACCAAGTGACACCAAAAATTCAACAATTACCTCCCAAACCAAACACCGAAACTGTAAATGCTAAAAGTGGAAAAACATAGAAGCAACAAAAAACGTCACACAAGTGATAAAAAATTCATCAACTCCAATCTTACACTTAATTTTCCTATTGAATTGTCCAAGCAAGACCAAAGAGGACAACAAATGAGTGCCAACACTTAAGATAGACATAATCAGCTTCATGAGTCAACTTTCTACAACAAGCATAATCAACATCCTAAGAAAAGCCAAATATAGACATAAATTTGGATCTCTTTAGTCGCACTTATCCAAATATAATTATACACCCAATTGTAGGAGTGCCTAACTGACAAAACAGAAAACTGAAATGTAAGAGTACTAACAAATATAGTATAATGCACAGGAATTAAAAAAGAAACTTGTGTTTTTCACTACAGCATAATACATAATACATCTAATTTCCAAAAGAAATTACCTAACAAAACCAGAAATTAGGCTACTAACACAACCTATTAAATGCCATAGAATTAGGAATTAGGATCATTAACTTGTTAAATTAGGCTGGACTTATTGTCAATGCCAAGCATGAATTATAACATCCCAAAACCATATGACAATGGGAAGAAGGTCTCCAATAGTTTATAAAGTGTGCACACCATCTTTCTTTTGTCGATGTGGGATAACTCATCCCAACACCTCCCCTCACATGCGAACCCCCGTCAAGTTCGCATGTGGGAGTAATCAATTAGGGCAGAAACGCCATTTTTTTCGGACCTACCATTTTTTTAATTTTTGATCGAACCATCGGCTCTGATACCATGTTAGGCCGTGACAATTCATCACATTATCTCACCGTGACCCACTAGTGTGGACACGGGAAACCCGTGGGCTCGGGCCCACAAACCCACGGGTCAAGAGCGTTGACTTGCACATACACTTGGTGAGTTTTATTACTTCCCAAAACCATATGGTAGTAGGAAGAGTATCTCAGCAATTATATATGCAAGTCAACACCCACTATTTTGTCGATGAGGGATCTTGTCTCACATGTGAAGTATTTCCAACACTCCCCCTCACATGTGAGCAACATCATACCAGGAACCACCTTCGGCTCTGATACCATGTTGAATTAGGCTGGACGTATTGTCAATGCCAGCACATTGACGGGGAGACACGAGGTGCACACACTTCATAAGCCAATGAGATATATAACATCCCAAAACCATATGGCAATGGGAAGAAGGTCTCCAATAGCTTATAAAGTGTGCACATCATCTTTCTTTTTTTGATGTGGGATAACTCATCTCAACATAACTAACCGATATGCACTACTCTGAAAACTACCATAACTGTCTTAGACTAAATCAAACACACCGACTAAATCAGAATTAACAACTAATTCTCAACAATCAAAATCGAAAACCAGCACAAACTAGTGACATTTAGGAGGCAAGTAAAAACTAATGACATAGGTAAAGTAAAGCGTATTAAGGATAAGGATAAGAACACTTTAGTTCACGACGAGAACATTAATGATCGATGGTAGGAGATTTTTGATGAGTTATATAGTGGAGAACAATGAGATGTTGTAGGAGACACAACAATCACTCTCTTATATGAAAATAAAGAGTTTATGCAAACAAAAAAAAGAATTGAGGAGGACAGGGACTTGAGGAAAATAAAGTTAAGGAAAGCAGTTGGGTCAAATGGTTTACCTATTGAGGTATGGAGATGCCTAAGGACGACTTGAGTGACTTGCCTAACTAATCTATTCAACAAGATTTAGTGGACAAACAAAATACTTTACAAGAACATAGGAGATATCCAAGATTGCTCTAACTACCGAGGAATAAAACTCAAGAGTCATACTATAATGTTATGAGAAGCATAAGGGGAAAAAGTGACCGTAACGACTGCTAATAGGTACCTACATTAACCGGTTAAAGCATGAAAATGGGTGCCGTCAACAAATAATATACAAAGATTAAATTATTTAAAAATAATTAATAATAGAGATAATTTATAATGAATCACATAATGCCAAAAAGTAAATTTATAAGAAATCACATAAGTTGTTTTTGTTGGGTGATACTCTGAATCACATTCACCATACAAGTGACGCACGAAGAATCCGATTCTCCTCAACTCAATCTTCTTTCTAGGTCAGTTTTCTGGATCATCTTTTTCAAACTCTTGATCACAACAAATCATACTTTTTTTTACATTTATGTATCGCCAGTAAAAGATTCAAACTCTATTACTTTATCATTGTTTAAACTCAGATCGTTTGTGATTTATCTTTATTTTGTAGTTTATGGTAGTCTTTACAATTTTCTTTGTATCATCTAAGATTGGATCTAATCTTATGCAAAATTTCAATTTAGGGTTTTGTTTTTCGTTTTTCACAAATCGTGGATTGAGTTAGGGTTATTGGAATTAGTTTACGGAAAATTTGATGTGAATTTTTGGGGTTTTATTTTGTAATTCGAATTGGGTATGAAATTGAGTGATCATAAATGTTGTTGATTTCTGAATTTCTGATTTCGGTATCTGTATCCTTTGACTTTCATGCTTGAAGCAGTACAGGGCTCTCACCCCATTTGTATTGCGTTCCAAATTGCCATCTTTACCTTGATCTCAAACTTCTAGATGTACTAGTCTTATCTGTCATAATGTTATCATCCAATCACATTGCTTGATGAAGTACTTGGTTGGCTGACTTAGATTGTGGTAAAGTCAATTGCAATATATTCATCAAATGGTGACTAGAAATTAATTGACGGTCGGCTTGATTCGCAAAACCCTAAAGCCATATATGTGCAGTAGATTCATAAATCAATTATAATTTTTGTCTCTTGGACATAATGCAAAACAAGGCAGCATTGTCTCATACGCCTGAGCTTTGGTTTTTTAATTCTACTAAAGTACTACTACTCATGTTATGAAGGTGTAAAAGTACATTATTAGCTGGTTTAATGAATATCTCATGATTTTGGCCGTGTATTTGGTGGCACGACCACCGCATTACTAGTGCTTTTTTACAGTATGGGGATAAACAAGAGGCACAATATCTTTGAGGCTAAAATATCACGAACTGTGTCTCAATACATTCTCTACTATATCTATTATAGTGTCCTAGTGAATTTGCTATGCTTTTAGTTTACGGTGTGGGGCTTGACAATTTTTATTTATTACAAGGTAGGCTGATGGAAGGGAAATGCTAGGTTAGAATTGAATCCATGACTTTGCCTTGGAAAGGAATATGTTGTCCAACTGAGTCAAAACCCAATTCTTTGGGTTCGACACTTAAATGAGAGGAAAAGTGAAAAATTGGTGAGGTCCTTTCCCATGTAATGCAAAATTTAAAGTGAGGAATAAGCAAAGTCTCCATGATGGAAGAATCAGTAACAATTTATTTCTCTTTCCATGCTTTATTTCCTCTCTTGTAATCATATATTAAGTTTTTGTTGTTTTCATTTGAGGATTTTTCATTACTACACTCATGCTCATCGCTTTTATAATTTACAAAGTGACTTGTAATGTTGAGTTTAGATGTTAAATAATTGCTCTTTTGACATTTGAGGACCTACCTGAAGATGCTAATCTATTTGGCAGTACTTTTTCTTACTGCAAGAACATTTTTTGTGGTTTTCAGAACGTGAGCCTTCTCAATAAAGGATGGAAGCAAGCAGAGGACAGAATGGAATTCAACTTTTGCTGGCTGCGGAGCAAGAAGCACAACACATTGTTAATGCAGCCAAAAATGGTATGTATGTATTTCACATATATGTATTGTTCCTTTGCATGTGTTTGCTGTTCAACCTGGATCTCTAATCTCTTTAACATAGACCAACTTAAATAACTATTGTCGTCATCTCCAATAATTTGTAATTGACTTGGGTTGGTTGTGTGAAGCACACTTTTCCATGCATAGAATATGAGTTTTATGTTTGTGGGAATTGGTTACATTTCTTATATGTCTCCTAGTTAAATAATTTTCTTATAAGAGAATGTGCTTTAAAAATATGCCCACTTTTTCTCTTAGCATTGTTGATGTAAACTTTATGGTCTTATGTAATTCACTGTCACTGGGAGTTGGGATTCATGAATGAGGGGTGTGCTCTTATTAGTCTGCTTGATATGATGAAGAGATTAGTAATGGTAGGGTGATTATTTAACAACAAAAAAAAAAGACATGTAAAATCCCATTATTCTCAGTTTTTTTTTTTTTGTTTTTTTTTTTTTTTTTGTAGCTGTGTCTTGTCATTTTTTCTCAGTTGAAGATGACATTATTAGTTTTTTACCTTGAATAATATTAATTAGTAGCTGTGAGATGGGCATTATAGCCTCTTAATCAATTCAGTACCCTTCCTATTATCGTTTAATAGGTTTGGTTTTGACTCCATTGTTTTGCTTTCTGGTTCCTCTTTTATAGCCAAGATGGCTAGGCTGAGACAAGCAAAAGAAGAGGCTGAGCGGGAGATTTCTGAGTTTCGTGCGCAAATGGAAGCCGAATTCCAGAGGAAGCTTGCAGAGGTGAGTTAATATGAAACACCTTAGATAAAGTTTCGTAAAGAATTAACTACATTTCTGCGTTAGGTCTATGAATGTTCTCGGTTTTTCCGCTTTTCGATGCATCTATTTTTTCCTTATCCTATTCTTTTTAGAGGTTCATTTGAGAGAAACGGGGATGAGCTAGAAGGCACTTTTTACTCTTCTGTTTATCTGTCCTCTGTTTGTTTCTCCACTTTGTACTTGATGTCTCGTCTGTTTTTTTGCATACGTTAGCTTTAACTTTTAACAGCTGGACTGTCTTTAGGAAAGAAGGGGAAGGGATGGTCTGAGATTAAAGGACAGGAATAGTGGGAGGGAAGTAGAGTGAAGGGGAGCAATCTTTTTGCGAGGCAAGTATTTGATAGAACACAGTAGAAAAGGGGTCCATCTTTCATTACTTGAAAGCATTGATGTTTGTATGGAGAAAGTTAGAGGTGGATAGAATTTTTTTTTAATTTCCTTCATTGCTTGAAAGCCATTATTATTGGGAAGAATTGGAAGTGTCACAAAGAAAGAACAGATTATATATGATTTTACCATCAAAGACTATAAAGCTCTTGTATATTGAAGTTATTCTAAGATTCCTGCTCAGTGCTCCGGTTTGCTTGCTTTTCCATTCCTTGTAATCTATTTCAAAGCTAGGAATTGTCAATTGTTTTCAATGCTTGTACTTGTTTGATTAAGTTGATGAATAGTGGACTATTAGATAAAATTGTCGTACAAAAATGGTCAATGTGAAATAATTTATTGGTTATAGCCTTTGTGATTTGTTTTAATGGCTCATATTTTTCATGGGGTTTTTTTATGGTCCATTTTCATCATTGTAGGTTAGTTTCCTGATGCTACATCTTCTTTATATGGTAGCAGTTGATATTAACAATCGTTTGTATAAGACCATTTATCTATTACAGGATCCACATGTAGGGATCCAGATCCTAGAAACAAGCATTCATTACATTTCCTAATTTTGTTGCTTTCACAGCAGTATATTTTGTCCCTTTCCTGGGCTGACCCTTTTGTTACCTGAACATTTGACATGGACCCTTCCCCCGTCTCCTCTCCTGGTCCTTTATGCAAATCCATAAGGTCATGGTTATTAGGTTTTTTTAAACTTCACCATAGCTGCACGTTCCATTGGGCTCTGTTAATCCATGTTAATCCATGTAATTAGTAATTGTGTTGGATACCATTATTTTCTTATGTTTGGAAAGATTTATCACGTGGCCTAAAAGAAATACTCTCTATTTTCATTTTTTTCAATGCCCTTAAGTGGCTCCCATCTAAGCTGAATGGGGGATCAAATGTCCATTACTTTACCTTTATAATGAAAAATAGGTTGTTTCCGGTTGAACCATCATTGCAAACATCATGTATAACTTAAAAACAACATGCTTTAATGTCGTTTTATCTAGTCCATTATAATTCATAACCAAAGAATTGTAAAATTTTAGCTTCATTAAATATTGACATAATAGTCATATTCACATTTCCTGAAATAGTAATGTTTTGTGATGAGCTTTCGAAAATAATTCTACTAAAGATTCATATGATAAATAGTGTGTTGAGTAGTGCATCTATTACAAATGGGTTTTGGACATTGCCTTGATGGTTGAGATCAGTGACCATTATTTAGAGGTAGGAATTAATTATAGACATGATTGAATCGCTCGTGACAATGCTTGTAACCATTCGTAATATTCAAGAAGATGTTTTAGAAGAGATGTGAATCTTGCAGTGTGTTTCTATGAAACTATATGTTACTTGAAAACTATGACAAGTTGGTCAATATGCCCGTCATCGGATGGAGTATTCATATGGTCATACCACATTGGTAGTGACGCTAAAACCAAGGACTATATGTTTGTAAGCTTCACTACCATAGCCGAAATGATTTCTTGTACATGCGTAATAGTCGGGACCTCATAATTCTTATCTTCCCCAAAGATATTGTGGTTTTATAAAAGTTTTGTTGAAAATTATGTCCATTTTTACATGGTCGTTGCTGTAATCGTGATCATTTCTGCACCAATTTTACATTACAGAGTAGCGGGGACTCAGGTGCTAATGTGAAGCGTCTTGAAGAAGAAACTGAAGCGAAAATCAATGAGCTGAAGATACAATCTTCCAATATCTCTCCCGAAATCGTTCAGATGCTGTTGAAATATGTCACAACCGTGAAGAACTGAAATTTTTTATTCGAGAGCGTGAGATGCGTTCAATGCCCCTCTTCGATAACCATGTTCGGGGAAACGTTTCTTCATGAGACATTGAGATGGTTGATTTCATTTGTAATTGATTGCATTTGTTTCTTTAATGCTGCTTTGCAATGGTTGGTCATATATTGAACAGATGAAGATCTGCTATTTAAAATAAATGTCTGAATTTTGGACAAATGTATTATTTCATACATTTAGTAGTTTGTAAAGAACTTATTTTTATGTATTTTACTTTGTCATTGTTTAGTCAATTTCTAGTACTCTTTTCCATATTATTAATTGTTATTTTGGGATATTCACTCATGTTTTTTATTTTTGAATTATTTTACATTTTAACTAGCATTCATTTAATTATCAAGCGGTCTTGGGAGAGACCGTCTTATTCTAAGACGACCCAATATTTCAGCCCATCACACTTTCTCTCTTCTTTTTCTTTTTTTGGGCATTTTTAATTTTTCTCTTAAAGGTATCAATTTTGACCTTAGAGATATCAATTTCAATTTAGGTAGAAATTGATCAATTTAACGCCACAATTGATCACTTATAGGTTCAAATTGAAATTTACTTTAGTTGATATGTTTAAGTACTACTTTACGTTAAAATTAATAATTTTAAGGTCCAAATTGAAAAATGCTCAGAAAATGAAAAAAAAAACAAAAAAAAAATGGAATCTGGAGGGCGCGTGTGCGACATGCGCATGCAATGAGCCGGCCCAGTTGTGGTCTTAGAATAGGACGATCTTACGCAAGTTTTTGTGTTTAATTATTAGCTAGTATTATTGGGAGAATCATAATCTTTTGGAATAATACTAGTCTATAAAACTATTACTAAAACAAAACACTGTTGTTGTCGTCATCTTTTAAAATTGCTTGCGTGTCACTTTCTCAATAAAAATTTTCCCTCTAAAACTCAATGATGATGTCATTGTATTTATTACTGTAATATTATCTTTGACTTTTTTATTTTCTAATTATGACTATAATACTATCAACATTGATTAAGTTTTTAGGTCATATATTGAGATGGTTAAAACAATAGCTATAAATTTATAATTTTTTTTTGTTTAAACAAATATGTCAAAAAATTTAATAAAACCGTACATCGCACGCGCATTATCTAGTTTTGACTAAACTAAACCTGTGTTACGAGCCGGATAAGGTTAAGTTGAGCTCAAACAAAAAATGTTTTGGTTGGACTGTGCTTTGAGAAAGAGCAAATGAGCTTAAATGGGTTGGATTTATTCAACCTGAATATGACCTTTTATTTAGCAGTAAATATTCTGTAAGGCGACTGTATACATGTGACCACTTAGAGGTCCAATATATAATTTGAAGTTGCCATTTAAAGCTTGAATTGGACATTTTGAATCTTGAAATAGGCATTCTAAGTCATGAATTTGATAAACTTTAAATCATTGGAATAAACATGCGAAATCTTAAAATGAAATTTTTACAGTTGGAGTATGTAAGTAAAAAATATAAAATTAAGGGTTGGAATAGGGGTTTTAAGAGTTAAAATTGACATTTTAAGTGGTAGTGTTTTAATGGTTGAAGTCGATAGCTAAAAATTTAAATTAAGCCTCTACAGAAGAAAGATTGAGGATTGGAGTGGAGGTTTTAAGTGTTAGATTTGGCCTTTAAGTCTTGAAATGGGTATTTTAAGGCTTGAATTCGGCAAGTAAATTTTTTGGGTCATACGCGTGTCGCAGCGGCATACAAGTTTTTGTGTTTATTTAAAGAAATTTTTTATCATTCTACAACAGAAGCTTATGAGTGTTTCTTAGCTTTTAGGTTGGCGTTAGGATTTTTGGTTGATTAAAACATTAAACATGTGTTTGGTAAATGACTTTTAAGTCAGATGAAAAATTAACTTTTGAGTTAACTGAAAAATTGACTTTTAATGGTATAGGTACTTTCCATTCAAAATAATTATATATTTCTCTAATGAATTCAACAATACAATAAAGAAAAACTTCCTCCGTCCCTATGATTTTGCACCCATTAGATTTTGGATGATATTTAGTGGAAAGTAAAATTTGGTTGGAGAATAAGACAAAAAACAAGTGAATGATAAAAATGAGTGGTTAAGATGGAGAGAGAAAATAAGTTTGTGGACAAGATTTAAAGAAAGAAAGTGGGGTCATTGCCAAAAAAAGAAACACAAATTCTTACCTGAGACCGTCTTTTGTAAAGATGGCTTTCAAAAGCCTAGTCCCATTCTAAATTTATATTGTTATAACTCTAAATATAGATTTGGGCTGGACTTTTGAGAGTCGTCTTTACAAAAGACGGTCTCTCAAGAGAACACCTGAAAAAGAAAAGATACAAAATGAATGAGACAAACTAAAAAGAAAAGAGGTGCAAATTAAGAAGGATAGAGGGAGTATCACTCAAACACAAACTCACCATATGTGTCTCGAAGTTCTATCACATCTAATCGAAGGAGCGCCTCTCCAACTCGCTTGAGAGTTGAGCGCACTCGTTAGAGCAGACCCAATGTAAACTTACTATCTACTTTCATCAAGTTCTCATTCGAACACTCCTATATCCTCGTTCGAGCACCCTATCTTTACTTCCATTCTTTTCTTCCTCAAAACACCAACACCATGCCACTCCGATCCCTTAGCCTTCTCATCATGTCCCTCAATGATGGATGTTTCGGATATATTGAGCTATTGGGTGATCAACATCATCTATCAATGTAGATTTACGGCTCGTTTGGTAGGTGATAATAAACGGTGGTAATGGGAATGATAAACTATAGTAATTTTAGTTGAAAAATCTCTTGGTTACCTTGATGGTCATGTTTGTTCAAGTTCAATTATCTCATTTTCTTAATAAAATTCATTCCAATGCATTACCATTGAGAGACGTGTGGTATTAGATGGTAATGAAAATTTATAAACAAAATTCTTTTTTTTCTGTGATCAAAGTTTCATTACCATGGGAATGATACAAAACTTTTGACGAAATTTTACACTATAAATCATTCCCATTACCACTATTTAGTACTACTAACCAAACGGACCGTTAGTATTTGCTTAAAAAGCAAGCATTGGCAACACTTTTAAGTTCGTCCCAAAGAACCAATCCTAGTTTACTTTTAAAAAGTCATCAACCTAATACCTCTTTGCTATTAAACAACTTAAAATTATAAATTAAAATATATAACAATTCTCAACTAGGAGAAAAAAGGTAACATATTACAACAAAATATATTATATTAATTAATCACTGTCCGAAGACCGGTGGGAGGAGCTTGATTAAGAAATAATAATCAATAATCTAGTACTCGTCTCCTTTACATGGTGTTAGCTATTGATTGTCCTCTTATGACATATACTTAAGAGTGAAATACATTATGTTAAGTATTAGAGTATATTATGTTAGTTCATTACATGTCAAGAAATTAACTTACGGAACCAATAATTCAACTAAAAGTTTAAACTGATGATTGAGGCTTCATAATATAAATGTTCTATACTCTAACGTGTATAATATATCACATTGCTTCAAACTTTATCTTAAATTTTTAGTTGAGTTCGTTTCTTTATAATGTTAGCTTTTGGTTGATATTCGAACATGTGATCTCATGTCACGATGAATACTATGTCAAAGAACTAACTCCAACAAAAGATTAAGCTAATAGTTGAAGTCCTAGGATATGTTAACTTTAGTTTTTTTTTTCTCTAACGAAATTTATTAGAATTTTTTTGTACATAGAATAATCGAATACCTTCCACTTAGTTTTTTTAGATGAAATTCAACTAAGTTCTAATTTTCTATATCTTATTGTTTTTAACGAAAATATGATTATTATATGCCATCAACTTAAATAGGTTTTCAGATGAAATTCAACTACGTTCTGATTTTCTATATCTTATTGTTTTTAAGAAAAATACGATTATTATATGCCATCAACTTAGATAATATTCTAAAAAGTTTTAATTTTCTATATCTTAATTTTTTAAAGAAAATAAGAATATTATGTGTCATTATACAAAAATAAAAGTAAATACAAAATAAAAGACGAACTAAAATAACAAATTATATTAAATAAGTGTGAGAAATGGGAGACTGATCATAAAATTATAAACGTAACTAGACTTTTACAATAATCCTAGAGACCTAGACACGTAGTGATATCTACATGAGATTCAACACAATCTTATGTCTTCATCCCACCAATTATTGATCTCAAACATTAACACTTTAAACATCAAACACCCAAAACCCACAAAAAACCTTATGTCCCCACCAATCACTAATCCCAACTATAATCAACTTTAATTAGTGATTTAGCTTTTCAAGTCTAATCATAAAATAGTTGTTTTCTTAACCAATGAAACAACCCTAATAGATAATACTTCCTCTGTATCCGTCGTGAATAATTTGCATCAAAAAGAAAAGTGTTGTTTTTTTAAGAAAAAAGAATATAATGATAATAAATACGGTAAGCATGCATAATAATTAATTTAGTTGCGAATTTTGGCCACATAAAATGAAGGGTCAAATTTATCACCAAAAGATATAAATACTAGGAACCAAAATTTGTACCGCCACCTCTTTCCCAAAATCTATGTTCTTTTTTAAGTTTAAATATAGGCTAGAAAATTTCTAAAAGAGAGAGTGAAATTAATCATTTTTATTAGATAGTGATAATCGAATCTCTTTTATAAGGAAAAAACCTCAACATCTTTTTATCAAATCTTAAAATTTATACATAACTGAACAACTCCACTAGGCATACATAAAAATTTAAATCCGCCCTGTTATATATATATATATATATATATATTATGTATATATATATATATATATATATATATATATGTATGATATATATATATATATATATATATTATATATATTATATGTATATGTATAATATATATATATATATATATATATATATATATATATATATATATATATATATGTAATTATAATAGTATTATATAATATATATATATATATGATATATATATATATATATATATATATATATATATATAATATATATGTATATATATTATTATATGTATTATATATATATATATATATATAATATATATATATATATATATATATATATAATATATATTTATATATATATATATATATATATATATATATATATATATATATATATATATATATATATATATATATATATATATATAGGGGTAGGATCAAGTGAAAACATTTAAAATTGTGAAAACAGAAACCAGATAGAGGTATATATATTGTAGCAAAAAGGTACATATTATCTTACAGAGTGTACATATTTTGTGTGAAGAAAAAAGTTTATATTATTTACAAAAATATCATCTGAATATGTACCCTTTTAAGTATATATGTACCTTTTTAATTAAATATCTAATTATTTTCAAAACGGCACCCAAATGTGTACTTTATTCGAGCTTTTATTTACCCTTGTTTTTTATCCTATTATTTTTTTTAAAAAAATTATTTCATAAAAGCAATAAATTAAAGCTTAAAAAAAGTTTGCCAAATTTTACTCATCCCCCACAATCCACATCATTGATCATATCTCCCTATATATATACCACTTACTCTTTAGATTTGTTTCACAACCAAACAAACACTAGCTAAATCATCTTTTCTCCCTCCACTCTCTCTAAATCTTTATCACTAAATAAAAAAAATGGAGCAAAATGCACAAGTGGTAGCAAAAAAGTTATGGCACATAGTGAGAGTGGTCTTTGTGATGTTAAGGAAAAACATGAGCAAGAGAAAACTACTCTTGGACCTTAAATACTTAACCATGAAACGGCCTAAACTCGCCGGAAAACCATTCACCGGAAACCACCATAATGGTGGCGGCGAGTACGAGTTTAGTTGTAGTAACACCCCAAACCACCCAAACTATATTTTCCCATTTCAATTTAATCATAAAAAAAAGACTCAAAATTACCATGCAACTATTTATGAAGAAAGTCAAGAAATATATACAATCAATAAGGTGGTTGAAACAATGTTAAATTCATGTAATTTTCAAAACGACGACGTTGAGGGGTCACCATTCCCTTATTTTTACTCTCCCTTAGAATTAAGGGTAGGGAAAAGTCCAATTGTTAGGGTTACGGATTCTCCTTACCCTTTGCATGAAATTGGGAATGGGAATAATTATAAGGTTGATGAGGCTGCAGAGCTTTTTATTCAAAGGTTTTATGATCAACTTAAACAACAAAGGATAAGGGATGTTTAAATTTTTGTGAAACTTTTTGGTGATTAATTATGCAATAATTTATAGTTTTGAGCCTTTTTTTGTTTCTCCTTTGTATATTATTGTCTTTTATGCAAGGTATTTTTAGTGAATAAAATATATATGTAAAAAATTGTACAATATATAAATCCTAAAATAAAATTGCGATAATTATAGTGTTTTTGTTACATGATAGGCTTCAAGGGAAAGATAGCTACGTAAGAATCGAACCTACACGTTATCTGAGAAAATGATACTTGCTCTCTAATTAAGAAAAAATTCAATTTTTAAATTGTGCCTTTTAAATTTAGTGATCACTTTATGATTATAAATAGTGTTCATTTTAAGTTTATAATTGGTCACTTCAACATTGTAAGTGAGCATTTTAAAACTGTAAGTTTACATTGAACCAATCTAATAAAGATAATTATAACGTGAGGGGTCTAATTTGAGAATTTGTGTTCCAATTAATCCTTAGGTTGACCCACTTTTGAGGAGCTTACTTTTATTATTGGGTGTACACAAATTCTTGCTATAGACCGTTTATAGTATAGACGGGTAAATATGGGCCAACCCATTTTGCAAAATAAGTAACTGATTAGTCATCAGCCTTATTTTTAAATTTAAAATCATTGGACTGGGTTGTTGGGAGAGCCGTCTTTGCCATAGACGGTCTCTCAGGAGACTTTCTGGTGGGTGTATTAGATCCTTTATTAGAAAGGCGTACAGTCCAAAACTACAAAGCCATTGACGCAGACACTAAAGTTTGGATTGATGAAATGTATAACAACTTTGATCACAAATAAGTAATAATGGCTAACACATACTAGTTTACTTTTTGTACCAACTAAAAAGATAGAGGAGCACTGGAGCAGGCCTACAAAAATAAAGAGACGTTATTAGAACTTAAGATAGGGGTCACTAATCATCAATTTAAGGTGAATGAGATTAGATTACATTATCGGCCCGTTTGATTAGTGATATTAAATGGTGATAATAAGAATGATTTATAGTGTAAAATTTCATCAAAAGTTTTATATCATTTCCATGGTAATGAAACTTTGATCACAAAAAGTTTTTTTGTTTACAAATTTTCATTACCTCCTAATATCATCTCTACCGATAGTAATGCATTAGAATGAATTTTATGAAGAAAATGAGATGATTGAAGTTGGACAAGTATAGTCATCAAGGTACCTATAATATTTTTCAACCAAAATTACACTAGTTTTCATTTTCATTACCACCGTTTATTACTACCTACCAAACAGAATTAACCCTACGTCATTAACAGTTTGTTTGATAGTCAATACTAATAAATAATGACAATGGTAGGAATATGTCTTGACAAATTTAATAGTCATACTTATTCTCATTCAAGAATCTCAGTTTCTTTAGAAAATTCATACCAATGCATTTTCATTAGAAAATGTGGTATTAAGTAATAATGAAAAATTGTGGAAAAACTTCTGTTAGGAAAGATTTGTGTGTATTAATATGATCTCTCAAATTACAATAGGGAAACAAATAATATATATATACATAAGAAGAGTTGGGCTCAAAGACACTAACAAAGCCCAAACCTAATACTAACCATATAACTTACAATATAATTATAATAATCCCAACACCCTCCCTCAAGTTGGAGCATGTAGATCACAAATGCCCAACGTGCGAAGAAGAAACAAGAATTGATTGAGCCCTAAGGCTTTAGTGAAGATATCTGCCAATTGTGAAGTGGTGGGAACATGGGAAGGACTAATCGTACCATCTTGAATTGCATCACGCAGGTAATGGCAATCAACTTCAATGTGTTTGGTACGTTCATGAAAAACCGGATTTTGAGCTAAGTACAATGCGGACTGACTATCACAATAAAGGTGCATTGCTGTAGGATGTTGCACCCCCAAACTCAACAATAAGCCTTTCAACCACTTTAGTTCGCAAGTAATGGCAGCCATTGAACGATATTCAGCTTCAGCAGAAGACCTAGAAACTGTGACTTGTTTTTTAGTCTTCCAAGAGATAGGAGAACGTCCCAAGAAAACCAGCCAACCAGATAGAGAACGTCTTGTAAGAGGGCAACTAGCCCAATCAGAATCACACCAACCACTCAAAGTCAAATCACAATCAGAACGAAGTAAAATACCTTGTCCCGGACAACCTTTTAGGTACCGCACGACTCGAATAGCTGCATCCCAATGATCTTTCCAAGGAGCATGCAAGAATTGAGATAAAATATGAACAGAATATGCCAAATCAGGACGAGTAAAAGCCAAATAAATAAGTCGTCCAATTAACCTTCGATACCGATCAACATTTTCAAGAAGGGGACTTGTAGAACGAGCCGACCGGTGATTCTGTTCCATAGGAGAACTAGCCGGTTTACCGCCAAGGTTACCTGACTCAGCAATGATATCAAGAATATACTTCCGTTGACACAGATAAATGCCCTCAGAATTCCGAGCAACTTCTATCCCCAAAAAGTATTTAAGAGCACCGAGGTCTTTCATATGAAAGCAAGAACACAAATATTTTTTGAAAGCAGTTAAGGCAACCGTATCATTCCCCGAAATGATCAAATCATCCACATACACTAGTATATTAAGTTGAACGGTTCTTTTCTAATAGGTAAATAATGAGTAATCAGAGTACGATTGGACAAATCCATAAGTGCGAAGTGAGTTTGCCAACTTTGAGAACCAACATCTAGGTGCTTGTTTCAAACCATAAAGTGATTTTCGAAGTCTACACACTTTGCCAGGTTGCCCACTGTGAAAACCCGGAGGCATTCTCATATACACTTCCTCCGACAAGTCCCCATGTAGAAAAGCATTATGTACATCCATTTGGTGCAGTTCCCAATTTTTAGCAGCGGCAACAGCTAAGAATGCACGAACAGTAGTCATCTTAGCCACTAGGGAAAATGTATCTGTATAGTCGATGCCTTCTACTTGGTGATTTCCAAAGACCACGAGACGAGCTTTAAGCCGTTCTATGCTGCCATCTGAATTGTACTTTATTTTGTATACCCATCGACTACCTAGAGCTTTCTTCCCTGGAGATAAGATTTCTAAACTCCATGTTTCATTATCCTCCAAAGCACTAATTTCTTTTTGCATAGCATCCCTCCATCTAGGGTCTTTCATAGCTTCTTTGAAAGATCGAGGTTCAACACCTACACTAACAGCTGCAAGAAAGTTTTTGTGGCCCATAGAGAATCGTTCACAATTTACAAAATGTGTGATAGGATACGACATACCTAAGGACTTAATCGGAGTAGATGATGATGCAGGGGGAGATGGACTTACTAGTCGAATAGTGTTCGTGACATAGTCATGTAGCTTCGTAGAGGGGAATTTTTTTCGCTTTCCTTTTCCTGTAGCTTCACCTGCATGAACATTGGGAATGGCCACTGCCTCCTCCCTCGACGCACTAATATGCGGCACATCAACAACTCTACCTTGTGGATTACCCACAGAGGCGTCTTTCTCATTGTCATGCCTCACACACTCGTGTCTTCCCTCGTGAGGCACATCTGTTGCTGAATAATTAGCAACAAGGATCCCTGCTTGACCATTTGGCTCTTCCTCAACAAAACATGTCTCATCAAGGACACTATACTCCTCACGAATAACACTAGAATGAGAAAGAGTGTCATTGATATGGCTTTGGGTATGGTCACTATCCCCAAGATTTTCATACAAAAAATCATCGTCAAAATGCTTAAAAGGAGGGACGACATTATTAGAGGAAGAAGGAGCAATATGAGCTTGAGCAAAGGGGAATTCATTCTCATAAAATTTTACATCTCTAGATACAAAGTAGTCACCTGTGTCAAGATCGTAAAGTTTCCACCCCTTTTTTCCTTGAGGATACCCAACAAAAATACATCGGCGACTACGACTCATAAACTTGTCTCTCTTAAACTTATGATTATATGCATAGCACAAGCACCCAAACACACGTAATTCAGAGAAAGAAGGAGGAGTCTCAAATAACAATTCATAGGGTGTTTTATTATTAAGCAAAGCAGAAGGAGTTCGACTAATAATGTAACTAGCAGCTAAAACACAGTCGCCCCAAAAACATAAAGGAAGATTAGCCTCAAATCTTAAAGCGCGGGCTACATTTAAGATATGTCGATGTTTTCGTTCGACTCTCCCATTTTGTTGAGGGGTCTCTACACAAGAGGTCTGAAACAAAATGCCATTTGTACTAAAATAATCTACCATGCATTTAAATTCAGTGCCATTGTCACTGCGTACAACTTTAACCTTTGCATCAAATTGTCTGTTAATCATAGCAAAAAAAGAACCAAACATTTTATTGACCTCAGTTTTATCAAATAACAAAAATACCCACACAGCTCTAGAATAATCATCCACAATAGTCAAAAAATATGTAGCACCACAAGAAGAGGGAGTATGATACGGCCCCCAAAGTTCACAATGAATAATTTCAAACTTAGTAGTAGCACTACTATCACTAATCGGAAAAGTATTCCTTGGTTGTTTCGCTTGATGACAAACGTCACAAGCTTTATGAAAAGCACTACTAGACCTATTAATAAAGGGAAGGGACCGCACAACTTTCTCAGAAGGATGTCCAAGTCGACGATGCCACAATTCTTGAGAAGGTGGAGGAGTCGCCCCATCCACATTCAAAGCATGTATTCTTGGAACATCTCGAAAGTAGTAAAGTCCATCTCTCCGTTCACCTACTCCAATCAGTATCCTCAAGTGTTGATCCTGTATAACACACAATGTCTTTGTGAAAAAAACTAAACAATTCAAATCATCACATAGTTGAGTCACAGAAATAAGATTGCAATTTAATTGTGGAACATAGAAAACATCCCTAAGCACGATTCCTTTGGTCAAATGAACATCTCCTTTCTTGGTAGCTACTGTGTTTGTACCATCCGAAAGGCCAACGGAACATTCAGTCATATCATGCAAATTATGCAATAAATCAAATTTGCAAGTAAAATGGCGCGAAGCACCCGAATCAATAAGCCAAAGAGAATCAGATAACTCACCACTCAAACGATCAGGATTATTTTTCAAATTGGAATTACCAAGCATATCAAGTAGACGTTGCCATTGTGCACTTGTTATTCCGGGCAAGGTTTCGGCTAATGATCCACCACCATAATCGACCCCTGTAACAACAGCTACAGTGGCAGCTAAATCTCCCTTGCCACGACCAGCATGCTTATCCGAAGTAGACTGGGTAAATCGCATACCACGACCTCCCCTATTAGAACCACGACCCCCACCGCGAGGAGCGCGATGTTCCCACCAATCGGGGTAACCATGCTTGGACCAAAAAGTTGTCTCATCATGACCTCTTCGATGACAATGGGTACAAACTAGTACTGATTTATCAACCCCATCAGTCTTACGTGAGCCAGCAAATTGTACTCCTGTTTTAACGACCATTGCACGAACATCTTCACGTTCTTTTTGGCTTTTGGCTGCCAATTGAAGCCTTTCCTCTTGAAGGAACATCTGGTATGCACGATCCAAAGTAGGAAGAGGATCCTGAGATAAAATTGTAGAGCGCACATGACCATATAATTCAGCATTGATACCAAATAAAAAATCCTGCAAACGATCTTCATCCAACCGTGCTTGTAATTTGGTGCCAATACCACATGTACAGCCACTACATTTACAATTTGGTAAAGGATTATATGTTGCAAGTTCATCCCATAATGATTGTAATTGACCAAAGTATTGAACAATTGACATTGTTGGAGGTTGTTGACAAGCTGCTAAAGCTTGTTTAATTTGTTGTTTACGAGGCCCGTTACCGACATTGAATCGTTGTTCCAATACATCTCACATAGGCTTTGCCTCTTCAAATAAATTAGGCTGGACTTATTGTGAATGCCAGCAATTATCGGGGAAAACACGAGTTGCACACACTTCAGAAGCCGAGGAGATATATGCCATCCCAAAACCATATGGCAATGGGAAGAAGGTCTCCAATAGCTTATAAAGTGTGCACACCATTTTCAATTTTTCGATGTGGGATAACTCATCCCAACACCCCCGCTCACATGTGAACCCCCGTTAAGTTCGCATGTGGGAGTAATCAATTAGGGTAGGAACGCCATTCTTTTCGGACCTACCATTTTTAAATTTTTGATCGAACCATCGGCTCGGATACCATGTTAGGAAAGATTTGTGTGTATTAATATGATCTCTCAAATTACAATAGGGAAGCAAATAATATATATATATATATATACATAAGAAGAGTTGGGCTCAAAGACACTAACAAAGCCCAAACCTAATACTAACCATATAACTTACAATATAATTATAATAATCCCAACAACTTCTTTATCTTATTATATTAAATAAAATCGTCTAAAAATACGCTCTATACGGCTTTAATATTAATTTGTTTGCTTAAATTATGATCGACCCTCATCTCAAAAAAAAAAAAAATTATGATCGACCCTCAATAGTCTAATTATTATATTTGACAAAAGTAATTAGTAACTAACAACATTTTAGTCAATCTAACATATATTGCAACAAATTCATCCATATCACTTTGTGAATGACCTACGTGGATACGTTTAATAATAATGAAAATTTGAAATAGGTAAGATTTTTAATAAAAAAAAAAGCATGTAATAAGATCCAAATTAAATTTATTTCAAATATAAGCGCCTGATATCCCAAAGCACAGGTTCGGGTCTGTTCGCACCTAGTAAGTGCGAACAGTAATAAACTGGTAAAAAAAAATCAAGTGTTTGTTCGCACTTAGTAATTGCGATCAGGTCAAGCAGGGTCAATATTCTGATTTTACGACAAGACTTGTTCGCACTTACTAAGTGTTTGTTTGCACTTAGTAACAGCGAACAGTCTGTTTCAGTTTTTCAGTCTGTTCGCACAAACTAAGTGCGAACAACCTGAACCTAAGGTTTGCGAATTACACGCTTACTTTTGAAATAAGTTTAATTTGAATCTTATTGCATGTTTTTTTTATTAAGAAACTTATTTATTTCAAATTTCCCAATAATAATTGGCTATGAATTTTTTAGACCTCTTGGTTTTTATGTCCATGGTCTATCATTGGTTCGATTCCATAAATAACGTAAGATAAAACCTTATCATATTCATATGACATCCATTTGGACATTATTTGTTCACATATAGGCTTCAAAACATCACTAGCATCATCATTGATCGTGCTGAAAAATATAGGTTATATGAGCCTCCGAGTTGAATTATATACTATTTTTATTATTATTATTTTTATTTTTTATTTTTATTTTTTAATCAGTTTTATCAGTAATTTTACTCTTTAGATAACATTGTCAGTCATCACTCATTTCCTCTTACGTTGGGTTTCTTTCTTTTTGGGCGTAAAATATAAACCATTTTCCTCTAGTCCTCCCTTTAAAGGAATACAAGTATGAATTGTTCGTCACCTTTTCTCACCTAGATTTTGCCTTTGAACAGGATATGGGGTATAATAATGATAATGATTTGGGTTCAGTTTGCTTCTCCAAACAGTTCAGTATAATTTGAAATCGATTCTCACCAATCAAATTTCATTCCAACTTAAAGACATTTTGGTATCCGATTTACCAACGAATCTGGCCCATCACCATCTCTACTATTACCTCAAAACTAAAAGTAAAAGACAAATCCACTTTCATCAACTCATGGTTTAGTGGAAGTGCATTTTAAAAAGGAGAAAATGACAAATAAATTTGTTAATTATAAACCCATCAATACAAGTTTCCGAAATTATTGTTTCACTTTTTGCCATGTTTGCCATCAAGCAAGTACTAAAGACCCAAGTGCATGCAAAGCAAAGGCTTGGATCTCTTCACTTGTCTATTCTTTAGTAATCATCTAATTAGTTTTCCTTTATAAATTGTTTATTTTTTATATAATTAAATCAACAACCACCGAAATAATTTTAAGAGCTAGCTTTAAAAAACAAAAGTTTATAAATATATTTTCCATAAATGATTTAACTTACATTACATATATATAATAAATTACTAAACGCCATGTTTGAAAAAGATGATTTCATTTTGAAAATTTGGAATGGGCTTAAATTTATTGTTTGACAAATCAAAAATTTTCTAATTTGGATTTGGATTAAATTCCACCATTGTTTTTAAAATAGTTTAAATTGAGAATTTGAGAATAACTACCAAAACCTTATCATTCTCAAATTCTACACTTACGATTTCATTATTGAAATCCATAATTTGAAATAAAATACTTATTCCCAAATACTACGTAATATATTTCTTAATTATAATGACCTTAATTCCCAAGGCCGCCCGGGGGAAGGGAAGGTAAGAAGAGAGGTCAGCGAAAATTAAACTCGGATTTTAAAATAAGAGAATGATATACATTCTTAGAAAAAATAAAGCTTAACGCAAATTCTTACTTGAGACCGTCTTTTGTAAAGATGGCTCTCAAAAGCCCAGTCCAATTTTAAATATGTATTGTTACAACTCTAAATATAGATTTGGGTTGGACTTTTGAGAGTCGTCTTTACAAAAGACGGTTTCTCTGCTCGGTTAATTTGTTATCCGACAATAAGTATATGTACTCCATTAAGTATAATTAGAACTATTGTCCATCTTAATTATTGATATTAGTGCAACTGCTACTGTACTTAGGATGAATGGATGATTGATTTAGGAACTTTGTTGGTTCCTTATCTAGATATCTATCCATATTGCTTCAATTATTAATCCTTAGCCTGTATGGGCTCTTCATAAACTACATATTGGAGTATTATTTTTCTTTCAACTTGTTTATCTCTTTACCAAAAGAATATAATACACCTAATTAATTAAGTTGCATTATAATTAGTATTTTAATCTCATTAAATCATGAGCAACAACTTAATAAACTAATATGCCAAACTAGTCCGTAAAACTTTATTATAATTGTTAGGAGCTACTTGTGTTTGTGTGAGAGGGATCGTCGTCACTCGGTGAGACGATCTCAAACAAATTTAAGAATACATTATTCTTAAATCTGTTTGAGATCGTCTCACCGAGTGACGACAATCTCTCTCACACGAGTACGTATCTTTTAACAAATTATATGCGTAAATTATTATGAACTTGTTTAGCATACCAGTTTAAGTTTTCATGATTTAATGAGATTAAAATAATAATTATCATGCAATTTCTTTAATTAGGTGTTTAATTGATGTACTCTTATTAATTAAAATCAGTTACATGTTATTTTAATTTTATAGTTATATATTTGACATATAATACTTTATTTTAATTTTATTTACTTATCTTCCAAAATAAAATTTATTTACTTATTATAAAAATGTAACAAATTTTGATTTATTGGTTATTTAAAAATTTTAAAAATAAAAAAGAATGTTTCATAAAGAATTTGATTAAGAAAAAACGCCTCAATTTTCCTTGCAAACAATAGGCTCTTTTATCTACATAAAAACTTGGCTGAGAGCGTCCTAGATTAACACCAGTCTTGGGCCGGCCCAGTTTAAGGCGCGTGTAAGACACGCGCTCTTTTTACCTCCAAACTTTTCGTTTCTTTTTATTATTTAATTGGAATTCAAATAAGTTGATTGATATGACATTAGAGTTTTAGAATCATTATTATTTGTTCCATTTTATTCTTTCCTTTCAGAATTCAAATATCTTTACGCTGTAGTAGGCCGTACTTTTGCGTCCTCAAAATCTTCAATGGTTTCCATTGTTTTCTTCAAAGTTGTTGTCCTCTAAGATCTTTGCAAGTATTGCCATTCCACTGTATACATCCAATTTAGTCCTTATGTATGCATCACATCCACATCTTTTATTTGGAAGAACTAACTTTCTCTTGCCACTATGTCTTTCATTTTCTTTGCTTTTTTATCTCTGTAGTTCCTTGTTTAGAACAAACAAAATATCGTTCATGTATAACACCATCTATTTTCCTTATTGTGGATTTTCGAACACTAAATCCTGTGGCTCTAGCATGATCATGATATAATAATTGAAGATCTCCCAACTACCTGCTCGCGTGTCCTCCAATGAACCTCTTATGTCAAACTTTCTCTTTGCAGTCAGGGCCGATCCTGAGTTTTTAGAGGCCCCAGACGGAAAATTAAACATGGGCCCTTGAGTATAATATTAACAAAATCGATATTTATGATTTCATAAGCGTACGCATCTATACATACTATAAATTCAAATAAAAATTCTCATACAAGTATTTTTCGATGCAAAATTACTAATAACAATGTCTAACTCAAGAAATTGAAGCATATCTTTTTGAATATAGAGCGTTTTTTTACTTTCAGATAAATACTTTTAAGATATCATCTTATCTATTTTTAAGTAATTTAAAAAATAAATAAAAAAATTACTTAGTACTCTCAATAGTTATTTTGGTTATACTTGCAAAAATTTACTCAAATTAATAATAAACAAATAAATTACTCAATACATTAAGAGATACAAGAAAAAAAATCAGATTAGGGCTAAAAAATACAATGGCACCGTCTAATCATACACTTAAGTCCGAAATAAATAAACTGTAAGTAATAATTAAGAATACAATAATATTAGGGCCAACCCCATAAAACCATAATTATCAACCACAATTCACTAAAAACTCTATGAATTTCATATTTTTTTTAATCAAAAAATGAAATAATGAATTATATTTACCGTGGAATTACTTGAATAAGAAATTAAAATAGTAAAAATATACCTTTTAAATTCCAATTAGTTAGGATTTAGGGGGCAGCGGATGAGCGAGAATAGTCTGTAAATTAATAGGCCTTCGAAATAGGAGGCGATAATGGTGGGCTGATGGAGCTAGCCGCGTAGGAATTCTTTCCAATATTAGCTATATATGGGTATGGGTAGGCCTTTTTGCAAATTTCTGACTTTTTTGGTGGGCCCAGGGCACAAGCCTAGCTTCCCTGGTATAGGATCGACCCTGCTTGCAGTTAAAGGTTTTTTTTAAGCATTCTATTGCAGTTGTTTTATCTGAAATTTACGCAATTATTGAAATAATTAAATATTTTATATGGACAATTGTTGTTTTTGTAATGTAACTCAATTGACTTTAGTAGACTACTATTTACCAGGGGCGGACCCAATTAAGTGACAAGGGGGTACAGTTGTACCCCCAGTTTGAAAAAAAAAATTAAAAAAAAAAAAATTAAAAAAAAAAATAAATTAGTGTTTCCTGCTTCCTGCTTCGTGCTTCCTGGCTTCCTGCAATTCTCTCTAACTCTCTCACTCTCACACTCTCTCGCCACGACGCCACCATGACCCACCAGACCGATCGACACCGCGCCGAGGCCGCCACGCCCACAGCCCGACTGCCTCCACTTTCTCCAATTCTCCATTTGAGGTAAATTCACTAATTCACTAAATTGGTATTCTCCATTTGAATTTTAAAGTTTCAATTTTATTCTCTATGATTGAAATTGCTTAAATAAGTTGTTGTTGTTGGCTTGTTGCTTTTTTTTATCAAATTAGTGTTTGTGTAGATGTGTAATTGCCAATTACTCAATTAGGTTTTCAAATTTGAAATTCATGCCATGGGACTATGAGTTGTTACTTGTTAGTGTTTGTATAATTGTGTTGATTGAAAATTGAAATTGGTAATTAGGAAATGTCAAGTAATTAGGAAATGACAATTAATTCATGTATTTAATTTAATTAGGAAATGTCAAGTAATTGTGTTTGTATAATTGTGTTGATTGAAAATTGAAATTGGTAATTAGGAAATGTCAAGTAATGAGGAACCTTTAATGAAAGCATTGACTCTCCATCACCTCCTTTAAGTTCCCCTCAAAGTGAAGATGTTAATATGGAAGTAGGTGGTTCAAGTGCTTGTGATGAACCATTGGATGATGATTGGGTGTATGATGTTGAACTTCTTCCTCATGACGGGATTGAGAATAAACATAATGGATTATCCCAAAATGAAAGAAATCTTAGGGAGAACTTATATTCTTAGAGGCCCTTGCAACCAAAACACATGATTTCCCTCAAAGACAAGTAGGTGGTTTTGCCGTTTTAGGTGTCAATTGGTTCAAAAATGGGATTGGCTTGAATATAGTGTTGAAAAGATCTGCATTTTGCTTTGTTTGTTATTTGTTCAAGAGGGATGTTGAAATAAACAATGGGGAGATGCATTTGTTAATGGAGGGTTTAGAGGGTGGAATAAACGGATAGGTTTCAAAAGCATGTTGGTGGAATTAAAAGTGCTCACAATGTTGCTTATAGAAATATGTGAATCTAAGAGATGCAAAAAGAAATCAATTGAAGTTTTGTTTGATAATGCGAGTCGTCTCAAATGGATTCATATCATATTAGTTTGAATGCATCCTTATCTTGTTTGAGATTTCTTTTGGGTCAAGGTTTGGCATTACGGGGACATGATGAAAGTGAGGAATCATATAGTAGGGGTAACTTTCTTGAGCTTTTGAAGTGGTTATGGGGTAAGGTTGACGAAATAAGAAAACATACTTTCAAAATGCACCCAAAATTGTCAATTGACCTCTCCCAAAATTCAAAAAGATATTATCAATTGTTGTGCAAAAGAGACTACCAAGCATAATAGAAGAGGTTGGAGATGATTACTTTTCTATTTTGGTGATGAATCAAGTGATGTGTCTAAAAAGAACAACTAGCTCTTGTTTTGCGGTTTGTTAATAGAGAAAGTGGATCGGTAGTGGAGCAGCTTTTAGGCATTATACATGTGGATGATACAAGTGCTTTGTCTCTTAAAGATGCCATTTTGTCCTTGCTTATGGAACATTCATTGAGTCCATCCATGATAAGAGGTCAAGGTTATGATGGGGCGAGTAACATGAGAGGTGAAATCAATGGCCTTAAGACTTTGATTATGAATGATACTCCAAGAGCCTACTACATTCATTGTTTTGCTCATCAACTACAACTAGTTCTAGTTGCGGTTGCTAAAAAGAATGATAATTGTGGTTGGCTTTTTGAAATCCTTGCAAACTTGTTGAATGTGGTTGGAGCTTCTTGTAAGAGACAAGACATGATTCGAAAAAAGCAAGCTCAAGTAGTGGCTCAAGCATTGGAAGTGGGGGAAATTGAAAGTGGATCGGGATTGAATCAAGAACGTGATTTGAGTAGGCCGGGAGATACACGTTGGGGTTCTCATTACAAGTGTCTAATAAATATCATCAACTTGTTTCCTTCAATTGTTGAAGTACTTGAGTGGATTGGAAAGCATGGCTCTTCGGACGATAAGTTCAAAGCTCAAATTATTTCGGGATCTATCGAGTCATTTGAATTTGTTTTTATGACTCATTTGATGTTGATTATCTTTGGCTACACTAATGACTTATGTGTTGCTTTGCAAAGAAAAGAACAAGATATTGTTAATGCCGTTAGACTTGTTCATAGTACAAGAAATGTGTTGCAAAAGATGAGAGATGAAGGATGGGAGAATCTCTTACAAAAAGTTATTTCATTTTGTACTAAACACGAGATTGATGTTCCATCTATGGATGCTCATTATGTACCTCAAGGAAGATCAAGACGTTTTGTTCAACAAGCAACAAATCTACATCATTTTCGGGTTGGAATCTTTTTGGAAGTAATTGATTTGTATCTTCAAGAGCTTGATAATCGTTTTAGTGAGATGAACATGGAGTTACTTACATGCATGGCTTCTCTAAGTCTTAAAGGTAACTTTTCATCTTTTGATAAAAACAAGATACTTAAACTTGCTTCTTTATATCCCGAAGAGTTTTCATGTAATGATTTAACGGTTCTTGATCATCAACTTGATGTGTTCTTGGATGTTATGTTAAACGATGAAGCATTTCATGATTTGCATGATATCAATTCTCTTTCCATGAAGCTTGTTGAAACAAAGAGACATGAGAATTTTCCTCTTATACATTTGCTAATCAAGTTGATGTTGATTCTTCCGGTTGCTACGGCAAGTGTAGAAAGAGTGTTTTCCGCAATCACATATGTCAAAAGTAAGTTGAGAAATAGCATGGGTGATCAACTTATGAATGATTGTTTGGTTACTTTTATTGAGAAGGAAGTGTTTCTACAAATTTCCGACGACATGATTATTGATCGTTTTAAAAGTATGAAGACTCGAAGGATGAATTTGTAATTTTGGAGTGTATTAGTGTAAAACTTTAAGTATCGTAAGACTTTTATTGTTATTTTGGATTGTAAGACTTTAACTATTGATTCTATTATGTGTTGTAATTTTTTTTAAATTTATCCGATTACATGAATGATATGACGTTCGTGTTTTGTACCCCCAGTTTGAAATTCCTGGGTCCGCCACTGCTATTTACTAAAGATTTTATCTAAAAGTAATAACAAAACAACCATACAACACTAAATTAGTAATATTTAAGGGACGATAAAAGTCAAAGTAGGAATTTAAGGTTAGTTAGGTAGATGATTAAAGGAATTTGATTGTTGGAGATGTGGAAGAATGAATTAGAAGGTAATAAAAAATAGAGAAAATAGCAATAAGTTCCCTTATTTTGGGGTATAAATTTACCCTAGGGGGAGGTGGATGAATTCTTTACCTCCAAATGAGTGAAATCAAACTCTTTTTCTATTCATCCTTTTTAATCTACTCCTATTATACCTCTATCACAATTATTTCACTAACTTCATTTGCATGTCTAATTACCTTGTTATATTAGTTGATTTTTTTTACTACCTTAAATATTTACTCTCAATCCAAGCGACCCCATAGTTGTGAAATTTGTGATAAGAGCAAATTTTCGTTTTATCATAAATGATTAATGATTTAATATATATATATATTTATATACAATTGGATAAAAAATATATATACAACTGGACCAGTTCAATAAGACGCATCTAATAGGCGAGAGTTTTGTGAAATATAAATATCTCTTTCATTCCCGCTATGTTGTTATTGAGTTCAAGATTTGGAGTACTATTAATAGAATCTTAAAGAATCTCTCTCAGTAAAGAAAATTATACACAAAAACATATACTCTCTATCCTTCAATGGCGTCGTCGACGTCGAATCAACCTGAAAAAGATGAAGGTCTTACATGGGAAGACATATTGAATGCAATGAATTATTATGAAATATGTGATCAATTAGGAAGTTCGTCGTCAAATGAACGAGAAATAGATCAAGAAATGGGAAGACATATTGCAGGAAATTTGGTGGATATACCGAAACTCAATTCTTTGGTTTATTACTTTCCGCAAGGACATATCGAACACGTCCAAGAAGGTGTATTACATCCGGTACGTTATGGTTCTTTTCTTTGTCGTGTGGCGAATGTTTCATTTCATGCTGATCCGCAAACTGATCAAGTCTTTGTTAAGTTTCTTCTTGAACCGTGGATTACTAATGGTTACCCAAGCCCAAGCCCAAGCCCAAGCCCAAGCCCAATTCAGATGGGCGGGAATGATAATAATGATATTGTTTCGTTTGTTAAGGTTTTGTCGAACACCGATGTTAGTCATGTAGCTAGACATTTGCTAGTTACGGATGTGTTTAGAAAATGCATTTTTTCGCAGTTTCCAAAATCTATAAAAGTCAACCAATACATCTTAGTGAATGATATTCATGGTACGAGTTGGAAAATTATGTTTCATTCACTAGGATTTCCAACGTATTGTACTAGGCTCACTCATGGTTGGTATGATTTTGTGAAAATAAAGAACTTAATAGCAGGAGATTCTATTGTTTTCATGCTTAAAAAGTCAACCAATGAGTATTTTGTTGGGATTCGTAGGGCTGTTTTAAATAAACCGATTAGCGTTAAAGATGTAGAAGATGCGATTGAGAAAGTAAGGAATATGAAGAGTTTTGAGGTTGTTTATTATCCGAATCTGGGCTTGCCGGAGTTTGTTGTGCCCAAGGAAAAAGTGGATGATGCTTTGCATGTTCATTGGAGACGTAAAATGTCGGTAAAGATTGCGTATGAAGACTTTCGATGTACTACGCCCGTAAAGCGTTGGTTTTATGGATATATTTTAAAGGACGTTGATCTTAAAAAGGATTGGTTTTGGCCAAAGTCTTCGTGGCGAATGCTTCAGGTATGATGATGCACCGTGTTTTATGTTTTATTAATTTTATGTCAAGACTTGAAATAAACTTCATTAATTAGATATCGTCTTTTGTTTTTGGATATTTTACAATATTTGTAATATTATCCTTTTTGGTAAAATATAATTATATAAAAGGGTATTGACATTGGTTGTTGGCTTTTTAGTTGGCTTGTTTGGCCAGCTGAAAATGTTGACTGTTTTTTGTTGGCTTTAAGCTATCTGAAAAAACTAGTTGTTTATGGAGATGTTGTGTAAATTTAGGCATTAACTGTTGGATGTCGTTTATTTTGAGAAAAAAATGAGTTCAAAAGCCAAAAGCCAACATAAAAAGCTAATTGGAGTAGCTTTTTGATTTTGTCTTAAAAGTCATTTACCAACACTTTCGTTGACTATTTGACCAACTCATAAGTTAAAAGTCAAAAGTCAACTAAAAATCTAATGTAAAAGCCAACTACCAATCATTCCATAAAGTAGTAGGAAATTCAGTCAGAAAAATTAATCGGAACTTTTTAGTAACGCTTGTTAATGAGAAAAATAATTAACATAGATATTGTTTTTTATGTATTAACCTTATAATCTTACCCTTGAATATAGTAGCAATTAATTAATCTTACCCTTGCTAAATTCAATTTTCAGGTTCAATGGAATGTAAGACCTGATATTCTTAAGAACATGCCGAACATGCAGATGAATATGAGTCCATGGGAAGTGGAAGTACTACAGCCTAGTCATGAAGAGCTTGCATTGTCAAATAATAGCCTTTAGGCTCTTATGTTCAAATTCTAACCTCTTTCTTATTTTTTAGGTATTTTGGAATATGGGTCAAATCCACATTTTAAAATTCTGAAGTATCTGTTATCAAAAAAAAATAAAAATTCTAAAGTATCTGATTTCGGGTAGAACACAAGGTTTTGGGGTTTTCAATTAAGCTGTGTTCTTATTCATAAACATTGATACAGTTTATATACAACTTAAGCTACCTAAAATAACATATTACACAATATACACCTGCTGTAATTAAGTCCTAAATATCGCCTAAAATATACTCGGAATATTTTACAGAATATCCTAATATATTCTAACAGTATCCAAATAGGTTGATAGGGAAAATTTTAAATACCGCAAGCGCACAGTTGACATGTAGTCGCAAATCGAACACAAGGAGGCGAGTTAATCAATTTGTTTGCTTTATGACTACAAGACACGGATCAACAAATAATGCGGTTGGGAAACTAATACTAGGATGCAAATAAACTAAGACTAAAGCAATGATTAATATGAGGATGATAATGAAATAATAAATTTTAGGGTATTGGGTGTCACCTAATTCTAACATGGAAGTCGATCACTCTCATAATTGTATGAAATTAAGTCATTAGCATATTAAATGTGATCTAATTAATCTCAAGCGCTTGATTAATATCAATTTAAGACTTAGTGATAATAATATAACTTTCGTTTTATTGGCTAAAGTAGTAGAAATTTAACTTAAATATATCTCAATCCTAAATTAATCTTACTCTCAAACTTCTTTTTTATGGAAAAGGTTAATAAAGATGTTTAAACTGAGATTCATTAAGCAAAGATTTTATTATAAACTCAAATCTCACACAATGAATTGATAAAATGTCATCCATGTAATTCGAATTAGCTAGGATTATATCCTAACCCTAGAAAAGAAAACTACTCACTAGACATGGTGATGAAGAACATGTAATAAGTGATAAATAAAACCCTCATTGAAACACGAAACATGAAGACGATGGATAATTTCAAATTCACAAAGATAAATAATAAAGCAATAAACAAAAGAAACTTACAAATAGAGAAGAACGTAAATGTAAATTGCAAAGAAATTAAACGTAACAATGGAGTTCAACAACAAAGAATTCTAATGGAAAACAACACAAAAGTACAGGGAAAAATGAAGATTAAACTTAAAGAAAACCGCCCTTTTGATAAAAGTAACCGCCACTTTATATAATGGTTCCAAAAGTTAACCGTCAAAACGCACAAAATTGGCTCCTGACGGATATGCGACGACTCGCGACATCAAGGGCGACGAGTCGTCGCTTTGCTACTGCTTGGGGTTTGAGACTTCATTGAAGAAGCGACGAGTCGTGACATATTGGGGACGAGTCGTCGCTTTGCCTCTAAAAACTCATGTTGAGATCATGCCACGAGTGAGTCGTGGCGTATGTGGGATGACTCGTGGCTTGGCTCTGGATTGCTTGCACAAGTCACTATAAGAAAACAAGGCATTTTGTGACTCTTATTTTACATTTTACGACGTTTTAAAGCGTCGCAATAAAGCTATGCGACACTTCACAAAAGCGTCGGTATTTTCAATGTCGCTATTTACCGACACTTCAAAAAAGTCACAATTCTCACCCATTATAGGACGCTTTTTAGTGTCACTTTTTGTTTCTTATTACAAAATTTTGAGTGTCCAAATTCATATTTGCAACGTTTTTTCGCGTCACTATTTGTCATTTTGCGCAAATTTTGTCATGTCAAAGTATCATTTTACGACGCTTTTAAATGTCGCTATGTGTTAATTAACAACACTTATAGTGTTGCTATTTGTCTTTATAGGACACATTTAAGCATCAATATTTGTCTTTTTACGACGCTATATGGTGTCACTATTTATCTTCTTACGACGCTATAAGCGCTTGTGTCATTTTTAGCATTCATAATTTAGTCACTAATTCTATTTGTGACACTTTTTTCCATCATAAAATATTTTTTGCAACCCATTATAGTGTCACTGTTAGCAATATTGTGATGATTATTGACACCACTATCTACAATTTGTGACACTCTATTCAAACATAAATTGCTTTTAATTCACCAATAATATATATAACGGAAAAACTACCAAATTAAAAATTAAGAAATAATTTAAACATCATGAATATATTAAAATTGTTTAAATACTTCAAATTCCAAACCAATTCTAAAGGAATTCCAAATATTGTATAAATATACAATTAATGTACCATAAATACTACAATAAAAGTTTCTACACTTAGCATGATTGCTGATGCTCAAGTATATTATTTCACTTGCAATAATAATGTGTGTAGAGCGTCTAACTATCTCGATTCAATTCACGTTGTCATTCACACGTACACTATGCTCACAATCCTGTAATCAAATAAAAAAATATTTTAATAATTTTAAACATTCTAAATTAATATTTTACAATAATATAACACAAAAAAGAGATATGCATTAAACGAGACATCAAGTTGAAACAATGCACGCCACTGTTCATCTATTAAGCTCTAAATTCATTGATAGTCGATCCAAACAATCTAACACTGGTAACTTACAATTTGAATTGATCTTAATAAGTAAATTACAATTAAAAGTTGATTTCATCTTATTAACTCTAAACAATTTTTTAAAAATTTTTATTAACCAATTTCTTATTCTTTAAACCATTTTTTAAAAATATATTATGAAGTACAATTTTTGACATTCGCACAAAATTATTTAAACATTTTCGACTAACGAGGATCTTCTAATACTTTATACTAATTACTTAGAATAATCCAACTTATTCGTGATTTTCCTACGATAATTCCACCTATTGATTAACCATGAATAATCTAACATATTCGTGATTTTCCTACATAATAGCAACAAAACGACATCAATGCATAGCTTGTAAAAACAGCAGCAAAGACCAACAGAAACCAAAACATAAAGACAGCAGCCACGATCAAACACAGCGCAAACAGGACTCATACTACACAAAAGCTTATTTGTTACTCTCTCCGTTTCCTATTGATGTTCCCATAGGAAATATTTACGAGAATTAAAAAAAATGAAATCTTTGAGATAGTGGAGATATTATTTTATTGAATAATAAATTTGATGGAGGAAAAGTACGGGGACCACAAATATTAAAAAATAATTTAAAGAAAGTTAGTTGAAAAAATATGGGGACCATAACTAATTAAAAAATGCTTTATGAAGTTAATGGGAAACATATGTGGACCTAAGAATATAAAAATGTTAAAATGAAGTTAGTGAAACATATATGAAGACCATAATCATTATTAAAATATTAAAATGAGGATGGATGAGGTTATTTTTGTCCAAAATTTGTTAGTCGGAAAATTTCCTAATGGAAATAAGGATTGAAACTCCCAACATCACCCAATTGAAGAGTCAATTCCTTTTTGTTGTGTAATTTAATGTGCAAATTAACATTGTTGGGTAAAGCCATAAGTTGTATTTTAACCTTATTAAATCATAAACAACAACTTAAAACCGGTACATTAATACCTTTTTGTTGTATAATATAATATGCAAACAATATAATTATAGTATTTTAACCTTATTAAATCATCTTAAAACTGGTACATTAAATATGCCCATAATATTATATTTGTCTCATGATTTGTTATACTTTTTAATTTGAAATGTTCCTTTCCCTCCTTTTAACTTTTTTAACATTGTGGCACAATTAAAATTTTTTTTGACCCTTATTAGCCTATCAATACCAACAAAAATAAAATAATATACTAAATAGCAAAATTTCACGTGATGATCCTTAGTTTTTGGTTTTTCCACAAATTTTTTTAAATTCACGTGGTGACCTTAAACTTCTAATTTTTTGTTGTGATAAATTTTACGTTTTTGTTTAAATTAATTATTTATTTCTACTGAATATCGAAATATGTGGTCAATTAGAGTAATCACGACGTTTGTTTTTTTGAAAAAACTATGTTTAATTAAGTTGGGGAAATATAGCGTAATGTTAACACAAAATCTCCTTTTAATTAAGTGTTGCACTTATTGTGATTATTTATATTCTCTTTTTCGGGTGTTTAGTGGTGACTTAGGGTCATTTTTAGCTTATTTGCTCCGATTGGTATTTCATGGCCAATTCGTGAGAAAGTGAGTTATGATGACACTTGTGAATTGGTTTTAGGATAAAATTAATCATCTATGTAGGACTTTAAAGAAAGAATCAAGTAATTGAAAATGCCAAGCCATGAAGGGAAAGTTAAGTAAATTGCCATAAATCAAGATGACTTGGACTATGGGGTTGCACAAAATAAAAACAAACCATAATCAATGTAAATTATAAGTTCGGATTAAAAATTAGGTGCAATAATGGTGTAATTTAAAATAGGAAACAAATTAAGTATCAAGGGAATACCACCAATTGAGTGAACTATAACTAATTCAATGCATTTCATAATTCAATTCATCTTTTACAAAATATGATTTTTTTTACAAATTAAGTATAAAGGGAATACCACGGTCGTATGGTTGCTCTAATACCATTTGTGACACTCTGGCCTCTCGGACAGTCGTTGACTACTGATGGAGACTGTAGACTGACCCCACATACCAACACAAGTCTTTTCAGCGCATTTTGGTCTCACTCGTGCGCACCTAGGAAGACTTCTCAGGAGGTCACTCATCATAAGATTGCTCCACATCAAGCACGCTTAACTGTAGAGTTCTTAGCAAATGAGCTCATATAAAAAGAAGATTCACCTTGTTGATATGAGTAGTCTATCAATTTATTTTCAAGCTAAATCTATCAAACAAGAGTTTAAATTGATGTTTGAGACCCCATAATATGTTATATACTCAAACATTATGAGGCAAGTAATAATATATATATATCAATTAAAATAAAAAATTTCAATTTCAAATTATGGAAAGTTGATATAAATAATCTTTACATTGAGACAAATTAAACAAGATCCCAGATGATTATGTTTTGACTTATAGATTAAAAATAAAATACAAATTAAGAGTAAAAGATGAATATTATCCAAAAAGCAAATGGGACAATAATAGTGAATTGCAGGGAGTATAATTTAATATGAAAATCAGCTATCACATGTTTTTAATTATTTAATTTGGAATTTTGTTATATTTTTAAACATCAGAGAGTATATAATATAATTTTTCAAAAAAAAGATATAAATGAGTCCATAAGTCCAATCTGTATCTCAAAATTATACTCATCCTAGTTGGCAAATATGCCATAACAACCTAAATAAACTTATATAAACCATAGAAACCGTACCGTTACTTTACATTCAAGATTGCATTCAATAATCTCTAAAAGAAAACAAATTTCGTTGCGTCGTCGTCGTCAACGCTTGATCAAGAAGAATTACATACTCCTTCAATGGCGGCTTCATCGTCATCGTCGTCGCTATCGTCATATGAACCAGAAATAGATCAAGAAATATGGGAAGCTTTCGCAGGAAATTTGGTTGATATACCAAAAAAGGATTCTTTGGTTTATTACTTTTCGCAAGGACATATCGAACATGTGCAAGATAACCCAAACCCAAACCCAAACCCAAGCCCAAGCCCAAGCCCAAACCCAAACCCAAACCAATACGTTGTGGTTCTTTTCTTTGTCGTGTGATGAATGTTTCATTTCTTGCCAATCCTGAAACTGATCAAGCCTTTGTTAAGTTTCTTCTTCAACCTTGTATTACTGATAATCCTAATCCAAATCCAAACCCAGACCTAAACCCGGACCCAAACCCATACCTTCCGACAACGTCGTTAAGAGATACCATTTTTACACGGATACCTACAACAGAAAGTCAAAACATCATGTTGACTGATATTATGCTTGATTCAACAAAATTGAAAAAGTCATTTGTTGAAGCAAAAAAATTAACACCAAGAGATTCATTTGTTTTCATACGGAAAAACTCAAGCAATGATGAGTATTATATTGGAATTCGTAGGGCTGTTGTTAATACAGGAATTAGCATTGAAGATATTACGATGCAGTTGAAAAAGCACGAAAATATGGAGAGTTTTGAGATTGTTTATTATTCAATTCGAGGCTTGCCAGAGTTTGTTGTGCCCAAAATAAAAGTGGATAATGCTCAGCGTATTGGTCGGAGACGTGAAATGCTGGTAACGTTTTGGCACGAATTTTGGGCGTATGTTGTGCCGATAAAGTGTAGGCACACTGGAACAGTTTTGAATATTGTCCATCATGAAAATGATGTGAGTAATTGGCCGAGTTCTTGGTGGCGGGTGCTTTAGGTATAATTATTTTAGTTTAATTATAATATTGTCCGCCTAGGGTATAGCTTATAAAGGGGCCTAAATTGAGTTAATTCTTATTATTAAAATTTCACAAATTCTTGTAAGAGATGGTCTCTTTAAGTGACCATCCTTAAATTTTTATTTTTTGTTTTTTTGAATATGACCATCTTTAATTTAGTTAGCCTGTTATCCTCTTTTAGATTAATTAAGTTTTATTGGGTTGGGCCAGTTGAGAGACGTCTCTCAAAAAACACGGTCTCTCAATAGACCGATTGTTAAAATTTAGTTTGTACATAAGTACCTTAGCAATATATAATCTTAAATTTGTACATTTCTTTGACATTTATGTGATGAAAAAAAAATTTATGATGCACAATTAGACAAAAACAGAACTGAAACTTTACTTATATATACAAGAACTCTTTTTATGTTTCGCCTAAAGCCCAAAAATAGTCAAAAACGGCTTAATTAAGTCAAGAGTTGAAATGATCTTGATTAATTTATATACAACTTTACTATTCATGGTATTTATTCAAGAGTGTAACCAAATAAAAAACAAATGATTGTTATCAAATAAATTGGTTACTAACTACTTAACCAACACTCAAATGATTTTATACTGAAATACATTTTGACAGTTGTCAACATTGAATAACCCATGCATCCTTCCTCGTGTATATTTTTGGGTATCATAACAAGTATTAGTTGTTCCTAAATGCTACCGAATTTTAAGTAGACAAAGAAAAATCATTACCCAACGCTAAATCTAGGGTGGGGTTAGGAATGGTTAGATGTAACATCCCGGCCTAACGGACCACCGGTGACTACTCATGAAGACTGTAGACTAATCTCACAGACAACACAAGTCTTTTCAGCGCATTTTGGCCTCACTCGTGCGCACCTAGGAAAACTTCCCAGGAGGTCACCCATCCTAAGATTGCTCCCCACCAAGCACGCTTAATTGTGGAGTTCTTAGCAAATGAGCTCCCTAGAAAAGAAGATGCACCTTGTTGATATGAGTAGTCTATCAATCTCTTTTCAAGCTGAATCTGGGATATCACATTAGATATACGCAACCTTACCTCATATTAATAATAAAACTAATTAAAAAAGAGGCAGCTTAGTAGAAGTATATTGGTTGAAATAGTACAAAGTATAGTATTTGTCATATTAGTATATCACTAGTCATTTTTTATTTTTGCATATGTATTGTGTACATTAGTCGCATAAAAATTATCAACCACATTAAAATGAAATAAAAAATAAAATTTCATAATTGATTAAAAATTCATTAATATGAAATACAAAAACAAATAACTTTTAATTGAAATTGTCGAAAAACTGTTTGAAATATTTGTTCCTACCAAAATATAGTTCGTAAATCAGACATAAACTTTTCTACCAAAATATGGTGAGATAAAAGTAGTCGAGAATTTCGACTATCAATTTCCATCTCTTTTTGATTTTTAATTTCTTAAAAATTCCGACGATCATTATATTTGTTGGAAATTTAATCAGAAAAAGTTTAACTATTTAACTGCTTAGTAGCAAAAATAGTCGTAATTTTCATCTAAAATGGTTTTAGTCGAAAATCCCAACTATCACAAAGTAGTAGGAAATTTAGTCGAAAATTTTCATCTATTTAATGATGGAAAAAGTTAACCAATGTACCAACGTGTTTTAGTCTTTGTTAATGAATAATGATAAAACTAATAAATACAAAAGTTGTTTTCGATGTATTGACCTTATTTATTTACTCATTAAAAGAAGACACAATTGGATATATGCAATCTTACCCTTGTTGAATTCAATTTGCAGGTCAAATGGCATGAAAATTCTGAGCTTCTTGAGGTCATGCCGAGCTTGCAGAAGAACATGAGTCCATGGGAACTAGAAGTATAAATGTTAGCTGATGTGAATACTTAACTGAGTTTGAGTCCTTCGTGCAGATTATTGTACAAGCACCGCACAACTTAGTTTAGTTTAGCCTGTTATTTTACTAGCATAGATACTATAGGTTGTAAGTACTGTACTATCAAGTAGCTTAGTGCTTCTTTATTTCCATTCCCTTGTCATGCCATATAAATATTTCTTTCACTGCAAAAAAAACGCAGATTTCCGACTAACCGAAATAGTCGCTGTTTAGCCAGTATACGGCTATACCGACTAAACACCAGCTACCTTCAGTTAGTCGGATAAAATGGTCGGTAAATAAAAATAGTCGGAAAATCAGTCGGAATTCCGACTAACTTTCTCTTAGTCGCGATTCTGACCAGGAAAAGTTGTAGGAATTTAGTCGCAAATTTCCGACCGAGCACCGACTATGCATTAGTCGCGACATACCGACTACGCCTTTAGTAGGTAACTAGTCGGTAGTTCTAAAAAATGGTTTTAATTGATTTTTCAGAAATTTGTATAATTAAAAATTATTTTCATCGTCCGACCAACCTCCGACTAAATGTTAGTAGGAAAGTAGTCGGCAAAGTCAAACCTTAGTGTAGTCAAAGGTTGACCAAAATGTGGCGGCGTTGGATTCCGACCACTTGCGACTAAATAATAGTCGGAAAGTAGTCGGTAAAGGCAAAACTTAATTTAGCCAAAAGCCGACAAAATTTTGGCGGCATTGGGTTCCGTACAATTTCCGACTCATTGTTAGTTGGAAGATGGTCGGTAACTGTGGTGAGTACCGACTAAATTCCTACTAAATGGTAGTCGGAATTTAGTCGGTAAAAATTTATTATTAAAATAATAAAACTAGTCAAATGTGGTCAATGACCACATTTGACGAGTTTTATTATTTTATCCATAACCTAAACTATCGATTAAACGAAACAAAAAAACGCAATAAAGATAATAGAATAAGGCACGAAAAAAATTAATAATACAAATATACAAATATACAAATTGTCGGTAAATGTATTATACAAACCAATGTTTAATCCATAAAAATTAACAACCAAAACAAAAATACAAGGGGCTCAGTTGGTCGAGGGAGGCGGAGGAGGATTTTGGCGGAAAAGGGTGCGCAATAAGTTGAGAAAATGGTTGACCTCTTCTCTCAATTGTCGTTGCTCCTCCAAGAGTGAAGTCTGCTCCTCATTTGAAATGTGTTCGTTGAGGCGGGTCTCAACTCGGTCAATAGACTCTTGAAGATGATCGAGCCTCTCATTCACCATTTGTTCAGGAGGAGGAGCGGCCTGGTATTGGGATTGCGGCATCGCAACATCTGCGTAATAAATTGTCGCCGCGTCACCAACCCCATACACGCTCTTGGAGGGCTTCTTCTTCTTGGGCGCCTGTGATTTGATATTTTTAACGGCCTGAAAATAAGCGTCATTAATCTTGTCATCAGGTGTATCAGTAGGAAGTTCGACATAGAGGCGATTGTATTCGTCCTAAACAATGAAACAAAATATTTTATAAACCCTGAAATAGAAACCAATATAGATATAATTTGTATTTACTATCAAAACAGCTACCAAACCAACATTTCCTCAAATTACAATATCAGATATCCTAAGTAATATTCCAAAACAGCTAATGTACCAAAATCTAACCTACCAAAAAAACTAACTAAGCTATAATTCAATGATAACCAAAAAATGCTAATTTATAATCTATATAGATAAGAGATTGAACTTACACTTATGGCCTTAGATTTTTCGCTGACCCATTGCAACCCATCCTTTGTACGCACCTTATGAGTGCGTAAAAACAACTCATAAGAGAGCGGCGTGCGACGCTGCTCTTGTTCCTGAAATGAATTTCAACCATGGTTATTAATTAAATGTTTATGTATTAATATTTCTAAGTGTATAAAATTAAAAAATCAAATTAGGACAAGTTCAAGGTTATACCAATATGCACAATGTCCTGCGCGCAGATACCGAGCCGTCGGTATGGGTGACTTCAGCCGCACCCCCTTCATCCCCCCGGCGGCGGTTCCTCCTCCCTCTGGACCGACTGGCTTGGAATTCTTCAGATTTTCAAGCACTTATCCATCGGTCCCAAATCTCCCTCGAGACCCAGCTGGGCTTGTACTCATTATTTTCCTCATAGAGCTTCCTATGATGATGAATAATGTCCTTGTACCTGAGCATGGCCCTCTTCTCCCACTCCGCGTACACTCGCGAAGTGATAGAAGGATCCCAAGCCCATTGTTTCTGAAACGACAGGATCAATCAATCAGTATTTGTATAACAAAGTAAGTCAATCAAAAGTCAATCAAATAAGTAATGAAGTACAAATCCTTACTTGAAACTGTGTCCAATAGAAATCGATCGTTTGCCTACTTAGGTGCCTCCATGCCCATCCATTAGGATCTTGGTAGGCCTCAAAGTTCCTACGGATGGACGTGGATATTTGGCTGCCACCGTCTGTGGCAAACCTTCATAAACAAACAAGTTATACTTAGTATAGGTAGCGCGTGCATATAACAATTACAATGCAATAAATAATAATACGTACCCAGTGCCATCAGGCATCCATGGTAGGGGTGGTAGTGCATGCTGCGACGCAGGAGCAGGATCATCGCGCGGCGACCCCTGCGCTGTGTCACTCTCCGGTGTCCTAGTGTGACATGGCGAAGCACACAACGACACCAGAGAGGGAGTGACAACCCCCTTTGTCCTCCTAAACTCTGACCTCAAAAAATGATCCTCTAAACCCGGAATAGGTTGAGAATACGTTAGGGCTAGAGGTTGAGCTCGAGTGGCTGTTGGTTCAGGGTCTGAACGCGTACGATGCTGTACCGGACGTGATTTAGGGTCATATGGTTGACCGGTTCGCGGGTCAATCCGTTGTCCTTCCCTGTTTCTCATTCTAGGCATCTTGTTAAAATAATTTAACCATGTTAACAATTAATAACCTAAATTTAACTACTTATTAAAAATAATTAAATCAAAAAAACTCTAAACAACCCCTAAATAAACAGCCCTTAAAAAACAGCCCCAAACCACCACAAAAAAATCCCTAAAGAACCACTAGCTAAAAAAAAGCCCCACCGCCCTTAAAAAAACCTTAAACCACCAGCAAAAACCACCCAAAACCGCCACAAAAATAGCCCCAAAAACCACCAGCAAAAAAGCCGAAAATTATATGTTCATGAAGATTATTACTCAAAAAAACAAGTAAATAAACAAGTAAATGTCGAAAATTACACTAAAAAAACTCTAGTTCATGCAAGATTATTTCAAAAAGAATCAAAAAAATAAATTACACTAAAAAATGTCAAAAATTACACAAAAAAAAACACTAGTTCATGCAAGATTATATTTCGAAAATACATACTCAATGCAAGATTAAGGTAAATACATGTTGAATGTCAAAAAAAACACTAGTTCATGCAAGATTATTACAAAAAAGAATCAAAAAAATAAATTACACTAAAATAAATGTCGAAATTACACGAAAAAAAGAAAAAAAAACACTAGTTCATGCAAGATTATATTTCGAAAATACATGTTCAATGCAAGATTAGGGTAAATACATGTTGAATGTCGAAAAAAACACTAGTTCATGCAAGATTATTACAAAAAAGAATCAAAAAAAATAAATTAAACTAACAATATTCATGTCCATGTTCATGTTCAACAGTTCAAGAAAAACCCTAAATATCATTATTCATATTCGATAGTTCAAAAAAAAAAACAAGACTAACCTTTAGAGTCGGAAAGTAGTAGAAGATTTAGTCGTCAATACTCGTCGGAATGTAGTCTAAAAACCCGTCGAAATGTCCTCTAATGTTGTCGGAGATGGAGAAGAGAAGGGAGGAAAGTTAGATGATGTTGTCGAAGATGGAGAAGAGAGGGAGAAATCTTAGAATGAATTAGGATAAATGTAAAATGGCGTTTTCTGGTGAAAAGAGGGTTTTTATATTTAACATTTTCCGACTAAACTGCGACCAACGTGTAGTCGGTGTTTAGTCGGTGAGATATTTTTACTATTCGAACTACCTCATTAAATGCCATCGGTAACTTTTCAGAAGACGTTGAAAAGTGAAAAAACTTTTCAGTATACCGACTAAACTGCAACTGGTAGCCAGTCGGTATACTGAAAAGTTGTTTTACCTTCCCAATGCTTCTGACAATCAGAGAAGCTTCTCTGGGAAGCTTTGTAATTCAAAATACCGACTAAATACCGACTGAGAAGTAGTCGGTGGGTAGTCCGAATTTCGAAAAGAAAAAACTTTCGCGCCCTTGTTTTTTGTGTTCTGATTTCTATTATTATTATTATTATTATTATTATTATTATTATTATTATTATTATTATTATTATTATTATTATTATTATTATTATTACTATTATTACTATTACTATTATTATATTATACTTATTATTTTATAATTATTAAAATTGTAAATACGAGATTAAAATATACAACTCTTACGACCCAAAGTAAAATTAATAAATAAACATACGATTAAAAAAACTAAAAAAAATGTTTGATAATAATAAATAAACATATAATTATTAAAAACTTATTATTGGGTTACATAATTGTCATCGACATCATCGTTGTCAGATAATACAAGATCTTCGTCGATGTCTTCATTTTCATCGACATCATGAACCGTTTTGTCTAGGTCTAATAGTTCTCCAGCTGGATCACGCAACGGTTCGACTTGTGCATCAGAAACATCTTCATTCACCACAAAATCCGGTGATTTCTCTTTTAGTTGGAAAGTGGTCTCCTCGAATTGCTTTGATCTGACTTTGCAAACAGCTCGCCAATCTTTCATGTTTTGCCTTAAACTGGGATATGGTAAATAATAAACTTGGGAAGCTTGACTTGCTAGCACAAAAGGATCGTACTTTCTATAGGATCGACCAATATGAACGTCAACCAGCTTATAACGCGGATGTATTCTCATACCATGGCCGTATTCGGTGGTAGTCTGATCAAACCATTGACATTTGAACAGAGTGACCCTTTTAATTGGAAGTGCTCGTTACTCGAGGTCAATAATGTCCTCTAAATTACCATAAAGTCAGTTTCATCCGGACTGTTATCATCAGATTTCACGCACACCCCGTTGTTCTCAGTAGATTTCTTTTTTGCGGAATGGGAGATAGTGTGAAATATATAACCATTCACGTAACAAACATCATAGCGACGTGCCTTCTGCAAAGGTCCCTCGGCGAGGTCCTTTAGAATATCGGCATTACCCTTTAACTCGTGTATCAATGGCTGTAGGTACAGGTCAATCTTATGTTTAGGATTATTAAGGCCGGGGACGATCACCGTAAAGAATATGTACTGCTTCTTCATGCACATCAAGGGCGGAAAATTGTATGGAGTTAGTATTACGGGCCAGGATGAATATTGTTGACCAGACCTGCCAAATGGGTTGAAACCATTTGTACACAATCCCAGTCTCACATTTCTTGTCTCCCGTGCAAAACCCGAATGGGTCGCGTTGAAATTCAGCCAGGCCTCACTGTCCGAGGGGTGACACATATCTCCATCTTCTAAATGAAGCTCCGCATGCCACCTCATGTGGCTGGCAGTAGTCGCAGAAGCATACAACTATTGTAGCCTAGGACCGATGGGAAAGTAGTGGAACTACTTTCTGGGAGTGTTATCTGATATCCATCTAGAAGCCCCACACTCATCACATTGTGTCATACTCGCTATGGGGCCCCAATAAATCATACACCCATTAACACAACAATCAATATTCTCTACTGGCAATCCAAGAGCTGAAATTTGCTTCTTCGTGTCGTACAAACTTGTTGTCATCCGATTGTCTTTCGGCAACAATTCAATAATGAATTGACATAATTCATCATAAAGTCTCTCTGGAATACGAAAGTCCGTCTTCAGGCTAGACATCCTTCCTATGACCGACATCTGAGTATGCGTTTCACAACCAGGGTACAGAGGTAAGTTGGCGGCTCTTAACATTTCAAAGAACTGTCTTGATTGGGGGTTCGGATCTTCATCAATATGTACGGGCGAGTATGGTACATTTACGACGACATCATCACGATGCGGTAGAAAATGATGATGTGTATCCGGAAAAGTACTTGCTGCTGCATCGTACACCATTTGTGCATACGGATTTTGAACCGTGTTCTGCTGTGGCTCAACCGGAGCCGATCATTACAAACTGGTGCACCATCACAAACCCCTTCTTTAACAGATGATCTCTTACGACATCTGGAGCCCACAGTCTACAATTACCACACCGTTTACACGGACATCTAACTTCATCTGGATTTTTTTTTCTTGCAAATTGAATAAGTTCTTCGACTCCTTCTAAATATCTCATATTATAAACTCCTTTACAACTTCGGTTGTACATCCAACTTCTTTCACTTCGTAAGTCCATTGCTCTACAAAAACAACAAATTCCACGTCTATTAGCAACGGATAAAAATTCCAACTACCTACGACCAGCTTGCGACAAACACTTAGTCGGTATTGTGTCGGCACGTGAAAAGTAGTACCCATTAAAGAATCTCTTAACAGTTCAGTAATTTCAGAATTCCGACTAAATACATGTCAGGAACTTTTGACCAACTTTAGAATTTCAAAATACCGACCAACCTGCGACTGGACATTAGTCAGAAAATGGTTGGTAAAGGGACGACAACTGTATGGAATAAATGCGTGTCAGAACCCCTGTTGGCTGTTTTTGAAAATTTAAACTCCGACCAATCTGCAACTGAATTGTAGTCGCAATCTAGTCGGTAAATAGACAAAAAAAAATTCTGAGCTTTTTTTTTGGGTCATTTTGGGGTAACAATTATAAGTACTAAGTTGAAATAGTGTTTTTTCTTAATTATTTCCTTGTATGTACTATAAATAATTGAAAACGTTAAATATATGTTTCTCAAACTTGAGGAAATTCAGCATCGTAAATTTTACTTATTATGAATCTACTAAGAATACTTTTTTCATTGCAGCTCGTTGGTTCCCCAATATAGCAATTTACAGCCTTAGAAAATACATAGGCCGTAATTACCACAATCGGGGAAAACCAGTGAACTGCAAATCGAAGATTATTCTTTTTCAGTAGCAAATATAAGTAAAATAATACGATGCTGAATTTTCTCAGCTTTGAGAAACATATTTTAATCGTTTTCTAACACATTTTTATAGTAAGCATACAAGAGAATAAGTAAGAAAAAAAACTATTTCGGTTAAGTACTCATAATTATTACTAAAAAATGGCACCAAAAAAAAAGCTCATTAAAATTTTTTTTTACAAAAAATAGAACCGTTAAATTTATGTTTTTCAACTTGTCCCTCTCTTTCCACACTCACACTTGATTGAGGAAACTCGAGTATGAGTGTGAGGAGGAAAGGGACAAAGTGAAAAACAACGCAAGCAGGTACTTGTTTAAATTAACCAAAAATGAAACCGTTTAATTTATGTTTTTCAACCTGTCCCGCTCTTCCCACACTCACACTTGATTGAAGAAACTCAAGTATGAGTATGGGGAAGAGAGGGACAAAGTGAGAAACAACACAAGGAGGTACTTGTTTAAAGTAACCAAAATAATGCTAATATCATACCTAAATTATTTGGAGAGAATAAAGGAGAGAGGAAGTAGAGAGAAATTGTAAGAAATAATGTAAGAAAAAGTTACGTTGAGGGAGGGTATTTATAGACAAAATCAGGAACATTTCCGACCAAATAGCGACCACCACCTGGTCGGAATCCAGTCGGTATATTAAAAAAAAATTAAATGAGCTTTTTGTGGCTTTTTATTCGTAAAAATCATAAATACTCGATTGAAATAGTCTTTTTTCTTGTATATATGATGAAGTGTGGTAAAAACGATAAATAAGTTCTCCAAATTTGATTAAATTGAGCATTGTAAATTTTATTTGGAAAACAATGCTTTATTTCATCAAAATTCAAGAATATATTTTACTCGTTTTTGTCACAACTCCACCATATATACAAGAGAATAACAACAACTTCGGGTAAGTACTCATAATTATTAAAAGAAAAATCGCCACAAAAAGCTCATTAAATTTTTTTTTAATTAAATATATATATGATAAAATGCACACTATTAAAATATAAATAATATAATAAAATTAAAGTAAGTAAAATCTAACTAAAATAATACCTTTGTAATATTGCTAGCGAGAATCCATGTGGAATGGGAGAAATAATGTATCGTTTTTTTTTTGAAGTAAGAAGTAATGTTAATTTAAATTATAAGATTATTTAGAGATAATAAAGTAAGAAATTAAAATTATAAGATTATTTAAAGATAATAAAGTAGAGAGTAGAGTGAAATGTAGAAAGAAATTTAGGATGGCGGAGGGGGGGTATATTTATAGAAAAATTTGGATAACTTCCGACTAATGTCCAACAAGTGTGGTAGTCGGAAAATTCTGCCAAAGTCATCGACTAACTGCCGACTAATATGCTAGTCGCACTTCAGTCGGAAGGATTTCGACTATCTTATTTGTCGCAATTCAGTCGGAATTTTCCTACCAAATGAAGTCAGTAGGAAATTAGTCGGAAATTCGGACTACAGCATGGTAGTCGGTAAACTAGTCGGAATATTCCGACTAAAAGAGGGTAGTCGGTGGTTTTAGTCGCAAGTTTGCGTTTTTTTTGTAGTGTTTCTATTACTTTGTAGCTAGGATTGTATACAACTGTGTCAGTTACTTGGGTTAGAAAACTTCGACGGCTTTATTACCTCCTTAGGTACTTTTGCGTGGTGCCCTTAACTCTTTAGCAATGACACCATACCACTTTCATCGGATGTCATAACTATTGGAAACTAGATTTCAAGAGCTTTCCAACGGTATATTATATGTCCGATTCCGACAACCGAGCAAGAAATGACGACCATTTAAAGTTTGCAGAAGCTGTCAGCCAAAAACTTCCCGGTCGTGAAAGTGGCCGACGAGTCGGCTTTAGCTTCTCGAATTCCGTGCGTCATTTACCAATTACTTTAATTTTGTTTTATTTTTTTTTATCTTTTTATTACTTAACTTCTTAGGATATATTTAGTGAGTAATAAGAGGAAATTATCTTTTTATTACCTTGTATTGAGGAATGAGGAGCACAAGGAGAAAGACTAAAACCCTCTTCTCCTTCTTCCTCCTTCATCTTTCTCCATTGAAAAGCATTTTTAATATTTATAAGCTTTTAATTTTTTGTCTTTAATTTACTTTCTTATTAGTAGTTTAATCTCTCTTTATCAATTTTTTATTAGTTTAATCTTTCCTTATCAAACTTTAATAGTTTTTCCTAGAAAATTTCATTTAATTAAAAGTAGTATTGTTCTTCATGTGTTTTTCTCTCTTGGATCATTAATATTTGTCTCATTGTTCAATTATTGTTTTTCCTTGCAAATTTCATTATTATCATCTTTTATCATGCTTAGTTTCATTCTAGGGTTTTTATTAATTGTTTTTATCATGATTAGTGAGTATATACACTTTCTAGGGTTAGGGATTGACTATAAGTTGAGTATGATTTGATTCTTAGATATGTCTATGAAACTAGGATTAAAGTGATTAAATTGTGCTAATTAACCCTAAATTAAATATGCTTGGTCGGACTAGTCAAAAGAACTAGCGTTTGAGATTGGGATCGACTTGGCTTTAGGGTAAATTTTAGTTAAATTCTTATTAATTCGTTCAACAAAACTAGCGTGTGAGAATTGAATTTGTAGGGTTTAAATCTAATAGTTAATCAACAGAACGAGAGTTTGAGATTAACAAGATCATATTTAATCACACAATTAATCCGACTCTTCATAGACACTAAATGAGAATTTGATGATACAAGACTTTAGGGGACTCTCGACACCCTAGATCTTTCATTATATAGCTTCCATCACATTTTCTTATTGCATTTTTAGCTTGTATCTACAAGCAATCAAACACATTTTTCTCCAGAAGCAATATAATTAGTAGAAATTAGCAAGTTTCTTGTCGTAACTGTACACCGTATGCTTGCAGTTAAATAAATTTGCTCATCATCTAACAAAGGTCAAGGGTTTGATCTTGTCTGCTTTACTCGATTCGCATCCGATGCAAGTGGTATGGCGTCATTGCTATACAATTGTATACAATCCTAGCTACAAAGTAACAGAAAGAAATATTTATATGGCATGACAAGGGAAGGGACTCAATGCATTTCATAATTCAATTCATCTTTTATAGAATATGATATTTTTTTTACAAATTAAGTATAAAAGGAATACCACGGTCGCATGGTTGCTCTAATACCATTTGTAACACCCTGGTCTCTCGGACAGTCGGTGACTAATCATGGATACTGTAGACTGACCCCACAGACCAACACAAGTCTTTCCAGCGCACTTTGGTCTCACTCGTGCGCATCTAGGAAGACTTCCCAGGAGGTCACTCATCTTAAGATTGCTCCACACCAAGCACGCTTAACTGTAGAGTTCTTAGCATATGAGCTCCTATGAAAAGAAGATGCACCTTATTGATATGAGTAGTCTATCAATCCTTTTTCAAGCTAAATCTATCACACAAAAGTTCAAATTGATGTTTGAGACCCATAATAAGTTATATACTCAAACATTATGTTTTAATTCACAAGAGTTGACAAATACTTGATTAATTATATACAAGTTTATGTCATTGTGATGAAATTAAAAGGCATAATATATTGATGTCGTGTAATAATAAGAGCAGAAAACTCACAAGAGATCGTCTTATTATGAGGCAAGTAATAATATATAGATCAATTAAAATAAAAAATTTCAATTTAAAATTATGGAAAGTTAATATAAATAATCTTTGTATTGAGACGAATCAAACAACATCCCAGATGACTATGTTTTAACTTATAGATTAAAAATAAAATACAAATTAAGAATAAGAGATGAATATTATCCAAAAAGTAAACGGGACATTAGTGTTAAGTTGAAAGGAGTATAATTCAATATGAAAATTAGCTATCACGTGTTTTTAATTATTTGATTTGAAATTTTGTTATATGTTAGAACATCAGAGAGTATATAATTTTTTACAAACAAAAATATAAATAAGCCCATGGGTAGAGATGGCAATTAAGTCCGAATTCGATCCTAATCCGACTCGATCCGAGGAAAATAATCTGATTCGAGTACGAGGAAAAAGTCATCCGACTCTGACTTCGACTTTACGATCCGAGTCCGAGTTAAAGACAGACCGAAGTTGGACCGTATTAAAAATCCGAGACTCCGACCCGACTCCGACCCTGAAGGCCATCCGACTTTGAATTTGACTTTTACACTAATATTTTTGTTTCTTTTAAAACGCTAGATGTGACTAATTCAAGCTCTCTCTTATACTAATTATTGTAATTTTCGATTTTGAAAAAGTATTTGGTATTTTTATTCAGATTAATGAATCAAGATAAGACAAATGAAATCAAGAGAAATAAATTATGCCAAATCAAAATACGAGAAAATTTTGTTAAATTTTAATAGTAAGATTATTTCTGTTGTTAAAATTGAATTGAAATTAAAGTATATATTTATTTGTTAAATTGTATATGAAAAATATATTTTAATAATTTTGTATGCTTTGAAATCATTAGTACAATATCACAACTAGCGATGGCAATTCAGTCCGAATCCGACCCTAGTCCGACTCGATCCGAGGAAAATAATCCGATTCGAGTCCGAGGAAAAAGGCATCCGACTCCGACTGCGACTTTACGATCCGAGTCCGAGTTGGAGACGGTCCGGAGTTGGACCGTATTAAAAATCCGACCTGACTCCGACCCTGAAGGACATCCGACTTTGAATTTGACTTTACACTACTATTTTGTTTCCTTTAAAACGCTAGATGTGACTAATTCAAGCTCTCTCTTATATTAATTGTAATTTTCGATTTTGAAAAAGTACTTGGTATTTTTATTTAGATTAAATAAGACAAATGAAATCAAGAGAAATAAAATACGCCAAATCAAAATACGAGAAAATTTTTCTAACTTTTAGTATTAGAATTATTTTTGTTGTTAAAATTGAATTCAAATTAAAGTACATATTTATTTGTTAAATTGTATATGAAAAATATATTTTGTTAATTTTGTATGCGTACAATATCACAACGATATTGTTTGATAATAATCCGACTTTGTATCTGACTTCGTTGGAGATCCGAGAGTCCGAGTCGGGGCAAACTTGGAGTATGCATAATCCGACTCCGAGTGGAGATGGACTGAAAACAAAAATTCGACCATTATCCGGAGCACAATATTCAGAGTATATATAATCCGAGCCGAGTCCGAACTATGCCATCCCTACCCATGGGTGGGATCTGGATCTCAAAATTATATATCCTAGGTGGCAAATATGCCATAACAAGCTAAATAAACTTATTATATAAAGAATAGAAACCGTACCGTTACTTTACTTTACATTCAAGATTGCATTCAATAATCTTTAAAAGAAAAAACAAATCATACACAAAACATACTCCTTCAATGGCGGCTTCCTCGTCGTCGTCTCTTGATCCAGAAGAAATACATACTCCTTCAATTTTGCCGTCATCATCATCATCGTCATCGCCATCGCCATATGAACCAGAAATAGATCAAGAAATATGGCAAGCTTGTGCAGGATATTTGGTTGATATACCAAAACTCAATTCTTTGGTTTATTACTTTCCGCAAGAACATATGGAACATGTGCTAAATTACGATAACCCAAACCCAAACCCAAACCCAAACCCAAATCCAATACGTTGTGGTTCTTTTCTTTGTCGTGTGATGAATGTTTCATTTCTTGCCGATCCTCAAACTGATCAAGTTTTTGTTAAGTTTCTTCTTCAACCTTGTATTACCGATAATTCAAACCCAAACCCAGATCCAAACCCAGACCCATACCCAGACCCAAACCGTGTTTTTTCGTGTGTTAAGATTTTGTCGAATATTACTAAATATTTTTATTACGTTGACACGCCGTTAAGAGAAAACATTTTTACACGGATACCTAAAAATGAAAGTCAAAACATCATGTTGACTGATATTCATGGTAATATCTGGGATATTATGCTTGATTCAACAAACTTTTTCACTTGTGGTTGGACTGAATTTGTTGAAGCAAAAAACTTAACACCCGGAGATGCATTTGTTTTCATACGGAAAAAGTCAAGCAATGACGGCAATGATGATTATTATATTGGAATTCGTAAGGGTGTTGTTAATACAGGAATTAGGGTTGAAGATATAGAAGATGCGATTGAAAAAGCACGAAATATGGAGAGTTTTGAGATTGTTTATTATCCACTTCTTGGCTTTCCAGAGTTTGTTGTGCCCAAGGTAAAAGTGGATAATGCTCAGCGTATTAGTTGGAGATGTGAAATGCTGGTAAAGTTTTGGCACGAGTTTGGGGTGTATGGTGTGCCGATAAAGTGTAGGCACACTGGAACAGTTTTGAATGTTGTCCATCGTGAAAATGATGTGAGTAATTGGCCGGATTCTTGGTGGCGGGTGCTTCAGGTATGATTTAGTTAGCCTATTATCTTCTTTTAGATTAATTAAACTTTATTGGGTTGGGCCAGCTGAGAGACGTCTCTCAAAAAGACGGTCTCTAGAGACCGATTGTTAAAATTTAGCTTTATTGGGTGCTTCAGGTATAATTTTATGATGCATAGTTAGACAAAAAAAGAACTGAAACTTTACTTATATATACAAGAACTCTTTTTATGTTTCGCCTATAGCCCAAAAATAGTCAAAAACGACATTGGCTTTAATCATGTCAAGAGTTGAAATGATCTTGATTAATTTGTATACAACTTTACTACTCTATGGTATTTATTCAAGAGTGTAACCAAATAAAAAACAAATGATTAAATAAATAAATTAATAATTATTTTTAACTCTTAAAATTAAAAACAAGTTTATTGTAACGTTTTAGGTGATTGTTATCAAATAAATAGGTTACTAACTACTTAACCAACACACAAATGATTTTATACTTAAATACATTTTGACAGTTGTCATCATTGGATAACCCATGCATCCTTCCTCGTGTATATTTTTGGGTATCATAACAAGTATTAGTTGTTCCTAAATGCTACCGAATTTTAATTAGACAAAGAAAAATCATTACCCAACGCCAAATCTAGGGTGGGGTTAGGAATGGTTAGATAAACCTTACCTCATATTAATAATAAAACTAATTTAAAAAGAGCCAGCTTAGTGGGAGTATATCAGTTGAAATAGTAAAGTATAGTATTTGTCATATTAGTATATCATTAGTCATTTTTAAATTTTTGTATATGTATTCTGTACATTAGTCGTATAAAAATTATCAACCACATTAAAATGAAATAAAAAATAAAATTTCATAATTCAATTTAGTCGAAAATTTTCAACTATTTAATGATGGGAAAAGTTAATCAATGTACCAACGTTTTTTAGCCTTTGATGATGAATAATGATAAAACTAATAAATACAAAAGTTGTTTTGGATGTATTGACCTTATTTACTCATTAAAAGAAGACACGATTGGATATATGCAATCTTACCCTTGTTAAATTCAATTTGCAGGTGGAATGGCATGAAAATCCTGAGCTTCTTGAGGACATGCCGAACTTGCAGAACATGAGTCCATGGGAACTACAAGTGTATCCTAGTGCTCAATAGTTTGCAGTGATATTGACAAGTATAATAGAAAACAGCACTAGATGTAATTCTTCGTTTTATTGTACTATCATAGATACTATAGGTTGTATACATCTGTATCATTTACATGGGTTAGAAAACAACCAATCATATTTTTTTTTCTCCCCAAGCAATTTAATCAATTGAAATTAGCAAGTATTTTGTTCTAGCTTCTTTGTATTCGACCCGCGACTACATATACACCATATGCTTGTGGTTAAAATAAAATTTGCTCATCAAAATAATTAACTGAGTTTGAGTCCTTGGTGCGGATTATTGTACAGGCGTACAAGCACCACACAATTTAGTTTTTTTTTTTTTACTAGTAGATACTATAGGTTGTAAGTACTATACTATCAAGTAGCTTAGTGCTACTTTATTTCCATTCCCTTTTCATGCCATATAAATATTTCTTTCTATTACTTTGTAGCTAGAATTGTATACAACTGTGTCAGTTACTTGGGTTAGAAAACTTCGACGGCGTTAATACTTTTGCGTGGTGCCCTTAACTCTATAGAAATGACGCCATACCACTTGCATCGGATGTCATAGCTATTGGAAACTAGACTTTAAGAGCTTTCCAACGGTATATTATATGTCCGATTTCGACAACCGAACAAGAAATGACGACCGTTTAAAGTTTGCAGAAGCTGATCAGCCAAAAACTTCCTGGTCGTGAAAGTGGCCGTCGAGTCGGCTTTAGCTTCTTGAACCGCGCGTCATTTACCAATTACTTTAATTTTTTTTTAATTTTTATTTTTTCTTTTTATTACTTAACTTTTTAGGGTATATTTGGTGAGTAATAAGAGGCAATTATCTTTTTATTACCTTGCATTGAGGAGCAGGAGGGAGACTAAAACCCTCTTCTCCTTCTTCCTCCTTCATCTTTCTCCATTGAAAAACATTTTTAATATTTATAAGATTTTAATTTATTGTCTTTAATTTACTTATTTATTAGTAGTTTAATCTTTCTTTATCAATTTTGTATTAGTTTAATCTTTCCTTGTCAAACTTTAATTGTTTTTCCTAGAAATTTTAATTTAATTAAAAGTAGTATTGGTCTTCATGTATTTTTCTCTCTTGGATCTTTAATATTTGTCTCATTGTTCAATTATTGTTTTTCCTTGCAAATTTCATTATTATCATCTTTTATCATGCTTAGTTTCATTAATCTAGAGTTTTTATTTATTGTTTTTACCATGATTAATGAGTATATACTTTTTCTAGGGTTAGGGATTGAACCTATAAGTTGAGTATGATTTGATTCTTGGATATGTCTATGAAACTAGGATTAAAGTGATTAAATTGTGCTAATTAACCCTAAATTAAATATGTTTTGTCGGAATAGTCAATAGAACTAGCGTTTGAGATTGGGATCGACTTTGCTTTAGGGTAAATTTTAGTTAAATTCTTATTAATTCGTTCAACAAAACTAGCGTGTGGGAATTGAATTAGTAGGATCTAAATCTAATAATTAATCAACAGAGCGAGAGTTTGAGATTAACAAAATCATATTTAATCACACAATTAATCCGACTCTTCATAGACACTAAATGAGAATTTGATCATACAAGACATTAGGTGATTCTCGACACCCTAGATCTTTCATTATATAGCTTCAATCACATTTTCTTATTGCATTTTTAGCTTGTTAGATTACAACCAATATAATCAAACACATTTTTCTCCTTGAGCAATATAATTAGTAGAAATTAGCAAGTTTCTTGTCCTAGCTGTACACCGTACGCTTACGATTAAAATAAATTCGCACCAAGGACTCAAACTCAGTTATGTATTCACATTTTGCTGTTAATGTCAGTTATCAATACTCATCATCAACCATTTATATTGTCAGATTGTGCTGTTAATGTCGTATAAAACTACATCTAGGATACACTTCTATTAATTACTGCAGACTATTAATCAATCACTAGGATACACTTGTAGTTCCCATGGACTCATGTTCTTCTGCAAGTTCGGCATGTCCTCAAGAAGCTCAGGATCTGAATGCCATTTGATCTGCAAATTGAATTCAGCAAGGGTAAGATTGCATATATCCAATTGTGTCTTTTTTTAATAAGTAAATAAGGTCAATACATCGAAAACAACTTTTGTATTTATTAGCTTTATCATTATTCATTAACATAGACTAAAAAAAGTTGCTACATTGATTAACTTTTCCCATCATTAAATAGCTGAAAATTTTTGATTGAATTTCCTACTACTTTGTGATAGTCGGAATTTTCGTCTAAAACCATATAAGATGATAATTACGACTATTTTTTCTATTAAGTTGTTAATTAGTTGATTATTTTCTGATTGAATTTCCAACAAATATAATGATAGTTGGAATTTTCGAAAAATTTAAAATGGAAAAGAGATAGAAATTATATGCGCTCATTTTCAACTATATACTAACCAAAACTTGTTCGAAAATTCCGGATCGTTTTTGTTTTACCATTTTGGTAGAAAAATTTATGTCTGATCTACCGACTATAGACATTAATATTAAAGAAGTTTTCGAAGTTTTTTTCTATAATTTTCAATTAAAAGTTATTTGTTTTTGACATTAATATTAAAGAATTTTTAATTAATTATGAATTTTAATTTTTTATTTCATTTTAATTAGGTTGATAATTTTATACGACTAACGTATATCATACATCATCATCATACCTATTGTATCCCGCTTATAGGGAACTATGGACAAGGTCGTCTGGGGAACTATGAAAAAGGAGTCCCCCAGCTACCTCTTTTTTGAATAGTTTTATTAATAACGTGAGGTAATAAAATTGCGTATATCTAACCATTCCTAACCCTACCCTAGATTTGGCGTTGGGGTAATGATATTTCTTTGACAACCTTAAAATTCGATTGCATTTAGGAACAACTAAAACTAAAATATACCTGGAGCACCCGCCACCAAGAATCCGGCCAACTACTCATATCATTTTCACGATGGACAATATTCAAAAGTCTTCCAATCTGCCTCCACATTTTCGGCTCACCTTCCACCCGCAACTCATGCACATACCTTACCGGCATTTGACGTCTCCAACGAATACACCGAGCATAATCCACTTTTACCTTGGACACAACATACTCCGGCAAGCCACGAATCGGATAATAAACAACCTCAAAACTCTCCATATTTCGTGCTTTTTCAATCGCATCTTCTATATCTTCAACGCTAATTCCTGTATTAACAACACCCCTACGAATTCCAATATAATACTCATCATTGACGTCATTGCTTGACCTTTTCCGTATGAAAACTAATGAATCTCCCGGTGTTAAGTTTTTTGCATTAGCAAATTTATTCCAACCATAAGTGAAAAAGTTTCCTGATTCAAGCACAATATGCCAGACATAACCATGAATATCAGTCAACATGATGTTTTGACTTTCATTTTTAGGTATCCGTGTAAAAATGTTTTCTCTTAACGGCGTCCCAACGTAATAAAAATATTTAGTAATTATATTCGACAAAATATTAACATACGAAACAACATTATCGCGAATTGGGTTTGGGTCTGGGTTTGGGTTCGGGTTTGGGTCTGGGTTTAGATTTGGATTATCAATAATACAAGGTTGAAGAAGAAACTTAACAAAGACTTGATCAGTTTGAGGATCGGCAAGAAATGAAACATTCATCACACGACAAAGAAAAGAACCACAACGTATTGGATTTGGGTTTGGGTTTGGGTTTGGGCTTGGGCTTGGGTTTGGGTTTGGGTTTGGGTTATCTTGCACATGTTCGATATGTCCTTGCGGAAAGTAATAAACCAAAGAATCCTTTTTTGGTATATCAACCAAATTTCCTGCGAAAGCTTCCCATATTTCTTGATCTATTTCTGGTTCATATGGCAATGGCCATGGCGACGAAGCTGACGACGACAAAACTGAAGGAGTATATATTTCTTCGTAATCAAGAGACGACGACGAGGAAGCCGCCATTGATGGAGTATGTTTTGTGTATGATTTTTTTTTTTTTTTTTTTGAAGATTATTGAATGCAATCTTGAATGTAAAGTAAAGTAATTAACGGTACGGTTTCTATTGTTTATATAAGTTTACTTAGGTTGTTATGGCATATTTGCCACCTAGGATGAGTATAATTTTGAGATCTAGATCGGACCCATGCACTCATTTATATTTTTGTTTGTAAAAAATTATATATTAGCTAAGTGTATATAATTGATTATTTGATTTGAAATTTTGTTATATTTTTGAATATTACGTGACTTTGAACTTTGTCGGTTCATGTAATTTAAAATGTAGTATTTGTATCTATACTTAAAAATTTAAAGACTTGAAAAATATTTCGTTATAACAGCTTTTTTTAGAGAAGTTAATTATAAGAACTTGAATATTGGAAAATTTCATATATTTCGTTCAATTAATATAAAGTATTATTAGAAGAAAATATTTAAATAATTTTGTGCGAATGGTGGAAAATCACATATATATTTCTTCGTGTTCATCAATAACCGATGAACTTTCTGTATTGTGTATGATTTGTTTTTTTAGATTGAATGCAATCTTGAATGTAAAGTAGTTTAGTTTATATAAGTTTATTAGTTTAGCTTGTTGTGACATATATTTGCCACCTAGGATATATATAATAGTTTAGTTTGTTATTGAACAATTAATTTACTACATTATATTTGTACTCAGCATGGAAATTTTTGGATTTTTTATATGGTAGACAAAACTTTTTTATTCTATGTGGTGAACTTTTCCTTTTAATTTTTTCACGTGGTATATAAAAAGGAACTTTTTTTATAACATTACGCTATATTTACCCAACTTAATTAATGACAATTTTTTCAAAAAACAAATTTCGTGATCACTCTAATTGATTAAATATTTCGAAATTCAGTAGAAATAAATAATTAATTTAATCAAAATCCTAAAACATTTTATCACATAGAAAAATTAGAAGTTCATGGTTACCACATTTTACCCTGCTTTTTTAGCTTTATTAATACTCCCTTAATGTGCAAAAAGAAGCAGTATATGTTCTTAAGTGTAATATTCCTCCCTTGATCTTATTAATTATATACCTCCATTTCAAATTAATTACCTGTACTTTTCTTATTGGATATATTACACTACTTGCTACATTATTCTTTTTGGTTAAAAGTAATTATATAATACTAGTAGGATATTCAATTTCAAAAATTAGTCCGTGTACCAACTATTTTATAGTGCTTGTTAATGATAAAACTAATCAACAAAGATATTATTTTCGATGTATAAACCTTTTTTATTCATTAAAAAAGGCACTCCATTCATTGTATATATACACGATGGGATGTAAGATGACCTAATTTTCTTAAAAACATGTCGAACATGCAGATGAAAATGAGTCCACGGGAAGTGGAAGTGCATCCTAGAGATCAAGGTGCACTATGCCAAACACAACCAACCATAATGAAAAATAACACGACTTCTGGTTTATGTGATACTAAGAGACATACATGCACTCTAGAATGTTAGTACTAGAAATATCAAGTTCTATATGGTCATTCGTGACTTTTTTAAAGATTAATTATTCATTTTTGTGTCGCTACCTGTCCGTTTAACTTAACGGATGGGATATCCCATCAAAATATTAGATTTTTTATTGCCAATAAGCCCGCCTTTTTTTTAGATTCTGAAACAAGTTAATAATGCGGAATTAGGGTTAAGACAAGTGTTTAGGGTTTTGAATACTGTTTGTATTAATCAATAATAATTACAGAGGTCCCTATATATACATAATATGAGTCACTAATAAAGGAAACAAATAAAGAATATAATCAGCCCTAATAATCCTCCTAATCAGAATAATATTACAATATATACTTTCCTTCACTCCCCCTCAAGTTAGGTCTTCGGATCTCTGATACCTAACTTGCATAATGTCTGCTCAAAAACTTCAGATGAAACTGCTTTGGTGAGGATATCTGTTAGCTGATCTTCTGATTTTACGTGAGGAAGACTGATAATCCTCTTCTCCAACTTTTCCTTAATGAAGTGTCTATCAATCTCAACATGTTCGCTACGATCATGTTGAATCGGATTCTCTGAAATACTAATAGCGGCTTTATTATCACAAAAGAGACTACATGTTTTATTCTGGAAAACATATAGCTCACTTAGGAGTTTCCTAAGCCACATGACCTCTGTAATTCCCTTGGCGATTTCTCTGAATCCTGCCTCTGCACTTGATAGAGCTACAACCTTTTGTTTCTTGCTTTTCCATGTAACCAGATTTCCTCCTACCAATGTAAACTATCCCGATGTGGATTTTCTATCATCTCAATCACCTGCCCAATCAGCATCCGTATATGCTTGAAGCTCTAAGTGCCCATTTTTCTTGTAAAAAACCCCTTTACTGCTTGTACCCTTAAGATACCTTAGGATTGTGATAACTGCTCCCATATGATGTGTTTGTGGTCGATGCATAAACCTACTCACAACTCCTACTGCATAGGCAATATTTGGTCGAGTATGAGCAAAATATATGAGTTTCCCAACCATCCTCTGATATTGTTCTCTGTCTGCAAGTTTCGCTCCTTTAACCATCTGTAAACCGTGACGAGTGACAATAGGAGTTTCAGCAGGTCGACAATCGATCATACCAGTTTCAGCCAAAAGATCAAGAATGTACTTCCTTTGACTGATGAAAATACCACCCTTTGATTTCAAAACTTCAATGCCCAAAAAATACTTAAGTTGGCCCAGATCCTTCATCTCAAATTCCCTTGACAATTGTTCCTTCAGACCTCTTATCTCTTCATCATCATCTCCAGTAATAATCATATCATCCACATAAATGATCAAGCAGGTAATACGACCCTTCTGTCGCTTGAGAAATAATGTGTGGTCTGAATTACTCTGTATATACCCAAATTTCCTCATCGCTGAGGTAAATCTACCAAACCATGCCCTCGGAGACTGCTTTAACCCATATAGAGCCTTCTTCAATCTACAACCTTCCCCTAATTCATACCCATCTGAGAAGCCAGGAGGAGCCTTCATATATACCTCTTCTTCAATTTGTCCATGAAGAAAGGCATTCTTAACATCGAACTGGTGAAGAGGCCAATCTTTGTTTGCTGCAACTGAGAAAAGGACACGAATAGTATCAATCTTCGCAACTGGTGAAAAAGTCTCCGAATAATCAACTCCATATGTCTGAGTATATCCCTGAGCTACCAATCTGGCTTTATATCTTTCTATCGTCCCATCGGCTCGATATTTGATCGTGTACACCCATCGACATCCTACAGTTTTCTTACCCTGAGGAAGAACACATTTCTCCCATGTTTCATTTTTATCAAGAGCAGAGATCTCTTCTTCCATTGCTTTCTTCCATTTAGGATCTCGAAGGGCTTCATCAACATTTCTAGGAACATCATTTGAATAAAGAGCAGTGTGAAAGGCCATAGCAGTTGTAGACAGATTCTCAGTACTTTCTTTGTCCAAAGGATATCTAGACCTTTGAGCCTCAAATTCTGGATCATATCTCTTTGGTGGTATGCCTCTTGTTCTCCTGGGTGGTAGTTCATACCTGTTTGATACATCTACATCTGTATCCACAACCTCAACAGACACATTTTCAACCACAGTAACATCAGAAATTACCTCTTGTTCATCAGATTGATCCGGATGCTCGCCGGAAGAGACAAGAGTGTCCTGAAGAGGAGATACTATGTATTCAGTGACAACATCGGTAGTGTTGCCTACTTGCTCTTGTGGGTCAGGTCGATCAATCACAACTGGGTCAATCACAGTAGGGTAGATAAGCCAGCTAAGGTTCTCACTGGTTTTCTCCCCCTGAGAACGAGGCTGGGTATAATAATATGATTGTTCAAAGAAGTCACAGTCCATGGTGGTATACATGCGATTATTAGTTGGATCAAAACATCTATACCCCTTTTGGTTCACCCCATAGGCAACAAACACACATTTAACCACTCGTGCTTCTAGTTTAGTTCTTTCCAGCTTAGGGAGATGAACAAAGACAATGCACCCAAAGATTTTAGGAGGAAGAGAATGGTAAGATGGGAGAGAAACAAAGGATTTGAGGGTTTCAAGAGCGGTTTTGTATTGTAAAGGTTTGGATGGGAGACGATTGGTAAGATATGTAGCTGTGGCAATAGCTTCGGGCCATAGGTAGGATGGGCTGTGGGATTCAAGCATGAGAGCCCGAGTGATCTCAAGAAGGGTTCGATTCTTGCGCTCAGCCACCCCATTTTGTTGCGGTGTGTCTGGACAAGAAGTTTGGTGTAACATCCCATGGTCAGAAAGAAATTTTTTCATAGCAGTGTTAACAAATTCCCTCCCATTCTCTGATCTAAGAATCTGTGGTTTAGCATGATATTGAGTTTGGAGCATATTATAGAAGGTAACAAACACAGAAAAAACCTCAGATTTGTGTTTTAGAAAATAAATCCAACTCATGCGAGTGCAATCATCAACAAATAAAACATAATAGGAATAATTATGCATACCAAAACTGGGTGCAGGACCCTATACATCAGAATGTATCAAAACAAAAGGACTAGTAGCACGAGTAAAACTAGGAAAATAAGAGTGTTTGTGACTTTTTGCCATCACACACGATTCACAATCCAGAGTCTGAACATTTCTATAACTAGGAAATAAATGTTTAAGATAAGCTAAAGAGGGGTGACCCAATCGTCGATGCCAAAGCCAGAGGTGATGATTAGGTGACCCGCGAGTAAGAAATGCTCGACTTTTTTGAGTCGTCTCATCAACATAGTATAATCCTCCTCGTTCAGTACCACGTCCAATGATTGCCCCGGTCCGAGCATCCTGCACAACACAACCAGTAGCAGTCATAAGAATAGTACAATCAAGCTCTTTAGTCAGCTGACTAACAGATAATAATTTGTGAGACAAACTGGGAATTAACAAGCAATTTTTAAGATGAAGAGATGGAGAAATATCAATAGCACCAGCACTGAGAACCCAAACATACTCCCCATTGGCTGTCTGTATATGGGAACGGGTCGTGGGTTTATGGTTTAAAAAATCAGCTGGGTCAAAGGTCATGGTGTCGGTGGCCCCACAGTCAAAGATCCATGGGGTAGTGGATTAGTGTAAATTTTGTGGAGTGGAGAGAAAGGAATGACCCAAAAAATTGGAACCCAAAAAATCAGAATTTTGGGCGTCTGATTTGGGCCCAAGGTCATTAGGTGGGCCGGCGTTTTTGTGGGAAATAAGAGGAAGATTAGGGTTAGGGTTTTTTGGTTCCAACTCCCTTTCCCTATAAAAAGGTATTTTAGGCAAGTTTTTGTGGGTTCCCTCCACATCCGCCGGTTTCTCTCTCCTCTCTCTCTCTCTTCTTCTTGTTCGACATTTCTGGGTAATTTTTGTGGGTTTATGTCTCCTTGTGCTTGGTTTGTCTCACCTCCAATATGATCCTCCTTGCCATCTGAGTGGTCTGCAGCCATGAGGAGGGCTTTGCCGCCGGTCCGGCTTGCCGGTGCCTTGGTGGCAGCTTTCCTCTTTTGTAGATTGTGCCACTATTCAGGATAGCCTATGAGCTTGAAACACCCCTCCTTGGTGTGTCTAGAACCACCACAGTTACTACACTTCAAGTTCGATCTATCCTCCCGCCGGTGTGATGGTCTCTCTGACCGGTGATGGTGTGCGATGAGGCCATTTCCAATGTCTGAGGGGTTATGCCCCAATGATGAGACGTGGTGCATGACTCCACGCCTAGAGATTTCTCTACGAATCATAGCATAAGCTGCATCAATGGTAGGTAATGGGGTCTGATTTAACAGATCTCTTTTTTCCTTATCAAAAGTGTCACTCAAACCGGCCAAAAATCGGTACAGGCGTTGAGTTTGAATATAGTTGTTGAAAATTGTGATGTCCTCATCATACTTCATGGGATTGGGTGACCTTCGATCTATTTCTTTCCAAAGAGTATTTAAATTGCCGAAATACTCTTCGAGTGTATCATTATTCTGCTTGACTGAGGATTCCTTCGTACTCAGATCGAAGATCTGAAGTTCGTCGCGTCCACTTCCGAGTAGGGTTTCAATACCCTTCCATAAATCCTAGGCTGTACTATAGTCTAGGAATTGATTGACAAGGTCTGATTCAATGTTTGAGATAATCCAAGAAAGGACTATCACATCCTTTTGTTTCCACTGCTCGTATGCCGGATCTGTGGGATTCGGTGGTTCCTTTGTGATGTGCTCAAGTTTCTGTCTTGCATCAATGGCTATTGTCATAAACTTACACCATTTTGTGTAGTTATGATAGTTCAATCTTTCTGCTACCTTCATTTCATGCGATACTTGTACTGGTTCTGGTTGCTGTTGTTTTTTGTTCATTTGCTGGAAAATTTGCAGGATTTGCTCAATTTGGCTCAAAGTGACGGTTTGGTTATTTTCTGGGTTTGGATCTAGTTTCAAGTCAGCCATGGTAAATGATGAAGGCTGGGAAAGGTTTTTCGGTCCCGGATTTTGCCTTACGGCTCTGATACCATGAAACAAGTTAATAATGCGGAATTAGGGTTAAGACAAGTGTTTAGGGTTTTGAATACTGTTTGTATTAATCAATAATAATTACAGAGGTCCCTACATATACATAATATGAGTCACTAATAAAGGAAACAAATAAAGAATATAATCAGCCCTAATAATCCTCCTAATCAGAATAATATTACAATATATACTTTCCTTCAGATTCGGGTAGATCTAGTCTGATATGTTACGCAGCCATGAACAACTCTAGTAAAAGCTATTGGCCCAAACTATAAAAAGAAGTTGTTGATTGGCTTGTTTAACCAGTTTATAGGTGGTTTAACCAACTACTTATAAAGTAGTTGTTCAAATCAATTATAATGTTTGGCCGACTAAAAAAATTAAAAGTGAACCAAAAAGCTACTTTATCCAACACATCCACAATTTAAATATTCATTTTTCTACAATTTAAATATCACTAAATATATCCCATTAAAAATATGTGTTATGTTGCAGTGAATATTTTGTTTTCGCTCAGAACCCTAAAAATTTCCAAAGACTACCCTGCCAATTTTTATTTGAAGTGACTCAGATTAGTAAGTCTTGGAATTCCATCAACCAAGTTTCATCTTAGGTTTCGTTGACTTAACCAAGTCAACCCTTTTCCAACTTGATCAAATTAAATTAACCCCAAGTTGAGTAGTTGGATACATTGCATCTATATTGCACCCCCCACGTTTAGGTACCCTCCTTAATAAATAGGCAAGAAAATATACGATAAACAACAAAAAAAAAAAAAACCTAGCTTAAATCAAAATCAAAATCAAAATCTTATTCAATTTTCAGAATCGAATTTGATTAATGGGCTTTTTTCGCCGTCTAATTGAAGAAGGCACAAAACAAATCAATGAAGCCAACAAAATAATTAAGGAAGCCATTGAAAAGGCAGAAGCCCAACAAGCACAAAATCAAATGTTTCATCAAGGTCAATCAAGTAGTCAACCTCAAAATAATATCCATAATACTCATTTTAACCCGCCTCCTAATTACACCGATAACAGCTATCCATACAACTACCCGAATCAAATATCTCAAGAACAATATTTAAGCAATCTTCGTGTTGAACAAGCTCATAATCAAATTCGACGATACTCGGAGAATATAGATATGATTGGCACAATAGGGAGCGATAATGTAAATGTTATTAGGGTTCAAAGAGCAAGACCAAGTTATAATAAGTATAGTTCTACTCCACCCCACGGTATTATGTTGTGATTTTATTATATATGTTTTGATGTTTCCACTCTCTAATAAGAGGGTTATTGTTGTTGCACTGCCAAAGTTCGTTCAAGCATTTAAGTTATACCAATTGTATTTTGGGTTTTTTTTAAGAGATTTTATCAAGAAGCTCTAAATGTAATTTTTATTGGAAAACATTATAGATGGCTTAAGTTATACCCATATGATTAAAATTAATCTTGTTAAACCAAGTACTAACTTTTAATAATATAGATGGCTTTGCAAACATAATGGAACATTATTTAAGATGTGTAGGGTTATGGTGAATTAAATTTTGAGTCGATACAACTTAATTGTCTTTTATTTATTACTCTTTTGTCTCACTCACTTTACATTATTAAAGAACTAGATAATGCTCGTGGGAAACATGACTTTAATGAATTTTTTGACATATTTATATCTTTATTAAAAATCAAATTTTTTTAAAAAGTTTTATATATTATAGATACACATTACATACACTGTATCATATTTTGTATTATGCGCGCAAGTGATTGGAAAATTTAGTTCATGACAAATAAATTTCAACAAATTAACGACAAAAAAATTTAGTTCATTACATAAATCTATTTTTCATTGTGAATAATAATATTTCCATTTTGTGTATACAATATGAAATTGTGAGTTTTTAATAAAAAATAATATTTCAATTTTATTAAATGACTAGATAATCCCCATGCGATGCACGACTTTATCAAATTTTCTAATATATTTTTTATAAATTAAGAAATTAAAAATTTTAAGAAATAAATTTTACATTATACTTATAATCCTATCTCATTTTACTCTAAACAATTGTATATGTTACGTACATTGTATCATATTTTGCATATATGCGCTCAGGTTGTTGTAAAAATTTAATTCACGACAAAACAAATCACAACAAAAGATAAAAAAAATTAATTATACATTTAATATAATTACATTTATACTTTTCTATTTTTATTTTGAATTAAAGAGCAAATGGTTTGTACATGGAGTATAAAATACGAAATTATAAGTTTTTTAATAAAAAATAACATACTAATTTTTGCTAACAAAAATAATTACATTAATTTATATTAAATATTACTACTATTAATAAGACATTTTAAACTCAAATATTATAACAAAGAAATATGTAAAATTATTTTATAATAGTTCAAACGAAAGATATATTTTCATAAAAAATATAAGTGACTTATATGAAGATAGTCACAACATAAATCATATTAGGTTTTAATCCTAATAAAATTATATTAGGTTTTAATCATCTCAAAATATCCAATACACTAAATAATACTCCTTTAATAATAAAATTGAAAAGAGTTTATAATTGAATATAATATATATTTTTCTAATACATTAAATGATTGGACCTAAAAAGTAAAAATATAATCAATGTGAATTATTATACTCAAAATTTGAAAAAAGTAAAGTCAAAGATAATCATAATAGCAATGACATCATCATTGCATTTTGGAGGGAAAACTTTCAATGAGAGAGTGACACGTAAGCGATTTTAAAAGGTGATGATGTCAGCAGTGTTTTGTTTTAGTAATAGTTATAGATGTGAACTTAAATGTAAAAATTCAATCAATATGAATAATATTATATTCATATTAAAAAGGTAATATAAGTCAAAGATATAAATATTCATAATAACAATGAAATCATCATTGAATTTTGAGGGGAAAATTTTTGTTGAAAAAGTGACACATAAGCAATTTTAAACATGTGATAATGTCAGCTGTGTTTTGTTTTAGTAATAGTTATAGAATACAATAGTTATAATAGCTTTTTATTTTGGATACATCGTCTTTCCATGCTTGGGATGGGTTGTGCTCAAACAATTTAATTGTCTATTATTTACTACTCTTTTGTCTCACTCTTATTTGCATTATTAAAGAATATGATAGCTTTTTATTTTAAATAATACAAAATATATATCTCTAATTGGGTGTTTACTATATGGAAATAGAAATTTGAGGAATATGGGATTGAGATTGGGATTTGATCATTGGGAATCTATGTAATATATTACAAATCCTTTGTTTGATATGTTAGAAGGAATAAATTGAGAATTGTAGATATATATTGAAAATAAAATGTGAATTGACAATTTTATCCCCATTAAAAACAAAAAAAACTTGTGGATTTTTTTATAAATAAGGGTATTTTATAATTTTTGGGAATTAAATCTCATTTTCATCCCTAATTCCCAAAACACCCCTAAAGTATTCCCAATGGTGATAAAATACTTCACATTTCACTTATTTACATGTGGAGTTTTCTTCCCCATGATTTTATCTCAATGGTGAGAAAAAACAAAAAAAAAAAAAAAAACATCACATTTTTTTTCACGCTATATGAGTGGAAATTTTTAGAGAACAACGTTGTTCATCCAACAAATAAGAAGTTGACACTTGTATAAACATCTTATTTTAAATAGGCTTTTTTAATTTATTTAATTATATATACTAAAAAATATATAAAATATACTAATGATTTTAAATTTTACGCTTTATAATTAGGAAAAATTACCTAGAATAATCCAATCTATTTGTGATTTCCCTACAATAATTCCACCTATTGACTAACCATGAATAATCCCAACTTTAAGGGGTAGGTATTTTCCTAGAGTAAACCCGGTGACCGGATGATTTGCTATAGCAAGTTTTATTTAAAAAAAGATAAATTAACATAAAATGTCGAAAAAAATGGTCAAAAAATGTTCAACAAAATTATAATTTTTTTTATTATTTAGAATTTATTATGTAAATTTTCAAAATTTTTCTCTATTTTTAAACTAATTTTTAGTTTACATTTTTGGTGAATTACTTACTATAGCAGGACATTGGGTTATCCAAGTTTAATCTAGGCAAATACCCCTTAAAGTTGGGATTATTCATGGTTAATCAATATGTGGAATTATTGTAGGAAATCTTACAAATGTTGAATTATTCTAGATAATTTTTCCTTATAATTAAACATCTATTTTGTGCTTTAATATGCTTAAAAAATTTTTTTTTCTAATTCTACATAAGTTAGTATTAAGATGCGGCAAAAAAAAAAATACGGCAATGAAACATTTTTTTAATGAGAAAAATTTTTAATGTTAAAAATGTTGATATACTTCTTTCGTTTTATAATACTTACTACTGATTGTGACATTTTTCGATACAATATATCACATTCGATAGCAAGTATTATGTAGCAGAGGAATTATGTGAATTAGAAAAAAAGTGGGGAGGGAAAATTTTCAAGGCCATTAAAAGTGCTCTAAGTTTGATGTACGTAATTAGTAGGCCACGTGCAAAAACTAATTCCTTCTTTATTGAAATGGTTCATTTTCTGGTATGTTCTTCCCACTACTTTTTCATATTCGTAGTTTCTGACCTTGCTTCCTTCTGTTTAGAATCAGCATATATTTTTCTTGTCTCACCCTCAACCGTCCCTTTATTGTTCCCCCTATATTTTATTACTTTTATTATTTTAATAAAGTTTTATATGTTGATAGTGAGCTTTTGGTTTTTATGTGATGGTCAAATATTTTTTTGATAGTTAAATATTTTTATGGGTGTATTTGATGATCATCAGTTTTCAATTTTTTAATAGATAAATAAAATATTAAGATTTTTGTTAAATTTCTATTATTTTACCTATTATAATAACGTTTGGATAAAAGAAATGTTGTAATTGCTATTAAGAGACACGTTTTTCGAAAGTAAGTCTGCAATTAGTACTTAATATAGGAAAGAAATTAACATTTTGTCTACCACATAAAAAAAGTTAATACAGACATTTGGCAAACAACAGGTAGTTGGTAGCTGATTATAGTGGTTAATTTGACCAGATAATTTTATTAACTGATTTGACCAACTAATTTTGAACCTTCTGCTATGAGCAACTTTTTCAAAAACACAAAAACTTGCATAAGACCGTCTTAGAATAAGACCACCATTGGGCCGGCCCATTCTCAGGCGCGTGCAGTACACGCGCTCCAGTTTTTTTTTTTATTGATTTTTTCATTTTCTGGGCATTTTTTAATTTGCACCTTAAAGGTATCAATTTTAACCTTAAAGATATCAATTTCAACGTAAAATAGTACTTAAACATATCAATTAATGTAAAAGTTTCAATAACAACATCCAATTCATTACTTATCACTGTCAATTATCACCAAACATGCATCAATTATGACTTGATCTTGTTTTTGTTATGATGTTAACTATATCAATTATAAACAAAATAAATAAACTATATAACAACATACAATTTATTAGTTATCACTGTCAATTATTACCAAACATGCATCAATTATACCTTATCTTGTTTTTGTTACGATGTTAACTATATCAATTATAAACAAAATAAATGAACTACATAACATACAATTCAATACTTATCACTGTCAATTATATTAGGTAGAAATTGATAACTTAACGTTAAAATTGATCACTTATAGGTTCAAATTGAAAATGTTACTTTAATTGATATATTTAAGTACCACTTTATGTTGAAATTGATATATTTAAGGTCAAAATTGATACCTTTAAGAGTAAAATTGAAACATGCCCAGAAAAAGAAAAAAAGCTGATGGGCTCCATATTGGGCTGCGTCTTATTCTAAGACGATCTTACCCAAGATCTGCTGTTTCAAAAATACCTTATTTATATCACTAAGTTGTTTCAACTAATTAGTTTACCAAACATTGGGGGTGTTGGCTTATTAGGCAATTTTAATTATATTTTGATACAATTAGAGGGTTAGGTGGTCAAACCATTCAATACTAGTGTTAGGTAAATTTAACTGGTTGAAACAACTTATTGTTATGAATAAGTTGTTTTTCAACAAGCTGCTCATAGTAGCAGATTCAAAATCAGCTGGTCAAACCAGTTAATAAAATCAACTAGTCAAATTAGTCACTTTAATCAGTTTTCAGTTATCAGCTATTAGTCGTTTGTCAAACACCTCATTAGCTTTGGCTAGTTTAACCTCTCAACCCTCTATTACCATTAAAATAAGCCAAAATTACTCAATGAGATATTTTTCTAAACACCCCTAGAAGCTCAGGCTCACCATATAAATTTAACAAAAATGTTTATCTACAGTCTACCACATAAAAAAGTCAAAAATTTAAGATTTCTGCTTGAAATTTTTTTTGTATTTTTAATTATGACTGTTCATATAAGACAATTATATGTAACAAAACACATTTAAATATCATGAGATCGGATGCAAATAGGCCATTTAAAAATAAGAAGCAAAGATGTAATCAGAAATAAAATAATTATTATATTATTTTACCAAGCCAAATGATCGAGACACAAAGTTATCGAATCATAATTAACACGAGTATGCTCTTTCAATACTCAAATTCATTTGAAATTCTTTTCCCCTACTTTTTCTGCTTTATTTCTTTCATATAATCATGATCATCAAAATTACTTTTTTTTTTGAATTTTATTTCCAATTTTGTCTATAATTTTGATTAATTTCAAAACATTTGAATCAAAATTTCAAATTTTAAATCTTACCCAGTTTCCGATCTCTAAATTATGATTTAAAAGCAAAAATTTACATCTTTTGAATGAGTTTTTGAATTTGATTTCTGGGCTTTATTTAAATTTGATCTATAATTTCTTATTTAATTATTCAAATAATTATCCAGGTTGTATATATAACTTACAAGCATACAGATGGAGGATGATGATGAAGACGGTCCATGATCTCTGTTTGGAATTTTATTTTTCTCTGTTTATAATTATAATTAAATAAGTGGATTTTAGAAAAACAGTTTTTTTTAAATTAGATAAATTATTATTATAATGATGATGATGATAAAAGAAAAAAGAAATATGAAACCATTTTTGGTTAAATTTGGGGTGGCTTTAGCTTTATCTTTTGCTGGTTTTCTTTACTCTCGAATCAGAACTAGACGTTTCAAGCCATCTCTTCCTCCTCCTTCTCCAAAATCTTCAAATTCAGGTATGTACTCATTATTTTTCTTAATATTCTTCGATCACTTTTAATTTATATTTAGTTGACGGTAAATTTTGCTGATAAAAATATTGTATTGATAAATGTGTAAGAGCGGCTTTAATCAATCAACTCAATCAAAAGCTTAAATTTATAATTACATTAAGACCTTCTAATATGTTTAATTATCTGACCTTTTGTCATCGTGTTAAAAGTTTTAATCAACTTAAAATTTATAAGACCTTCTAATATGTTTATTTATGTGACTTCTTGTCACTGGTTTCTGATATTATGTCAAAAATTTTAATCAACTTAAAATTTATAAGACCTTCTAATATGTTTAATTATCTGACCTTTTGTCATCGTGTTAAAAATTTTAATCAACTTAAAATTTATAAGACCTTCTAATATGTTTATTTATCTGACTTCTTGTCACTGGTTTCTGATATCATGTCAAAAATTTTAATCAACTTAAAATTTATACCGAAGGTTGAGGTTTTATGATAGGTTACATATAATAATCTAACAGGTGGATTATTTTATAGCTGAAATTATTAAAGTTGATTAATTATGTTTAATTGGGTTTTAAAATATTCATAAAGTATTTTAGCTTAATGTTTCCTTTTTGATACAGACTCTGATAGGAAAGTTGATTATGATGGGAAATCAGGAGTTAAGGATGATCCTCAACCTAAGATAGATTCAATTAATGCATCTGTAAGTTATATTATGCATTTTAATTAAGTTTAGATAAAAATTAATTTTGTTTTTGTATTTTTCATTTATTGACTTAATTAAAGATCTGAAGTAACGGTCATTAGTCAACAAGCTTTTTTTTTGAAGTTCCATTAATAAAAAATCAGGTCTCTCTTGAGAAACCGTCTTTTGTAAAGACGACTTTCAAAAGTCCAACCCAAATCTATATTTAGAGTTGTAACAATGTATATTTAAAATCGTATCTGTCGTTAATTGATTAATATTGCTTTTAATCATTCATGTTTATCTCATTTTCTTAATTTGAACCTCAATACTTTTTGGATTTCTAAAAATTGCGTCATATCTCTTAAAAAAAACTCTCAAGATTGTAAGAATAACATAAAAATTTGAATTTAGATTGAGGAGAATCTTGCCAATAGGAAAGAGGAATTGATTTTTCTATATGCAGTGAGAATCAAATTCTTAACGTACAGTTAAAAGGAAAGTCGCGCCAACCCCATTCTAATCATGGAATTGGTGCTTTAGTATTTAGTTTATATGTTTTTTTTAAATAAAATAAAATAATACTAGGATCACAATTGTTTTCGAGTTGTTTGTTGAATATTAAGTATATACAATGATCTGATCCCGCAAATTTAGTCTTAGTTTCTTTCATTTCTCTTAGGTATTATCTTTCACCAATATCTTTCACAAACACAAATTGTTTCAAATATTCCATAATCATGAGTTACTAAAAAATTCTTTATCATATGGAGTTTTAAGCTAACTATTAAAGTTTTTCCGTTTAGTGTTAGACTTGAATAAATAAGAGTATACTAAACATTTTATCATACTTAAGTTTATTAGTAAAATTTAACGATCCTACAATTCAATTCTATCGATTCAATTCAATCGATTCCAAGTTGAATTCTCATCTGATAACTTTGCCGCCTACACAAAGTATTAATTCCCCTTCCGCTTACCTATAGGAGTTTTGCAGTCATACCCCCGAATTGATTAATTGCTCGTTTTTGATTTTGTTACTTAGGACAAACCATGCATTCGAGTTCGGGTTGATAATTCATCTTTGAATGCCTCACCCAAGGGTAGATATAGTGCAGATAGAGATGTGTATCTTTTACCAGAATTCCCTCAGTTATTGAACGAATTCGATGCTGGAAACTTGTCGAAAACAGATTTCAACAATTTTTCGATCAAAAAGGACTCGACTAAGCCACTTAAAAGAGTAGAAAGAGATGATTATGAACAAGAAATTGATAGCCTAAAGAAAAGAATCAAGTTCCTTGTAGAAAGGGAGAGAAGACTTGAAGTACAATTGCTAGAATATTATGGTCTTAAAGAACAGGAAACCGCGATGATGGAGCTTCAAAACCGATTGAAGATTAATAACATGAAGGCTAAGATTTTCTCGATGAAGATCGATACTTTACAGTCTGATAACAAGAGATTAGAGGCTCAGGTTGCTGATTACACTAAAGTTGTGAATGAATTAGAAGCTGCAAAGGAGAAAATCAAAAGGCTAAAATGGAAACTTAGGTACAATGCTGAACAAAGCAAAGAAAAGATATTGGATCTTACACAACGCGTTGCTAAACTCCACGAGCAAGAGCATGGAGTTGGCACAAACCGTGCTGATGACTTGTCGGAGATTCACAAAGTTGTTGAGTTGGAAGCGGAGATTGAGGGATTACGAAAGTATAACGAATGTTTGGAACAAGAGAACGCGGATTTAGCTCAAAGATTGGACTCTACCCAAATGCTTGCTAATGCCTTGTTTGAAGATCCTGAGGTGGGTTTTATCAAATTCATTTACGGCCTGTTTGGTTAGTGGTACTAAATGGTGGTAATTGAAATGATTAATAGTGTAAAATTTCATTAAAAGTTCCATGTCATTCCATGGTGATAAAACTTAGATCACAAAAAGGTTTTTTGTTTACAAATTTTCATTATCACCTAATATCAGATCTCCCAATGGTAATGCATTGTAATGAATTTATGATGAAAATGAGATAATTGAAGTTGGACAAACATGTCCATCAAGGTAGCCAAGATATTTTTCAACCAAAATTACACTAGTTTTCATTCCCATTACCACTGTATATTACTACCTACCAAACAGGTCGTTAGTGTTTTCATTCATTGTGAAATTTTATTTCTGCACAATATTGAAAACGATCTATTGGTTCATGTAGCCGAACCAATCTGTTGGGATTAAGGCTTTGCCTTGTGTGAAATTTTGTTTTTGGGATCTTGTCTTACTAGAAGTATTCTAGTGCTTAATTCATGGAGTACATGATGTTACAGAGAGAGGAATTGAGCAAGATTATGGTTCAGCAACGCGAAGAAAATCAGAACTTGAGAGATGAAATCGAGAGGCTTCAAACTGATCGTTGTACTGATGCAGAAGAACTCGTGTATCTCAGGTGGATAAACGCCTGTTTGCGATATGAACTAAGGAACTACCAGCCTCCGCCTGGTAAAACAGTTGCTCGGGACTTAAGCAAATGCTTAAGTCCCACATCCGAGAAGAAAGCAAAGCAACTAATACTTGAATATGCTAATACCGAACATGGAGTAGACGAAGAACCACCTTACCTCATGGACTTAGACTTCGATCATTGGCCTTCTTCGCAACCATCTTATCTTACGGACAGCACTGATCACGACGAGTCCCCTGGTCGTCCTAGCTCTACGAACAAATCCCATTCCAAGAAAGTCAAGTTTTTTTCGACTTTAAGAAGGTTGGTTCGAGGGATCTCAAGTCATCACACCCATCATAGTAATTACCCTAATCGAAGTGGCCAAACTTCTCCAATGTATAGATCACGTTCGGTTGATGATATAGTGGGACTTAATGGCTCGAGGAGCAATCCCCAGAGTCCGAAGTTTGCATCATCGTCTCAAAATTCAAACAACTCTTCACTTGATCACCAACCACTCGCTAGCTTGGCTGAAGAAGACGAGAATGGGGGTAGGATGAACAATTCAAGATCGACAATGGGTGGAGTCGTGCACGTGCTTGGAAGGGGAAGCCTCGGATTTGCAAGTTCAGCTTCCTTAGATTATACACCGGAAAGGGTATCATCCGATTATGGGCAAAAGTCGGAATTGGCAAAGTATGCTGAAGTTTTACGGTATAATAGATCGTTACAAAAGCACAAGAAATCGGCATCATATCATGTTGGATGAGTGTATTCCTAGTGTTCCAAGAATTCTGGAGTTCGGCCTTGTTGTGTACGAGAGAATTATCTTGTTCTTGGTATGACATCCTCTGAAAATTTTTGATATGAGGATTTACTTATTCAATTTTGTGTAAAATAAAAAAGTGCACATATCAAGCATGGTACATATTTAATCTTCATACATGTACAAACTGGAGGATATGTATATGTGATATATTGATGAAGCTTAAAGTTGGTGAATATGTATGGCTATTGGCTAGAATATACTCTCATCGTCATCATACCCAGTGTTCCCGCACATAGATAAATCTATGGTCAGGGTCCGGGGAAGGAAGGTCGACGGCGTCTCATACCCATAAGGAGAGGGCGGTCACGAGAGTCCTTCGGCTAGGCTAGAATATACTCTCTCTGTCCCTAAATATTGCACCAATGGATGGAATCATTTGAATTGTGCGGAGAATATTAAAATAGAGTTGAATCGAGTGGAGGAAAACAAAAGAAAGTGGTAAGAAGTTAAGAACATTTTCATAAAAGAAAATTATAGCAAAGACCTAAAGTTGTCCAAAACGGACTCAATGATTCAAAATTTACCCGATATTTTAAACAAATTCGATTTTACCCGACTTCAATAAAATTTAAAATTATATTAAAAATAATATGAATGCAAAACCTGATTTCAAACCGACCCAAAATTATAATAATTTGACAAAAAGCAACATAAAGAAGTGATTAGTAACATATTTTGCTTATATAAGTTTGCTTAAGAAAATAAGTTATCTGTCAAGGAACCAACTCAACCAAAAGCTTAAGCTGATGGTTGAGGCCCCAAGATATGTTATATACTCTAATACGCTTCCTCACACGAGAGCCCTTTGGGCTAGAAGGGTGGATTCAGCACATGCCCTCCTCATACATGGCGCTATATATTCCACTTTAAATGAGGGGTGGTTGAGATTCGAACTTGTGACCTCTTGTCACCCTGGCGTCTGAAACCATGTTAAGGAACCAACTCAACCAAAAGCTTAAGCTGATGGTTGAGGCCCCAGGAAATATTATACTCCCTCCGTTTCAGTTTACTTGTCCCATTTCATTTTTTGGCATTTTCATACTACTTGTCTCATTTCCTTTTTTGGCTAACCTTTTCTTACCTAAATTCCCCCATTTTTCGAGCCAAGATCCTCTCCAGTACTAATATTAACTGGAGGATCAAGTTGTTTGTCCTTTAGTTGACATGTGGCACCACAAAAAATAAATGGCTAAGATTAATTGTGAAAGTTGGAGGTAGATGTTGGCGCCAATTGTCCACAATACATACTTAACCTTTTTTTGTCAACTATTTAATTCTTCTCCAAGCTATTACATTCAAGATTCTTCAATATTAAATAGATCACTACAAAACTTGATAGGTAATGTGTTCTTACTACAAGCTATATTCAAATTTTGATACCCAACAAAAATAATTGTTCTTCATAATACAAAATTGCACTCCCGTATAATTGTAGAGGCATAAATTTTAAATAAAATAAAAATATAGAACTAAAAGCTTTATATTAACTATGAAAGTAATAAAATAGTTATAACTATCATCCTTTGTTTGCAATTTGATTGAAACCTGTAATAAAACATTAAAAAAAATTATTAGTATTATAATGTATATATTTTATCAAGAAAATGATTAAATAATATTGATAATTTGTGATTTTAATTATCTTCGAGTATAATAATATGTTTATCAAATACTTAAACAAAATAAATATATATGCTTAAACATGTAATGTATAATGTCTGATTAGTTTTGTTTTTCGTGTGTATTAAGAACATGAATGGATTGTCTGAAATTGGATCTCAAATTATAGAGAACTGGTTAGGTAATATCCAAGATAATACTGAGCAAAATGTTGAAGAAGTAAATGATTGGAAACCAAAACTCGAAATGGAGTTCATAGATGAAGCAACAGCCTATAGTTTTTATAATGAATATGCTAGACTAACAGGTTTTAGCATTCGTCGAGAGTATAGAAATATTAGTAAGAAGGATGGAGTTTTGACATCAAGAAACTTTACATGCAGCAAAGAGGGGGTACGAGGTCATGATAAGCGAGATTATAAAACAAAAGAGGCTAGAGCAGAAACAAGAACTCATTGTCCCGCAAAAATGGTGATATCCCTTAATCGAAAAGCTGGAATGTATAAGGTTGTTCAATTTGTGGCTGAACATAATCATCCTCTCCAACCACTTAAATTTGTGCACATGTTGAATTCTCATCGACACATCACTGAATCTCAAGCGTCACAAATTGATATGGCAAGTGAATCTGGACTAAGAATAACAGATGCTCATGAATTCATGGCTAAACAAGCAGGGGGAGTAGATTGTCTAGCTTTCACAAAAAGAGACTTCAAAAACTATCTTAGAACAAAAAGAAAAAAATCATTGAGGTTTGGAGAAGTTGGAGCATTGTTCATGTATTTCAAAAGTCAATTAAATCAAGATCCATCATTCTTTTATGAGTTCCAAATGGATGCAGATGAACAAATAACTAATATATTCTGGGCTGATACTCAAATGATCGATGACTACCAATGTTATGGAGATGTCATCACTTTCGACACCACATATAAGACTAATGATAAGTACAGACCTTTAGGTGTATTTATTGGTTACAATAATCATAGGCAAACAGTGGTTTTTGGAGCAACATTGCTATTTGATGAAACGATTCCTTCATTTACATGGTTGTTTGAAACTTTTCTTAAAGCCATGGGAGGGAAAAGGCCAACCACTATTCTGACCAATCAAGATGCGGCTATGGCCAGTGCGATCTCATTGGTAATGCCAGACACATTTCATGGCTTATGCACGTGGCATATAAGAGAAAATGCTTTAAGACATATGAACCATCTTTATCAAAAGGGTTCTGAATTTGCAAATGATTTTGAAGCTTGCATTGATCATTATGAAACACAAGAAGAGTTTATCGATGCTTGGAATGATTTGCTTGTCAAGTATACGGTTCCAACAGATTCTTGGCTACACTACATTTTTAAAGTCAAAGAAAAGTGGGCTTGGGCTTATGCTCGTACAACTTTCACCGCAGGTATGTAAACAACTCCTTACTTAAAAAGACAATTAAAATTACTTGATGGACTTATCTGTATACAACTTTAACTACAGGTATGCGATCAACTCAATTAAGTGAGAGCTTCAATTCTGATTTAAAAAGACACTTAAAATTTGATTTAAACTTGATGGAATTTTTCACACAATTTGAAAGGGTAGTGAATGGAAAACGTTACAATGAATCAGAAGCAGAAAAAGATTCCATAGATAAGTTGCCAATAGTGAAAATGAAAAAGGCACCAATGCTTGTACAAGCTAGTAAGGTTTATACTCCATGTATATATAAGGAGTTTCAAGAGGAGTATGAAGAATTTCTAGGGGCTTATGTCATAGAACATAAAGAAGAACATTCAAAACATGTATATAGAATTGCCAATGTCAACAACACTAAGGAGAGAATTGTGCTCATTGATACTACACAAAATGTAGTGTCTTGTGATTGTTCGAAGTTTGAAACTCATGGCATTCTATGCAGTCATGCACTTAAAGTTTTAGATGTGATGAATATTAATTAATTCCGAACAATGGTTTAATTTTTTAAAATTGTGTGATTAAGTTAGTAAATCGAGCATGTGAAACTCGTGAAACATACACTTTCATGTCTAAGGTTTATGACGAATGCTCACAAATTGTTGATCAAATGCCTTTAAACAAAGAAGCTACTAAAGAATGTCATGTATCAATATCAATGTCAAATGCGCAAGTAGGAGATTATGAGCAAATCGAACAAAATGGTCAAATCCAAAAACAAGCTAAACTAGTGGATGGCATCATGGCAAAAGGAATCAAGAAAAAAGATTGCTCTTATAAAGGCAAAAAAAGGAATAAATCAGAGCGGTGTTCACAATAATTTAGAAAATCATTATATCTTATAACATTGCAGGAAATCCCACAAGAGAATTTACATATTACCACACCACATTGTCAGAGCGGTGTTCCTTTATTTCTTATTTACTCACAATTGTTGACGGTAAATAATTTTATTTCAATAATTATCACATTTGTAGTTTCAATCATGTTGTTAATCATCAAGTTAAAATAATTTCGAGCCCCATGGAGAGCGTTGATTATTTAACGTGTGCTTGGGTGATGAAATTGGTACTTTTCATTAACTATGCAAGGTCGTGTTCGGAGAGCAAGATTAGGATTATAAGCCAACCTTGCAAGCTCATCTAAACATATAAAGACTATCTATGTTTTTGCTTTTTTTGTATCAAGCTTAATGTTCTACAAGTCAAAAAATCAAGCTTGTGAATTATAAGTTTATATAAGGATTTGAAAAGTTAGCCTTACATAATAGTCATTAGTAGTTCTTCTATTTCATTTTTCATTATTGTGAAACTCAAAATTTTAGACCAACATTAAAAGTTTCTAAAATCAAATTCTAAAATCACCTAATCACATATTCTAGCTCAATACCAAAACTAAAACCCAAAAACATCAATTCCAATTGATAGTTCATCCACGCATAAATTATGCAACAATTAGCAATTAGACATATCAAAGAACAGAACAAAATTAATTAAAAAAATTTAAAAGTTGTACATTTCTTTTTCAAAATCATGATAAAATTAAACAAACCCACAAAGTTATACAAAGAGCTAGATTAAAGAAGGAAGCCAAATTTCATTTTAGGGTTTGAAATTGGGGAAAAATTCATTTACTATCATCTCTTGGAAGGAGAGAGAAACCCATGGAATAGTTATGAATGATATAAAGATGATAGTTATGAAAAGCAAGAAGCAGATTTTTATTAATATTTATTTTAAAAAAATATTTGTAAAGATTTAATAGAAAGTAAATCTTAGCCATTGATTACTAATTTGCCATGTGTCAATTGATGGACAAATAAACTTGATCCTCCAGTTAATATTAGTACTGGAGAGGATCTCCTTTTCCATTTTTCCAATTCCCAATACTCCACTACTACCTTTACAATTAATTTAATCAATTAAAATACCCAACTACCAACTTTTAATGGATCTCACTCAACCCTTAAAATCCGTAAAAAGTCAAATAGGACTAGTCAACTGAAATGGAGAGAGTATACTCTAACATTATCTTCTATACCACTTATTTTGTATCATTTTAGATTTCAATTTTGAAATTTTTTCAACTAGATGATGCATAATAGATAGGGTAAGTGAGTATAATATGTTGAAATAAATAATTTATATTGGGATCTGTGCACTTCCAGACCCCTTAATCGAAACGTCATTATTTAGATAATGATATGAGGAATTTTTTCAAAGATTTGGAGTTATTGGTAACTAGTACTTATATAGATATGGAAAGAACATTCTATAAATATGAATAGTGACGTATATTCAATGAGATTACAATTGATACAAAAATAGTCTCTAAAAAATATTTTTGTAAATTAAAATAATCCACCTAAGTCAAAGATATATAAAAAATAATTTTTTTGATTCAACCATATAAATAATATTTTATAATATATTTTGAGGAGTTTTCATATCTTGAAACCGACAAGTAATAAAATTATTAAAAATACTACAAAAAAATACATCATTTTCAATAAAAGTTATCAAGCAATCCTTTTCAATTGTTCTCTCATTTTCTTGTGTAAAATTATTTTCATTCTATCATTAATATTAGCATTGTTTGATCCATCAAATCTATGTATTTTCTTTTACCCGTTTTACCGTTTTGCTCAAACTTATTAATTACAAAATTGGCACATGAATGATATTTACAACCCTTAGGGCTGTACATAAAAGTTAGTAAATTGTATTTATTATTTATAATTTTAGGTTTTCAAAAGAATCTAGTATGGAAAATTGAAAATAAATAATATTTTTTAAAGGTTATTTTAAATTTCCAAGAAAGAATTAATAATAAAGTAATAAAATATAATTAAATCTTATGTTTTCAAAGCAAAAACAATAATGAATTACATAGTAATTACACAAGATTCTTTCTTATATACAGCCCTTAGGGCTGTATATATCATTTTCCATAAATTTATAACAATGAAAAAGTATACATAAATCGATTATCATATATTTGAGTCTCTCAATGAATATGAATATCTTTACCACGAGAACCTACTTGATTTTAAGATTGTAATCTAAATGATGAGACACCATTTTATAGCATTTTATAATTATAGATAGATTATAGATTTTTTATTGTAAAAATGATTCATTAAATTATATATAATATACTGAAATATTTTATTTTTTATGCTTAAATAAAATACATAAGACAAGATTATAATAATTAAATAAAATATACTGAACTGTTAAGTCATATTCTCTTTCACTCTTTGAAAATAAGGTCTTGTCTCACTGTTTAGTTCACTCACATTATTTTTTTTATCATTTGATGGATTTTACTCATTGAAATTGATTTTTGTTGACTGATTATTAAAATTAATTTTTACTTATTAAAACTTATTTAACTAATTACTAAACATAAATTCTTGTGAGAGACGGTCTCTTTGAGAGACCATTTCTAACTGGGTTGGCCCATTAGGAAAAAAATATAGAGTAAATATAAACTTCAAACTTTAATGAATTGAGTTTGAAAGACATCTCTAAAAAAAGACGGTCTCTCAGAAGACTAACTGATTACTAAATTATTTTGGATGAATTAAAGAGGGAAATAGTTGGGACAAAAATGGAAAAATCCCAAATCTGTTTTTGCGGTTAAACCTTCCCTCTCTGTTTTCGCTCTATAAAAACCCACCATTACAGTCTCTCCTTCTTCAATCAGAAATTTCCGAAGCACAGACAGAATAATCTTCCTTCAGTATATTTTCTTTAGAATCTTCCTTCTCTTTTGTCTTCTTTAAGCTTCAAAATGACCGTAATGGCAGAAAATATACACCAGAACAAAAAACTGTCACTGTACGTAGGTGATCTTGACCCAACAGTAACTACGATTGATCTTTGTAAAGTCTTCTGTAGAGTGGGTTACGTCACTGGTGTCCGTGTCTGTTATGATAAATTGGGTGATTCTCTCGGTTATGGCTATGTCAACTATAGTTCTCCTCTTGAGGGTCAGTACTTTCTTCGTTTCCTTTCTTTTCTTTCTTTGTTCTTTCTTGCGTATTCTGGTATTGTTTACTATAATGTGTTTGAGGATTTTCTTGCATTTATTTCAGATTCTTTGTTCAATGACATTATATGTAAGTTTATGGTTTGAATTTAAATTGAATTTTTTTATGGATTTCTACTTTTCATGGTTCTAGGGTTAAGTGATCTTAATTTGAATTTAATTTGAATTTATTTGAGATTCTTGTAAATTATTGTATTATGTGGTTTTGTTTACTATATGATTGCATGTATTTGAGGGTTTCTTTGTTTGGTGATTTAAAATGTGTTTGTTTCTTGTAACTTCTTGATTTGAGAAAATTATGACATTATCTTTATTTGGAAAGTTATATTTGAATTATGGAATTTTAGCAATTCTTTGAGGCTTATTTCAGTAATTCAAGAATTAGGGTTCTTGATTGTTTAATAAGTTAAAGATTTGGTCCTTAATTGATGAATTTTATGGGTTGAATTTGATTCCGGGCAGCTTCTAAAGCAATATCTGAGCTGAACTACACTGACTTGAAAGGCAAGCCTATGAGGATAATGTGGTGTGATAGGAATCCATTTCAAAGGAAGACTGGGAATGCCAATCTTTATGTCAAGAACTTAGCCCCTTCTATCACTAGCGCTTGTTTAGATCACATTTTTAGCAAGTTTGGCACTGTTCTGTCCTGCAAGGTTGCAAAAGATAACAATGGAAAGAGCAAAGGTTTCGGGTTTGTTCAGTTTGATGATGATGAATCTGCCATGAAAGCCCTCACTTCTTTAAATGGTACTTCGTTTGAAGGAAAGGCAATGTAAGCCCTCTTTCTATAGCAATGTTATGATCAGATTTACTTCTTGAATTTAGTCCAAATACTGTTACATAAAACTTGCAGTTTCTTGGTTGTTTGTGTTGGTCATTCAAACAGTTTTATGTGAATTGTGTAATAGACAATTTGATCATGTGGCCAAAGATTTATAGTTCTTTAATTTTGGGTGTGCACTTTTTATTTATATGAAGTAAAGTCGATGTTTTCTATCTTTGTTATCAGTAACCCCATGTACATCCCTTGTTTCCATAGGGCCGCCTATGATTTATAATTCTTTAATTTTGGAAATGACTCATTAAATCATGTGCATTTCTTATTTATATGTAGTTAAAGTTGATGTTTTCTATTCTTTGTTGAAGTTAAAGTTAAGGGTAATGTTATGTCTGATCCCAAAACTCCATGTAAGTGGAAGCCATTTTGTGGCGATGTGAAATGGATTGGAATGGATTTCAGTGTAAAAACCAACAATTAAAGTGAGCTTTGTTTGGATTTATAGTAGTTAAGCATTACTTTGTCTTTATATGGTTTCAGCCTTTTATTTTTAGTTCTACTCTCCTTCATGGCGAATTGGAATTGTTTTGATGGAATGAATCGATTTCAGATATGTCGGTTCTTTCATGAAGAGCAGCCAGAGGAATCAAACTTTCAAAAATTTGTATGTAAAGAACTTGAAAGCAAATGTTACTGAGGATGATCTTAAGGAGAAGTTCTCCGACTTTGGGAAGGTAACAAGTTCTGCTATCATGAGAGACGATCATGGGAATTCCAAGAAATTTGGCTTTGTCAGTTTCGAGTCTCCTGAAGACGCGGAAAAGGCACTGGAAACTCTACATGGAAGCACTTGGAAACTAGGTAGTAATTTTATAAACTCGGTTTAGTCACTTATATCCTTGAATTCTGATATTATTACTTACTTTTGGCTAATATTTCATGTGTAAGCCTCTGGAGTTCTGTATGTGGCAAGAGCTGTTAAGAAGACGGAAAGAGAGAAAATGAAGAAGGAAAAAGAGGCAAAATGGAGGGCTGCCACTGTTTATGTGAATAACCTTGATCCAAACCTCGATGAAAGTATGGTTAAATCATGCTTTAGTCTCTGTGGAACGGTAGTTCAAGCTAAAGTATTGTGCTACCCAAGTGGTATCAGTAAAGGGTTTGGCTGGGTTACTTTTTCAAGTCCTTCAGAAGCAATCACCGCTGTAAATCGATTTCATGGTAAACCTCATAGCCTAAGTCATGATTCAGTTTCTTGTAGAGTAGGTTTTAACATATCTTTATCATTCATCTCTTAAAGGACGGAGCTTATCGGACAAACATCTTAATGTAGAAAATGCTGAGATCAGTTTGGACCAGATGATATACCCTATATCTGTGACACACTATTATCCGCCTTTGCCTTTGGAATGTATATCACATATCAGTTCGGGCCAGATCTTCAATGAAAATAAGGTTTTATAGCATAGTTTCAGAAGCTTATATTAAACCGTGGCACAAACTTTTTTTGCTATTAAATTCTCGATTACTCATAAATTTTCAGGGTCTAAACTTGTACTCTGCGAACGGAAATGAAACTGGAAACACAACTACTAATGTTCAGAAGTCCAAGGTATAGTCTGATAAAAAAAGAACCTTCATTTGTTTTTGTGCCGTTCGTTTACTTCAGAATATTGATCTACACCTGATTTTATAGCTCCCCAAAACTAGAGGAAAAGCAACCGATCAACTGGTAAAATTTGGCTGTCCAGTATTGAAGCAAATTAAGGTTTCAATTATGGAAGTTTTGGATCGAAAGAATCAGACCCGTCCTGAATCCTCACCCGTTAAGCCAGTCCAGCCCGAAGCTAAGAACGATGGTACATATTAACCTGTGAATTTCTGACATGTATATTGTTGTAGAAAAATTTTCTGTTGGTTCACAAGAAATACACATTGTAGTTCTGTAAAACTTGATGATGTACAAAAATAACAGCAGTGCAAATAAAATTTTATTTGGTTCGGTAATTGGAAATATTCGATCTTTTTAATCGGATGCCATATTCGCTTTCAACTTGGTTTATAGTTTTCATTGTGCGGATTATGTTTTTGGTAGTTCTGTTCAATATTCCTTAATTGAAAATTGACGTTGATCGACCTTGTCTACAAGTTTGTGAAGGAGAAGAAAACGACATATTTTAATACTTCATATATCGACTGCAACGATATAATAAGTTTTATAGGAGTATAGTATTACATGCTGATCTCGTCCACAGAACAAGATAAGAATAAGCTTTCCTATGGGACAAAACAAGATAAAAATACTTATAAGCAACGAAGACGGGTAAACCAACACATTTAACCGATAAGGGCGATGCCTTGAGTGATGAGGGTATCTGCGAGAACCTGGTTAGCCGCTTCAGAAGGATGTACACTGTCCCAGAACACGTACTGACTTGCATTTCTGCACGTTCCAATCGACTTTGGATTACAAAGAAAAGAGGTAGTCTCGACTAGTCCTGTCCCGCAGCATCCTCTTCTAGCCTCCGCAAATCCTAGAAAAGTATACGTAAATGTAAGAAAATATTATCGTAGAGGTTTTAGTTTTTACTCGAGTAAGGTGGTCATCGTGATTTACCAGATTTTGAGGGATTTTGAATTAAATCGTAGAAGGGCTGATAAATGTCGAAAATAACAAGATTAAGATCCGAGTGCTGCTTAGATAGTTTAGAAGCTGTTGAGGTGAGCTTCTTATTGAAATTTTGTGCGTCTGAGTTGAAATTTGACACACAACCTTCCTGATGAAACCCAAAGAGGGTTATGGTTGCTGGTACACAACCTATTGGAGGAAGTGAAGTTACACCAATTTTCCTTGCTCCTAATCCATACAATTCCTGTAAATGCCAACATTATGCATAGTTATTTGGCTATCTTCACCTTAAGTATCATTTCCTGTCTATGTTAGGCCTGCAAACCCGGCCTGAAACTTGATCCAAGCAAGCCCATTGTATACTCCTGTAACATATCCTAGGGCTACAAACATCGTCTTAGGACTAAAACATTCAACTTTAGATGATGGTTGTAGTTTATATACTGTCTTTTCATGCATTTTAATAAATTTGTTACATTTCTTATTAGAATAATTTGCAAATTATTGTCTTAATGTCAATGAACCAGTTGGTTGAGGCTCCAGATATGTTATATACTCTAACATACTCTTTCACACGAGAGTCTTATTGGACTTGATCGTGTGGATGTAACGCAGGCTCTCTTCATACTTGGTGCTAATTATTCCACTTTAAATGACGGGTAGTTGAACCCATGACCTATTGTTATACTGGCTGTTGATACTATGTCAAGTAACTAACTCAACCAAAAGCTTAAGCTGATGGTTGAGGCTCCATGATATCTTATATATACTCTAACAGTTTATTTATTGCAATAAAGTATCAAAATCTTCGATGATCAGGCTAAATTACATAATTCCGACCGTAAGCCTAACCCTAATCCTAAACCCATGTACAAATTATAGATTAAATGAAGAAAAGTTGGGTTATTACCTGAATGAAACTTGAGAAAATGCCAACAAGGTAGGAAGCATATTCATCAGGGGAATATAACTTGTTGACCCAAGGGTTGACATAATAATTTTGAATCCAATCACTACTTCCAAATGAAACTAAATACAGACCATCTTTTATAATTGATTTTGCTTTGCTACTACCTGCTACCTTTGCCAGCTTTCCTTGGTACTCTTTGTAGAATTCTAGTTGTTGTGACAATGATATTGCTTTCTGCACCCAAAATTCAAACATAGTCTTTAAAATTTGTCATTGACTATATTAAATCTACTTAATGCTGTAAATATATTCCAAAAAAACTCCCTAAGTTGGTATTATGGATGGTTAATCAATAGTTGGTATTATTGTAGCGAAATTAACAAATGTTGTATTATTCACGGTAATTTTTCCTTTAAATTATGCTTGAAAATTATTAAAAAGCGAACATATCAAACAAAATATTAACTAAAAAAATAAGAAAATATAAAGAATTATACATAATATATTATAGTATGGACTAAATTCATACACTGAGAAGTGCTGTTTTGTCATCATAACCTGAACCGGCCGACGCAAAATTAGCACCAATAAGAAGGTTCTTTCCTGATGCCTGTGGGCTTAAATATGCTGCTGGGTAGGTTGTGAAGCCCAGAGTATCAGCTGCAAAATTTCAACAATTAGTTAAATAACTATCTTTCAAATCAGTAAGTCTCCTGATAGACCGTCTCTTTGAAAGACGTCTCTCAGGCCCAGTCTATTAGAGCTTAATTCCTACCTTTAATTTATATTTTTCTTTATTGGTCGACCCAATTATAAATGGTCTCTCAGAAGAATTTGTACTTTCAAATAGACAACCTTAAAACAAGATACTTCTTATAAATAGACTGTCTCATAAAATAATTTACATTGGTAAAATGATAATTTTACTTTTTGCAAAATTTACAAGTCATATGATTTGAGTTGTTACTTGTTAGCATACTATCAATAACCAAAAAAATATATATATACACATCAAAAAAAAAAAACCAAAAAAATACAATTAGGTAGGATTTTGTTAGATCCGTTTAATTTATAGTTTAAATAAATTACTTTTTATGTATAACTAGTAATACTAATAGTTAAAATGTCAATTGAGATGTATAATTAATTAAGTGTAGTTATTTCATCTAAATGATACTCCCTCCTCCTGTTCCAGTGTTTTATTTACTTTATGCACTCTATTTAATACATTTATTCAATTCTTAATATCTTTAATCGTGCATAATTAAAAATTATGAAAAGTTGATATAAATAATCCTTGCATTGAGACGAATCAAATAAGATCCTACTTGAATATGTTTCAATTTATAGATTAATAATAAAATATAAATTAAGAGTAAGAAATAAATAGTGTCTAAAAAGCAAATGAGACACTTGTGGAGAATAGGAGGGAGTAGTATATATTTAGTGTGCTCTACCAATACTTGATCAGAATACGCTACATATAACCAAAAGGTAGTAATCTACAAGTCAAATATGATGATCATACCGTTGAAGTGCCCATGTATTACCCATATGTGAGTTGTCCCATATCGGAGAAAGAAAAGACTATGCATCATTTTATAAACTCAAGGAGTAACTCCTACTATCACCAATTGGTTTTAGTAAACTTTCTTTGGATTTATGAGTGGACTACTTCTTTTCCTCCTTATTTGGATTGCCCAAACCCATTTTTAAAATTCTATCGCATACCCTATTTAATAAAATATGTGGACAATTTCCTTTTCACGTTTGTAATATAATTAATTCTTACCATATAAATTAAAAATTAATGTATCGTACCCTACTCTACCCTACATTCTTCTATTCATTGTCCGTAAGGATTATTTAACTTTGTTCCAATTTTAAAAAAATCTTTTAAAAAAATATACTCTACCTTAGTAAATACTCTTTCGTCAACTAAATTTGCCTAATTTTTTATTTTAGTTTGTCTTATTAAATTTATCTTATTTCTACTTGTATATATGCATCACTTTTACTCTATATTATCTCTTATCCTGTTGCTTTAACCCATTATACTCAACTCTATAATCTCAGTGTCAAAAGCAAATGAGGCAAACTGACTGCCACATAGCACAATGTGTACATATAACTTTCCACTATATTTTTGGGCATATGCACAAAACACAAAAATAGCACAAAGAGAGAAAAGAAGCACATACCAGTAATATCAGTTGCTAATTTACCATTACAAAACCTGCCAGTAGGCTTATGATTGATAAAATCTCTACCATAAGGAGGATAATCAGCCTTAAAAATAGTGGCAATATAATCATTGTTACCCACATCAACTGAAGAATCACCAAATGTAAAGATAGCAGGAACTAACCCTTGACCATTGCTCAATACTACAAAAAGGGAAAATACCAAAATAATACCTTCAAATTTCATGCCCATTTTTAAATTTTATTTATCTTTTTGGAGTAATAATTACTAAAAAATGTGGTGTTTGTAATGTAGTGAATTGAGGGTGTTGTGTTGCTAGCTACATTTATTAAGGTATGGTGTGTGAGGATTATGGAGTGCATTGAATGAGTGAAATAAGGTGATACTTTAGTGGTTGAGGTTTTGCATTCAAAGCTTTATTATTTATGCTCAAATCTTCTTAACTAATTTTGTAGCAATAAAGCACCTCCTTTACTATAATATAATAAGAGAAGTCTAAAACTAGTGTTTGTAATATATATGGATAGGAAGTAATTAATTGGATTTTTATTATCACAAATTCTTGTGAGAGACGGTCTCTTTGAGAGACCAAAGAGACCAACTCTAATTGGGTGGCCCATGAAGAAATTTATAGAATAAGAGTAAGAATTAAACTCTAAGGGACTGGGCATGAGAGACGTCTCTCAAAAAGACGGTCTCTCTGGAGAGCTTGTTGTTTTATTATTGAAATTTTGATTAGGTTTGAAGTAATCAATAAATGAATGTAAGATAAAATGTAGTAAAAGATAGTGCGCTTGAAAACAATTGTTTTATTTGTTATATTTTTGTTTTAGGTTGAGATTTAGTTAAATTTATATAGTGAGGATTGAAATGTAAAGTGATAACGGTAGTATTAAGACGTTGAAAATAGGTTTTATAAAGGATTATTATTATTATTGATGATGAGATAATTATAAAATAATTATGCATGTATAAAACTAAATATTTATTAGTTTAAATGAAGTATTATTATATATATTTTAAAAATATGAAGTCTTAAGTGTAGTGTACGTTGAAAATAGGTTTAAAAAGGATTACCTATGAAAAGATCAGTCAAAGGTGTTGTTTATTAGGCTTAGTTAGTTATAGTTTTGGGGTATCATCACACAAAATATTTACACAACACAAGGTATATCCAAAATTTATATTTTTTCTTTTAATTTTGATCATTCAGTAAGAAAAATAATCAAGGCCAGCCCTAAGGGTAGACAAGAAAGCCGTCGCTCAGGGCCCCATGTCAAAAAAGCAAAATAATGGTTGTAAAAGGTTCATATAAGTTATAAATTGCAAAGGAAAATGGCTCCAATATGTTATTTCGCCCAAGACCTCCAAATATCTAGGGCCGACCCTGAAAATAATATCAATATATCATCAAGGAAGATCACAAAAATGTATAAAAGAGGGAGATATATGATAATTTATGCCGTATAGGCGAGTATCATGTTCACCTACTAGCAATTATTGGGGTGACTAAACTTTAATATTGGCATAGTGTTCATTTAGGAGGAGTTGGAAATTTGGTATACTTGATTGAGACTTAATTAGAGAAGGAAGATCGACTGGACAGCATGCAATAACTAAGTAGTAGTAACATGCATGTGCTATAAACTTAATGTGTATCCAAGGGGTAGTTATAAAATATCTCACAAATTGTGACCACCATTATATTGGAAAATAATATAATATTTCACTTTTCTGTTATGAATAATCGCACGTAATAATTATTTTTGGCTTTAATTTTCATGTGCTGGACGAACGTGTTATTTAGTTCGCATGGTAACACTAAGCTTCTAAGTTTTCATTTGGTAGGCAAAAGGTTAAGATTTTTGCTAAATTTAAGTTATATTATATTATTTATCATTACAAAATTTTTCATAAAATAAATATCGTGGTCATCCTATGGAGCACATTTTTAATTTCGAAATATTGTATGAAATGAGAATTTAATTTAACAAAAAATTTAACTTTTTGTCTACCACATGAAAAAGTCGAAAGCTCGGGGTCGATCACAATGAGGTTTAAAAAAATGTTTTTCTATCATGTGGAAAAGTCAAAAACTCAACGTTAATACGTAAAATTTCTTATTATTTTCTAATAATCCAATTTTTAATATGTATTTCCTCTCAATATACTAGGTGTAGAGGGGAGGGGTGAGGATGTGTTGGTTCAGGTGGTAGGTTTGATGTGGTTCATATTAGTGAATATGATGAAGTAAATAAATAGTAAAAGTTGAATTATTAAATAATATTTTAAAATATCGCTCCAATTCCAAATAACAAATTAGATTATATTCAATAAATTTAACTTCTAACGTAACTAATGTCTACTATACTCTTGGTCTTTCCAACTAAATAATTGATATACGTATATAATAATGCATATATACGTATACAATATAATAATACATCAATAGTAAAACGTAACAAATTACAGATGCATGTTAATAATTTTTTTTTTCATTTTGACTTTTGAAACTAAAGATGTTTATTATGATAAGGTGCTTTCTTTTTATTTTGGCGGTTATATTTGAATATAAGGAAACACTACAAAAAACACGGAGCTTTTCGACAGAAAAACATTGATTTTTTCGACGGTTTTAAGCGTCGGAAAATATATTTTCGACGCTTGGCAAAGCGTCGAAAAAAATAGAGTCACAAATTTTCGACGCTTTTTTCCGTCCATAAAATTATTTTTTTCGACGCTTTTAACTGTGAAAGATAAGATTTTGAAAAATTATTTTTTTCGACGCTTTTAAGTGTCGAAAAATGCTTAGTATTTTAGATGCTTTTATACATCAAAATGAAAATAAAGTCATAATTATTTATCATCACCCCAATATATATTAGCCTTTTCCATACTATATAAAATTCATCAAACATACATAATTACCAACAAAGGAAATTACTATCCAATACTTACCGTAACCTACCACTATCAAACTAAAAACCGCCCATTTTTGTCCAAATAAATGAAAAAAAAGGAAATTGTTAAGGGTTAATAATAAACCCGTAATTTATTTAGTCAAACTAAAAACTGCCCATTTTTGTCCAATAACTTCCTAAAATAAGTAATTAACTATCCACTACTTACCGTAACTTACCACTATCACTCATCATGTCCTTGATTTCCACATTAATTCACCATTTAAACTCCCTTCTACCATTACAAATACGTTTTGCTTCATTCATTTAAGGACTAAGCTTTTCCTACCGTTACTCTATAAAAATACACCGCCTTCTTACTTTAAGCTTTTCTAATATATATATATATATATATATATATATATATATATATATATATATATATATATATATATATATATATATATATATATATATATATATATATATATATATATATATATATATATATATATATATATATATATATATATATATATATATATAATAATGTTAATTTGAAAGTTACAATCATCAATATAGCTAGTAATATTGTATTGTGGAGAGGAAAAGAATCAAAATATCTATAGTGTGACAAATAACTCAAATGCTTATGAAAGTGACACTTGGAACAAATGCTACTATAGAGTGACAAGTGGCAAAAATGTTTCTGAATTAATATATTGTATGATGATGATGATGATACTTAAACAAATATTCTTCAATTGATATGAACTCATCTTATAATTCATTAATGTTGTATTCATTAATTACCATATATTAGATATAGAAGCTTGTGCATTTGCACGAATTTGCTAGTACAAAATCTATATAAAAAACAGTTTCAAATAATAATGCAAGTATATACTATCGTTATTAATTTACCAAATACATAACTAATTTAAATCAAAATATAATTATTGATGTTTTTTAAATTACTTACCCAATACGCAAATTTTTTCATTCATTTTTTTTTTAAGACATTTTTTCATTCAATTGAACATATTAAATTCTATGTTAAATAAAAAGAATTACTATAGTAAATCATACAAATACTTAATCTAATTTAACTCTAATTTTAAACAAAAAACATATTAGATTCTAAATCAGATAAATATTTTTGCGTATAACCAATTATTATCTACTTTATACAATCTTTTGATCTTATTTTCCATCCTAAGATAAAACATGCATTAAGTCAAAATTAATAGCTATATTTATTTCCTTAATTATTGTTGTAGAAGTATATGTTTCAATATTTTGATTTACCATTTTTAGTCATACTATTACTAAATTAAAATTAATCAATATGACATGTAATCATTTCGTACTCAATGATATTATTCCATTTGTCATGCCTCTTTAGAAGATGAGGCTTGAAATTTTCCAACACTTTTATATTATTTTCGGTTTCCCGATCTGACTTGAGTGTCGGAGGGGTTTTACGGGAAACCACCCCGGGCAAGGCTAACGTTGTATTGCAGAATTTTTAGTCTCATCAGCAGAAGATCATAAACATTTTCAGCATATTGACAGTGGTCTCCGACTAAACATTATTTCTAGGTATATTAAATTTAAGTGTCTTTTGGCGCTGTCAGTGCGGACGGCATACACTATAGTCGTGTGTTCATACCGTAATTGCAAATCATAAAATTGTCAAACAAAAAAAATAATTACAAAAAAAATAATTACAAAAAAATGTACTCCAAACAAACCACCTTACCCTTTCTTCTTCAGTAAGAAAAAGTATTTTCCAATTGAAAAAATGAAAAAAATAAGGCATAACAAAATCAAACCAAAGGGACTCCATTACGTGAAAAAGCCTTCTGCCAATTCTTTATTCCTCTCCAGTTTTGTGTTTTTTGATTACCAAAACAAACATGGCCTTACTTTGACGAATTCATTTAATCATCCAGTAGCTTTAAAGTCAAACTACGTGCACACAACAACAAAAAAAGGCAATTTTTCGACTACTCAAAATAGTCGGAATTTAGTCTGTATAGAGCTATACCGACTAAATTCCAACTGTTTAGGGGTAGTCGGCTCAGTATGGTCGGAAAAACGTTTTAGTAGGCCAAGGCTAATAGTCGGAATTTTCTGACTAACAAGAAAAATATTTTTAAAATATTTTTAAAAATAACAAGAAAAGTACTATTTCAGGATTTATCCCAAAATAACAAGAAAAATACTTTTAAAAATTTCCGACCACTTTTCCGACCAGATTCCGACCGGCTAGTTAGTAGGAATGAAATTTTTAAAAAAATTGCTGAATCAATGTGCAGTACTTTGTTATCAACTGAATTGTTATTACCAAAATTTGTTTAGTTCTTGGAAAACAAAATTCCATAAATTCGTCTGAGCTACTGTAGCCTGAGAGAGTAGAAAATGATAAACGAAGTATAAAAACCAAAATACTAGATTATCGTCAAATCCGTTGTCGTCCAGCGGTTAGGATGTCTGGCTTTCACCCAGGAGACCCGGGTTCGATTCCCGGCAACGGAATTTTTTATGTTGTTTTGAGATAGTAAATTTGCAATATGCCCCATTCCACTTAATTTGTATGCAATGTTCCATTTGTTTTTGTGCACTATTCATGTATCACTTTGAATTTGTATTTTACTCCTAATTTAGAAGTTAAAATATATTCATGTGAGATCTTGTTTAATTCGTCTCAATACAAGGATTATTAATATCAACATTTTATAAGTTTTGGTTAAGAATAATTAGAGATATTAAGGGTTAAAATATCGTCTCGGCAAGCGTAGGTGCCGGATATTAGTGGGCGGTGTGGAGGCTCGTCAAGTTGTATTAGGATCCTTTATATTACTTTTTTTTATTGCCTACTAGTATAAAACCCCGTGCAATGCACGGAATTCTTAGTACGAAGATGTATATAAATATATTTTTAAAAAACATGCAGTAATAATTTATAATTGAATATACTATATAAAGATGAAATAATAAATAATAATTGTTAAAATAGGGTAATATGAAATTTTTATATGTGTTATAAATTGAAATAGTTTGTAGATGAATAAAATAAATAACTGGTTAATTGATTAATTAATTTTATTAGTCACTTAAGCCAATATCAACAAATAAAATTCTTTAATCTAGCGTGGCTCCAAAAGAATGAACGTGTGATTTTGAGTCTTTTTATTAAATTGTATGATGATTAGTTGAAATAATTTCTATAACTAAATCAGTCTAAATTTTAATAAATTATTTAATGTTATCTAAATACTTCACTTTATTTTGTTTTAAAATTTCTCTAGTAGTAATTTATTAACATATATATGATTAATATTTTATTCCCTAATTTGTAATTTTAACTTTGTTAATATCATCTTAATGATTCTTAATTTAATGTTTCCATTCTCTTGCTCAATCTATAGATTAGAGTATTAATTGATTGTCAAATTTTTGATTGAAGTAGATTGATCAACTATTTAATTCATTTAATTTAAATACTCCAATAGAAAAATTACATATGGCAAGTGCTCTAGAAATTTGACACTTGGCTTTTTAAAACTTTTTTAATAGATGTTATGATTATGATTTTAAAATTTTGACACTTTAAAATAAAAAATAAAATTTCAAAATTTTCCCTATTTTCCTTTATCAAGCAATTCTTACTGTTTCGGTAATGAAACGAGGATGTGTAAAAGACACTTAAAAATACCTGGAGATAGGTGTAATTGGGGACGATTATTAATATGCTGAAATTACTAATGATTCTTTCGCTGATGAGACCTCAAATTCTGCAATACAACGTTAGCCTTGTCCGGGGATGGTTCCCCGGGACGCTCTGAAGATATGAAAACAAGATAACGGATTGTAGGATGAGTTCAGATCAATTGAAAGATATTTGATTAAAGTATAAATGCAAGAAAGAAGGTGATGTTTTTTTTGTAGAGTATGGTAAGAATATCAAAGCTTCGTCCTCTGCAAATGATGTATGTAACATATATTTATAGTACTAAGGAGAGAGTTATTTCTGGGAGATTGGAGGTTATATTAGATGATAATGGGAGGTTAATTATAGTTAGTAATGGGTAGTTATTTTGGGAAGTTATTAGACTAAGGTGGGCGGTTTATGATTTGACTAAATAAATTACGAATTTATAATTGGCCCCGTAACACTAACCATTAATTTAGTAATGGATCCTCCATTATATTTTAAGTAATGAAGAGAATTTTAATTTCGTTAAGTTAAAGAATGATGCGTGGCCGTCAAGACTTAGAACCCCAATTACAATTTTTTGAGACATAAACCATACTAGATATCATATGATATGATTATGAGTAATATTGAAAAAAGATGACGACAAATAATAATAATTTCAAGCAGCGAAGAGCCAATTTGGCTCTTTGCTAATTGAAATTATTATTATTTGTCGTCATTCTTTTTCATTATTTTGTCATGTTTTTCTTATGATGTTTAAATTTTATATATCTCAGAAAAATCTCAAAATTCAATTCTTTCTAAATTTGACAGACAAATAGTTAAATCTTTAACATAAACACAACATATGGATTTTCATAGGAGACGTAAATCTAAAGTGGTTATTGATTTATTCCTTTTAAATTAGTTAAGTAAATAAAAATATATTAATTTCTTTTTAATTAAATTGACTGCAATGTAGACAAAAATCTAAAAATTTTCAACCAATTTATTTCTTTTGAATCACCTAAATGAATAAAAATATATTAAGTTGTTTTGATGTAAGTTGAGCAAAACGTAGCAACAATTTTGAAATGTCGATCAATTAATTAATTTTGGTTCAATTATAAAAAATAAAAAGAAGATTAATTTCACTTAAATCAACATAAGCGCATATTATTGCCGAAGCTAAAATCGGTCGATTAATTTTGATTTATGTAAACAAATGAAAAAATATTAATTTCGTTTTAATTAACTAATCGCAATATAGACGCAAATCTAAAAAAGACAATTAACAATAAAAGAATTGAAAAATTCCAAGTGCCAACTTATTAGACCTTTGATAAATACAATGATATTCTTGGTTTCTTTTGATTACATGACAGTTTAATTTAGGAAATAATATTAATTCAAATAATTAAAATTTTATAATAGGCATAATGTATAGAATGATTTGCCTAAGTAGTGTTGGAAAATAAAAAAATTCCCAAAATGGTGTTCACTAAAATTTATTTCCCAAACTAGTGTTCATTAAGAAAAAAAATTAACTAAATCTATTTGATTGTGGTTTGGGAAGTTCCAAACCTATTATTTCTCTCCCAAGCAAAACTAAACTAAGACTAAACTTATTCCAATTCCAAAGGACGACCCCAAATCCCAACGTATACAGAACGAGATGGATGACTCGATACAAGGGAAGGTCACTTGTAGCATTTGTCATAAAAAAGGTCATAATAAGAAAACATGTTCTTCAAGGTATGTGTAATGTTAAAGTATTACAATATTCAATGTATTATTTTTTACACTAAAAACTCACTTGATTTTTTCTATGATAGATCACAAGGGTGATGCTAACAACAGATCACAAGGATACGCCATCTTTGAAAAACATTTTTATTGATTTTGACTTTTGGACTTGATTGAGATTTTTGTTTGTATGTTGAAGTTTTTTTTTTTTTTTTTGTGGATATTTTACTCTTTTTATTAGACTTGTGAGATTTTTTTAATTTGTTTAACGCGTATATTTGTTTGACAAAACAATTTTATCCTTTTGCAGGTTTAGAATTACCAAATCATAAAAATGTAGCTTAGTAAAACTATTTTATTATATAAACACCATTTTGGGAATTATTTTTTAAAGAACACTAAAGTTGGAATTATTTTATTTTTCAACCCCAATTAGGCATATTTTGAATTTTATAATACACATAATTCATAGGCATAATCTGCTGCTGCTTTTGATTTTTCTGCGCATTCGTTTCTAATTACTTTAATTTTGTATTATTTTCTTTTATCTTTATTTTAATTAACCTCTTAGGGTATATTTAGTGGGTAATTAGAGGCATTTAGGTTAAGTCTCCTTGGGAGGAGCACAAGGAGGGAGACTAAAACCGTCTTCTCCTTATTTTTCCTTCATCTTTCTCCATTGAACACCATTTTTATTTCTTGTAAGCTTTTTATTTCTTGTGTTTAATTTACTTTCTTTTTAGTAGTTTAATCTTTCTTTATCAATTTTGTATTAGTTTAATCTTTCTTTGTCAAACTTTGATTATTTTCTTAGAAATTGTCATTCATTAAAGTAGTATTGTTCTTCATATTTTTTTTTGGCTCTTGAATCTTTAATTATTTGTCTCATAGTTTAATTAATGTTTTTCCTTGCAAATTCCATTATTATCATCTTTTATCATGCTTAGTTTCACTCTAGGTTTTTATTTATTGTTTTTACCATGATTAGTGTGTAGATCCATTTTCTAGGATTAGGGTTTTGAACCTTTTAGTTGAGTATGATTTGATTCTTGGATGTGTCTATGAAACTTAAGGATTAAAGTCGTTCAATTGTGCTAATTAACCCTAAATTAAATATGCTTTGTCGGACTAGTCAATAGAACTAGCGTGTGAGATTGGGATCGACTTTGCTTTAATTTTAGTTAAATTCTTATTAATTCGTTCAATAAAATTAGCGTGTGAGAATCGAATTAATAGGATCTAAATCTAATAGTTAATCAACAGAGCGAGAGTTTGAAATTAACAAGATCATGTTTAACCACGAATTTAATCTGACTTTTCATAGACACTAATGAGAATTAAATCATATAATCAATCGAAATTACCAAGTTTCTTGTCCTAGCTTCCTTGTGTTTTTTTAATCAATCAATCATCAGGTACCCATTGTTATAGCACTTTATCATTGGTTTTCCCGTGTTTTTTTAATTTCAATGGTACCCCTACCTTTTTGAGCTAATTGCAGGACAATGTTCACCTTTTTTCGTTAAATTTACGTTAAATGTCATTTAAAAACAAGGAAAATTATAACACATGGGTACCATGAATAATCTCTCTATTTTTTTTTATGCATGTTCACATTAAAAAGTTCATGCAATACATGAGTTTTTATTCTAGTTTTTGATAAAAGTAGTGGATTACTGTTCAAAAATAATAATAATAAATGGAATAAAAAATGATTGGGAGGGACTGAATAGACACTAGACAATAACAGAGGCCAACCTCCGACCGTTGACGCAACACTAATGACAAGTCAAGTTTGTCTAACTCTATCATCAGGATTCCATACTCTGATACACAAACCAAATCAAAATCCCATAGCGAGGTTTAAAATCTACAAGAAAGAGCCGGAAAATGGCAAGCATAGGCGCCGGAATAGCAGGAGGAGTAGTGTCAAACACAGCTGCAAAAACCTTAGAATTGTTGGCAAGATTCGCTTGTCGTGAAGTTTCCTCTTGGCGGGAGGCAAGAGATGAGTTAAAGAAGCTTGAAGACACCATTATCATGATCCAAGCTCGAGTTAACGACGCCGAGAGACGCCATGAAGATAACGACAGTGATACGATCAAGAAATGGTTAGTTAGACTTAAACAAGCCCTTTACAGAGCTGAAGATTTAGTTGATGAAGTTGTTACTGTCGACAAGCTTAATCAGCGTAAACAACTTAGTATTTTTGATAAAATATGCGTTTTTTTCTCAAAATCAGGCCCTATTTATTCTAGATATGAATTGGCTAAAAGGATTAAGTCTATTAGAAAAGAACTTTGTGGTATTAAGTCTGATATGGATAGTTTGAATTTGAATGTTAGGGTTGTTGTTGATGAACTTGAACTTCCTGTTGCTCATTTGTTGAAGAATAGGGAAACGGCCTCTTTTTTTCTAGGTCATGAGTTTGTGGGTAGGATTGATGATAAGAACAAGATTATTGAGATGTTGAAAGAGTCTGATTCTGTAATGGGCTATGTTTCTGTTATTGCAATTGTAGGGTTTGGGGGAATTGGGAAAACTACTCTTGCTCAATTGATTTTTAATGATGATAAGGTTAAGGAACATTTTGATCTTACTAAATGGGTTTGTGTGCCTGAGATTAATAATCATAAAGAAATTGTTGGAAAGATTTTCAATTCGTTTACCGGTGAACGTTATCATAAATTGCCTTTGGAAGAGTTAGAATCGGGAATTGTGAAGTCGATTAAAAATAAGAGATATTTGCTTGTTTTGGATGATGTATGGGATGATTGTCGCAATCATTGGCTTCGTTTGATGAGTTTGCTAAAATGTGGTGCAAGCGGAAGCAAGATTCTTTTGACTACGCGCTCTGATGTGGTTGCTGAAGTCGTTGGTGACAATCCAAAAGCGTATAGATTAGGACTTTTGGAAGACGAGGAGGCTTGGATTCTTTTCAAAAGTTTAGCGTATAGACCAGGGCAAGAGGAGAGTGATCCTCGTTTGAGTAGTATCGGGAGAGATATTGTGAAAAAATGTGGAAACGTTCCTCTTGCTATTCGGGTTTGTGGAACCACCCTTTACTCTAAGAAGACTGAAAAGGAATGGCAACTTTTTCGAGATGCTCAAATTTCTAAGTCGAAATTGACACATAGCAATAGCATCATGCCGGAGTTGAAGCTAAGCTATGATTACTTACCCCCCGCTCTAAAACAGTGTTTTGCTTAATGTTCCTTGTTCCCGGAAGATTACAAGTTTAGCAAGGATGAATTAGTTCATTTATGGATGGCTCAAGGTTATCTTGATCAAGAAGCTTCTAGTCATGAGGAAATTGGGCATCAGTATTTTCTCGAGTTATTAAGGAAGAACCTTTTTCAGGATGCTGAGGAGGACTCGTTGAATGATAACATCTACTGTAAAATGCATGACTTAGTGCATCAGTTGGCTCAACACGTATCCAATGACGAGAGCATTTTGATTGATCGGACTGAACTTCAGTTTACAGATGAAGTTATGCATGCATCGATTTGCTCGAACAGTGAAGAGTCATGGAAAGAACTTCAGAAAGTCTTTCCATCTTTGCTTGCTGCAAGAAAATTGCGATCACTGCTATTTACCGTGCATGATGTAGGAGTACATCATTTCGACTGGAAGAACTTGGGGTTTTATAGCTTACGTTCCTTGTACTTGGAAAATATGGAGATAAAGTGCGTCCCTGATTTCATCGAGGAATTAAAACACCTAAGATACCTTAATCTTGCAGGAAACTACATCAAATCCCTTCCAGACGCCTTGACAAAGTTAGTGAATCTCCAAACACTAAACCTTGATGAATGCAGAAGTCTTCCAGAGTTACCGAGAGGTTTTACTACATTGGAAAACCTTAGACACTTGAGGATGAAGGGATGTCCGATTGAGGATATGCCTCTAGGCTTCGGGGGAATGAAGTCTCTTCACGAGCTGAATTTGTTCGTGGTTGGTAAGACTACTGGAATAGCTCATCTACCTGGATTGCTTCTTAGAGGAGAATTGTCCATTCGATTCTTTGTGTGGCATAGTGATACAAAGTCCGCAACAAGGAAGGTTTTGTTAAAGGATAATAAGCAATTGACTCGTCTTTCATTACATTTTAATTTTCGGGATGAAGTTAGTCCTGCTGATTCTGACGAATTGTTGGACGCCTTTCATTTACCTCAAAATCTTAGATATTTAGCTGTTTCGGATTTTTTAGGAGAGAAATTTCCACAATGGATGGTAAATGAATTGAATGAACTTGTTCAGGTTAACATTCAAGATTGTGGCAATTGTCGAGTTCTCCCATTCTTTAGTCGGTTACCTCATCTTAAATATCTCGATCTTCAAGTTTTTGATGCTCTGGAGTACGCAGAAGACGATGCTGGTTTTACCGATTTTTTCCCAGCTTTAGAGTCCTTGCACATAAGCTATATGAAAGAACTCAAGGGGTGGTTGAGAGCGGATAATGGGCATAAGAACAGACATTTCCCTCGTCTTTCTCGCTTAGTTATAAAGGCTTGTCCGAAGTTGCTGGCAATCCCTCGAGCCCCAAGATTGGAGTCATTGGAAGTTGATGAAATCAATGAGGAGCTTCTGAAACTCCTTCTGAATTCACATAATGGTCATGATGCAGAACCTTCACTTGAGAGCCTTAAGATCCACAACCTTGAGAATTTGACAGCATTGCCAGAGCAGATTGGAAATCTTTCTGAACTTCGCCTTCTTACAATTAAAAAATGTCCAAAGTTGGTATCGTTTCCTCAATCATTCCGAAGCCTTACCTCCTTACAACAACTGTGGATTGAAGAATGTCCGGATTTAGTGCAAAGATGTCAGCAACCAGATGGTGAAGATTGGCCCCTTATTCAACACATCCCCGGTTTGTACTTCGTTTAAGGTATGCATCCCAGCTTTTCTTTTAATTTCATTACAATTATTATGAGTAATGCTAAGGTGCAACTAATGAACTTCTCTAATAAACAAGTAAGAAGATTTAAACCTCCTGTGAGCTGCACCATATTTGGCTCTTTCGAGCATCTTTGTGGCTCGTCTGATCAGCCTTCCCCTATATATTTTGAACCGTTCACTTCCTGTGCAATACACTTTGTTGCTTGTGTCTCTATGCATAGCAAATTTAACCCATCATTTATGCTCAATTGTCCCATGAACATTCCACCTCAACCGACGTTCAATTGGGCTTACTTTTTTCACTTTCAACCTCTCCAAGGCCCAAGCTTTTATTGCTTGGATCTTCACCCATCAATTTCAACTTCTACAAGTAAACAACCCTTGTATGAACTGTTTGGTCCTACAAGTTCACCTTAAACTAGAAACGTCGTATATCCATGTCCAAGCTTTGCTATTTCGGGTTCATAAGGTTATTCAACTTTCCAATTTTAGAATGTCTCAAACTCTCAATTGATATCAGTTTGATTTTAGTCTAGCTTGATATTGGATTTGGTATACTTTGCTATGGGACTGTTTGCAGAATTTTGTGGGAGTATTTCATCACCTTGTTATGTGTTTTGTTGAGCAGTCTATGCGGAAATTTGTTATAGTTAGTGAATTTTCTGCAAAAGCATTAGTAAGGGATATTAATGTTAAACCAAATTCGTAGGACTATATTACAATGGCTCATCAAATCATGTACGCTTTTTATCACTCATCTCTAACTAGGGTAGGGTTGCATACTTATGATACTCCAAACCCCACTTATGATGGTATTGGAATTTAAAATGAGTTTTTGTACTCGTAATTTTTATTGAAGTTAAAATGTAATATTGATCCTTAAGTGTTACTTCCTTGTCCCACCAAATTTATGTCATAGGCCTTTGGAAAATTTGGCTGGAAAAGGAGGAAAAGTGAGTAAATTGGTATTTTATAGAAAAACGGAAAAATGTGTAAATAAGATAGTAAGGTAAGTTAAATAAGTGAATGAAAATTAATGAAAGAGTTTGTACCTTAGAAAAGAATTAAAAATTAGTGGTATAGACTTTAAAAAAATTTGGGTAGATTTCTTTGGACCAAACACCACCATTGGAGTGTTTGTGAAGCCCATCTTGTGCATCTGATAAGCTCTGTTTTCAAAATCCTCTCTAAATATGCATTTCCATTTTTTCTACCTATAAAAGTATTATTGTAACCAGGGGCAAATATAGGATATTAGATTAGGTTAAGCCGAAAACTCATTTTTGCATGTGTATTACTTCAACCGTCAAGTTTTTGTGGATTTTTACATGTGTGATTAACTAATTCGAATGTCAATCTTTTGTCTTAAAATATATATAATTTAATATTAATTAAAGGAAAAAGTGTCAAAAAGTACCTAATAAAAAAAAATTCCAAAAAATACCTAATAAAAATTTATTTTCAAAAAAATACCAAGAACACAACATAATTATCCAATACAAACACAACATAAGACCATCACCCAACATAATATTATTATTATTATCATTATATATTATTATTATTATTATTATTATTATTATTATTATTATTATTATTATTATTATAATTACTATTATTATTATTATTATTATTATTATTATTATTGTTATTGTTATTGTTATTATTTTATTATGTGTGAATTTTTTTGGGTTTATGTTCTTAGAGTTATATATTATGTTGTTTTTGTATTAGATGATTATGTTGTGTTTTTGGTACTTTTTTTAAAAGAAAATTTTTATTAGGTACTTTTTAAGGATCACGGAAAACTTAACCCCAGACGTTAGTTGGTACTCTTTTAAAAATAAATTTTTTTGTTAGGTATTTTTTGGAAATTTTTTTTTTATTAGGTACTTTTTTTAAAAAAAGATTTTTATTAGGTACTTTTTGACAAATTTCCCTTAATTAAATTTCTAATCAAATGACTTGAGCTATAGCCTAGGCAGGCCGACCCTAGATTTCTCTGGTGGGTAACACCCCCTATATCTACTCGCAATGTCTTAGGAGATCTCAATGCTTTCAGGCTGGACATTAGAATTTAAGAAAATTGATGTTTATCTTATGACAAGAGAATTTGAGTACATAAAGAATGATGGCAATTGGATCATTCATGTTTAATTCTTTTATGGCAATGTGCAGATATATATACTTCCTAATGCTGCTTGTTGAATGCACTCAAGTCTGGAACAGCAAAGTCAAGCTTAGGAGAGACTCGGGACTCAGGGGGAACTCTTCAAATAGTAAACCCTATTTATTAATTTGTTGTGATAAGTCCCAAATTTCACAGTGATGGAGGTGAGTTTGACCATGCAATGGAGTATAGAGAATTAAAATTTGGATCGCTTGATAAAGTGATCAAAGTGCATGGCTTGATGTGCCTTGATGAAGGCGAAGGAGTGCTCAAGGAAGGCTCTTACATATGCCTTGTTCGAGGCAAGACACAAGGACCAAGCTGCTCACTCGAGGCATCTACCAAACAAATTCAGTACCTGCTGGAATGATGCTGCTCGTCCGAGCAGCATTGTTGCTCGTCCTAGCATCTATGAGCAGGCCCAATATCGAAGCTTTTGTTTGGCGGGCTGTTTTGCTTGGGGTTTAAGGGCTTCGACCTAGAGTTTTCTAATAAGCTAGAGACTATATAAGGGAGTCTTAGAACCTCATTAGGAAGCATTGTGTGAGGCTAATACACTAGAAGCAACTAGGGTTTTATCACCAAGAGAGTTCTTCATTGTATTAGTTATAATTTGTGTGAGAGTAGAGGTGTTCAAGGGGGCGGGTCGACCCAACGGGTCAAAGGTCGGATCAAATTTTAACGGGTCATTAGCGGGGCGGGTCATTAACGGGCCTTGGTGTAAGGGTCGGGCCGGGTCGGGTCGAATAATTATAAGAATTAATTGCGAAAAAAAATTTGCCACTTTTTTTTTAAATGATATTATTATAAACATAAGTGGATCGACCCAACGGGTCATAAAATATAATAAAAAAATTGTTTTTATTAACTTTTAAAAAATGGGTCAAAGTGGGTCGGATTTAAACGGGTTTGACCCGCCCCGCCCCGTTTAACATTTGACACAACCCGCCCCGACCCGACCCATTTAAATTTTGACCTGACCCGCCCCATTGAACACCTCTATGTGAGACCACCATTAAGGGTGAGGTCTTTGCTTTGAGAGGTTGTTCTTAAAGTTTGTGAGGCTTATCATTAATGTATTGAGTATATTAATAAAATTAATCTTTGTTTCAGAGGGAGGTATCCTCATAAAGTTTGTCTTTGTTCATTGTTGTGATTTATTTGTGTACTTGTTTGTGATTGTTCTTCACTTCACCAAATATCACAACACATGACTTTATAATATATATATATATTATATATATATATATATATATATATATATATATATATATATATATATATTATTGCATTTTCAAATTAAATTGAAACTTTTCAACTCATCCATTTAATCAAACAATAACAATCTATCAAGTAACCCTATGTGTTCTTGCATTTTCTTATTAATTTCATACTTATAATTAAACTACTCATCTCCTTCAACTACTTTATGCATATCATATCAACATTTAGTTTAATTAATAAATATTGCTTAATAGTAAGTATTAATATACTTTAAAAAAAATATTAATATAAAAACTTTGAACGAAAACCGTGCATAGCAGAGATATAATCCTAGTAAGAATTAAAAGACTATAATAAAAATTTAGAATGAGATTTTGAGATGAAACTTGAATTAAAACTTTATAAATAAATGTCTCATATTCTTGTTTGTTAAAAGATAAAAATAGATAAGGAATTAGATAAAAAAATTAATTATATTTACAAAGTTGTCTTTATAACTTTTTATTTTTCTTTACCTTTATTAATGGCAAAACTGACTTTTTATAACTTATTAAAGTTTCAACTCAAATTGCTACCCTCCCCAAACGAATTTTTTTGTGGGACTTTCCCCTTAAGTCTCAATGACTCAACCCTTAACTAATTAAGCTTTACTAATTCTCATCCTCTCAAACAAATAAGGAATTTTGTACTCCATGAGTTTAGCCCAAATTCCCAACCTCAATTCCCTCTAACCATGTACTCTCATTGTTTCACCAAATTCGCTCTACAGGCATTTGATGGAATATTAAGAAAAATAAAACAAAAATATATTTATTGGATTATGAGAAAAATGTGGGGAAGAGATGAAAATGTAACCTAAATATGTAGATAGGAATTGAAAAAAAATATTTAAGTCATAGCTAAAAATTAAAATGGAGCAAATTAATTTAATTGAAAGAACTTTTAAAAAAAATAGAGCTAATTTTGTTACATAGAGAAGATAAATAGATAACAAAGTTTTTAAATTAAAAGATAGACATAAAATCTAGGAAAAATTGTTAAAAACTACCAATAAAAAGTGGTCTTAGGTGAAAAACTACCTACAATAATTTTTTTTTATCAAAAACTACTTAAAAATATAGTTAATTTGTCAAAGACTACTAATTAATTGAATCATCCATATTGACTGATATTTTTAACATTGATCAACATGTGATATGCACATGAGTAATAGATGAGCTATTAAATATCAAATATTATAATTAATTAGAAAAATAAAAGGAAAATGATGATAATATTAAACTCGCACATCACTTCATCTTCAACCTCAACTCACCCAGTGCCGTTCCTGTTCGTTTTTGGGTCCTAGGCGAAACATAAAAAAGGACCCTTGTATAAGTAAAGTCATCATATAATTTCTTTTTTTCCATCACATTAATGTCAAATAAATGTACAAATTTAAGATCGTATAATGATAAGGTAATGCACAAACTAAATTTTAATAGTAATAAGGATTAACTCAATTTAGTCCCCTTTATAAGTTGGGCTCTAGACAGTTGCCTCAAAACTACCCTCCGAAACGGCCCTGAACTCACCTTTTCATTCCCAGAAATTAATAGCATTTTCAACCTTCTCTTCAACAAAACCTACTATGAATGTCCATGAACAGTACATGCATTCCACATCAAGTAGATGAACAACTATCAATACAAGCAGAAGGTCTCCTGAGAGACCGTCTATGGCATAGAGGGCATTCTCAGCAGCCCAGCCCAATGGAAATTTCAGTTGTTTTTTTGAAAAGTGTAAAAATGAGCTGGACCATTACACCCGTCTATGCTATAGACCGTCTATAGCAAGAATTTGTGCAATACAAGACCATTTATTCTTCTTTCTTATTATTTCTTCTTTTACACTTACTCATTTTGTTCTCTTCTCCTACCTCTTCTTTTAGAGGTGTTGTTGTTGTCGTCCCTTTCCTTTTCCTTTATAGCAAAACTCAAAATTGAATCTTACTTTTGTGATTCAAAATTTGAAGTTGAAAATTGCCAATTCATTACAGCTAGTCTGCTACAAACTATTTTGTTTGTTGGGGAAAGGGAAAGCTAGAGATTGAAGATGGAAAAGGGTTAATTTTTATTTTTTATTATTTTGTTTTTTAAAAATTATTTTGTTCATTCAATATAATACTTCCCGTTATTTTAATGGAAAATGGATATCTTATGTTACTAGCTATTCTGTGACAAATAAAATAAATTTTTTAGGTAATTTTTGATAAAAAAATTTGTTGTAAGTAATTTTTCACAAAATATCACTTTTTATAGGTAGTTTTTAAGAAATTTTCTTAAAATCTATTACTATTATCTTTCTAAATAAGTATACAAAGTTTTTTAGATAAGGCCACTACTAATAAGTATACTCATAAAGTTTTTTAGATAAGGTCACTGTTATATTAAAATCTATCACTATTAGCTTAAAATCTAGTTTTTAACAAACCATAAATTCTGAGGGCCGGATTACCAAGAGAACTAAAACAAGTATACTCATAATTAAGTTTTTTTAGATAAGGCACTACAAATAAATTTTAAAATAGCGATGGCAAAAACACGACGATCACATGCTCATCGCCAAGTAGACGAATTGGCGACACAATAACTGTCGCCATAAAAATATCGGTGAAGGGCGACGGCTGGGCGACATTGTTTATATTCTTACAGAAGTTCGTTCTCAAACAAACACATTAGTACATATCAATTTTAAAGAGTTAACATGAACAAACAAGACTCTAGGCCGTCAAGTGACAGGGCGTGGAATGCTTGGGGCCAGGCCCGTCTATCAGCCTGTGCAAGCTGGACAGCTGCACAGGGCCCCGGCCAAGATCCTTTTCATTAGGGCCTCACATAGTGTACAAGTATATATTAGTGTAATAATGTTTCAAAGAATTAGTGCTGGCGTCAGCGGCAAACCTTTGGCATATCATGTATTATAAGCCATGTCCCAGGTTCGATTCTTGTGGGCTTATGAATTTTTTTTTTGTTTTTTATTTGTTAGTAGTGATCTCTATATTTTTATCAACTTCGATGCTATTTTTTTAACAAAAGTCGATGTGCCATTTTTTTTGTCAACCGTTCAGTTTAATTGTTATCTTATAATTCAATTTTACAAAACTAATTTAATAAATTAAGAAAATTTTCTAAAAAACATTATGAAATTAACAAAATTTGCATTTTAAGAAATTCAATAAATAAAGGGTGAAGGGCCCATTTTATTATTCGTACAGGGCCCCTAATTCCTTCGAGACGGCCCTGCTTGGGGCTTCAATAGGAGGACCACGACAACAACTGCAGCAAACACCAGGTGGTGCTGGGGTGCAACACGCACAAGCGGGGCATACATTTGGCCCTGCATTTCACATATAAGTTTACTTTATTAATAAGCAATTTATTTTTGAAAATAAATCATTAATAAGAAATCTATTCTTTTTGGATAAATTGAGTGCGCACATTTCTTTATAGCCTCTCCTTGAAGGGGGCACAGGTATAATATGTGCGCTATCCTTTTCCCTTGAATCCTGACTTATGTGGGATACTAGGTTGATGACTATGACTAAATCATATGAATAAATATTTTGTTTGTAACTAAATAATACTCATAAGTCGTAATTGTTAAAGAAACAACTCAACAAAAAAGTTACGGTTGAAGCTTACTCTAGCTATGTTGTATATTCTAACTAGAGGTGTTCAACGGGGCGGGTCGACCCAACGAATCAAAGGTCGGGTTGGGTCGGATAATTACAAGAATTGGTTGCAAAAAATTTTACCACTTTTTTTTAAAATTATTTTCTTACGATATTATTATATACATATATCAGTCAACCCAACGGGCCATAGAATAGAATAAAAATACTATTTTACAAACCTTTAAAAAACGGGTCAAAGTGGGTCGGATTTAAACGGGCTTTAAAGCGCCTCGCCCCGTTTAACATTTGACAAGATCCGCCTCAACCCGGTGTATTTAAATTTTGACCAGACCCAATCCGTTGAACACCTCTAATTCTAAACACACTCTCTTATAAAGAATTGAGCCTTTTGGTTTAAGTATGTGGATGTAGCTTAGGTAGTCCTCATATCTACTACTAAATATATTTAACTTGTGATGACAAGTTAATGAAATATAAAGTTGCAACTTTTTTCACATTGCTTTTTGACACTGTTAATCAACTACCTAAAAGTTTAAGTTGATGGATGAAGTCATATGTCGCTAAAAATTCCACTTGAATTTAAGAGGTTAATGAGATTCAATCTCATAATTCTTTTGTCACGTGAACATTTGATCCCATGTGAAGGTGTCAAGGAATTAGCTCAACCAAAAGCTTAAGCTGATGGTTGAGGCCCCATGATATGTTATATACTTTAACACTCTCATCACACGAGAGCCCATTGGACTAGAAGTATAGATACACATAGGCACTGATTATTCCACTTTATATGAGGGGTGGTTGAGATTCGAACTCGTGACCTCTTGTCACGTTGACTTTTGATACCATGTTAAGGAATCAACTTAATCAAAATCTTAAGTTTATTGTTGAGGCCCCAGGATATGTTATACACTCCAACAAAAGGAACCAACTTAACCAAAGGATTAAACTGATGATTGAATCCACATAATAACTTCAACCATCGACTTAAACTTTTGATTGAATTGGTTTATTTACATGGTACTAGAAGCCTAGGTCACAAGTTAGGATCTCTTACCCCTCCTTTCAAGTGAAATTATTAAAGGCAAGTATGAAGGAGACTTGTGCAACATTAACACTTCTAATCCAAGAAATTAATTTATTAAAGGCAAGTATGAAGGAGACTTGTGCAACATTAACACTTCTAATCCAAGAAATTAATGTATAAGAGACCGGGGTTTGATAGAGTATATAATTTATATCAAAGTATCAACCCTCAACTTAAAATTTTGGTCCATCACTACCGTGACTAGAAGTGTTCAAAATAGACCCGACAATTCGATAGACACCCGACTGTATAACCGAACCCGATTTGACCCGACTTAAAAATGGATCTACAATTATGTAAAAACCAATATGAACACAAAACCCGATTTTAAACCGACCCGAAACACCTGACCCAAAATCAACCCATGACCCGAATGAACACCTCTAACCTTGACATATATCATGTCAAAAATAAATCGCAAATACTCTACCAAAAGCATAAATTAATAATTACAACACTACAATATAGTATATGCTCTATCAATAACAAATGATAGTTAAAAAAAATTACTTGAAGGAGGAGGAGATGGAGGAACTGGTGGGTAACTTCGTGCCTCGCTTGGTACAATGGAGGATAATATTGCACCACATATAAGAGTCAAAAATGTTTGGACACTTATTTTTGCTCTTACCATTGTTGCAAATTTTTTGGTTTATTGTAACTAATGGTGGATAATATGATTATTCATTTGTGTATCATGCTTTATATAGCAAAATATGAGAGGATTTCTTGTAATTATATAACATGTAAAATAACACTAATATTGAATAAGAGTAATTTATTATACATTCATAACTACTTTTGTATAAAAATTATAGCTGTAGTATTTGAATGCACATTGTTCGCATTCACATTAGATAGCATATTATTAATTTCAACTATTATAATAGCTGAAACTAATAATTAGCGTGAGTGATTTAACGAGTTGATTTAAAATACTTGATTTATAACAAGCAGATAAAACTTATAGTTATAGCAAACTTGCCACATATTATCATTATATGGTCTGACCATCGTCTAATTTTCAACTTGTACAAAATCAAACTAAAAGTAAATAAGAAACTATTTTACAAAATATGCTCGAATTAATTTTGTTATTTGACTTCCATGTAATTGTTTAGATGCATTAATCACAAAGATTATTTTACTTGATTGGTCTACATGATTAATTTATTAGGTCAAGAAATAATTGTCTATTTGGATCACCATTGTCTATTTGACTTCCATTGACCAAGATCAAACATTTTGCCTATGAATATGAAAAATAATGCATCATTTGAATACAAAAATGTTGATTTTAAATGGCCCCCTTATCTATGTTTACCAAATGGTGCTTATTTAAATGGGTTTTCACATTAACCGATAATGTTATGTAGAATACGATACTCCCTCCCTTTTAATATAAAATAGGAAAAATTGTTTCTAAAAAATTAACTTTTTAGCCATTTGCAAATAAAGAGTCAACATTTTATTTATTTAATAAAAAGACAATCTTTATTTCATTTTTGCAAATAAAGGGATAACAGGTAAGTTTTCAACTCCAAATTTATTGAATAAATGAAACGTTGACTCTTTATTTGCAAAAATGAGACAAAAATATGTCTTTTTATTGAATAAATGAAACATTGACTCTTTATTTGCAAATGGCCAAAATATTGGCTTTTTAGAAACAATTTTTCCTATAAAATATAACTTTTTAAAATTGGTAAAACTAAGAGAATATAATATAAGACGATTTGTCTAATATTTTTTATGGTCATCATCATTATACCCAATCTATCTCGCTTATAGAAATACTATAAGTAGGGTCTGGAGAGGGAAGGAAAACAACAACTCACACTCATAAAGAAGAGCGCAGCCAAAGGGTACTCACTCAACTTGAAAAAGATCAAGAGAAGTTCTTGATATTTTTTTATCATATGTGAAAATTTATTATCATATTAGATGTTTTTATATTTAAATTAGAAATATAATAATTTTTTTTGAGTTTTGTAAAAGGGAAAATATAACATACTAGTTAGATACCCGTGCAATGCACGATTTTTATAAAATCTAAAATTTATGAAAACTTGTGCTCAAATGTAATCCATGATTATTTATGACTTGTAAATTGATTTATAAAGTTTAATGACCATTGTTAAAATTATTTTTTAGAATATTGGATAAATCGAGTTGTAATTTGAAATATTTTAAAAATCAAAAGATGATAAATATTTTGAACGATCTTATTAAGTAACAACTTTTTTTTGATGTAATAGAACAATTTTCAAATAATTGGGTATAGTGTAAATATTTGTGCACGTAAATAAATTAAACCTATGAGGAAAACCACATATATCTAATACTATTATAAAAACTCGTGCAATGCACGAATTTATTAGTGCGAAATATATATAAAAACAGTTTCAAATAATAATGTAAGTAATGTATACTATCGTTATTAAATTTACCCATTAACACATAATTTTTTAAATCAAAACATAATCATTGACGTATATTTTAATTATTTACCTGATACATAACTTTTTTTCGTTCAATTGAACATATTAAATTCTAAGTTGACTAAATAGAGTTACTATAGTATATCATACAAATACTTTACTTAATTTAACTTCAAACTTAAACAAAAAAATATTAGATTCTAAATTTGATAAATATTGTCATGTCTCATTAAATGATGACACTTGGAATTTTCCAAGACTTTTATAGTATTGTATGATGATATGATTGAACATATTAAATTCTAAGTTGACTAAATAGAGTTACTATAGTATATCATACAAATACTTTACCTAATTTAACTTCAAACTTAAACAAAAAATATTAGATTCTAAATTTAATAAATATTGTCATGCCTCATTAAATGATGACACTTGAAATTTTCCAAGACTTTTATAGTATTGTATGATGGTATGATTGAACATATTAAATTCTAAGTTGACTAAATAGAGTTACTATAGCATATCATACAAATACTTTACCTAATTTAGCTTTAAACTTAAACAAAAAATATTAGATTCTAACTTTGATACATATTGCCATACCTCCTTAAATGAGGACATTTGGAATTTTCTAAGACTTTTATAGTATTGTATGATTAAATTCTAAGTTGACTAAATAGAGTTACTATAGTATATCATACAAATACTTTACCTTATTTAGCTTCAAACTTAAACAAAAAATATTAGATTCTAACTTTGATAAACATTGTCATGCCTCTTTAAATGATGACACTTGGAATTTTCCAAGACTTTTATAGTATTGTATGATATGATGTCATGCCTCATTAAATGATGAAACTTGGAATTTTCCAAGACTTTTATAGTATTGTATGATTAGTATAACAGAACCACTAGTACAAAAATGACTTTAGGTAACACATATTGGTAACACATTTTGATATCCAATTTCTTAAAGATATTAAGTAACACTTTTGTAACACTTTATCTTTAAATAACACAATCATGTAACACTTTTAAAATTAGTAACACTTATATGTAGCACTTTCAAATTTGGTAGCACTAATATTTAACACTTTAAAATTGGTTACACTAGTATGTAACACTTTAATAATTGGTAACACTAATATGTAACACTTTCAGAATTGGTAACACCAATATGTAGCCCTTTATAAATTGGTAACACTAATAGGTAACACATGCACTTTAAAAATTGGTAACACTAAATGTAACATCTATATTTTATATTAATAATCCTTTTTATATTAGTAGCCCATAATTTGTAACATTTTTTTACTTTTTTTTAAAGGACCTTTTATACTTAATTTAATTATTATTTCAATTTTTTATTTTGAAATTAAAATTGAAAACATTGCTAATATTGAATTTTTAGTTATTTGTTTTTGAATATAATTTTTGGTTACTTTAATTAATCCTATTTTTTAATATTAATATTCTAATTAAATATGTTTTAATATGTTATATCGTACAAAATTTACCAATACTAATTAATCAAAAAAAGAGGGAATTAAATTCATATAAATTTAAAGAATTTAATTTACACTACAAATTTTAAAGTAAAGAAAAAAATTCTAATTATAAAAAATAATTCTATCTAACAATCTTAATAAAGAGGGAAAATATATAATTTAAAAAAAATAATTAAACCTAATGATTTTAAAGAAGAGGAGAAAAAACTTATTAAAAAATTAACTTGCAAAACGACGATGAAAACGTTCATTCAAAAACCTGCAGTCGGTAACCTTCATTCAAGATCCTCTAAAAAAACTGTCTTCTACAGCTCCTGTAACCCGATCCCTTTCATCCAAAAAACTGATCGACTTGCCTGCAATTGGTGATCTCCAAAAACGGTCGTCTCCTTCCTTCTTCCCTGAAAATTCACCGGCCGTAATCACCCACTCAACGGCGGTGCTTCTTCTCCATCAGCCTGCTATTGGTGATCCGCCCGCCACTGTCTTCTTCTTCGTTGGTCAGTAATTATTTCCATCTTTAATCTCTCAATATATTGTTTAATCTATAGCTAATTTCTTGTTACCATCAATTCTTAGTGATCCTTCTGCGAATTCATATTTATTTCGATTTAGTTTAGATCTGTTTGTTTAAATCTGTTGCAAGTAAAAAAGAATATTTATCATTTAATTTGCAATATCTTTTGGACTTCTCCTAAAAAATCCTATGTGTGGGTCATGGCTATGGACACAGTTCAGTAATAATGTATGAATTTCATTTAATTTATGATTTATGTTTATGTGTTTTAATTGAAATTGGTTTCTGGAGGGAACCCACAACCATCTTCCTCTCAAATTAATCACAAATCATGAATTCTAAAATTTGTTTCCGGGGGTTGTTGCTGGGTCAACTTTAGGAGCTTTGTTCTATCCAATCTCACCAAATGATCATGTTATCGTGTAGGAATTTCAATTTATTTATTATTTGTGGGATGTGAAATGTGATTTTAATTTGTGAATGTGTATGGTAACGACTTTTTGAATGAGTTAGTGAATGTGTTTGTTAGTGTGATAAAAGAGCCAAAAGCTAAAATAAAGAAGTGTTGTATTGGATGAATTGAGATCATTGAATGTTACAAGAGTAGTGCTCTCCTTATATAGAGGATAGCAACCCAAGATTACATCCAAGAATATCGTTACACTAAACATAATAAACTAATAGTTTGTAATAACTAACTAACATAAACCTATCTTAAACTAACTATACACAAGAGTACAATAAGGCTTATGTTGGTGAAGGTGATTGTGAAATTGTTGGGGATGATATTCTGAAACTTAAAATTCCATATGGTTGCAAGAAAGATGTTGATATCTCGATATTGATAAAAGATGTGAATAATTAACTTTACTTTTTTTTTTGCTTTTGATCACTTTAAGTTTCCAAATGACTTAAGATATATTAATTGTTTCATATAAGATAATAATTATCATGATTGTGGAGATCTAAACATTGATGTTTGTTTTAATTTTAACAGTCAGTGTCAGTTAAAAGTTAAAATGACAAGGGAAAGGGAATTAATGATCAATCATTATATAGCAAAACTAAGACTGGAAGACTACTGATCTCCTACCTTAATAATAAATATAGAATTCTGCTTGTGTATTGCTTATACTTTAGATAGGTTATCTTGGATATGAATTTGATTTATCATAATTTCTATAAATTTTTTTAGTTCTTATTAACTGAGATATGATTGTTTTCCTTAGTTATGGAATATCATTAAATTATCCTTAACTTTACATGATAGTGGTTTAAGGTGCTTAACTCTTGAAATTCCACATAAGTATTGATGTCATAACACTTTTCTTTAGAGTCATATACTTGGTTTTATATGCCCGAGTCAATGGATATAGATTGCCTTCATACCTTCTTATTTATAATTAAAATTAGCTTGTGTATTGCTTATACTTTAGATAGGTTACTTTTTTTTTGTGTCTTATTTGGTATGTTTTTGTTGCAGTGTTTTAATGTTGTAATGAATTAACCAAAAGACTCATTGTTGAACTACTAGACGTGCATTGATCTAGCATATCCACTCACTCGAGCTACTCATTCACTGATGAGCTATCTTTGAAGTATTGGCCATTTCATGTTTGTCAAAACTTATGCTATTATTTATGGATACGGAGGAACTGCAAAATATTTGAGATGCATGTTTTTGACATGCCAGCTGTAAGGAATTACTTTCTAAACTAATTAATTTGTTTTGAAAGGTTAACTTAGGAGCTAAATGAGTAGTTGGACCAACTTCTTACAGTCTAGTAATGAATATGAGAAAGGCGTTCTAGATTATTTAGACTGAGCATTTGCTACGGAAGCCATTGGAGATCAAATAATTTGCCCATGTAAAGAGTGTTATCCCCGTTACAATTATTGACGTTGTTCAAGCAACATCTTCCTTCTGAATCATTTAACTAAGTGATAACACATATGCCTGGATATCAGGTAAATACATTTGCAATTTTTCTATGCTTTTTATATATTTAATGAAAATATGTTCTTAGTTGTCGATTTCATATTTTGTTGGAAATTGAATTAAAATGAAAAAAACTTGAAATTGTTTGGTCGACGTCTATTTAAATATTAACGTGGTATGAAATGTCATATAGCTGGTTGTGATTCTGTGATGGAAGTTTTTATTTTTAAAATATTGATATAGTTCAAAATACAAAGGAGGTGCTGCCGAAATTTCTGTAAATTTATAATTAAACTTAGTTGGTTAGTTTTTCTTTTGGTTGTGGATTGTTTGTTTTGTAGGCTTATTTGGTTTGGTTTTGTTGTGGTACATTAAATATCATCGAGTGGTATTTATTTTGTAACTTATAAGGGTTCATCTTGTAGCTTTTTTAATTTGATATGGTGTTTAATTTCAATAATATGATACAGGTTCAAGATGGAAGAATGGAAACAAATCATATAGATGAAGCTGCATGCGAGCAAGAAGCACACATAGATCACAATGAGAAAGAGCAATAAGAGATTATTAGTTTTACACTGTATTTTGTATTTTAGTTGTATAATCAAGTTCTTACGAACATATATAGATATATTTTGTATATTTTAGTGGAGTAATGAAGTTCTTACGAACATATATAGATATATTTTGAATTTTTTAGTTTTATAATAAAGTTATTACGAACATATTATATATTATTATTATTATTATTATTATTATTATTATTATTATTATTATTATTATATATAATCATAAAGTGTTACATTAACTTAATTGATTAAATGAAAAGGTGTTACCTAATATGAAGAAAAAAATGTTACCTAATCCTCAACAAAGTGTTTAGTTTAAATTTTGGTTACTTGATGAGATTAAAAAGTGATACATAATGATAAAAAAGTGTTACATAAAATATAGTAAGTAACACTATGAAAGTGATACATATGCAAAAAAGTGTTACTTAAAATTATTTAAAGTAACACTTACAAAAGTGTTACCATAGGCATATAAAAGTGTTACCTAAGAGAATAGGTAACACAGGCAGATGTAGCACCCAAAAAAGTGTTACCTTAGGTCTATGGTAACACTTTAAGTACTTTATGTAATACATTTTGGGTGTTACCTAAAGGCAATTATGTAGTAGTGAACGAAGCAAATAATATTTTTTGATCAAATTTTATTTGTACTATTTATCATTGAACTTTAATTTGTTTGTTGTGGTGGAGTACGTAAGTATGAATAAACCAAAAATAAAAATTGTCTATGTCATGGTTGAACACAATTAATTAGCATAAATTCAACTTGTACTATGAGATTTAATGTTGATGTTTTCATACACAAATTCTATAAATAAGAAGAAGTAAGATAGCAACAGTAGGTTTATAAGAAGAACTTTTGTTATGTTATTATGTATGAATTCATGCTTTACATTATATACATGTAAGAGAAGATCTAACTTAGGAAGGAGATAATTACATACAACTGATAATAGCAACAAGAATAATTCTATTTAATTGATGGATATAATTAAGGAGAAGAATAACTATGATTAAGGAAGATATAATCAAAGAGATTTTCTATCCATATTAGTGCTTTGACTTTGTGTAGCTATTGCTTGAGTATTGGAATAACATGTTGTAGATGATTGAGAGTCTTCAGTTAATAAATTCTTACTTGAGACCGTCTTTTGTAAAGACGACTCTCAAAAGCCCAGTCAAATTCTTAATATATATTGTTACAACTTGAAATATAAATTTAGACTGGACTTTTAAAAGTCTTCTTTACAAAAGACGATCTCTCAAAAGAACACCTATTTTTTATAAAAGATCACTACAAAATGAACGCACATAGGCTAGCCCAAAGAATTGTCTTTTAATCACCATAGATTCCAAAGTTAGTAATGATATTAAGATAATTACTTGAGTTACTTAACTTCAGTTGCATTGTCGCTTTTTATTTGAGAGAGAGAATAACTACAGTTTAATTATGACTTAGAGATCTTTTATGAGCAAATTCTTTTAGGTAGTGTTTGGGAATAAATATTTTATTTTAAATTATCGATTATTAATTAGTATTATAGAACGAAGCAAATATTATTTTTTTGTCTTTTTGTGACGTTTTACAAATTACGCTTATTGATTAGAAATTTTCGTTATATTTCCTTATAAAAGATTAATAAGATTTGCAGACTTGTCCCTGATTTTTTGGGCTCGAGAATGTAAATTGAGGCCCTTTAAATTATTATTTTAAAGTAATAAAATAATAAAACTCATTGGTCGATTTGAGTGATCTAAATTTGTATCAGCTCCCGTATTTCTTTCCTCCAAAATTTTCAAATTATAATTTCCTATTGAAATTAAAAGGGTATACTATAAAAAATAATTCATATCCTAAAAACAACTTAAAAATGAATAAACTATAACTTATAATTTAAAAACAACTTATAAAATAACGGGAAATTTCACGTGGTAACCAAAACTTTAAAAAATCCATGAGGTAAACCTGAGATTTACCAAATTTTGAAGCTTTGTACTCATAAAACGTTAACAAACGTTAATTTTGAAGCTTTAAGGCTACTATACACTTATTTATGCGACTCACCATTTCAAATGCCATCAGTTTTTACATTTTTCCCCAAAACATAAACCCTAACTCTGCCATCTTTCATCCTTCATTCTGGGTTTCCGATACAGTCTAAGCTCGAGGGTTAAACCGAATATATATATAAATAATTTAGAAGAGGAATAATATTTACGATTTTTATGTATATACTTATTTAAAGGGCTTTATATTTTTTAATTCTAATGCAAAATAATTTTTTAACTCAAATATTTTAATTTTATAATAATTGATTTGCTAAATTATTTTAAAATGTTCTATTTTTTTAATTTATTTTTGGTATCAAAAATTGTGTGAGACCGGTCTAAATTTGGACCGGACCGGGAGGAAACCAGGTCAGACCAGAATCGGATCGGATGGAACCAATCCGGTCTCTGGTCTTAGCATATTCAAAACTTTGGTCTTATGTCCAATAGGTTCCGATTGGTTCGGTCCAAGTTTGGTTCATGTGCACACCCGTAATTGCAACAAATTTGCACTTCAATTGAATTTGGATGAAACTAATATTTAACGCATATATAAACTCACTATCGACTAAAATCTAAAATTTATGTTTCATGAATCTATAATGAGGATAGTGACACCAACTAATATTTCATAGTATTACAAACTAAGGTAGATCTAATTGAGCTTAACCTGAACTCAAGATTCAATTGTATTAAAATTGATCGGAATCAACATTTTTATTAATCATAATCGATTTCATCAAAATCAAAGTTAACTCGAAATCAAATTTTATTCGAATTGAAATTAACCCCTATCGAAGTTCAACCGACTTGAAACACACATCTACCCATCATATACCCGATTCAACCCGACATCAACCCCTACAAATCTAAATCAAACCCGTTTATAACCAATGTTTACTTAACCGACCCTAAAATCGATATCAACATCACTTGGATTGGTATTAATAATATGCTAATCAAAACTGGCTCGAACTGAAATGAAAGTGAACAATTTAATAAATATAAATTATTTAACACTGACTCAAATTCCACCCGTCCAAATATTCTTTTGGATATCTCTACCCTCGCCCAAACCGTGGTCATAGCTGCTTTGAGCGGGATATAATACTATAATGATTATTGATAGAGGTGTCCATTCGGGTGATCGAGTCGGTTTCGGACGTGTTTCATTCGGTTCGGTTGTATTTCAGATCGGTTATATTTCGGATGCGCGTTATGACGGGTCACACTCGGGTCGGTTCGGTTGAAGATCGGTTATTTGAGCTATCGGATTAGCATTAGTTCGGTGTCGGTTGAAGTTCGTATCGAGTTCCAATCGGTCTCGAGTAGTCATCGGTTAATAATTGGTTCGGTTTTACCAGGTGCCGATCCGGTTCGAGTATTTTTCAAGTTGCATTCGGATACGAATTACTAATTATTATCGATCGAGTCAGTTTTAGATGAAGTTGTTAGTCATTTTTTAATTGTCATAAGGTTCCCTTTATTTAATGCAAATCAATTAGTGATCATTATTACGTTGTTACTTTTACTTGTTTGACCGGAAATTAAAATCATAAAGTTCTATCAATTTTCATCTAATTCGATCAAAAATAGTTAAATAAACATTGACCATTGATTATGTACTCTAAATATATGAAACCATGTATTTATAAAATTTATTTTATTAAAATATTTATCACTTTATTAGAATAACTAATGAGATGATTAAATATGTTTCGATCATTATTTCTATGTTAAAAATTGGTTCAGGTTTACAGCAGTTCGCTCTAAACTTCGGGTTAAGTCGGTTTTAGCCGGATCGAGTTTGGTTTCGAGCATGATTCGGGTCGGTTATTATTAGGTTCGGATAATCTTGGTTAACGATTATGTGTCGGTTACAAAAATCGATTACAGCTCGGTTTACTTTCGGTTATGTGTTCGGTTACCTAAAAAAGAGACACATTTTCGAGTCGGTTTACTTTCGGTTTCGGGTCGGGTCAATTTTGAACGGCTCTAGTTATTGATGATGAGTCCAGTCTACCAGTGAACGGCGGAAATCTCCTATCTTCTTCGACTTGAAACTGAACTCTCACTCCCCGTTGCAGTAAATCAATCAAATCCGAAACAAGCCAATTAGGTATTCCTATTTCTAATTCTTTTTCAAGATCAATTTCCCTTCCCATCCCTCAATCGATTTTATATTTATTCCTGCTACTTCTGTGAATTTTACATAGGGGTTTTATTGATTTTGATTAATGGGTGTGTAAATTTCAGATGGCAGCAAATGCATCAATTGAAGAGCCGATTCCCACATCGGCGGTGTTAATGGCATCATCAAAACACATTGGATTTAGATGCCGTGATGAAAATGTCGCATTTTTGAAGTGCAAGAAGAAAGATCCTAATCCTGAGAAATGTCTTGATAAGGGCCAACAAGTCACTCGTTGTGTTTTTTCCTTGTAATTTTCGTCCTCCCTTTTCTTTTCTGTCTCTTTTCTTCAATGTTTTAAATTAATTTTCTGTTGGAATAGATTAATTGTTTGTATGTTGCATTTATATGTGTCTTTTTGGGATTAATTGATTTGATAATATGCTTTATTTGTCGATGGTGTTGAATTTGTTGAGTGCATATGATTTGTGGGCATGTTTTGAGTAAGGTTATGTTTGGAGTTGCTTGATTTGCCAATAAAACAACATTGTGATCATGTGAAAGCCTTAGTCTGAAATTATGGAATCGGATACATAACCAAATGATCTAGTTGTTGGATGATGTCTTTAAGCTTGAGGATAGCTTTTCTGCTAAAAATTGTTCTTTTAGCAAAGTTTGTCGTGCTATGTGATTATTGTTTGAATTGGAAAGGACGGGGAATATGGTTTAGGGTTCTTGACTGGCTTATTGATGTAAAGTTCAATCCACATTGGATAGTTTGTTTTCAAATTTCAGAAGTTTAAGCTACAATGTCTTTGCTTGGGATGTTGCTTAAGGTAGCCAAGATCTTTTTTTTTCTGCTATTTGTCCTCTCTTAGGGAGTGTTTGGTATGATGGATGAAAATGTACGGGAATGGAAACAATTAAAGTGGGGAAAGGGTAATGTTAAGCATTGTTGTTAAAATTTGCTTGGTATAATCAATGTAATGGAAACATTTGTTTTCTACACAATGCTACAACTGTAGAGTACTAATTGTAAACTAAAGATAGGGTTTTGTCTCTTTTTTCCAAGAAACTTCACTATAATGTATCAAACAATACTGTTAAAGGATTTCATGAAATAGATGACATTGATGGATTTCGTAAGAAACAAATATTGCTTAGTGGTTGAAAAGCTTTGAAAGACTAGGAGTGGTGATAAACTGATAGGAAACAATGTTAGAGAGGGGAGTGTAAAATGTTGGGATATGTTACTGTATAGCTTGGAAGGAACATAAACGAAGTAATGGTATTGCTTATCGTCAAGTAATGGTAAAAATTACTAGATCTCCATAGCAAAGAATATGTAAGGGATTCATTTATACATTTCCATTTCTAGCTATAAAAAGGGGATAGCAAACACTTCTATAATGGTAAATGAGATTATGGATGTTTGAAACATTTATCATCGCTAATATCCACATTGTATGGTGTTATTCCTCTGTGTTTCTTAGTATTCAATAAACAATACTTCTTAGTTCCATGTTTAGTACCTATTACCAACTTTTGAGATCTTTAATGTTGATAAGAACCAAATAGAAGTGGACTCACTTTTTGCGCTTAAATCTGTTTTATGGAATCCAAGAACTTGCTAGCCTCTTTGATACATGGTACTCCAATAAAAGCAATGCAATGCCTCTTTAATCGTTTAAGAGGTAACTTCCATGAGGACCTAATTAGAGCATCTTTCATTTTTAAATAATATGTATACTTTTAGACAATCGAACATTGCTATGGATACTTGTCTTGCGTATGCTTTAGTTAGTCAAAATGTCAAATTTTAGCTATGAATGATAGGTAATGGGGAAAGGAGATTCATAAAATTGATTTTTTTTCTTTTTGGTTTGTGGGAGGGGGAGAAACAAGGTCAAAGGGATTGCAAAGGATTCTCATTCTCCCTTATTCGAGGTCAAATTTTGTAGGCTTCTGGTAATTATCTTAGATTATGCCTTTTGTCGATGATGTAATATACAAGTAAAGTCGCAAACTCGTAAATAAAAGGAAAAATTACTCTGAATAATCCGATCTTTTATCGATTTTCCTACACTAATCCCAACTTTTGATTAACCATAAATAATCCCAACTTTAAAACATGTTTACCCGGAGTGATCTATGGCAACCTAAAACGTGTTACACAGGTTATATTGCCTTAAAAATGTAAGATTTATTAAAACAAAATAAATGAAAAATTAAGAAACAGTTAATTGAACCGAATCACACCTCCCCACCCAAACAACCACCATCATTTCCGAGTTCCGACCACTTCTTCACCACAGCTATCAACCTCAGCTCAACATTAGCTTTACTTTTGGAGCAACAAAATTTAGCAACCCAAGAAAATATTAAGAAAATCCACATGATGAATAGTAGTTACCATGTGAATTGTAATTCTGAAGCTCAACCATTAATTAGTAAAATCATGATCACAGAAATAGTGGAACAATCTTTAGCTGTACTTTTGTTACTTGTGTGATCCAGTAGGATAAGGTAAAACTCTTAGGCTCTTGCAGGCTCGTGGTTTTTGGCTTGTGTACTTGATTGGAGAGGTGGTTCACAAGGTTGGTAATGGCGCTTACAAGGTGGGTTTCAAATCTGGCCATCTGGGTTATTAGGGTGCGACGGCTGGTGTGTGGTGGGTGAAATTGTCAAATTGAAATATCATTCATTCAATTTGGTAGAGTTGAAATTGAAATATCATGGTGAGTACTTTGTTAGAGATGGACTTGAATGAACTAGACTACTTGTAAGATGGGGACTGCCCAAGGTGGAGTGGCAATGGGTTGTGTGTAGGGTGGCAGTGGGGGATGAGGAATGGTTTTTGTTTTTTGTTTTTTTTCCTTTTAATTCTAAACATTTTTCTAATTTTATATAATATCATTTAATTTTTTTTTGTAAGTTAACCTACAAAATCAAGTTACTATTTGAGCAACAACATTTTAGGGTAAGTCACCCAATAGTTGAGATTATTCATAGTTAATCAAAAGTTGGGATTATTGTAGGAAAATCAGTTAAAGGTTGGATTATTCAGGTTAATTTTTCCTAAATAAAAATGTTAGTTTGCTTTAGAAAAATGTGGGAGTGATTAAACATTGCAAAGTACAAGAAATTGAAACTATGATAACACAAGTGGTACGTGAGGCAAAGTTAGTTGTGTACAAAGAAACAGACTATAATTTGGACTTGACTCTTGAGAGAAGTGGGAAACGAACTTAATAAAACGGTCAAAAGAAGACATAAGGTTAGCGTAATTCTTAGTATGATGAAGTGTGTACAAGTATAGGATAAACAACAAACGATTTATGTCCAATATAGAAAGATAAGTATAGATGGAAAAAATACTAGGACGAGTTGTTCAATTGATGTCAAGGGTGGGGATATGACACGACTTGACGAAGCCGAGGAAAGAGAACAAATAATTAATAAGATTAATAAACAAATTTGAGGTGGAAGTGGAGAGCGAATAAGGAGGATCAAATGTCTGCATTAAGAGCCTTCATTAACGCGATCTTATTGATTTTGATAGCAATAGTAATGATCCAACGGTTATTATTAGAAGTCAACAATATTTTGAAATTTGCAGCGATTTAGAAGACATGCAATTCAAGTTAGTGAAATATAATGATTGATTAACACATCGCTCATCTAATTAAAGCGTTAGTGACAGAGAGTTGTGCTACAAGTTGAGCCCAAGATTATGCTTGGGACGTGTTTAAGAAAAAGTTGCGTATAAAGTACATTCATTCCAACTACGATAAAAAACTTTGTCAAATGTAGTCTTCTGAGGAAAAGATCAAAATTAGTGTGCGATTATTACAATAATTGAGAAGCTTGCAGGAGAGTCTGACGTGCAAGAAAGTGCTGATATGAAGTTGGCTAGATTGATTGGTAGTTTTTGGTTTTAGTGATGTATGAGAAAGGATTGAGCTACATCCAAACATAAATTACAATCGAGCTATTGATAATATCGCATAGAAGCTAGAGGAAAAGCTCAAGAAGCCAAGTTCTTTGCTGTCATTTGTCAATGCCCTAGCATGTTAGTCAAGCTATTGAGCCCAACAGGTGGGTCTGGTAGCTCCAAGTCAATCGTGAACATTGTTTGGGTTAAATGAAATGATTGTGGTCATTATCAGAATAAGTATCCTAGTGCTAGAGCTTTCACTATGCGTGAATGCAAGAAATATAATCTTTACCAGTTTTCAACAAGGTTCTGTTAGTGCTGCGAGATGAAAGAACGACTGGAAGAAGTGTCAAATATTGATGTTGTTGGTACATACGCAGTTGATGACGATGGTGGTTGAAGAGTGTGTCTTTTTGTTGATGCATGTAAAGTCAGTTCAGACTTGGACAACGATGAGGAGTTTCATGAGCATTATCACGAGACATTGCATACTTATTGATCAAGAAAAATTTACTTGCATCCGCTTTAGGATAGTAAAGATCAACGTAAAAACATTTTTCAGATCAAGTGTCATGTGCAGAATGAGACCTACAACCTAATAATTGTAGAAATAAAGTAACTTGCACCAGCCAAGATTTGGTATTGAAGATGACACTTCCAACTACTAGACATCTAAGATTATGGAAATGGTAGTTAGATGCTTAAGGTGCGAGTGCGAATACACGCTCTAAGCAATGGTTGGCAATGTATTCTGTGGCTTCGTACAAATATGAGATTGTGCTGAATATGGATGCATGTCATATATCAATGGGTAGGTCTGGGTAGTTTGTATCTATGATAATGGTATCAAAAAGGATTTAATGCTGCTACTTCTTAAAACAGTTCCTCTACCAAAGGTTAAGAGCAACATGGAACATTTTGTGGGAGAATTTTGACCCTACAAATGCGTTGCAAGGTGTCTAACAAATGCAGTTTATGTGGACATAGGTTCAAGTTGGGTGTTCTTGTGTGGGTAGAGTTTTGGCATGCCAAATTAAGTAGCAAGAGGAATGTAGAATCTACAGATGTAGGATCGTTAAAATGATCACCTAAACTTGTCCAATTGTTTACAGGGTAACAATGAGAGGATCACATGGTGTGTAGTTGGTCCATGCTATGGATCCATAACTGAGGTCAATTCTTTTGAAGAAAAGGGGGAGAGGATGTACATAGTTAACACAAAATTGGTGCGTGTGAAGATGTATACAATAGTTATATTTGTTGGATGAGGTTAGTAGCAAATGCCCAACAGCATGGTCATGAAGAAGCAAGAGCAAGCTATGATTAGCAAGGTCAGCAAAGCCAACTAGCGCAACAAGCAATGAGTAGGCTCCCCAGCAGTAATGAGGGTAATGGATACCCTATATTGTTACCACTCATTTATGTCAAGTAACAAGTTCCCTTTCTTTATGTAGTTGCTGTCTTCCTTTTTGTTGCTACTCTTGTTGCTGTTTCTGTGATCAAGTAAGTGTTTCCCTTATATTGTTATACCAAACAACATATAACTACAACCCTTACTCTTACCCTTACCCTTACTCCTCGTTACCATTTCCCTTTTCATTACATTTTATGTTTCCATACCAAACACCCCCTTAAAGGCTAGCATGTAGAGTCTAGGTTGTAGAGACCCTTAATGCTTCAGGACATCTCATGGCCCTTATGCCTTGTAAAACTAAGACGAGAGTAAAATACAAGTGTGCGTACTTTAGCTTGTTTAGGTCTTTAATTAATTAGTAGCTGAGTCGAGTCGAGTCCGACCCATTGCCATCCTACTTGTGACTGAGTGTTTTTTTTTTTTTTTTTTTTTTTTCTTTTTGTAACTGATTGCTGGTTCTAAGTAGATAAGTGACGTCTAGTTTAGAATTTGTCCATTCTTGAAAGTTCTGTGCCCGGAATTTGTGATTCTTTCCATTCATTTAGATGAAGTTGGAATATAAAGTGAGAAATAAGATTTGCCAATCTTGACATTCCTCCAAATACCTGACCAATATTCTAGAGTCTGATAGTGGTTGTGTTCGATCCCATGTAATCGGCTGTGCAGGCTAAGGGACCTTCACCAGAAGTGCACGAAAGAGATGGATGCGTACGGCCATTGCATGTATTACCACACAAATGAATTTGATCTATGTCGCAAAGAGCAGGAAGCGTTTGAGAAAGCATGTCCTCTGGAATGATGGGAAGCGTAGCCGATCATAGCTGAATTATATGCTGATAGTATTTAAGCTGATTCCTGCTATTAACTCTGTTGAATCATCGGACAAAGTTGGTGATCTCCCAGGAGAGATCAGAACTAATAAGTTTTTTGTAATGGTGGTTCTAAAATCACCATGATAGTTGTATTCTTGTGTCTTGTTGATCCTACTGCTTCGTTTGATCTAATGTGCCAAGTCAATTATCTTTTATCGTATATTGGGTATGAGTTGCCGATGAACTCTTTGGTCGCATTCTCTTTTATGCATATAGGTTGCCACCTTCCTTCCCTTCCAATATCATGATTATTGTTTCTATGGGTGGGATGCACTAGTTAGTATGATGGTGATGTACATTTACACTATGTTTGATCAATGTAACATAATTTGCTAGCTTATTTACTTTTTGAATTCGTGATTCATTCAAGTTTGCTCAAGAATAGCCCAAAATCGACCATAATTCGCTCTTTTTGCTTTGTTGAAATAACCAATTATAATCATCAGCATCTGAAGCTGATGAAAAATGGCAGAATAAACCCTTATTGTAGGAGGTTGCGCTTGATGAGACTCTTCACTAGATAAAACCTACAAATGAAAACAGAAGGGTAGACAAGACAAATAGCAAGATAGGACAAAACAAGACAAGTATTAAAACTAATAACATGAACCAAATATATATAAATACCTATCATCAAAGACAAAAATAATAAGGTAATTAATTATTAGTGATTTAAGACACGATTTAATGTCTCTAATTAGTTATATCTCTATAGTCAAGTCCTCAATAAGGTGCAACTCGATCATGACTCATGTCATATTAAAATAAAGTCGGGCAAGAACAAGATCTAAGTAGCTTCTTTAATACATATTTTTTTTTCTAGTGAATTTAACCACCAATAATTAAGCTAATGTTATTAGGAACACAATTTAATTATAGATTGTAACATATTTTGCTAATTAAATTCAAGGTAGGGTTCCCTTAGAATTATTAGAACAACAATATGTGGAGATAATACAAACACCACCTTGCGCATTAACCATTTGTTTGACATTGCTGATAACAATCCTTAGCGCTAGGAATGACAATGGGTCGGATTCGGATTGAATTGCCATCCCTATTTACCGCTTATACATGACTCAATTGTAACACAAGGTGACTCTCCTAACCCTTCATTTAAAGCCAAATCTGTCACATATCAATAAGGATTAGAATATCAGGTTCTCTCTTGAGACACTGTCTATAGTATAGACGCCTCTCAAAAGCCCAACCCATATCACCCTTTTAACTTACAAAACCACCTATTAGTTTTTTTTAAATATATAAATTGGGTTAGCCCAAAACTTAAGACGTCTATTGCATAGACGGTCTCAAGTAAGAATTTGTGTTAGAACATATATTTTTCTACATATTTTCTTTTTATTTTTTTTATTTTTTTATTTTGGCAAGTTCATGAACTGAAAAATTATCAATTCTATCTTAAAAATAAGAACAAAGAAATAAATAAACCAAATTGTTTTTTAAATATGAGTTTTAAGAGATTTAAATTGTTTTAATTTGCTAAAAAAAATACAATATAATATTTTTGTTTGAATAAAAAGAGTTTTCCTTATTATATATAGTGGGCCAAAAATAATTTATTAAATCTTAATTTTAACATATTAACTAAAAAATTAATCAAATAATAATGTATAACTCCAAAATTTACCAAATTTTAGAAAAATGGGCTACATCAGTAAAATTCCAATCTGATCGGGTTATAGATTGAAATATTGAAATTTTCAATCACTATATTACCAAATTTTTTTGTGTCATCAAAATATATGACATGTTTATAAATAAGGAAAAATTAACGTGAATAATACAAATTTTTGTTTTCCTACAATAATATCAACTATTGATTAACCAAGAATAATACCAATTTAGGAGGGTATTTTCCTAGAATAATACCAACTTTGGTTTATTAACTAATTTACCAATTTTTTTTGTTTTATAATCACCTATAGTTTGATTTTTAACATGTTAGGAATTTTCTCGAAAAACTTCCTTTTAAGTTGTTGGTATTGTTCATGGTTAATCAGTAGTTGGTATTATTGTAGGAAAATTTACAAAAGATTATATTATTCATATTAACTTTTCCTATAAATAATAAGAGAACTTTATTGCCCAAATTATTATGGTTAAAAGATTAATTTTCAAAGGATACTCTCAATTTATATTATTAAAAATTGTCAAAATTTACCTAATATATAATTTTCTTTTTGTTTAAAAATATCTTATATATGTTTTTTTTGTGTGAAAGACTTCCACCTTAAGGGTCAACTCGCATCATTTTATTCATTCGTTAAGTGCTAGTCTCTAAAAAAACTTCGCATTTTGAATAAACCAAAAAAAAATAATTTATTAGGTAAATTTGACCAAAAAAAAAATCTATTTCTTCGATAGTTTTTGAAAACTTTTCCTTATACTATTGAGAATGAGAATATAAAGAATCTTACTTGTAAATAAGAATAATTTAATTGAGAACATCTCACCATATAGCTAAATGGATGATGCTCTAATATGATATTTTTCACATCTCACAATCTATATTTATCATGTAATATTATATTATACTCCCTCCACCCCTTTCTTATTGTCCACTTTCTAGTGGGCACGCAAATTAAGAAAAATGATAGTGGGATATTTTAAGTGATTATAATAATTGTAAAGGTAGTAGTTGGGGTATTTAAGTGATTATAATAATTAAAAAGGTGGTAGGTGAGGTATTTTAAATAATATAAGTTGGGGTAGTTGGGGGTATTTAGGTAAAATATCTTTGCCAAAAATAGAAAGTGGAGAATTAGAGTGAACTCACCAAATAAGGAAAGTGGACAATAAAAAAGAAATGGATGGAGTATTATATTATTCTCATTTAGAATTTAGGATTTTGCTACAATTAATGCTATAGTCTCATTCTCCTAATTTTAAGATATGATACTCTTTTAAAAATATAGTTAGACTTTAATTTGTAAATTAAATTCAGGCTAATTGTCTCATTTGTTTTTGGATACTATTCATTTATACCTTTTAATTTGTATTTTAAACTTAATTTGTAAGTTAAAACATAGGCATGTGGGATCTTGTTTGATTCGTCTCAATACAAGGATTATTAATATCAAATTTTTATAATTTTTAATTAAAAATAATTTGAGATATTAAATTAAAATGTTGCATCGGCAAGTGTAAAAAACTAAATGAGACAATTAGGATGAATAGGAGGTAGTATAAATTTTGATCTATAATTGTCAATTAATGCCTCTTGTAATTAATTGCTACACTTGTAATTATACTTTTTATAAAAAAATAAAATGAAATGAAATTTTGTTAATATTTATAATAATTTTATTTTTATATAAATTTTAATTGTGCATAACTAAAATGTATTGAGATCAAGATAGTACATTGAATAATGTAAAAGGAAAGCAGCTAATTCTAGTCATGTTAACATATCATAAAATCTGTCACATATGAATTTTCACTAATTCTTTATTGAGGTCGTCTCAGCATAAGTCGACTTCACTTGGGTCAACTCAAACTATTTAAAAACAAAAACTGCTTCCTATACAAGTGTGAATTCAGATTTTATTGTTTCATTTTGTTTTTTTTACTAATAAGCCTTTTATATGGACTCGTCTCACGATAAAACGGTCTCATACAATAAGCGCTTTAATGAATTTTAGTTAAGTGTAGGTTGATCCACAAACACCGAAAGTAAAAAGGCCCAAATATAAATAGAGAAGAGGGAAGATGGAGGGGAGTGCAAGGTTGTCAGGATCGAAATTAATTCTATGTAGGATTGAAATCATCAGGTGGGATCTAATCGAATCATAAAATCGGTCGATTCTACAAATTGCGGAAATATCAAATTGTATTATGACCATGTTCATTATTTAACAATTTTCACTATAAGAAACCCCTAAAAACACATACACTTTCATAAAATTTTGCTTAATTTTTTAAAAAATATACATCTTACTAGTTTTATAATATATTTTCTTTATAAAATAACAATCATATACAATTTAATAATTTTGGTGTAAAATGACAAATGGCAATCTCATAGCCATTTGCCAAATTAATCAATATTATTGGATGTTAAATTTTGAAGTGGATTCTTATTTTAAATTACATCTAAAAATGGTAGTTTATTTAAAAAGTTTATTACAGAATATCTTTTATTAGATTCAATTTTATTCATTTAATAAATATCAAAACATAATTTATGACTTGATAAATGACATTATTCATTATTAAAGGATTTTTTAAATTAAATAAATTTAATTAGAATGATGCTATCACTACTATTATGTGAACTTATTTCAAAATTTTTTACAAATAATATGCTTAATCAATAGTATCTTCGGTTGAAAAAATAATTTTTCTAAATTATATAGGCAATATTTTTTGCAAATTATGTTTATTGCGGTAAATAAAAATCTTAACATTAACTTTTAAAATATATTTATCATGTTAGTAGTTTTTGACAATAAATCAATAGAATATATCTTTATACTAACAACTTCGTGCATTGCACGGGTTTTATACTAGTATATATATTTATTAGAATTGTGCATCAATATAACAATTCTTCAATTTTCATCATCTAACAAAATGATAAATTTTCTAATCTAGCTTTATATCTGTAGAGATTTTGAAACCTATCTCAAAATAAAAAATATATAATACACGATTCAACAATCATGATATTCATATTGTAATATTAAAAACGCAAGATCAAATAACTTGTTCAATACATAATAATATTTTGTATTGGATTGAACACTAATTATTACAAGAAACACAATGTAAATATAGATTAGAAAATACAAAATTTTTACTAAGTTAAGGATTGGAATCCCTTATTATTAGCACAACAACATGCCGACATGATACAAGCACCACCATGCGTATAACCTTTGTTTTGACATTGCTGATTACAAGCCTGAGGGCTTGAACATGAGCCAATAGTAACACAAGGTGACGGTCCAAACCCTTCTGTTAAAGGCAAACCTGTCACATTAAGCCAGTCTTTTATGACACTGTCTCACTATGAAACGAGATAATTGTATAATTACATCATTTCTCTGATCACTTTTATAATTGTAAATACCATTTTAAGGTTACAAGTGAACGATTAAAAAAAATATATAATTTATCACTTTAACAGTTTTTAAAAATGTAAGTCATTTTCTTTAGAATTATAAACGACCGCTTTAATACATAAGTGTATATTGAATTAACCAAATAGCTAAAAAAAACTTTATTCTATTAATATAGTAAGAAAAGATAAGAGTATTTCCAAAATATATTTTGAATGTTTTAATTTATAATATTGACATTGAGAATTTTTAAATTCCTTGTTATTATTTAACATAGTTTAAGAAAATAACAAACATAGAGTTGTTAATAATTATAAAAATCTTACTAGTGGAGAAGAATAAACCAATGAGCAAGAGGCCAAGAAATATATGCTTTGAACCAGGGGCCATGATTTTAATTTTTATGAATTTTAAAATTTTTGCTTGAAGGCAACTTGAGAAATGTCCAATTTATATTGTTGGATTTCAATAATCATTAATTGAGAATATCTATTTATAGCTATTTGGATCATGCTCTAATATGGTTTTTTTAACATCTTACTCATCAATGTTTTAGGATTTTTTATAGAGCAAAATAAATACTATAATTAAAGAATTTTTCTGGTAAATGAAAGAATTTTTTATTGTCTAATGCAAATAAGATAGGCTGAGTTTTCTTGCCTGATGTATATTGGTTTTTTTCTGGTAAATGAAAGAATTTTTTATTAATTTGCCAAAAAAAATAAAAAATAAATACTACTTCTTCTGTTCTGATTTACTTGCTACTATTGCATGGGCACAAAGATTAAGAAATTACTGTGCAATGATGAGCATTAGGTGGAAAGTTGCTTTTTTAGAATTTTTTAATATTATTTATTGAAAAATGAAAAAGAAAAATAGGAGTAATTAGATATAGAGTAGAATAAAAATAGGTTTAGGTATAACTTTAAATGATTGGTTTTTTACTAAAAAAGGAAATGTAGCAAGTAATATAAAATTTCCCAAAATGAAAAATATAGCGAATATTATGGAACGGAAAAATGTAGCGAATATTATGGAACGGAGGAAGTATAATTAAAGCTATGGTCTCAATCTTCTTATTGTAACATATAATACTCCATTAATATAAGAAGGTTTTAATCTTTAAAAATGTATTTATAGTATAAGTATAAATATAAAAGTACATTAACATAACAATAAAATCAATATTATCAGGTAGATATCAAAGTTAATAATGGTAGGTAATTATCCCTAAATAAAATATTCTAGTGGAAATCATTATGTTTAATAACTATTATAACAATAATTTAAGAAAAGGTTATCTTTATTCCAAATTTGTGAAGATATCCGATTTCGATTCGAGAAAATGAATATTTATGATTTGAATATGCGGATTAATCCGAATCAAATACCGGATATCTATTTTTTAAATTCTTATGCTTTTTCAACTTTTTTTTACAAAAAAATTGTGTTTTTTTACTTATAAATATTTAAGCTAACTTTGATTTTTTTTTCTTTAATCAAACTTATTTTTTAAAGTATGGAAAAAAATGATTTCTGGAAAATTTAGTTTGATTAATTTAATTTTTAAATTAATTAACAAATTAGTGATGCAATTTAATTTAATTCTAGTTATGGTTGAGAATGTTATATACAACTAAATTTAATAAAAAATCAAACCTTTTTTATGAAGAATTTTAAAATAAAAAATCATCATCATATCCGGTACATTCCGGTCATTGGAAAAAAAATTTTAAATAAATTTTAAAAAATCTAAACTTAAAAATTAAAACAAATTGCATACTATATTTTTTTCTGATGATCGGGTATTTATTTTAAAAATCAGATATCTAATTTAAATTATCCAATTTCTAATAAGGCAAAAACAACTTTTATACTTGTGTTGAGGTTTAACACGAGTACAAAAATGGAAGATTACTAATATAGGTATATGTTTTGCTTCTTTGATCTATATATATTCAGAGGTGGTTCTGGGCCTGTTCAGGGAGTTCGACTGAATAAGGCCCCAGAATTGGAGAGCTTGTGTATTAAAAGTTGATTATAATATCACTAATAATAGTTAGCGCAGCTGGTTACATTTTTTGGCATGGGGCGGAGCAAAGATTACGGAGACTCTGTTTACTTTTATAATTGTTTCAAAAAATAAGGACCTTTATGAACGATTTCAAAAGAAATAATATTACTTCAAACTTCAATTTCGAAAACAGTTAAACATAATGTATTGTCAAAAACTAACATTTTAACAATTATTAATGAAATACATTAAAATAACTTCAAAAGCTTTGTTCTACATTCGCATATCTTGATTCTTGAAGCAAAATTACCTATAATCCTTTAATAACAACTACTGCTACATATCTACGAACCTACCGACGAATGAGCATAACAGTTATATTAAACATTGCAAAAAACTGTTTTATAATTTATTTAACCACTAAAACTATATTATAACATATTGAATCAAAATTTACAAAAAAGAGAAGATTTCAATCACTAATAGGTTACAAACTTACAAGAAAACATTTAAAAAAACTTATAAGAAAAAAAACAAATTAAACTCAAAAAAGTATAATACTCCATTTAAAATCTAATAAAATGATTATTAATCTAAAACATTATAGCTTAAGTTAAACACCAACAACAAAATAAATTAAAAACTAAATGCAAATATATTGAATATCTATTAAATTAGTAAAACCTGTAAATAGTAATATCTATTTAAATACATTGAATACATTAAGGTATTATTTTCAATGTTAGAAATTTTTTGAGATGGAACATTAAATTAAAGGTTTCAAGGAAATCATAATCACTAATAGTAATAAAGCAAATATAGTGGGCGGTTGTGCAAATTAAAGGACTTAAAACCTTTATACTTGAAAACATGTGCAAAGAGCAAAGACTATAGTAAAACGAAGATTTAATAGTTAATAGTTAGGGTATTATATTAATTTTTTGCCTCCGATTTTTTAAATTTCAAGGTCGGTTCTATAACTAGGATTTTTTTTTTTTTTTTTTTTTAATTTTTTTTTAGATGATCACTTTAGATGTTTTAGGGAATAAGGTAGACGTGGGAGAGGTTTTTTTTTTTTAATTATAGTAACTTAAATATATAAATAGCATAAGTTTAAAAATGTATTCCACATTAAATTTCTCCGAGTGGATGTATAGTATACTTCGTGAATTTAGTTGTCTCATTTGCTTGGGTACGGTTATTAATTATTTTATAAAATATAATCTCTTCGAACGAATTTAGTTGTCCCATTTGCTTGGGTACAGTTATTAAGGGTGTTGTGGGGTCCATTAAAAATTTGATAGTTGGGCTAATTTAATTGATTAAATTAATTGTAAAGGTGGTAGTTGAGGTATTATAAGTAGTAAAAATGGGGGTATTTTGATCTTTACTTGTGTGAACATGTGGTATTTAGGTAAAAAAAGATTGACAAAAAAGGAAATGAGACAATTGATATGAATTTGCCACATAAGGAAATGATAGAACTAAATTGGTTCGGAGGGAGTATTTTTCTAACAGACAGTCTTCTGAGAGATCGTCTTTTGAGAGACGTCTCTCAAGCCGAATCCATTAAAGCTTATTGCCTATATTTACTCTACATTTTTCCTAATGTGCCAACTCAATTAGGGATGGTATCTCAAAGAGACCGTCTCTCACAAATTTGTGTTTTTCTAATACAAAATTCAAAGAGATAAAAATCACAGGTGGGCCCAAATTAAGTGGTTAATTGGATATAACAACACATAAATTGTATAAATTACACATGATTTTATCGGGCCAAAAATTTAAAGTAAAATAGCACAATAAATTACGTGGAATTCTTATTTATGTGAAGTTGTATTAGGTCGTGACAATTCGTCACGTAATCTCACCGTGGCACACTCGTGTGGACACGGGAAACCCATGGGTTCGGGCCAACAAACCCGCGGGTTAAGAGCGTTGACTTGCACATACACTCGGTGAGGTTCAGTGTTTTCCAAAACCATATGGCAGTAGGAAGAGTAGCTCACCAATTATATATACAAGTCAACAACCCACTATTTTGTCGATGTGGAATCTTGTCTCACATGTGAAGTATTTCCAACACTACCCCGCACATGTGAGCCACATTATACCAGAAACCACCTTCGGCTCTGATACCATATTAGGCCGTGACAATTCGTCACATAATCTCATCGTTGATCGCTCGTGTGGACACGGGCAACCTGTGGGCTCGGGCCCACAAACCCACGGGTCAAGAGCGTTGACGTGCACATACACTTGGTGAGTTTCATTATTTCCCAAAACCATATGGTAGTATGAAGAGTAGCTCACCAATTATATATACAAGTCAACAATCCACTATTTTGTCGATGTGGGATCTTGTATCACATAGATCTAATCTTTAAGTTGCGCATAATATTTACAATCAATTATGTTTGTAATTAATGAGAAAAATCAGTGACTTAAATTTTGGATAATATATTACAAATTTACAATCAACTGGTTAAGATTTTATCGTGGTTAGTTTTATATAACTTTGTTGTTTGACAATTGACTTAAATGACTAAAAATGATGGACCATAAAATCATTCGTAAAAATAAGAAAAAAATAAATAAATGCGTGAACCCAAGTATTGTTTAAATTTGAATTAAAAAAATTAAAATTATTTCAATTTCAGATCATTAACATCAATTTATGAAACACTTTAGCCTATCAATATATGAAGAAAAGATATGACAATATTTGCAAAATATATTAATTTTATAGGATATTTTAATTTTTAATATTGATATTGTTTTAATTCCCGGTCACTATTTAACATAGTTTAAGTAAATAAAAAGCGTAAAGGCATATTAATAATAATCTTACTAGTAATCTTCAAAAAAAAAAACCTTATTGGTAATAATTAATAACAATCTTACTAGTAAAACAAAAAAATATACTCCCTCCGTTTCTTTTTTATTGTCGTTTCTTTTTTATTGTCCACTTTTCTCATTTGGGTAGTTCACCTAAATTGTCCACTTTCTATTTTTAGAAAATATTTTTTACATAAATACCCTTATGTTCACACAAGTAAAGACCACAATACCCTTACTTATATTATTTAAAATACCTCAACTGCCACATTTACAATTATTATAACCACTTAAATACCCCAACTGCCACCTTTACAATTATTATAATCATTTAAAATACTCCAAATACCACTTTCTTAATATGCGTGCCCAACTCAAAGTGGACTATAAAGAACCGGAGGGAGTAAAATAATAATCTATACTAGTGAAAAAACACAAAAACATGGACGAGACCGTCCTACTCTAAGACGAGATCTGGGCCGGCCTATTGTTAGGCGTGTGTACTACAAGCGCGCGTTTTGCCCTTCAAATTTCATTTTTTTATTTTTTTCATTTTTTCTGGAAAAATTTCAATTTGGACCTTAAAGGTATCAATTTTGACCTTAAAGATATCAATTTTGCTCAATTATGCTCTTACTTTGCTCAGTTTTGCATTCAAGTTTATAATATGTATATTGAATTACATTAATGTAGTTCATACAAAGTGTAATCAATTTTTTCATTAAATTGTTCAGTTTCATTATTAAATTGTTCAATTCTCCATTGCGCAAGATTTTAAGCATAATTCATGTTATTCTGATCTACATGCATGATTAAATTTTTCATTAAATTGTTCAGTTTCAATGATTAATGTAGTTCATACAGGTATTCAGTTTTTATAGTATTCAGTTTCATTGTTAATTTATTCAATTCTCATTTTATACTATTCAGTTTCATGATTAATGTAGTTCATACAGGTATTCAGTTTTTATAGTATTCAGTTTCATTGTTAATTTATTCAATTCTCATTTTATAGTATTTAGTTTCATGATTAATGTAGTTCATACATGTATGATTAAATTGAAATTGATATCTTTAAGGTCTAAACTGATACCTTCATGATTAGAATTGAAAAATGCCCAGAAGATGGAATCAAAGAGAGAAAGCATGTAATTGGGCCGGCTCACTCTTATCTCAACTTAAGACGGTCTCCCCCAAGACCAACTGGTGAAAAAAAACTTACTAGGGAAGAAGAATAAACCAATAGAAAAGAGGCCACGAAATATATGCTTTGAACTAGGGGCCATGATATTAACTTTTAAGAATTCTAAAGATACATCAAAATAATAAGAGAATCAATTTTAAAAGATAATTCTATACTATTATTCTATCTATCAAAATCAAAAAAAGATATTATTCTATCTATCTATTAATAATAAAAAAATATTAAATATTAATATTATCAATAATTATGGGAAATATCAATGCTAATAGTATAGAATTATCTTAAAAGATCTTCTAGTGGACATCATTCTATGTCTAATAACTATTGTAATGATAATTTAATGAGATGTTATCTTCATTATAAAATACTTACAAGTGATAGTGACGTGTAGATAAAATATTATTATTAGTTGCAAGTATAATGACAAAAAAAAGAATTAATAAGTTATAGAATTTAAAAGCAGGCTAGTTTGATCTAAAGCTGTTCAGAGGCGGTAACACTCTAGCGGACCAAGTAGTTCTTTAAAAATTTGTCCGCAGACTCAAATATTCAAAAGCACGCCCGCGAATGCAGACCTAATTTTTTGTCGCTTTCCGCTCATTTCTCAGCGGGTGAGATCCGCGATCTAGTAATACCAATATAAAAGTTAATTAAAAATACAATACAAAGTCTAAAATTAAGTTTCAATAACAAATAAATAATACAATGCATTATCCAAATTCCAAAATACTTAAAATACATAGTTTGTAATTAAGGACTATCAGGAAAACAGGAACCATTCCTATACAGCTAGACTCCCCTTTTGTATTTGTACTCATTTTAATGCCAAGTATTTTTTTTTCTACTTGTTTTTTAATGTAAGTAGTAAGTAGTAATTCCTGTTCTTCTTTGATTATGAACTTCAATTCTTATTATTTCCGGATTATTAAAAAAATAAGGTATGCAGACATGCCTAATGAACTATCAATAAAAAAAGATAGAAATTATATGAATTGTTATATTTAATATTAAAATAAGGGGCGGACAAATATATCTGCCAATATTTTTTAATGCTATTATCTGTAAATTTATCTTGACGGGCTGGTAACATTTGAGGTAGGAAGATCTATTTTTTTAATTGGAAAATGTAAAATAAATATTAGGAATAAAATTTACTTGGGTGGCTGGTATTACCTGGTAACATTTGAGGTAGGAAGATCTATTTTTTTAATTGGAAAATGTAAAATAAATATTAGGAATAAAATTTACTTGGGTCAAATTTAGGGATGGTAATGGGTTGGACTCAGCTCGAATTATACATACTCTAACTTTGCTTCGAATAATAGTCGAACTTTTTTCAGTCCACCTCCACTCGGAGTCGAATTATGCATACTCCAAGCTTGTCTCGACTCAGACTCTCAGACCTCCAACGGAGTCGGATCAGAGTTGGATTATTATCAAATAATATCGTTGTGATATTGTAAAAATGATTTTAAACCCACTACAAAAAAATTAAACTTGGGCATCAACTTCATAAGCTTTTGGGCGTCATATACAAATGTGTGGCACATTAGTAACTTAGGACGAGACCTAAAATTCATGATGCACAATGTGGGTTTAGGGGACAATTATATAGTATGTCGCCCAACTATAGATGTATGGGCTATGCATAAATATAATGTGTCGCCCTAAACCTTCATTTCAAAACTAAATTTAATTCCCTCTCAAAACCTAAAACCTAAAATACATTCGTGCCCATATCCCACCTTCTTTTGTCGCCTCCTAAATCCCGCACCATTTGTACACTAACCCTAAAATCCCCAATAATTAACAAAATATATTTTTCGAATACAATTTAACAAAAAAAAAAACAAATGTACTTTGAATTCAAGTTTAACCAAAGAAATAGTCATACTACTACAATTTAACAAAATTTTATTTCTCTTGATCTGCTTTATCGTATTCTGATTGATTAATCTAAATAAAAATACCAAGTAGTTTTTCAAAATTTAAAGTTATAATTAGTATGACTGGGAGCTTGAATTAGTCACGTCTAGAGTTTTAAAGGAAACAAAATATTGGTCTAAAAGTAAAATTCAAAGTCGGAGTTCCTTCAGGGTCGGACTCGGGTCAGAGCGTCGGACTTTAACTCCAGTTCGCCTCTAATTTAGACTCGGATCATAAAGTCGAAGTCGGAGTCAGATTACTTTTCCTCGGACTTGAATCGGATTATTTTCCTCGGATCGAGTCGGACTAGGGTTGAATTTAGACTGAATTGCCATCCCTAGTTAAATTTGGTTTAATTTAGAAGGAATTAGAGTAGTGATATTGGACCCAAGAATAATCATATTATATACCAAAACAATAAAAGACTTGGACACGTGTCACTGCACCAAAAGGATCCAACTCCATATATTTCTGTTTATGGTCTCACTTTGAGTATATCACTTCCATTACGCCAGGTAATTTGTCAAATTACAAATTTTTAAAATAAAAATTGGTTTAGTTGTTTCATTTTAAGTGACTATTGCTAAATTATGGTTTATTTGTATACTTGTATTATTTGACCTGATTAAATTAATGACTATTTTTTTTGCTGTATAATTAATGGTTATTTTAAGAGAATTTCATGTGTGGATTTGGTTCACCCTAACATAATGTGCACCAAGGTTTAAAACCTACCATCTCCACTCTTCATTATATATTCTAAAGTTATGAAAAAAAACTTAAAAAAAAAATAAGTTGAATTTTATTTTTAATTTTTAAAAAATTTTAATTTTAATTTTTTTGATTATTAAAATTTTTAATGTTTTTTGTTTCTTTGTTTGTTTTTTTTAAATTTTAAATTTTAAATTTTAATTTTTTAAAATGTCTAAATTTTTTTAGTTTTTAAAAATTTTTAAAATTTTCATTTTTTAAATGTTGATTTTTTAAATTTAAATTTTTTATTTTTTATTTTTTTATTTTTTATTTTTTTATTTTTAAAATTTTTGAAGTATAAGAGTGGAATGGATGAAGCGTGAGAGTATAAAGTGTAAGAGTGGAGTGAAAGAGTGGGGGGGGGGGATGGAGTGAAAGAGTGGGGGTGGAGTGAAAGAGTAGTGGAGTGAATGAAGTTAAGTAAATTTTATGACTTGGTTCACACTAGTATTAGTAGTATAAATTCCATTCATCGTTAAAACCATATGAATTATGCGTAAAACAATTAAAACCACTAAAAATCAACTTGAATAACCAAAACGAGTAAAGTAGCATAAATCTCCAAAATAATCACGGAATTATTAACAACGACCATCATTAATTAAAGAGTATAAAATGATATAAATAAGTGCAAATAATTGCACTTATCATCATCAAGGTACTTCACCCTTCGAGGAGGTAACTTGATCACTTGGAAAAGTAAGAAACAAAGGGTGGTGGCACTATCGAGTGCTGAAATAGAGTTAAGTGATACTGCTAAAGGGATAACAGAAATACTATGGACTCTTATGTGAGCTAATCTTTTCACGATTTGAGGCATGTACTTTATATTGTGACAACAAGGCCGCCATTGACATATCAGACAACCTTATCCAACTTGATCGAGCAAAACATGTGAAGATAGACAAACACTTTGTAATGGAGAAACTAGAGAATAAAATCATCTGCATTCTACGTGTGAAATCTGAAGATCAGTTGGCTGACATCCTCACAAAAGCTGTGTCAATTGATATTTTTTAGACAACTTTATTCAAGTTAGGTATTAGGAACACCTAACTTGAGGGGGAATCTAACAATATACATTTTATTATACGATTATTCTTTTAATATTTAATTCTCATATTTAGCTGAGTTATTAGGGCTATTATTCTTATTATCTTAGTTAGATGTTTCCATAGTTAGGGCTTCATTTATGTATATATTATGGCTGTAATTCTTGTTCATGAATAATACAAACAAGTATTCAAAACCCGAATCCATCTTTACTTTTCTATTTTGCATTATTAATTTATTCAACTTTAACGGGTAGTTTCAAATGTTTGTCTACTTTTGAATACTTTCCATTTTTGGAAATGTTTTTTTTTTCAAATATACCATTATAATCTTTCCCATTTTCTCAAATATTGTCTCCCTATGTAAGAGACAACGATAATTTCCTTTTGTTTATTTATTTATTTTATCCCTAATTTAAATATCTTTTGCCTCTTATAATAATCATTAGTTTACACTGTCATTTAATTAAAATAATACCCCCTTACTATAAAAATTCTAATTTTCTTAATTTGTGTGAAAAATCCAGAGTGAAACAATATTTTAAAGGGGTAGGGTAGTTGTTAGATATTTAAATTTTTTAGTACTATATTTCGGATTTACGTTTTAACAAAAATGCTAAATTAAGAAAGCTTTAAGAATTTAAATAATATTCTTAAATAACTTCCAGATTTACGTTTGAACTTAAGTTTTAACAAAAATGCTAAATTATCATATAAGTTCTAGCATATGTTTCGGATTATGAATTAGTAATATATTAGTACCTTTTTTGGAAGATAGTAATATATTAGTACTAATTCAACTATTTATAAGGTTAAATGCAAGTGAATATTAGATAATGTTATGAATGGTGACTTGAGTGCACAATTCAAGTGTGCATTCATGAGTGACTTTTGGAATGGAATCCTATGGGATTAAAGATGGGTGATTAATGTTTGTGACTTAATGATGGTGTTTAAGTTTGTAATCAATGCATGGTGTAAATTGTGTATTGATGGAGGCACTTAAACATGCATATTATGATGGTAATTAAAGCATGATGAATGACACTTAATGAGAAATTGAAGAGCCAAGAGAAGATGCTTATACGAGACATCCAAGAAATGAAGCATTGTCTTTATCAAGCATTGGATTCGGTTTTTGACTCTTGATGTTCTTTGGAGCTATTTAATATGAAGTTAATTTCTTGTATTAAGTATGAAATACTCGTTAATGTAATCTCCCCTATAAATAGGGAGCTCATATGCTCATCAAATACATCCACAACATCCACAAAAATACCCCAAGCCTAAACACTTAGCCTCATCTCTTCTCTAATTGTAATTCTCAATTATTATAATATAAGAGATACTACACCGGAGGACGTAGCCTAAATTTGGGTGAACCTCGTTAATATTTTGTGTCGTTTATTATTGCATTTTTATCTCTTACAAACATCGAGTTTATAGTTTGCGTGATTTGTTTCACACAAGACTTCACACTTTCGATCTTGGTGATATTAGAGGTTGTAACACAACGCACGATCTCTAATACGTCATCGTTTTCAATTGGTATCAGAGCCAAGTCGTTATTATCGTCGTTTAGAGGTCGTATTGGTGAAACATAGCTACGATGAAACTCAATATTGAAAAGTTTGATAGGAGCATGAATTTTGGCTTATGGCAAGTCAAAATGAAAGCAATATTGATACAAAATGGGGTGCATAAAGCACTTGATGGTAAAGAGAGGATGCCCGAAGGCACAAGTGAGGCGAGATGGGAAGAAATGGATGCGAAGGCTCTTTCCGCCATACAACTTTGTCTCTCTAACGAAGTTTTGAGAGAAGTTGTAAAGGAGGAAACTTCTAAAGGCATTTGAAAAAATTGGAATCACTCTACAAGGAAAAGAGTGTTACCAATCGACTTTTGTTAAAGAGTCGTTTGTATGATCTCCGATTGCAAGAAGGAAAGCCGATGAAACCGCACCTTGATGAATTTTACTCAATAATTATGGATTTGCAAAATATTGATGTAAAAGTGGATGATGAGGATTTGGTCATCTTATTGTTGGTTTCATTACCACTTTCATTTAAGCACTTTAGGAAAACCTTGTTATATGGAAGAGACACGTTGAGTAGTGAGCATGTTAGAAAGGCTTAACTCAAAAGGACCTTATTAATTCTCAATTTGCTCAAAGGGAGTCCAAAGATTCTAATGATACTTTGTTTGTGAAGGATGCGAGTAGAACCAAAAGAAGCATGACTTGCAACTTTTGTAAGAAGAAAGGCCACCTCAAGAAAGATTGTTGGAAACTAAGATCCAAACAATCCGATGAAAACAAGTCCAATAAAGTTATCGCCGCCGAAGCTAGCTATGTTGAAGTAGGTGAGATATATGATGTTGGTGCTCTCGTTGTTACAAGTGAATACAAGGGTGGTGATTCTTGGATTTTGGATTCGGGATGACTTTTAACTCTAATTTCTTCTCAACTTATCAAAAGGTTGATGGAAGAAAAGTCACTATGCATGGGCAATGAGGCTAGTTGTCCGATAGTTGGTGTTGGGGATGTTAAATTTATCATGTTTGATGGTGTTGAAAGAACATTGACCGAAGTCCTTCATGTTCCAAGTATGAGTAGAAACTTAATTTCCCTTAGTATTTTGGATAAAGAAGGTTATAGATGTATTGGTGAAGGTGGAGTTTTGAAGGTTGGCAAGGGTCCTAATTTAATCATGAAAGGATCCATAAAAATTTGCTTGTATATGCTTGTGGGTTCAACCTTAGTTAGTTCGGCATGTGTGTCCACTACTTCAACCAAACATGATGATGAAAATGATGATGTTGATACTTCTTTAAACAACGAAGGTTCGAGAATAATTCCAACATACCCCAATGAGTCCATGGGATATACGGACTTGATTGGTAATTAAATTCATACTCTTTTGGGAGCCCTTTGAGGGCATTTTAGTGCATGTGCTTTGTTTGTGCACATGTGTAGTTTTTTTTTTTTTTTTTTTGAGTATGATTTTGTAGTAAGTTGTTATTATGTTATGATGGAGTGAATTTGAGAATGCTATTGATTTGGGTGAACTCAAGTCAAGGTGGAGATTGTTATGAATGGTGACTTGAGTGCACAATTCAAGTGTGCATTCATGAGTGACTTTTGGAATGGAATCCTATGGGATTAAAGATGGGTGATTAAAGTGTGTGACTTAATGATGGTGTTTAAGTTTGTGATCAATGCATGGTGTAAATTGTGTATTGATGGAGACACTTAAACATGCATATTATGATGGTAATTAAAACATGATGAATGACACTTAGTGAGAAATTGAAGAGCCAAGAGAAGATTCTTGTACGAGGCATCCAAGAAATGAAACATTGTCTTTATCAAGCATTGGATTCGGTTTTTGACTCTTGGTGTTCTTTGGAGCTATTTAATATGAAGTTAATTTCTTGTATTATGTATGAAATACTCATTAATGTAATCTCCCCTACATATGCTCATCAAATACATCCACAAAAATAACCTCAACCCAAACAATAGCCTAATATCTCTTCTCTAATTGTAATTCTCAATTTGTTATAATATAAGAGATACTACACACCGGAGGACGTAGCCTTAATTGGGTGAACCTCGTTAATATTTTGTGTCGTTTATTATTTCATTTTATTCCTACAAAACCTCGATTTCATATTATTTGCGTAATATGTTTCACACGACTTCACACTCTCGATCTTGGTGATATTAGAGATTGTAACACATTGTTCGATCTCTAATATAACATCGTTTTCAGATAATTTTGAGATTTGATCAATATTTTACGTCCTTAGAATTAATCTATCTTAGCTATCGTAAAAGAAAAATGATAAGAACCACGGATTTTTAAGCATCAAACCAAGAAAATCGTAACTATATTTACAAAAAAACAAAAAACCACATAAATAACTTTACTCTAATACCCTAAATAAAAGTAATTTACTACTATTTAAGAAAAGTAAGTCTTAAATCTTAGTTCATACATTAAATAATTACCTGAAATAATCGAATAATTTTCGGTTTTTTCACATCATGTATAGTTTTATAATTTTTGATGGATCTCACGACCCTAAATTCTTTCATAGGTTTTAGAAAATATCCAAGTTTGACCCGAAGTGTAAACTAAGCTTATTTTAAAAATTAAATAATAAATAAATAGAAATTGAGATTTTTTTATGGTAGAATATAAATTGAGATTTGTTTCTCCTTTTATTTCGCCCATTATGTTTCCGTATTTTAAGAAAAAACAAGTATATATATAAATATAGTAATAACTTTATTCAATTATCCGATCAGTATCAACTAAATTAAATCTCACTAAAACTCTCTTTTTCGATGATAACAATAGCTGAATAATTGTTATTTTTCATCGTCATCATACTCACTGTAAGCAGAATTTAAAAGAGAAGCGACAACTCATACTCATAAAGGCAAGCAGAGTCGTCTTGAAAAATTTGAGGGTCCTGTGTAAATTTTTTGTTTTGTGCTTTATTTATTGTAAATATATTTATTTTACTGGTAAACTCAATATACATTTTTTATTAACATTTTCATAGACGGAAGAGAAGAGGTTGCAGTTAATCATCTCGCACCCCTCGAAGACCCCTCTAAAGGAAAGCTCAGCCAAAAAATCCTCAACTCGAGAATATTATAATAATTATTTGTATATTATTGATTTTTTTTTAGTGAAATATTCATAGAGTATTATCGATAAGCTTTATGAATATAAGTGACTATGATCATTTATCGGTTCCATTGCCAAAGGTTAAGGATCCAACTCCTTATTTTCCTAATTATCGTCCGACTCCAAGTATATCATCTCCATTACGCCAGGTAATTTTTCAAATTACAAATTTTTAAAATGAAAAATTTTTCAAATTACAAATTTTTAAAATGAAAAATGGTGTGGTTGTTTCATTTTTTATATGTTGGATGTTTTATAAGTGACTAGTTCAAAGTTATGGTTTAGTTGTATATATACTTGTATTATTTGACCTGCTTAAATTATTGGCTATTTTAAGAGAATCTCATGTGTGGATTTGGTTCACTCTAAATTAATGTGGATCAAATTTTTGTCAAGGACCAACTCAACCAAAAGCTTAAGTTGATGGTTGAGGCCTCAGAATATGTTATATACTTTAACACGTCCCCTCACACGAGAGCCTTTTGGGCTAGAAGTGTGAATGCAACCAAAGCTCTCCTCATACCTGGTGCTAAATATTCAACTTAAATGAGGGGTGGTTGAGATTCGAATCTACTCAACCAAAAGGTTATGCCGATGGTGGAAACCCCAGAATATATTATGTACTCTAACATGCCCCCTCACACGAGAGCCCTTAGGCTAGAAGTGTGGATGCAACACATGCTCTCCTCATACCTGGTGCTAAATATTCCACTTAAATGAGGGGTGGTTGAGATTCGAACCCGTGACTTCTTGTCACGTTGGCTCCTGATACCATTTTAAGAAACCAACTCAACCAAAAGCTTAAGCCGATGGTTGAGACCCTAGGATATGTTATATACTCTACCAGTTTTTAAACCTACTCTTTTCACTCTTTATTATATACTCGAAAGTTGATGAAAAAAAAAACTTTTTGAAAAAAATAATATGAACTTTATGTAATTTTTAATTTTATTTTTAATTTTTAAAAATTTTTTAATTAAATTTTTTTGATTTTTTAAATTTTTTATGTTTTTTTTGTTTGTTTGTTTTTTTTAATTTTTAATTTTGACTTTTTAAATTTCTAATTGTTTTTAGTTTTTTAAAATTTTAAAATTTAAAATTTTTAATTTTTTTAATTCTGATTTTTTAAATTCAATTTTTTAAATTTAAATTAAAAGTTTTAATTTTTTAATTTTTTACTTTTTAATTTTTTATTGTTTTAATTTATTAAATTTTTTTAAGTATAAAAGTGGAATAGATAAAGTGTGAGATTATAAAGTGTATGGGTGGAATGAAAGATTGGGGAGGGGAGTTGAGTGAAAAAGTAGGGAGGCAGTAGAGTGAGTAGAATGGGTGAGTAGAGTGAGTAGAGTGAAGCAAATTGTAGGACTTGGTCCACACTAATATGTGAATCAAGTCCATATTAGACTTTTTTCTATTTTAATTGGTGTTTAATTAACTTGACTTGGTAAAACCAAAGAAAAAGGTTAAAAAAATGCAACAACCAAAATGCAATGGACATAAGTTTGTTGCCAATACATTTCAAAAAAAAAAAAAAATAGTTTGTTGCCAATATTAGAAACCCTAATCTCTGATCAACCTTGTGGTTGATGTAAACCCTAACTCTCTCTTTTGAGCTTTTTGAATATAATTAGAATAAATAATTGAATATGATTAGAATAATAACCCCTAATTGGTTTTAAGCTTTTTGAATATGATTAGAATAAATATTTTATTTATATAACATTAAAATTGTTTGGTAATTTTTAAATGGTTGTTAGAGGGTTTCATTTTGGCAAAATAATTTATAAATAAGGGCCTGTGTGCTCTTTGCTTCGCTCCTAAAGCAGAATATTCAGCGTTAAATATGATGAGAGCATGTGTTGCATTCACATTTATGTCAACCAACCAACTAAACCAAAAGCTTAAACTGATGGTTGAGGCCCCAAGATATGTTATATACTCTAACACGCCTCTTCACACAAGAGCCTTTTAGGCTAGAAATGTGGATCCACCATGGGTTTGCCTCATACTCGATGCTAAATATTCCACTTGAATGAGGGGTTGTTGAGATTCAAACTCATGACTTTTTGTCACGTTGGCTTCCGATATCATGTCAAAGAACCAACTTAACCAAAAGGCTCAAAAGACTATCGGGGTGTCTCATATCCTTGATCATTGTTGCTTCATGATGTTTCATTGATTATTTTATTTCTCCATGAATTTGTTTCTAATTAATACCATTGTTTTGTAGGTTGTTAATAATGGATCTAATTCAATTGGGAATTCAAGTAGACAACCAATCATTCCAAATCTTAATCTCACTCCACCTCCATCACCCACTCTAACATTTGATCACCAACCTAATTTAAAATGCCCTAATGAACCAAAGGATCCTAATGAATTTAATCTTCCCCCCCATGCCAGCATTGCTCGTGCAAGCAGCTCATTAGAACCACAAACTACAACTACAAATAAAATAAAATCACCCATGCAAACGAGCTCAAAACAAAAGAATCAAGCATCATCATCATACCCAGTGTACCCTGATCATCAGGGTTCAATGAGAGATGGATTCGTCGAGAATATTCATCATACTCAGCGTATTCCGCTCATAGAAAACTATGGTCAGGGTCTAGGATGGATAGAGCGACGACAGCTCATACCTATAGAGGAGAGTGCGGTCAAAAAATGCGGCAACAATATTGTGGGTGATAATAGATTAGCAAAGGTCTTTATACCAAACATGCCTTTAATAATGAGAAGTCAATCATGTGAGAAAATTATGGGTAATCCGCAGTCTAGTCTTCAACAAATGAATATTGAGCATAACAAGATTGAAAATTGCAAAGGTACTCCAGCTAAGGCATCTTCATCATGTCCAGTTATAACCCTCCAAGCTATGCTGAAGATGATGATGGGCGAAAAAATTTATTCTGAATCAAGGCAAACTATTATCAAGTAAGTTTATTTTTCTTACATTTTTTAAATTTAAATTAATTTTTTGATAGGAGTATGATATATACCTCGAAACTAACACAAAATAAATACATAAAAATTGATTGCATGCGTTAGAGTATATAACATATTTTGGGCCTTAACCATCAGCTTAAGTTTTTAGTTGAGTTGGTTTTTTGACATGGTATTTGACCTTTTGTCAAAGAACCAACTCAACCAAAAACTTAACCTGATGGTTGAGCTCAAAATATGTTATATATACTCTAACAGTATTTGGCCGATATAAAGAGCAGAAAGGAAATGGAAAGAGAACTCTTAAATCAGGAGAAAGAAAAATAATAAGGATTATTGTTATTAGATGATCAACTCTTTCGATTTGGGTATGTAGAGAAGACCTTTGTCGATTTCATAACGGTACCTAATGAAGGCTAATTTTTCTCCTTTCTCATCAAGCTTGATAGAAGTTAGAAAATGGGTCTCGGCAACCTAAACAAGGAGCAGAAGTAGTCCACTCATAAACCCAAAGAGGGTTCACTGCTAAAACCAATTGATAATAGTAGGAGTTACTCCTTAAGTATATAAAGCGATGCATACTCTTCTCTTTCTTCGATCTGGGATAACTCACATGTTGGGTAACACATGGGCACTTCAACAAAGCTTTTACTGATTTTCCTTTGGGATGCACCCGAAAACTTGTGGTACGCCACTCTTGTCATTCTCTTGTACCAAGCTTCATAGGGTGTCATACCCTTAACAACTATCCCTAAACATAACTTCCAATATATATTTGATACTATATGTATCTCACTACAACATATAGTGTATCTCATTGCAACAAAATATATTTTAAATTTCTAATGGTAAATATAATAGATTTATTGATATTTATTAAACCCTTTAACATCATAATAAATCTATTGGCATTTCTCATAAATGTCGCTATATAGTGACAATTAGAGATGGGAAGGGTCCAAGCAGGCCCGGTCCTGACATTTTAGGGGCCCTAAGCCGAAGGAAAAAAATAGGCCCCTCATAATTAATAACAAACTCAAAAACAATAAACTACTGCTTATAATTTATAAACAACTCTAAGAGTAAATAAAATTCTTGTACTACTTATCCATATTTATATGAAATTCAGATTTCAAAATTTAAATATGCAATCAAGTAAATTAAAAATCGACAATCGAGTAAATAATTTCAAAACAAAATAACAAACCTATATTTCTTATCAAGTATTTTAGAAATTAGATACTTAAATTGCTTATCAATCATCAAGAATTTAAAATTGGAAATCAAGAAATCTATATTTCGACATATTCATTTCAAAATTCAGATTCGACATCAGGTAAATAAGATTCAAGGTTCAACAATGAATTTATGAACCGAATAAATAACATGCATAATAAATCAGTGAAGTCATAAATTTCACAGTAAAATTCAGATTCAAAACAAGAAATAAAGCATATTCCAAATCAATTAATCAAGATATCAAGAAAATTACAGAACTAAAATGAAATTTAAGACATCATCGAAAATAACTTAATATAGGAATTGAACTTGATTTGGAGAGATGATAATGTTGAAATTTAAGACAAACATGAATAGGAATTAATGAAGAGGTAATTCATATTTGTAATTGAAAATCAGAGGATGAACATGAAATCCAAATTCAAGACAAAATTAAAAAATAGGAAGGAAAATGGAGTGGAAAATTCAAATGGAATTGAAAAAACTTAAAATTACAATGAAAATTAATAAAGTCATGGAGAGGTTGGAAAAGACAAACTAACAGAAAATACCGCCATACATACCGATGAAGTAGCTATACACAATGAAAAATTGAAAAGGAGTTATTTATGAAAAATGATGGAGGAGTAAATTTTGGAAAAAAGAAATTAATGGAGGAAACATTGGAAATAATGGAAGAGTTAATTTTGGGGAGATGGAGTTAATTGATGAATTTTGGAAATGATGGATAAGAGTAAATACACAGCATGCGTTTCTTTGCTATTTTTCCAACTTAACTTTTTGGTTTCCATATCAGTTATTACTAATTAGAATTAGGGCGTTTATTATTTTTCTTATTCTTAAAAATGGGCCCTCTTTAGAATGAAATATCTGAATTTTTAGCTTGGGCCTGGGCGGTGGCCCCTTTGGCCTACCCTCAGGGCCGGGCTTGGGTCCAAGACCCTATTCGGACCCTGTTGGACCCTATTCTTTTTAAGGGTAAAGTGTCTATTTTTTTTTACCCTAAGGGTTCGGGTCCGGGTCTAAAAATATTATAAGGGTCCGGGTAGACCCGAATTTGACCCTTGGACCCTTTTTAATTTTTAAAATTTTTAACTTTGTTTTTTTTTTTTGTTGGTATTAGAGAGCATATTTGGGGTTTAATACTCTTTTAAAATTACTGTAATCATTTATGTGTCTCTATTCCTATTTCTCTCCATTCAATTTTCCCTTAGAATTCTAGGGTTTCATTATTTTTCCCTCTCTTAAATTTTATCAATCTGAGGTATTTGGATTCTTCTCTTAACTTCAATTTTTGTTCTTTGTAATTTGTTGTGAATTCTACTAACCAAATTTATCTGTTAATGGTTTGTTTGTTTAAATTTATCTGCAACATTTTCGTAATTACTGAGTGCTTATTTAGAAATTCCAGTACTAAGTTTGACTGATTACATTTTCTAAAGTCTATTTTATTTCTATTATAGCTACCATTTTCGCAATTATAAATTCTACTAATTTGACCGATTTACACCAGTATCAAGTTTTTTTTTTATAAGAAATTCAGTCATATATATGTTGTATGAAACCATACAAATTTCAAGTGGCTATTAAATTTTTCCACTGACATTGCTTTTGATTTGGTGTTCACTCAAGAAAATAAACTTTATAGGGTATGGTTTCAGACCCTTAGGGGTTTGGGTCAGAGTCTAATTTTTTAGACCCTGAATATCAGGGTTCGGATCTAGACCCTAATTTTTAAACCCTTAGGGTATGGTTTCATATTCTTAGTTGTTTCATTATTGCACAAATTCTTTTTAATGTTCATTAATTTGTTATGCTATTCTTTACAGCCATCAACAAATTTTTACCTACCAAGTGTCCGAGTTGCATAGAATTGTAGCGGTAAATTCCTCTTCATATACAACTGTAATAATTTTTTGGTATTTTAAAATATAATATCACATTGAATTATTTTACATTGTATTTTCAGGTGCAAAAAGAGCTTATCAAAAGTAATGCACAACAGTCAAAACCTCTAAAATCAGATACTTACCTCTTACCTAAATCTTCTCCAAAACCGTCAAGAAATGAAGCCTCAACAATCCAAATTATGGGTTCGTATCCACGACCAACCAATTTACAAAATAGCAATGTAGGTAATACCATAATTAATACTTTTCCCACCTTATATCTTCCTTCACAAGGAAACCAATTGTTGTTACCGATGATCTCACCCACGGAAGGACTTATTTACAAGATTTGTCCATCGTTACCAAATGGGGTTTACACGTACGTACAACCACATTCGTCTATGCAGAACATGAAAAGTTCGTCTGAATTCAGCCCTAGTCCAAGTTCATGTGTTATAAGAGATCATGAGACGAATCCCAATGAAGTTAAAGACCCTGAAAACGTCAATAGTACACCTACTAATCCTACGTCCCTAAATCGTTTGAATTAGGGCAACCAGTACAGATTTGAAACAATGAGTCGGCGACTTTTAATTGAGTTGGTTATATTCAATTAACGGTAACCTCTGACTGATAAGTTGGTAGAGCCATTGGTTTTTTATTGAGTTGATTTCTTGTCAGCGGTAACCTCTAGGCTCCCACGGGTATGCTACACGGTAATTGTTCATCGGTGGCAATATAATGTCGGCTGGCTTCTTTCTTAGTCTAAGTTATATCATTATTTTTTTATTTTTTATTTTATAATGAGACGGTCTCATAGTGAGACCATCTTTATTAGAGTGGTCCATGTACATTAAGTGTGTGTCATAGTGATTACTTACAAATTTAAATTTCTTATTTAATTACAGAAATACATAGTTAATTATATGTGCTCATTTTATAGTGTGACGATCTTAGGTAAGAAGAGCTATTTTTATTTTATTTTATTTTATTAGATAATTATTCATAATTCATTCGTTATTGGTTGTTAAACAATTTGCATGCCCAGAAGAATATTTATCAGGATTTCATGTGTAAATAGGACAATAAAATATATAAACGAAAGTTCTTATAAAATTAACCTCGTGGCAATAATCACTTGTATTGTTTGCATTAGCCCAGAACTCGTTCCAACCGTAAGTTATAATGACAATTTCAGTTATAATAACTCTCAACAAATTCCTCTCCAGACCCTGACTGTAGTTTGTCTATAAGCGGAATTCACTGAGAATGATAATGATGACAACTACAAGGTATTTCTGTGTTCAAACTATTTCTACGTGCAAAATCCAGAAAATCTTTCAACCCTCTCATAAATATATAAGATATATATAAATGAATAAAGAAAACTAGGTAAAAATTGAATTAAAAATGCTATGTAAAACGGGAAAGGCAAAAACAAGATCACCAACTCATAAAAGCAAAAGTATCAGTAGTCTAAGACATAAACTAGGTGCCTCCAACTAACTTTATGACTAGTCAGATCCTCAAAGAGATATAAGTCATGCAAGTGATTCTTAATATATTCCTCCCACGTTCATAATTCAACTACTTTAATCCTAATTTCATAGACATATTCAAGAATCAAATCATACTTGACTATTAAGTTCAAACCCTAACCCTAGAAAATAGATATACTCACTAATCATGGTAAAAGCAATTAACACAAACCCTAGGATGATACTAAACATGATAAAAGATAAGAACCATGATATTTGTAAGGAAAAATAATAATTAAACTATGAGACATATAATTAAAGATCCAAGAGACAAAAATAGGAAGAACAATACAACTTTTAATAAATGACATTTCTAGAAAAAACAAAGAAAGTTTGACAAGGAAAGATTAAACTAATACAAATTTGAGATAGAAAGATTAAACTACTAATAAGAAAGTAATCTAAAGAGAACAAATTAAAAGCTTACAAGAATTAAAAATGGTGTTCAAAGGAAAAAGATGAAGGAAGAAGAAGGAGAAGACGGTTTTAGTTTCCCTCCGTGTGCTCCTCTAGAGGAGGCTTAACCTAATTGTCCCTTATTAACCCTAAATATACCCTAAGAAGTTAAATAATATAAAGATAAGATAAAATAAAATAATACAAAAGTAGAGTAATTGGAAAAGGTTGCACGTAAATCCAGAATCTACAACCGACTTGGCGGCCACTTCCATGACCAGGAAGCCGAGTCGGCGTTTTTGGCTCACAGTTTCAGCAAACTTTAAATAATCGTCATTTCTTAATCGGTTGTCGGAATCGGACGTATAATATACCATTGGAAAGCACTTGAAGTCTAGTTTCCAATTCCGCAAACTTTGCATTAATCCGATCTTCCTATCAATATTTATGGTCAAAAGAGTAGACATGTATCAAATTCTACCTCAAAACTTTTGCATTAATAACACTCTTCTACTCTTTTGCACATTTTGTTTGTGTAACATCTTCACCCGAGTAAAAATCTCCTTAGTGAACTCCATTATCATTAAAACCATAAGAATTATGCTTAAAACAATCAAACCCACTCAAAACCAAAATCAACATGAATAACCGTAACGAGCAAAGTAGCATAAATCTTCAAAATAAGCACGAAATTACTAACAACGACCATCGATCAAATAAATTTAAAATAAGGATGAGAAGGATTTTTGTTTCATTTTTTTGGTTACTATATATACAAACAAGGATACTATGTTGTAAATTAAGAACATTCTAAAATTTATGTCATAGTTACTTTTCTAAATAGTTACTTTTACAATTATGTGTTTTGATCTAATCGCGGACCGTAGCTTTTTTATTTTAGTGAAATCAAGGTGTAGAGTCCTTCTTACCGCTCTCATTTTCAACCCCTTCTCATTGGATCCTCCCATATATATATATATATATATATATATATATATATATATATATATATATATATATATATATATATATATATATATATATATATATATATATATGCTGATGTGAATATTAAATACTCCTTAAATAAGATCAGGTATTAGAATTATAGAATGAGTGGCATGCAATTTGCATAGGTAGAATTAAATTTTATTTTTAAAAAGTTGCTTATGTTTTCATGCTTTTCTATTAATTAATTAATTGCTTTAGCGTATTTGATTCGTTTTGACTTTTCCATTTGTAAACTCAGTATACAATTTCCTATTCTATTGGTCGGCTTGATCTGATCATATCTTCTATATTCTATATTTAATTTACTTATACAATTTCTTCATTTTTTATTTAGTGTAATAATTACGAAACTGTTTGATGACTTCCTCCATTGACCGTTATATTTTTTTCTCATTTAATTTTTTTTTATAAACATCGTTTGATAAAAGGAAAAAAACAGTCTCAATATCCGGCATAAGGCAGGGTTCGAGTGGGAGGTTATATTTTTTTTGAAAAATGCGGATAAATCATACCCGTTCCCCCAAGGAGGAGTAAAATCTCAAACCTTCTACTGAACATGCAAATGCTCTATTTATTGAACCTTAAGCGCTTCTAGTTTGGTGTTTGATAGTTAGCATTTTTATTTGATTTTTTTATTTATTGTTGGCTTTTTAGCTGCATCCTCTTTTGTAGGTATGAGTTATCGTGTAATTTCTTACTTTCCCAGACCCTAATCATAGTTTGTATGAGTAAGACCCTAATTATGATGATAATGATGATGATGATAGCAGTTTTTTTCATTTGTTTTTGACTTTTGTCATACTTATTCTAATAAATAGCCAATAATCCACAAATAATTTTCACCGAACTTCACCTTACTGTTGGTTTAAAGAACTAATTTAAACAACATATTTATCTGTCAATACTTTTAGCTAATCAAACTAGCCAACAGTTTCATTCTACAACGTAGTAACTACTACGCACAATTATTTCTCAAACATACCAAAATTTTTTCCATTATAAATCTTTTTACTTCATAATCGACAAAAAAATAACCTTGCTACTTAACACATTTTACTAAAAAGACATTACATACAATTTAACCCACACAAAACAACATATTTTCCTTTTTTTTATATATACCGGCCTAGTATGTATTCATCGCTCATAACAATCAACAATTTCACTTTAGAATCTTTCAATACTTTATTATAATTACTCTTCTTGGAAATTCCTATATTTCAAATAAAATAACAAATAAGATCAGAAGAAATATTCTTTTAAATTAAAATTATTTAATATTTATGTCATTGTCATATCTAATCCACTAATAATAAGCAAAACACCAAGTCCAAATTAGTGATCTACTATAATATATATATTATAATAAAATTAATGATTAATATAATTTATTGTGAATATTTCTTTGATTTTACTACTATAAATTCTGTGGCTAAGCATCTAATTAATGGACAGGAAATTCCAAGTTGTTTTTAAGTACTTAATTCCTAGTAAACATTCCTTTTATGGCCTACCAGAAATTTAATGTTTATTTCTTATTTCTTGTCCTATTTTATATATTAGTATTAAATTCTCCTCATGTTAGAGGAAGAAACCATGGAACTTTAACCACACAAGGTTCATCCCCACATGAGGGAACTGTTAAAACAATCAAGGTACGTATAACGTAAAATTTTTAGTTGGTGGGTATTTTTGTACTTGTACCATTTTTTTTTTTTTCATTTTTCGATGCTTAATTTTAACCATTAATATGTTTATTATCAAAAATAGAAAGTTATAAATGAAAGTTGATAATTTTGTTTTAAAGTTCCGTGTGATAACTCTGAATTTTTCACTTTTTCACGTGGTGAACAATTTTTTTAAAAATCCATATAGTGACCCAAAACTTTTAACTTTTCCGTGTGATAGAAAAAATTAACTACTCAATTTAAATAAAATTTTGTTTAATTAAACATGCACTATAAGAGTTATCAGTGCGTTTGTTGATATGAATTAAATCGTTACGGTAGGTAATATTAACGTAAATTTAACAAAAATTATAACTTTTTTACGTTTAGTGAAAAGGTAGAAAGCTTAGATTCACCATGCATATTTAAAATAAACATTTGTCCACCACCGAAAATTGAAAAAGCCAAAAGTTCATGGTTATTACGTGAAAAAAAATGAGATAAATCGTTTTTCATCATCTATTTGAAAAATTGACTTTCAAGGTAGACTGAAAAGTTGCACTGCTCGGGTTTAATCATCAACTTTAGGTTTTATTTGTTTGTCCACTTAGTCTTTAATAAATAGTAAATAACTAATACTTTATTTATACAAATTATCTCCCTAAGAGTTAATTTGTCTAAGTAGCTTAGAAGTAAACAAAAATAGTCAACATTCATTAGTTAAGTATCCCCAAAATTTACTTTGACTATGCCCGCTTTTATGCATTATACTAACACAAATTCTTGTGAGAGACGGTCTCTTTAAGAGAACATCTTTAATTGGGCCGGCTTATTTTGTATTTTTTAAAATATTGCAAGTACGCATTAAAAATGATATAAGTAGACATTTAAGATATTGAAAGTCGGCATTAAGGATACGATAAGTAAGCACTAAGAATATCGTAAATAGGCATTAAGAATATGGTAATTAAGTAGATATTAATCTTTAAATAGACGGTCTCTCAAATGACTAATTGTTATACTAATATTAAATTATCTTCCTAAAAAATTAATTTGTCTAACTAGCTTAAAAATTAACAAAAGTATAATCAATTCATAAGCCAAATATCTCCAAAATTTACTTTGACTATGCTCGCTTTTATGCATTATGCTTAAAAATTAACAAAAATATAATCAACATTCAACATGGTGCATACTTTAAATATGGACCTGCCTAAAAATATTTAGTCAGATGATTAACACATAGAAGTAGGGATGGAAAATTAACTCCAAAAAAAAAAACAGTAGGGATGGAAAATAGATGTGTAGGTGTGGTATGCATGCCCTCCTTCATGTCCATACTCATCTATAATTTTCATATTCATATCCACTTAAATTTTTATATTTTTTATCAACCACCTTTTATCACTACAACATAAATTGCTTTTAGTGGGATATATTTAGCAACATTTAATTTAAATGTAACTATTTCCAATTTCTTATAGTGCATATAGAGGATTTAGTTACATTTATTAGACCCTTTAGCAGCATATTAAAAAGTCACACTAAAGTTTTTAGCGACATAGGATCCAGTGACATTTCTCACAAATGTCACTACAGACTATAATGACAATTACATATGCCACTAAAGATCAAATTAAGTGTCGCTAAATCACTTTATGGTAGAATTAAAAATACAAACCAATAATTATTACACTAAAAATATGAATCAGTGACATTTTTTTTAATGCCACTAAATCCAATGTCTAGGTATGCATTAAAATTCATCCCTGCGCTCTATGCCCTATTTGGTATACCTGCCTCTCATTCTCTCCTTTGTATGCTATGCGCTTCATGAAATTGCTAGTCCATCACAAATTTAATTGTATTTTTACGTTATTTAACCAGTAATAATAAGATAAATTAATATTCTTGATTTTGTCTCGATAGTTCCCGATAAAAATATACAAAATTAATATAGAGTAATGCATTATAGATATTGGAGATGTGTATGAGGCAGATCGAGTGGGTATAGGGCGGAGAGGGGGATATGGGGCGAGGTATATAGAACGGGTAATACCTTATGCCCACCACCTACTACCAATACTATCTATGACGGGTTAGATTTTTGATACTACATCCACGGATCCACCCAAAACTACTCTTCCGATGCAATTCTAAGAGTGTACTGCCATATTATCTAATTATAAAATTACTGTAAATTGATCAAATGTTGTAAATTTTTAATTGAATAATTTGCGAATTATAGCCTTAAAATTTAGCACTTTTTGCGAATCACAGCCTCAATGTTTAATTTTTTCGAATTACAGTCACCAAAGTATCAAATGTTGCAGGTTCAAGTCAAAACATAGAATTTCAACCAATTTGGTGGTCGAAATTATAAATTCAGTGGTCGGAATTCTGTGTTTTAGGCCTGAACTTATAAACTTTGATATTTTGGCGTTTGTAATTCGCAAAAAATAAATATTTATGATGTATTTCGCAAAAACGCTAAATTTTAAACGTGTAATTCCAAAATTATTATTTTTTAAATTTGGAAAAGTTCAAAGACTACTTGAAAACTTCACTTCCCATCCAAATTTGGGTAAAAGTCGATTATTGTATGGTTAAAAACAACATTATTTATTTTTAAAAACCTGCCTATAAAGCTTGAAAATCCAATTTTGCAATTGTTGAAGTGTTATGGTTTCCTACATGTGAGTTGTCCCACATCGGAGAAAGAGAAGAGTATGCATCACTTTCCTACTATCACCAATTGGTTTTAGTAGTGAACCTTCTTTGGATTTATGAGTGGACTATTTCTTCTCCTCCTTATTTGGATTGCCCAGACCCATTTTCTAAATTTCATAGCAATTAATAAACACAAATTCTTACTTGAGACTGTTTTTTGTAAAGACGGCACTCAAAAGCCCAATCCAATTTTAAATATATATTGTTACAACTCTAAATATATATATGGACTGGACTATTGAGAGTCGTCTTTACAAAAGACGGTATCTCAAGAGAGCACCTGATTAATAAATAATCAAGCCAATTTCTAAAAATAAGCAAAAGGTAGTTTATCATAGCCATGATGTGCTGAAATTTTGTTTTCTGCAGGGTGAAGATGGAGAAATGGTTGACTGTGTTGATCTATACAAGCAACCAGCTTTTAATCACCCACTCCTTAAAGATCACAAAATACAGGTTTATTGGTTGACTCGTTTATTATAATATTTTCATAAAATTATGGACTATCAAAATTTTAGAAATTTTATTATGCATATTTACATGTCTCTTATTTCGCTGGCTCAAAGATTTTTGATTTTTTTTGTTTTGTTTTTATGATGGACTATATTAAAATTGATGATGTGCACTTCTTATATTATATATTTATGTAAAGTTACACATGATTAGGGGTGTTTAATGGGCTAGGCCCTCATTTGAAGCCCTTATCCGGCTCGTTTTTAGAAGGGCTTTGTAAGGGCCCGGCTGAAAACAGTTTATACTATAATTAAAATGAAGCCGGCTATAAAAGGGCTCAATAAGAGCTTAAAACAGACATTTGTAAATAGTATAATAAATGTATAATTTAAATATTACAAATGACAATATCAATGAAATTATTAATATTTTTCCAATCTAATTATTATAAATGATAATTTAATTGTTATAAATTGATAAATGGGAATTTAAATGGTTTTTAGTAGTAAAAATAGGCCGAGATGGACCGGAACGGGCTTTGAAGACCCAACCCATTTAAAGTCTATATTAATTTTAAAGGGCCCTTATCCGAGGGCAGCATATATCAATGAAATCTCATTCTAGCTGGAGCCAGTTAATGAAGACATTAAGATAATATAATGTAATATTTACAAATTATTTATATTAAGATAACGCGTTGGATACAATAAAAATATCTATTAAAAAAATTAAGATTAGCACTGACATTCAAACTAGTTGAATCTAATAAGAACATTTCTTTTAAAAATTTTTTTGCTTCTGCTTCAAAGTTTAGGATTTTTTAAATGGAAATTAAATTACCAGGAATAATAAAATATTTTGCTTATTTCCCTACAATAATACCAACTTTTGATTAACCACATAAATAGTACCAATTTTGAGAGTGTTTTCCTACAATATACCTAACATGTTAAAAATCAAACTATAGAAGATTCTATGACAAAAAAATTTGGTAAATTATAATTAACAAACTAAAGTTCATATTATTCTAAGAAAAGAAACCCCTAAGTTGAGTCGCATATATAGGCGCACAACAGCCTTAAAGGTTCAAAATTAATGTTTGCTAACGTTTTATATGCAAAAAGGTCACGGTAAAACAATTTGGTAAACCTCAGGGTTACCAGGTGAATTTTTTTAAAGTTTTGGTTACCACGTGGAAAACCCGAAACCTCAGGATTACCACGTGGAATTTCCCATATTTTTTGCAAATTACAGCCAACAAAGTATCAAAATCTACAACATTCAGGTCGAATTCATAGAATTCTCACCACGTAATCCAAAATTCCAACTTCTAAAATGGCCGAAATACTCTGATTTAGCCTAAATGTTAAAAAGACATTGACACTTTTGTAACTATAATTTGCGAAAACAAAAACATTAAGACTGCAATTTGCAGAAAGTCTAAATTTTCTAATTATAATTCGCAAATAATTATTTAAAAAGTTAATATCATAATATTGTTTTGTTGAATTTCCTAGATGGACTCAAGTTCATGTCCTTTTAAAACAAATGGAAGCAACCCAGCTACGAGACTGTTCCAGCCATGGCATAGGAATGGTAAATGCCACAAAGGCACTGTCCCTATTATACGAAGAAGGCAGCTTCAAGACACAACATCGAATGCGCCCACTAAAGGTCCTCACCATGAGGCAAGTCTTATACTTCTATTTTTATTTAATTTTCTAAACTATATTCCTACAAAATAATACTTTCTCCGTTTTTTAATGTTTTTCCTGTTTTAGGTTATTCTATTTTGGAGAGAGAAATTTGATTAAAATTTATAAGAAATTTATAGATGATAAAATATATCCATGTGAGATTTCGTTAGATTCGCCTTAATGTATATTTTTTTATTATATATTTTTTACAATTATTTTTGATGCATATATAGAGATATTAAGGGTCAAAGTTTTACTTCAAAAACTGTGAAAAAGTAAACGAGCTAGAAAAACAAAAAAAAAAAACAGAGAGAGTATTTACAAAAAATAGAGCGTTAAGTAATTTTTTTTCCAAATAAGACCTGAGTTCGATTTTCAACAACATACTCAACTTAGTCCGTGATAAAAAAGATACAAAAAGTAATAATGTGGGTGAAATATCAACAACGGATTAATCTTATTTAATGCTGTCAACTGACAAGATGCAGTTAGTTGTAGAATCACTTAATCCTATACATTGCAAGAACTTCTCTTATTTTTTCTCGAGTCGAGAGACTCTTTGGCTGCGCTCTCCTTTATGATATGAATTGTCAAATTTTTTCCTCCCCAGATAATTCAGATTATAGTTTTCTAAGGACGGGGTACAATGATGATGATGTAGAGCTGACAAAATATAACTAGTTACTCTAAATATAATTATACGTTAACATCATTTGATTTTATTTTGGATCCGCTCGTACGAAAAATATGTAACAGCATGCAAGTGTGGGAACATTGAAGTCATCTACCAGGTATTACGGAGGAAAGGGAAAATTCAGCTTGTGGAATCCTGCAGTTTCAAGGAGTGAGGATTTCAGTGCATCTGGCTTGACAGTTTCACTTAGTGATTCAGCTTTTATGATGGCTGGATGGATTGTAAGTAATTTAAGACTCTCTTTTTCCTTTATAATTTTCACTATTCCTACGCACTATGCTCATAAAACTAGCTACACGGTTACATCTGTCTATTTTTTTATGTCATTAATTAATACTACCTCCTATTCATAAAGAATGACACATTTGTTTTTTTAACACTATTCACTCATTTGTTTTTTGATATTATTCACTCATTACTCTTGTTTGATTCGCCTCAATGCAAATATTATTAATAATCATTTTTTATAATATTTCGTTATGTATAATAAAAGATATTTTGGATAGTGTGAAAAAAAAATGTCTCATTCTCTATGAATAGGAGGAAGTACACTTTTTATATACAATAAATAACAAGACATGAAAAAACTTGGTAAACACACTAAATATTTTTACTACGGTTAAACGATTGGAAATTTCTGACTGAATTTCCTATTACACTGTGTTAATAGAAAATCGGAATTTACGGCTAGTTTCCTAATGCTAAAACCATGTTAGTTAGAGATTCCGACGGTTTTCCTACAGCATATTTTAAATATTTTTGATTTCCGACTAAATTTTTAACTATATGTGATAGTCAGAATTTTGCGAAATTCAAAATGAGATAGGGAGAAAAGTTTCCGCCATTCATTTCCAACTAATTTCCTACAAATTTTTGACCAACTTTGGGTTGGAAAAAAAAAAAACTTCACTTCCACTATTTTTCTACCAATTTCCGACCAAATTTTGATCGAAATTTTTTTTCAGTTAAATAAGCTTGATAATCTTTATATATTGTTTGTTTTACGCGGAATTAGTACGAATGTTTTTTAAACACATTCCCAAAAGACGCCATATATACTTACTAACACTTTTTTATTTTTCCAAAAATGCATGATGTACACGCTCAATTACATTATAAACTGCATAATCATTCCAAAAGCATGTTCGTGCTTCCCATTAGATTAAAAATGATAATCTAATTTTCACTCGCAGGTTTATCCAAAATTATATGATGATTTCAAAACAAGATTTTTCATCTACTGGACGGTAAGTGTTGATGACTGTCACGTAATTAAATAACCCATGGCCGTCGACTAGCAATGGCAAAGCGAGCTACCGCCCAGGCTCTGAATTTTTCAAGGCCCAAAAAACATATTTTTATTTATATAAGTGATAATAATTTGAACTAAATTTATATATAACTTATATTTTTTGCTAAGTAATGTGAGTTATTAGTGATTTTTTTATAAAGTTGTTTGAATATCAACAATAAAAAAACAAAAGGTATATTATATTATTCGTTACCTTTTAAGTTTTTAGGGGCCCTTTTTATTTGTTGCTCGGGGGCCCAAAAATAAACAAAACGGCCCTAATAACCCTTTCATAATTGATTATTTGTTTATAATTTAAATTCTTTACCTTCAGGCATACACTATTAAAAATAAAATTCACATTTTCTCAAATATGATCGTTTTATGATGAGACTATCTTAAAGTAATTAATTATATAATTTTGAATTAATCGCTTATATAACATTGTACTAATCAATTACAATCTAAACTGATCAATTAGAAACTATTTTTTCCAAATATTTTTATCCGCTACTCACTTTTCTATATATTTTCGAAAAAAGTAAAAAGAAATGTTGTATATTTTTTACACGCATAAAGTAGAAAATTTTTATGTCTCCATCCAGATTCTCCCATTGCAAGGACTTACGATGTTGCACCTTCGACTCTTGATATCAATTGTTGGGCCCGTAAACAACGAATAATTCGCGTCAATATCACTATCTGCTATTCATCTAAAATGTCTCATTTACTTTTGGGACACTATTTATCTATCTTTCTTAAATTTCATTTTATTATTAATCTATAAATTAAAACATAGTCATGTGGGATCTTATTTGATTTGTTTTGATGTAAAGATTATTAATATCAACTTTTTATAATTTTTAATTATACATAACTCAATATATTAATGATCGAACAAGTGAATTGGATAAAGTGCATAAAGTAAATAAGACATTTTAGATGAATAGGAGGGAGTATTGTTTTTGGCCAAACTTGGACGAATTTATATTTGAACCCCTAACCAAAAGACTCGTACTATTTGGAGTTTGATTACTTATGTAGTCTCTCTGTTTTCATATATTCTTTTCATATATTCTTTTCATTTATTTTTTTTTTTTGCATATTCTCATTGACTTTTTATTTTGATACAGACGGATAACTCCCTAAATACAGGCTGCTTTGACCTTAGATGTGAAGGTTTCGTGCAAGTGAACAAAGAAATTGCACTCGGGTCGACTTTTACCACAGTTTCTACAATCGGCGCAACAACTTATCGTTCACTCACAATACTTATTTATTTGGTACCTATATATACTACTCTTATCTTGTCATTCTTTAAATTTACTTTTTATTCGATATTATTAATTATAGAAAAAAACTGATGTGTAAATTTTATTTTAACCGCAAGCGTACGGTGTACGTGTAGTCGCGGGTCGAACACAAGGAAGTTAGGACAAGAAACTTGGTAATTTCGATTGATTATATTGCTTGAGGGATAAAAAGATTGATTGGTTGTGAACTAACAACTAAAAATGCGATAATTAAAATGTGTTTAAACTATATAATGATGAAATCCAGGGTGTCGGGAATCCCCTAAAGTCTTGTATGATCCAATTCTCAATAGTGTCTATGAAATGTCGGATTAATTATGTGATTAAACATGATCTTGTTAATCTCAAACTCTCGCTCTGTTGATTAACTATTAGATTTAGACCCTATTAATTCAATTTTCACACGTTAATTTTATTGAACGAATTAATAAGAATTTAACTAAAATTTACCCTAAAGCAAAGTCGATCCCAATCTCACACGCTAGTTCTATTGAATGGTCCGACAAAGCATATTTAATTTAAGGTTAATTAGCACTATTTAAACACTTTATTAATCCATAGTTTCATAAACACATCTAAGAATCAATTCATACTCAACTAATAGGTTCGAAACCTAACCCTAGAAAATGGATCTAGTCACTAATCATGGTGAATGCAATTAAAATAAACCCTAAGATAATATTAGACATGACTAACAATAAATTAAATGACAAAGTAAGAAAATCAATGATTAAAAACCAAATGAAACCACAAATAATTCAAATAACAACAATGAAGAACAAACTACTTTTAAGGAATAACAATTTCTAAGAAAATAATTAAAGTTTGACAAAGGAAGATTAAACTAATACAAAATTGATAAAGAAAGATTAAACTACTAACAAGACAGTAAATTAAAGACAAAAATTAAAAGCTTACAAGAAATAAAAATGGTCTCTAATGGAGAAAGATTAAGGAGGAAGGAGGAAGAAGAAGAGGGCTTCAATCTCCCTCCCTCATGCTCCTTCTCAAGGAGGCTTAGGAGACTTAACCTCATATGTCTCTAATTACACCCTAATAAATCCTAAGAAGTTAATTAAAATAAAGATAAAAGAAAATAAATCAAAATTAATAGAATTAAAACAGAATGCGCGTAAAAAACAGAAGCTGAAGCCGACTCGGCGACCCCTTCCACGCCCAGGAAGCCGAGTCGGCGTTTTGGGCTGACAGCTTCAGCAAACTTTAAATGTTCGCCATTTCTTGCTCAGTAGTTGGAATCGGTAGTATAATATACCGTTGGAAAGCTCTTGAAGTCTAGTTTCCAATGCCGCAAACCTTGCATCAATGCGATGTTTAGACCAAAAGTTATGTCCAAAAGAGTAGACATGTATCAAATTTCACCTCAAAACTTTTGCATTAACAACACTTTTCTACTCTTTTGCTCTTTTACTCTTTATGGCTTGACAAAATTGATAGCTTGAGCAATGTATACATGAATAGCACCAAAAACCCACAAAAATGACTCAAAAGCGCATAATTCACCCATCTTCCCATACTTCGACCATGAAACACCGAAATAGAGTGAAACCAAACGAAATGACCCTAAATCGCCTCTAAGCACCTCAATGGAGCATAAAAAAGTAAGCGATTAGTGCAAATAATTGCACTTATCAAAAACTCATGTTAAAAAATAAAAAAAATACAATTAATCAAGTTACTACTTTAAACAAATTATTACACTGTTAGTTGAGATAGTTTTTTTGACATGGTATTAAATTCCAACATGTAGAAGGTTACATTTTGAATATATATATATATATATATATATATATATATATTATAATATATAATATATATATATATATATATATATATATATATATATATATATATATATACATATATATATATATATATATATAGTATATATATATATATATAATATATATATATATATATATATATATATATATATATATATATATATATATATATATATATATATATATATTATATATATATATATATATATATATATATATATATATATATATATTGGGTGATAGTGAAAATCAAACAATCTTAATTAAGCGCTGGTTTTTCTAGTATGATATTTAAATTTTTGGTTTATCGTAGTAATTAAAAAATATTAAACACACATAAATAATTTCATATAGCAAATTTAAAACATAATAAATTTTGACACGAAAAAAAAATTCTTTTTAAATAAATTAATTGACAATACCTTCAAACATAAGAATAATTGACAATAGCTCCATGTATAATTTCCTACTTTATATCAATTTTTATATTTTTTATTAATAATTATTGACAAAAAATCGAAGATATTAGTTTTATCTTATTATATTATATAATTACAAGGTTTTTGTGAAATTACATATATATATATTTAATATAATTTTTTGGGCATTGGGATACTATATATGAAGCTCATGTTAACGCATACATGGAGTGTATATGATCGACGGCGGTTTTAAATGAGAATATCCATTACCATAATGGGTATATCCAATTGGCCATAGTTAGTGGACATTTGGTTTGAATACACACCCAAATGGAAAGTCACTACGCTACCAATAATAGTGTTAATCTGACATTAAAGGTATCAATATCATGATATTTGTCAAATGTCACCAAAATATTTGGTGACACTTGTAGGAAGTGTTATAAATTAAGATTGAAATACTAGGATAACTCAAAGTTCGGTTAAATTTTGATGAAGTTTTAAACGTTATGGGTGGTGCGTTTGAAAATTTTAGAAGGTCTGGGAACGGAGGAAGGCATACCGCACCCACCCGCATATTTTGACATCCTTTGTATATACTTCTTCCTATTCATCTAACATGTCCCATTTGACTTTTCACCATTATTTAGGTGGTCAAATGAGACCACAAATAAAAGAAAGAGTATAGTGTTTTTAAATTTTCATAACGATATAGTGGGATTAGTAAGTGTTAATGTGTGAAAAAATTAAGTTTAATAAGTGTAAGTTACTAAAGTTAACATATCCAAAAATAGAAATGAGACCTTTAAAGTGACTTTACCCCAATAAGAAAATAGAACACCTAAGATGAATAGTCACCTCCTATTCAACGCATTAGTCTTATTTAGTTTTTCATACTTGTCGAGACAACATTTTAACTCTTAACACCTCTAATTGTTCGTAATTATAACTTATAAAAAATTGATATTAATAATCCTTGTATTGAAACGAATCAAACAAGATCCCAAATGACTTTGTTTTGTTTTAACTTATAGATTAAGAATAAAATATAAATCATAACTGATAAGCGAAAAATGACAAAAAAATAAGGAAAATTGGCTCAAAATAATCCCAACTATCACCCATTGGCCAAAAATAATTTCAACTATCAACTATTTTTTAATAATTCCAACTATTTTTATAATTTGTTGTAAACATACCCACCTTCTTTTTAACCGGGTACAACATCTGGCTTTTCCACTTTTTCTTTTTTTTTATTAATAGATGAAGGGGAAGGAAAAAAAGAAAAGAAAAAAATTGAAAAAGTTATCTGTTTCAGCCGGTAACAAGGGAGTGGGTATGTTTTCAACATATTATGAGAATAGTAGGGATTATTAAAAAATAATTGATAGTTTGAATAATTTTGGGCCAACGGGTGATAATTTGAATTACTTTGAGCAAATTTTCCAAAAAATAAATGGGACTAATAGGCAGAATAGACAGAATATTTAAGAAATGTATATGAAATTGCAGGATAAAAAGACAGGAAATTGGTGGCTAAGTGTAGGGGATGAACTGATAGGATACTGGCCTGCAGCACTCTTCAGTGGCACAGTAGGAGCACAAAGCTTATCATGGGGAGGTCAAATTTATGATTCAATAGGAAATGGTGTACATACTGCTACAGATATGGGTAATGGACTCTTCCCTGGAACCAATGATGCTAGCATTGTTTGTGGGCTTCAATATGTGGATGCTTCTTTTACACTCCGCACTCCTCTCCAATCATCTTTAGGGCTTATTGTTGATAATCCTTTATGTTATGATGCTGAGATTTTCCCCACTCTAGACCCTAAAACTGGTTTGTGTATATCATTTGGTGGATCTGGTCGGAATCCCAAATGTCCTTGATTAGTCGTTGTCGTTACCTCTGTTTCAGTTTGTTTGTTATATTTTGATCATAAATGTGAGAGCTTTTTCGTCGAAGTATAACAAATAATAAATTGAAATAGAGTATGTATTAATGTGTGTGGTGATTGCTTGATGAACGAAGTTGAAAGAATAAATGAATGTGTAATATGAAACTAGCTAGTGTGTAAGGATTGGGGTATGTGTGTACTTGTTTGTATGACTTTTAAGCCATTCGCTAAAATAAATGTAATGAAAAGCGTTTGTTAATTTATGACACATTGATGTTTAAATATCATATTAGTTTAAAGTATCGTCATTAATTGGTTGATTGTTGTATTTTGATCATAAATGTGAGAACTTTCTCGTGAAAGTATGATAAATAAATTGAAATAGAGTATGTATTATGTGTGTGGTGCTTGCTTGATGACCTTTAAAGAATAAATGAATGTGTAATATGAAACTAGCTATAGTGTGAGGATTTTGGTATGTATGAGTACTTTGTTATTTGGCTTAATTTTTAAGTCAATCACTAAAATAAATGTAATAAAAAGCGTGTATTAATTTATGACACTTTGATATTTAAGTAAAACAATTGTTTAAAGTACTGTTATCGGGTGATTGAGTTTGATTTAAAATTGAATTTTATATTTACATTAGTTTTTACATAATTTTAAATTGATTTAAAGTCAACTTTATTTAAAAAATCAGATAAATATTAAATTATCAGATCTTTTTAACGTATGTGTTAATTGACTCTAACATCAAAATACTTGTTATATTTTTTTTGAGTTAAAAAATACTTGTTATATTTAGATAATATACGTTTTTTTGGGTTAAACATGTAGCTTATATTTAGATAATATATACTTGATAATTGGTGTTTGCGATTCTTTATTGTGGACATTTATTAATACAAGAAAATGACATTTCCACATGTCCGGCATATCTTGTGTCTCCCATATAGATGTATGTTAATGATATAATAAGGTATGCTTATTGAAACAAATTAGGGTGTATATAACTTGAAGATAAGTTAAAAAAAATAATCTTTACACTAATAATTCAAATTACATTTTCAATTTTAATTTCTAGATGTTACCAATATATGAACATGTGAAAATTTTGTTATTTTATATAACTTATTATTCAACATACATTTAATGCATGTGAATAAAAATAATTTTTTTAGTGTATATATGATTTGATCAATATGAATTTAATATAGTCTTACTTGATTTGAAGATAAGTTATTGTTGCTAAAAAAACTCATTTAAAGTACATAATTGGACATTTGGACATGTTAATTACTCACTTGGGAACTTTTCTATCTTCAAAGTCTTTGCGTCTACCTTTTTTTCAATAAACAGTTTTAAACAATTAGTATGCTTGATAATTCAATTTAAAATAGTCCAATAAATTTTAGATTTTCATACAATAATCTCAGCATTTGATCAATCATGATAATTAATTCCAACTTAAAATTACTTACGCAATAACATTGTTTTTTAAATGGTGACTTATATTTTTATAGGCTAATTGCTAAACGAAAGGAAAATTCAAAAATTTTCAAATCAAAAGCTAAAGTTAAAAAATAAACTTAGCACATTATGCTTTTAAAATTATTTAAAATTTTTTATTTTTGTAATTTATTTTTTACTTTCTTTTTTACATTTTACACAAAATGACTTGTTTTACCAGTTATAGGTTACCTTAGTGCATTCTTAGCAAATGCCCCCATATATAATAAGGATTATTATTCATTTTAAATAAATAATTGGAATTATTGTAGAACAATCAATAAAGTGTTAAATTATTTTGAATAATTTTTCCTAGTTATACAATATTGAACCCAATCGTTTTCGTTTAATTATACAATAATACCATCAATTATGTTTCGATATGTAATTCAACTTTTATTTGGATTGTCACACTTAAAAAATGTTTTTAATTAATAATCGACTTTTTAGAAGAAGTATACAACAAATTTAACGAAATAGAGGGTATAAAATTATTTAATAAAGGGCTAAGATGAGTCTGTATCCTGAACCCACCCATAAAATTAGAAATACAACACTTTAATATTTACTCCCTCCGTTCCCTATTGATGTTCCCATAGGGAATATTCACGGAAATTAAGAAAAATGAAATTTTTTAGATAGTGGAGATATTATTTTATTGAATAATAAATTTGATAGAGGAAAAGTGGAGACCACAAGTATTAAAAAAATATTTAAAGAAAGTTAGTGGAAAAAATATGAGGACCACAACTAATTAAAAATGTTTTTATTAAGTTAGTGAAAAACATGTGGAGACCATAAGGAATATAAAAATGTTAAAATGAAGATGGGTGAGGTTATTTTTGTCCAAAATTTGTGATATATAAATGGAAAGATTTCTTATGGGAACAACAATTGAAACACTCCAAAATGAAAAGTAGGAACTTCTTTAAGGAACGGAGAGAGTAATAGTTAGGAATCAATAATAGTATAATAGTATATTAGTAAATAGAGATCTATAATTAATGTTTCACCTGGTCCGCTCAAATTTTAGCAACCTTAATAATATTCTTCCGTTTTTTTAAGTTTGTCCACATTACTATAACAAGCAGTTTCAAAAGTTTGTCCTATTTAGAATACTTTCCTATTTTGAAAAGTTTTTATCTTCCATATACTCTCTTTATCCCTCATTTAACCCTCATTTCTCTCTCATAATATCAATACAATCATCAATTTACACCACTATTTTAATAAAATAATAGTCATTATCTACAAAGATTCCACCTTTTAATTTGTGTGAAATCTTCAAATAGAACAATTAAAGAAGAACGGAGGGAGTAGTGATTAAGGTCAACCTCTTCAATGTCAACCTGATTAATATACAATATTAAATGTATAACAAAGATTCTTATTGGGTATCCACCCTGCCAGATTCCCAATATAGTTACATGTCCAACTTGTTTATACTTTCTAAATTAAGGAGCACATTGGGAGTCCTATTATAATAATACAATATATAGCCAACACCATATGATTATAAATTAAAATAATACAATGAATAGCCAACACCATATGAGTTATGACAACCATTAATGAAAAATTGAGGCAACAAAAGATAAAAAAGTACTCATCATCATTATCATCCTACCCAGTCTATCCCCCACATAAAAAGCTATAGACAGGGTTTGGAGAGGGAAGGACGGCGACAACTCATACCCATAAAAGTAGAGAACAAAAAGTCACAAAGTATAGAATCAACTAATCTAATTTGACATATACTTCACTATGTATAATATAAAAATAGTAAAGTGAAATTTTATTTGATTCGTTTTAATGCATATTTTCATAATATTAACTTTTAAATTTTTTTTATTATATCAAGTTGCAGATATTAAAAAATAAAAATTGTGAATTGAATAATGTGAGAAACATAAATGTAGATGAAGTTATTTTACCCTTGATACTACTTTTCTGGTTGAAAGTATTGAGTACTACGAAGCATATATTTTACTCATGAAACAAGATAATGCCATTATGCCATGCACTCTGCACATGTCATGCGTATATTATGTCAATATATGTATACGGTGTATAGTATATACGGTATCAAGTAAGAATTTGTGTATTAATATTACTAATTTTTAAATGAAATGGTCTCACGTGAGATCATCTTTATTGGACTGGCTCAATACACATTTTATGTATTAAAGTGATCACTTATGAAATTAAAGTGATGACTTATAATGTTGAGGATATCATTTTATATTGTTTTAGAACGATTATTTGTAACTTTAAAACGATCACTTACAATCTTAAAGTAATCAATTAAAAAATGGGCTAATATATGGGTCCGTTTCATAGTGAGACGGTCTAATACAGTGGCGGATCCAGAACTAAAAATCATGGGTAGCACCAACGTGTTGAAATGAATCAATAAAAAATTCGGTATAATTTTTGTTCGTAAAATGAACAACCAAGAAAATTTTCATTAGTGCAAATATCGCAATAATAATCCTATGTCACTACCAGTATAAAATGAAAAGGGTGAAATATGTCATCCACACCGCATCGTACAAATTATAAGTTACAACGAGATCAAAGTTTGACATAGTGAAATACTTCCTCTAAACTACTTGCTACATTACGATTATTGATACTATTCTTCCTTTAAGCTTATTACAACCGCCGTGGTGTTTATTTGGGTCATCGGTTTGATTTTTTATTAGGTGTTTAGTTCGAAATTGGGCTTTGTGTCTATATTGGTTTTTTTTATATAACTGTAAATCCATTATTCAGTCGGGTCAAAATCGGGTTTGGTTTCAATGCCAGAATAATATTGGGTCATTAAGTTTGTTTTGAACAACTATATTTAAGTAAAAAAATATGCAAGTGAGATCTTGTTTAAATTCGTCTAATCGCATACTATCATAAAATTAACTTTTTATATAATTTTTAGATGTGTAAAAATCAATACATAATTGATTAGAGTAACATATTGAATAGCGTAAAAGGTCAAATATAGCAAGTATAGTGAAACGAAAGAAATACATTATAACAAAAAAATAATAATTTTTCTAAAAAAATCATGGGTAGCCTATGCTACCCATTGTTACTTAGTAGATCCACCAATGGTCTAATACAAGACGAGCTGATTAATAATTAATTAATATGTTATTTTATCTCAAAAGCATGTTCCATTTTAATGGTGAATGTATATTATTAATAAAGTATATTTATTGAACAATTATTTTAAGACAAATAATACAAATTACATTTTCAATTCCAATATTAATTTGGGTGTAACATGTGAACAATATGTGATTTGATATATTATTGAAAATTTTGTTTAATTAATAATTAATAAATTATTTTAATTGAAAAATACGCTTCATTTTAATAGCAATTCTAATTTATTGATAAGGTATAATCATTGAACAATAATTTTGACAAATAAGACAAATTGCATTTTCAATTCCAATCGGTGTACCATGTGAAGTATAAATAATCCGATTAGGTGTAATTAACCTTTAATATGATTTAATTAAATATGGAATTGATTTAGTCATAATTATCTCAAATTATATTTTACTAGGATTATACCCGTGCTATGCACGGATTTCTTTTAAAATATTTGTTTAGTTAAATATTTACTATTAAAAAATATTTATTAATTGACACACACGTCATCATGTCCCTTACCTATCTTCCATTGTTTTTCATGTAATTGACACACACGTCGTCATGTCCCTTATCCATATCTTCCATTGATTTCCTTGTATATATATGACTTTAGCAATAATAATAATAATAATAATAATAATAATAATAATAATAATAATAATAAAATGCAAGAATACATAGGATTGTAAATTAAGTAGGTGAGGGATTGTTGTTGTTTGATTAAATGGAGGAGTTGAATTGTTTTAATTTTATTTGGAGAAATACTATTTATTTTAAAAAATGTATATATTGAATTCATTTGTGAAGTGACAATTGTCACAAATGAATTATGAAGTAACAAATGGCACATAAGTTTATGAATTAGTATATTTATTTATTTATGATGATGATTCTACAAGATATAATTAGAACTTGGTGTTTCTCAAATAATCTCATTTAGATAGAGTTAGAATCAATAGCCCAATATTCCGCACAAGTAAAAATTTGAGAGAAAAATGATAGCGAGCAAACTATACCCTTATTCTCTTCATAAATTGCGCAAAAAAAATGCGCCCGTTCAGTGTAATAAGTCAAAAAAATTGAGCAAACTTTTGTTTTAAGCTTTTTTTTGTAAAATATCTAGAGTAATAAGTGTCTTTCTAAACTAATTGGAACAATAAGCTAATTCTCCTTGTAAACCGCTACGTGAAGTAGCGTTTTTATCATTCTGAACAAACAAAATTTTGTTTAGTATATAGCAAACCGCTACTTCAAGTAGCGGTTTTGTCCAAATAATAATCTTCTATTTTTTTATTTTTTAATAAACCGCTAAATGGAGTAGCGGTTTATCCGCTGTATTTTTTTTTGTTTTCCATGTACAACAAAAACCAAAAAAAAAATAATGGGCAAAACCGCTACATGAAGTAGCGTTTTAGTAGAAATGAGGAAATCGTTACTTCATGTAGCGGTTTAGTGGAGAGTACAATAAAAATAAATTATTTGTTCCTTGGGACAAAAAAGCTATTCCAAGTAGAATTAATCCATATTTAAAAAAAAATTAACCTGATGCAAAAATATAGGGAAAATTGATATTAATAATCGATATCTATCCGCTGTGAATTAACCTCACATTTAGATTATTTTTTAATAATCCTACCTTTACCCTTAGTTTGCTATCAGTACACTCTTTTATTTAATAATAATCTAATTTTTGCCCTTCGTTTGCTGTCAGCATACGACATATGCTGACAGCAAACTAAAGACAAATGTTAGATTCTTAAAAAGTAATTCAAAATTGAAATTATTCACGGCGGATAAGTGAAATGTTGGATTATAATTTCAATTTTTTCAAAATATTATAGTTTATGAAAACTATCATATTATATACTGCAATTCATACCAAATTACATTTTAAAAGATAATTTTTTGGATGGTTTTGTAAAAAAATTTGCTAGAGATAATTAATTGATCTAATTTCCACCCAAATTAATAAACTAATTTATTTGATTCTAAAGGATTTTTTGTCCAATTCATACCAAATTCTTCTAATGTATTATCAAAATTCTTCTAATGTATTATCAAATATTTTTCGTGCATATACTTTCAACTATATAGAAATCAATTCTCTTAGTTTGACCATGTATAATTACGGTAATATTTTTCTAAATGATAATATTTACGTACGTATAGTCAAGGTTGTTATAATCGAGATTCTACTTAGCATCGTTGAACGGGTAGGATTGAAATCGGTAAATTTAATTGTAGGATCGCGTGTTCATGGAATAGTAAAATCTAATCGATAAAATCAGTAAAAAGACAAACCAAAAAGCCGAGGGAAAGAAAAGGAAGAGATCTGGATGAGGGAGGAAGTGCAGCCCTCCTAAATACCATCCATGGGTGAGGAAAACCTAACCCTAGCTAGGAGAGCCTCCCATTATGTGAAATTATGTTACGTTGAGTTTAGAAATAACTAATTTATTTCAAAAAGTATATTTCATTAAATTCAATAAGAAATAATTTGAAAATGACAAAGTTTGAAAAGTTATTCTCAAATTGTGAACTTTACCTAATTTTAAAACAAATAAATATAATTTTAAATTTGACAAAGAATCATATGCTAAAATTGATGGAAAACATCAACCTATGGGAAAAAATAGTTCGAGTACTTAAATTTTTTGAACATGAGTATTTAAATTAATATCTATATTAACAACCAAATTTTTTCTTTCACTTAAAGCTGAATATATTTTAAAATCCTAGTCTATATCGATTTTATAGAAAATATTATGGCCAATATAATTATATCTTTATTTAAAATTTATTTTTATTTGTAATTCCATACTATCAACTTCGTGCATTACAACGTGTTTCTATACTATAAAAAGGTAAAGCTAAAGTACATACTAATTTATAATATTCATGAAAAAATATTATTATATTCTTGGTATATTTGTAAATCTTTTCATCAAAGTGAAATAATTAATTATGGTATAATATATTATTCAAATTTCCTAAATATATGTTGTATTCTTCATTATTTATTGAATACAAATACAAACAAAACTATCCAATAAGTAAGATTTTAAAAATTAGTAATATGTTAGTTTTGTAACTTTTGATACAAGAACAATTTGTGAGTAATCCAAAGTAAGGGAGGAAAAAATGTTTTTACGAGTAAGCGAAAGAAATAGGTAAATAAGATAAAAATTTATTTAAATGTGTAGAGGAAATCAAAATATATAAAAGAAAGATGGTTAGTCATGGCAAAAATTATAGTAAAATATAGTGAAAAGAGTGTAGATCCTTACAAAAAAATATAGCAAAAATTCTGAGATGAACTATAAATGAAAAGGATTTTATAGCAAGATACAGCAAAAAGAGTGTTAGTCATGAACAATAAATGAAAGGATTTAATAGAAAAATATAGCAAAAAGAGCGTTAATCATAACAAAAAATTATAGCAAAAATTAAAAAAAAAGCTAGTCTTATGAGAGACCGTTGTTCTAAAAGACGTCAATCAGATCTAGCCCATCAAAGTTTAATATTTACTTTTACTCTACATTTTTCTTTATGGGTCAGTTCAATTAGAGATGGTCTCCCACAAATATCGTTTCTCACGTGAATTTGTATTAAAAATAATGTAGCAAAAATTATTTATGACATGAACCAGTAATTAGCACGTGCTTTTAGATTATAGTGTGAAAAGGATTAATTATGAGATGAACCATCAATAATAAAAAAAATAAAAAAATGATTAGCCGTCATTCTATTCTATACAAGTTCCCTAGTTGTAGACTCGTAGTAGTATAAATATGTAACAAAACATTATACTTTTTCCTCATCACGAGAATTTGTCATAAGAATAATTAAAACAAACAACACTAGAAAATGGAGGGATTGCTAACAGTTTCAATGTTTGCACCAACAAATGTGGTGTGTCGTCCCAAAAAAACTATTTCAATCCCAATTCGCCCATCTACAGATCGTCTTAGTCTTTTCCTTTCTCAGCCATTATCGGGTGCAACAATGAACCCTAATCATCTCCTTTGTTCCACCTCTCGTCGGATGTCCATTAGTCCTCGGTCGTGCTATGACGACGTTTCTTCTTTTAATCCGTAACGATTTATTCCTACTTCTAATTTATTGTGATCTCTATTTAGGATACTATCTTTTTTGATGGAAATCACTGCTATATTTTCATAGTAACTATTATATATAAATTATTTGATATTAACGATTTGACTGGCTTGATTAGCTTAACTATATTAATTTAATTATAGTTACGATTTTAATTTTTAATAATAAGCAATTAAAGATGCTAACGGTTTAAAAAATACATTAGATAAAGTGAAAAAAAAGGGTTACTAAAGTATAGGAACTGTCACATTATTATTCTAGATTGTCTAATGGTGAATTTTTAGATGCTAATTAGGTTTTAATTATTTTTTATTGCTAGAATAAGCGAGTTTCTAGAGATAAAACTCAAAGTACGTGAATACGAGTTGGATCAATATGGAGTTGTAAACAATGCAGTCTATTCTGGTTATTTTCAGATTGGTAAGTACGCATATTAAACACTTCATTTTAAAACATAATGGAGTAATATGTCTATTAATTCGATGAGTTAGATCTTATATGATTATTAATTTCTAATTATTTATTATTGAGGAAAATAATTAGAATTTTAATCATAATGTAGGGGTAATATATAGAACCCGAGCTATGTTGACATAGTTTATCTTTTTATATGTAGCAAATATTGAGCTTGCTAAACTCGTTGGTTTAGAAGATAATGAAATTCAAAACATTGGTGGAGCCGCTACGTCCAAAATGTCTATCACATTTATATCACCTCTCAAGGTAATGTGTATACTATTGTTACATATCATCGGGTCTTATCCATCAACTTAAGTTTTTTGGTTAGTTTGTTATTTGACATAATATCAGAGAAGTCAACGTGACAAGAGGTCATGAATTCGAATCTGAATTATCCCTCATTTAAAATGAAATCTTCAACATTGGGTATGAAGAAAGCCTATGTTGCACTCACATCTAGTCCAGTCCAAAGTGCTCTCGTGTTAATTTGGTTCCTTTACTTCCTCCGGTTGACTTTTGATGATAAATCAATGTAAAATTTTAAGCCCTCCGATCATCCAAAGTATCTCTGTAATTTAGGATATCTCCGCAAAAAAATTCACAAATTACTTTCGGAAACTATCCAAAACTCATTTTCAAACACATAAATTCAAATGTGAATTAATAAATTAAAGATGCTTCAAATTATGGACTCCATTGCACAACTCAAATTTAAAAAATATTGTCAGCTGATAACTATTGAATTTACTTAATTTAATTTATTGATAAATATTGAATTTACTTAATTTAATTTAATTTAAACAGAGATTTATTATTGATAAATATTGAATATACTTAATTTAATTTATTGATAACTAAAGTATGCTTACGTCAACTTTCTCGAGTTCAGAGTGGAGACGAGTTTGTTATGAAGTCCAGGATTACAGAATGCTCAGCTGTTCGTTTTTTTGTCGACCATTTCATCTACAAATTACCAAACTATGAGGTTTTTTTCTTTGCTCTCAAAAACTTTTAGGAATTATCTGCCAATTTTGTTTTTAGGAATTATTTGTCAATATATATATATATATATATTCACATAACCATTAGTCGATTATGATTTATTTTACATTTGACACTAAATTAATTAATGGTTATGATCTAACAGCCAATTGTTGAAGCGAAAGCAGTTCTCGTCTTAGTCGATAAAAATAACCGTCCTGCTCGTATACCCGCGCACGTAAAATCAATGGCCAAACAGCTTATGGGTAATCAAAGTTCACCAATGGATCTAATTATGTCGTAAATTTATGTTATACATATGGTGTATCATGTACGTATAGTACATTAAGTATTTATTTCTGTGTATATTGTATTTGCTTAATCTATGTGTTTTTCGTATTTGTTTCCTAATACTCTATCTTGTTCCTTTGAGAAAACACCATTTACTTAAAATGCTCTCACATAATCAAATAAAATGGTGCATTTTATACGGACAGAGAACCAATTTTTTAATATATAATTGTTATAATTTTTATGATGCGTATTTAAAGATCACTACAAGAAATTTAATTTTTTGCGACATTGAATTTAATGGCATTAAAAAAATACCACTGATTCATATTTTTAGTATAATAATTATTGGTTATTATTGTAAGTTCCACCATAAAGTGATTTAGCGGCAGTTAATTTTGTCTTTAGTAGCATATGTAATTGTCACTATAATCTATAGTGACATTTGTGAGAAATGTCATTAGATCCTGTATCGCTAAAAGCTTTAGTGTGACTTTTTAATATGCTGCTAAAGAGTCTAATAAATGTCACTAAATCCTCTACATACACTATAAGAAATTTGAAATAGCGACATTTAAATTAAATGTCGCTAAATATATTCCACTAAAAGCAAATTATGTTGTAGTGGATATTGATGTTAGAGTATATAACATATCATGAGGCTTTAACCATCAGCTTAAGCTTTTGGTTGAGTTGGTTCCTTGACATGGTACAAGAAGCCAGTGTGACAAGTGGTCACGGCCGGTTCGAATCTCAACCACCCCTCATTTATAAAAATGGAATATTAAGCACCAGGTATGAGGAGTCCCTGTGTTGCATCCACACTTCTAGCCCAAAGGGCTCTCATGTGAGGGGGAATGTTAGAGTATATAACATATTTTGGGGTCTCAAGCATTAGCTTAAGCTTTTAGTTGAGTTGGTTCCTTGACAATTGAGACTCAAAATTTTCTTTAAAATGCGTGCACAAAGTAAAGTGAACAAATTAAAAGGAACAAAGGGAGTGCTAAAAACTATAAATTTTTTATATCCTTGTTTTATTGAGTTGGTTATGAAAAATTTGTCATTGTTTTATACAAGACAAAATCTATAGAATAGATGAGTTGACCGCTCACAAATTCGACGTATGATTATGATAAATTGATATTAGAAGAACTAGCAAATTAAATATAATGTTAGTCAACTTCTCTCTAATTTTCAACTTATGATCATTACATATCAATTATTTTCCAGCATACAGAATTTACATGTTGCAAACAATAAAAATGGAGGGAGTAATTAAAAAAACATGTCAAGTTAATTAAAATTCAAGATTTGTAATGTAGAGGTGTACAAAGTGGAAGATTTCGACATGCAACTCAATTATTTGGAATCTGATAATCAATAAGTTGGATTTAATAATTAACTATTGAAAGATAATTCTTGGTGAGATTGAATAATATTAAAAGAGAATGGTTGGGTCAAAACCGGTTCGGGCGGATCGGCTCATTGGATTGTCAATTTTAGCGGATCAATAATGTTTACAACAAAATTTAACATTTTATAGAATAATCAAACATAGCCTTGCCATTTTGTGGAACATGCACTAAATACACGATACTCCCTCCGTCCCTATGAGATAGTAGCAAAAAAAAAATGGTGAGAATTAAGAAAGTGGTAATAAATAAAGAGAGAGAATGAATTATGTAGATGAAATTAAAAGATAGTTAAAATGTATGGATGAGATTAAAAGAAAGTGTGGTGGGCCATAGTCCAAAAATAGAAGTGCCGCAATTTAAGTGAGACGGACGAAAATAGAAAATGTTGCAAATTCATAGGGATGGAGGGAGTAGACGAAGCTTAATAAACAAATCCATTATCCAGAAAGTAGAAATTGTTAATCGTGGTCATCTTCATCAACTTAATATCCCGTTTGAAAATGTGATGGACGATTCATACCCGTACCTCTGAATAGGAAATGCCAGAGAAAAGTGGTTAATTTTACCCCAAAAGATAAAACCCTATATAAAAAGGAACGTGATTGAGAGTATTGCCTTAAAAGCATAAAACTACCTGCGTAAAAGATCTTTTTAAAATGATAGTATCATTATTAATTAAACGGTAGGTAGATATTAGTCGTTATTGGAGTCGATTGCTTTAAAAAATTTCCTTTTATGGCAATTGGCAAAGATAATTAAAGAAATTTTTAAAATGTTTTAGGGTAAAAGTAAATACGAGCTTGATCATCTATTTTAATACGCCAATCCTTTTTATTAACACATATTGCCCTGCCCTATTGCGCATTTGTGACTGACTCGATACGACTTATTAAACACAATGTATTAATTAAATTGATCGATTATTAAGGAAAAAAAAGGCACAAGACTTTGCAGATAGGAAAGTGTTCCCAAGTTAGTACTTAACTAGATAGTGCCCGTGCGATTCACAGCTTTATCAAATTTTTTTGACATATTTTTATATTATATTTATATTTTATTACATTAATTTATAAAAGTATTAAATATTATTACTATCAATAACACCCTTTAAAATCAAATATAAATACATAGAATTATGTAAAATTATTTGATTAGTTTAAACAACAAAGATAATTTTTTCTCATAAAAAATATAAGTGACTTACATATATATAGTTACAACCTAAATCATATTAGAATTAATCATTGCATTTAAGTAAAGAATTCTAATAATTACGCCGATCACGGCTAGTTGGGTTATTAAGAAAATTTGTTCCACTAAGGATACTTTTAGGCATTGGATTTTTCAGGATACTTATTCCATTTCCGATGTGTATCGGGCGACCTTTAACTCTGATCCTAAAGTCCATTGGCGATTTCTGGTTTGGAACAGACTTTCTATTCCCAAACACCGGTTTTGTTGTTGGCTCTTGGCTTTGAGCAAGCTTAAAACTAAAGATAAGCTTCACGCTTTGGGGGTGGTGGATAATGATTTGTGTCCCCTGTGTATGTGTACTAAGGAGACGGTTTGCCATCTCTTTTTTGGTTGTCCGTTTCGCCAGAAATGCTTAGATGGTATTGAAGCTTGGTTGGGTGTCCGTTTTAAGTCTCTTGGGACAATGGATTTCCGTAAAGTTAAATTGACAGTTTATGTGTGCTATCTATGCTTATATTGTTTAAGCCATTTGGAGGAGCCGCAATTTAGCGGTTTGGGAAAACATGGTGCCTAATCCTAGGTATACGGTTATTCGTATTCAGTCGGAGATGGTCCATCGTCTTAAAGCTTTTCACCCCTCTGCTTGTGATTGGCTCGATTGTGATGTTCATTGATTTGTGATGAGGCTGTTTTGTCTTGTTATTTTGCTTGGTGTTCTGTTGGTTTCTACTTTGTTCCCAGGAGGCTGCTGCTGTAAGCCTTTTTTATGCGGAGTTGGTCTTGTTTGGCTTGTGGCTTGTTCTTGTAGGTTGTGGTCTGGATTGTTGTTGCTTTTTTGGTTTTCTGTGAGCTCTGTCTTGCTCCTGCAGCTGGTGCCTATATTCTGTTGCTGGCTGAACCTGCTGCTGCCTATTAATTGCTGATTGATGTTTCCTCAATTGATGCTGCAATGAACATTGGGGTATGCGATTTTGATGGTTTGTTGTGCTGGCTGCTGTGGAGGAGTTGCTGGAAGCTTTCGTGCTTTTGCTGATTGTGATGCTGTGAGGCTGCTGGTTGCTGCTTTCCTGTTCTGTTCTCATGAGTGGCAGCACTGCTGGCTTGTGCATTGGCCTTGAACTTTTTGTTGCTGTATTAAGATCTATTTGTTGCTGGTGGTGTACCTTTTAGGCTGCTGCTACTTTGTTGTTTCTGTGGCGTTATCTTGCTGCTGTCTCACTTACTCTATGTTGTGGTCTGCGGTTATGCTATTTCTGTTGAGTGAATCATGTTGAGGTCTGCTGCTGTCTGGTGATTGAGGCTGCCATTACTACTATGTGTAGCTGTTGGTCCTCCTTTGTTTGTTACCTGCTGTTTCTTTTGGTTGCTCCTGATGGCCTGCTGGTGTTTAGTGCCTTCTCGTTAGGCTTGCACTCCAATATAGAGCTGTGGTGGATCTTACTTGATGTATTTATTTGATGCATTGTATAGTTCTGTTTAGCTGACTTTCTTTTGTCGGCTTGTTTTTGTGGTCTCGGTTTTTGCCCGTATGCACATGAAGAGTGGGCCGGGGAAACCCTTCCTAGAAGGTGGGCCTCGGTTCCACACTGATGCAAATAGGATTTTCCGAGCCTCCTTTGACTTTGATGTATTGGTGTTTTTCTGGTAAATGAAAAAGTTTTTTATTTGCCAAAAAAAAGAATTCTAATAATTGTATATTATGTTTTAACCATTTTAAAATATCCAATACACTAAATAATATTCATTTAATAAATAAAATTGAAAACATTTTATAAATAATTAAAATAAGGAAAAATTGTCTCATCTTTGCAAATAAAGAGTCAACGTTTCATTTATTCCATAAAAAGACAACTTTTGTCTCATCTTTGCAAATAAAGGGATAGCAGGTAAGTTTTCAACTCTAAATTTATTCAATAAATGAAACGTTGACTCTTTATTTACCCTGCCCTATTAAGCATTTGTGACTCAACTCGATACGACTTATTAAACACAATGTATTAATTAAATTGATCGATTATTAAGGAAAAAAAAAAAAGAAAGGGACAAGACTTTGCAGATAGGAAAGTGTTCCCAAGTTAGTAATTAATATATCCAGTGATTTTTGAAACATTAATGAGCTTTTTTCATGAGAAATATTAATTTATCGTCAAATCATGTTTTGATTAAATCATTTAATCTATATGGGAGATCCACAATATATATACCTTGGGCATGACGATTGCCGCCGAACCGGCGTAGTCAGAAATTTGATTTAGGGTTTCAAATTTTCGATATACCAGCAAAAATTATTTATCATTTAAAATTAGAGGTGTTTAAAATAAACCGTTGACCCAAAATTTACACCATATTGTTCAAAAATGCGATATGACTAGACTCTAATTAAAATGATTTACAATTATGTGAAAACAATATGGACACAAATTCAATTTCAAAAAACGACTTAAACACCTAACCCAAAATTAACGCGATGAACTGAATGATTACCTCTAATAATAACTAGTTAAGCTAGGGAAATTTTTAAATCATATATACTGAAATGAACTTAAATTAGTGCAAAATGTTTATCTAAAAAATAAAGTTAAAGCTTCACTAAAATTATCCTTGTTTAAAAAACTTAGTGTTTTTAATTCCATATATTTACCTACTATATTATGTTTCCAAAAATCACTATTAAAATTAAAATAGCAAAACTAAAAACACACATTTAAAAGGATGAATGTAAAATTATGAAAGATTGACATTATAATATAAATTTATCAGTATATAAAAAAATAATAGTTTAAATTAAGGTTTGATCCTAAGCCTTATATTTCAAATTTGTTAATCCAACCATTGACCTATAGTAATTTTTTAATATTTTTACACTCTTTAAATTACATATGATAAGGGGCTAGAGTTAAAATTACAAAGGATCGCGTTTTCGGTAATTGGGCCCACGTGGATAAGTGTGGCTCCATGTGGCTCCGCCCATGCCAAATTGGCAATGGTATTTTCTTGTTTCAATAAATGTACATTCGTTATATAATGTTAATAACATTTGTTATCTTAGATAAAAATTAATAAAGGTAAGTTTAAGATAGTTTTATTTTATGTTTTATTTAGTGGTTCATGATAGTTTATTAATCCTAGAAATCTCTATAACCATGATTAGTGAGTAGTTTTGTATGCTAGGACACTAGATTTGAACCCTAATATGTATGTGATTGTTAGATGAGGATTGGTGATTGTGATGTTGAATTGATTTGATTAAATTGTTTTGTATGATCATTCAAGTTAAAGTCTTTTAATTTCTCTTGATACTAAAAT